>CM048754.1:87811631-88411631 GCA_026315105.1 Locusta migratoria | reverse complement strand
GGGAGAGGGCGGTAGACATCATGAAATAAAACGGGGAGACGACGCAAACAAGTAACAAATTTACAATGGAAATTAAAATATACTTAAAAGGTGGTTCTTCTTGTGGTCTTCAGTCCGGAGACTGGTTTGACGCAGCTCTCCACCCTACTCTATCCTGAGCAAGCCTCTTCATCTCCTCATAAGAACGGCAACCCACATCCATCTGAATCTGCTTACTGTATTCGTCTCTTGGTCTCGCTCTGCGATTTCCCCCCACATGCTTTCCTTCATTCCTAATTTGACGATTCCTTAATGTCTAACATTTTGTCCTACCAATCGATCCCTTCTTTTAATCAAGGTATGCTAGAAATTCCTCTTCTCCCTAATTCTGTTCAGTAACTCGTCACTAGTTACGCGATATACCCACCTAACTTTCATCATTCGTTTGTAGCGCCACATTTCAAAACATTTGATCATCTTCCTGTCTGAACTATTTATCGTCCATGTTATACTACAATAAAAGGCTACACCTCCCCCAAATGCCCTAAGAAAATACTTAAATTCATATTTAATGCCAGCAAATTTCTTTTCTCAGAAACGCTTTTATTCCAATTTCCATTCTGCATTTTATATCGTCTGTACTGCAACGATACTACGTTATTTTACTTACCAAGTAACAAAACGCATATACCAACTTTATTGATTCGTTATCTAATTTAATTCCTTCATCATCGGCTGATTTTCTTAGACTGCATTCAGTTACCCTTGTTTTACTCTTTTTAATACGCTCCTTTCAAAACATTGTCCATTCCGTTTACGTTCTCTACCAAGTATTTTGCTGTCATCGGCAGACCGCAATGTTTTTATTTCTTCTCCCTGAACTTCTAACTCGAAATTTCTCCTTACTTTCCTCCAAAGAATACTCCCTTCCCAACCAATGCTTCCCTCTCATGCCAGGCGACTCTTATAACTACTGTCTGATTTCTGTATAAGTTGTAAGAAACCTTCCGTTCCCTGTGTTTTACCCCTGCAGACTTCAGAATTTTAAACAGTGTATTCCAATCAACGTTGTCGAAAGGTTTCTCCACATCCAGAAAAGCTAATTCCCCTACTGACGTCTCTGCGAGAGTCGGCCATGACAAAAGTATTCCACCTAGTGTCCAACAGTATGAGATAGGCGAAATACCCTCAGATTTCGAGAAAAATTTCATAATCGCAATTCCAATGAAAGCAGGCGCAGACATTTGTGATAATTACAAAACCATCAGTTTAATAATTCGCGGTTATTGTGTGAAACTTAGATTCTGAAGATGACGAGTTCGACGCGTAAATAAATAACAGCCGCACTGTTTAATAACGAAGACGTTTGTTGGGTTACTCGACAGCCACTTTGCTCTGCGGGATAGCCAACTTTTCAGGGGAACAGCTTGACGTGGATACTTTGAAACAACGGTTACCACACCTATTCCATTTGCTATGAATTTATTTCTCGATTATTCAGTATATGGTCGATTGTTCAAAACCTCAAATGTCTGAAAATTATCGACATATATTTTAATACAATCTTGTATTCGATTTCGCACATGTATTTAAGGATGTTTGTAAAATATATGGGACTTAACTACAACAATTATAAGTCCCTAGTCTTACAAACTACTTAAACTAGCCTTAAACTAGCCTCCCCATACCCGAGGGAGTACTGGAACCTCCGACGGGGATCACGAACGCACTCCGCATCAAGGTGTCTTAGTGCGCTCGGCCACTCCCTCGTGGCACTGATTCTGAATATCGGCTAAAAATCATGTTGTAACCAAAGCTCACATCACTATTTGGGAACTGCGAAAACTCAGTACTAAACGTGAGGTTGGCGAATTGCCTTTCGTGTTACGTTTTCATAGGCTACAAACCAATACAGACGTATAGTGTATACACATCTTTTTAAGGCAATTGAAATATTGTACCTACTGCTACCGCATTTGGTAAAGTACTTCCAGACTCGGGATGGTACTATTTATCCCTTTCCTGCCCAAGCTATCAAATATTTGAACACATCACTTCGTATTTAGTTATTTTACTACCAAAGTGAATAAAAGCACATTAGCGTATTCGCACATTATTGTTTTCCTTATCTGATGGGAAAAAAGGGGGGTTTCAAAGCCCAAGAGGATACAATGCAATTCGGTGACGTTATGAAATGCTTAAACATAAGCATTTACCAGCAACAAACAGGTACCAAAGTTTTTATATCGAAATGCCATTTTAGAAATTGATCTGATGGGCAAAAAAAAAAAAATGTTCAACCGGGTATGCAAGATATATGAGACAGAGGAAATACCCTCCGACTTCAAGAAGAATATCGTAATTCCAATTCCAAAGAAAGCAAGTGCAGACAAGTGTGAGAATTACAGAACTATCAGTTTAATAAGTCATGGTTGCAAAATACTAACACGAATTATTTGCAAACGAATGGAAAACACGTGGAATCCGACCTAGGGGAAGATCAGTTTGGATTTAGGAGACATGTAGGAACACGGGAGGTAATACATTACGACTTATCTTACAACATAGGCTAAGGAAGGGCAAACATACGTTTTGGGCGTTTGTAGATTTGGAGAAAGCTTTTGAAAATGTTGACTTGAATACACTCTTCCAAATTCTGAAGGTTATCAGGGGTAAAATATAGGGAGCGGGGAGCGAAGACTTATATTCAACCTATACAAAAACCAGACAGCGGTTATTAGAGTCGAAGGGCAAGAAAGGGACGCAGAGGTTGGGAAGGGAGTAAGACACGGTTGTAGCCTTTCCCCAATGTTGTTCAATCTGTACATTGAGCAAGTAGTTTGGGAATGGAAGAAGAAATTTGGAGAGGGAATTAAAGTTCAGGGAGAAGATAAAAAGTTTGCGGTTTGCCGATGACATAGTAATTTTGTCAGAAACTGCAAAGGATCTGGAAGAGCAATTGAATAGAATGGACAGTGTCTTGAAAGGAAGATATAAGATTAACAAGAGTAAAACTAAGGTAATGGAATGTAATGTCAGAAAATCAGGTGATGCTGAAGGAATTAAATTATGTAATGAGACAATAAAAGTAGTAGATGAATTTTGTTATTTGGGTAGCAAGATAACTTCTAATGGCCGAAGTAAAGAAGATAAGGAAGTCCTTTCTGAAAGCATTTGTCTGGAGTGTAGCATTGTACGGGAGTGAAACGTGGACGATAAGAAGTTCAGACAAAAATATTATAGAAGCTTTTGAAATGTGATACTACAGACGAATGATGAAAATTAGATGGGTAGATCACGTAACTAATGAGGAGGTGCTTAACCGAATGGAGGAGAAAAGGAGTTTCTGGCATATCCTGACTAAGAGAAGGGATAGATTAGTTGGACACATTCTGAGACAACAAGGAATTGTCAACTTAGCATTAGAAGGAAGCGTGTGTGGTAAAAATCGTAGAGGGAGACCGAGGGACGAATACAGTAAGCAGATTCAAAAGGATGTAGGTTGACGAACGTATTCTCAGATGAAGAGACTTGCACAGGACAGGATAGCGTGGAGAGCTGCATCAAACCAGTCTGCGGAATGAAGACAACAACAACAACAACAGGGCAAGAAAACTGAAGCTATCCCTGAATCGTATTCATATATAATACTTCGTAAACAAAAGAAAACATAACTACTACCATTTATTACTGACACCTAGCAACAAAGACAACTACAAAAATAACACACACAAAATGTCTTTGACACATTGTCAATACTAAAAACATCCAAGCACAGACATGACCGCTACATAAACAAGAGCAGCTCTTTTGCTTTAATAATATTAGTTTCCATTTGATAAAACAATACAAAACCAAAT
The DNA here is from genome assembly GCA_026315105.1 of Locusta migratoria. Lineage (NCBI taxonomy): Eukaryota > Metazoa > Arthropoda > Insecta > Orthoptera > Acrididae > Locusta > Locusta migratoria. Next base: position 88,407,792 of record CM048754.1, on the reverse strand, counting down.
TACCAACGTGAGAACATAAAACAGCGTCTTTTTGTGCCAGCAAAACTCGCCTGTCCAAGTCGTGCACACAGACGTAAAACAGTTCGTTGTTTACTGCTGTCTGTGAGCGGTGATACTGAACAACTTCGGCAGCGAAAGTTTCATATGACACATAAGAGGGACACTAACATCCTGTCAGGAACAGAAGTCAGGTATCATTTTCCACTGTAAATGGGCGGGGACCTTTAAGTCCCGTGAGGGAGGAAGGGGTTAAGACACAACAACCGATGTCCGGCGACGACAGGGAGGAACAGCCGTACGACCCAGGATTGCCATCCAAGTCAAGCATTACACTCGTCAGTTAGGTGTTCCCCACAAGACAGGCTGTTCCAGCTTCAGCTGAGCTGCACAGCGCTCCCACCTCACCTTCAGAAATTAGGAAAATAATAAACTCTCTCAAGAGTAAACGGTCATATGGAATTGATGGCATTCCAAGCAGTGTATTAAAAGCGTGTTCCCAAGAGATAAGTAGGGTTCTCAGTCATAAGTGTAATAGCTCTTTAAAGCAGGGTATTTTCCCGGATATACTGAAATATGCTATTCTTAAAGCTTTGCATAAAAAAGGGGATACGTCTGATATCGACAACCGCCCCATCGCACTTCTGACAGCTTTATAAATTTTTTTTTTTTTTTTAAGTATGTGTTCTCGAGTTGCTTCACATATGACTAAAAATAAAGTTCTAACAAAATGTCTGTTTGGTTTTCAAAAACGCTTTTCAACAGATAATGCTATATACACCTTCACTGATGAAATATTAAATGCTTTGAATAACCGGACATAACCAGTTGGGATTTTTTGTGATCTCTCAAAGGTTTTTGATTGTGTAAATCATGGGATTCTTTTAGATAATCTTAAGTATTGTGGTATGAGTGGGACAGTGCAGAAGTGGTTTACATCATACTTAACTGGAAGAGCGAAGGAAGTTGAAATAAGCAGTTCACTTGATATAGAAGAAACAATTAATTCCTCTACCTGGGGCTTTATCAGAAATGGGTCCCACAAGGTTCGGTCTTGGGTCCTTTTTCTGTTTTTAATATATATTAATGACTTGTCATTCTACATTCACGAAGATACTTAGCTGGTCCTTTTTGCTGATGATAAAAGTATAGCTATCAAACCTAACAAACAGGAATTAACTGATGAAATTGTAAATTATATCTTTCATAAAGTTATTTAGTGGTTCTCTACAACTGGACTCTCATTAAACTCTGATAAAACCCAGTATGTACAGTTTCATACAGTAAATGGCATGACACCATTAATAAATTTAGACTTTGAACATAAATCTGTAGCTATGGTAGAATATTCAGAATTTTTAGGTGTTTGCATTGACGAGGGACTGAATTTGAAGAAACATATTGAAGATCTTCTGAAACGATTGAGTTCAGCTACTTATGCTATCAGAGTCTTTGCAAAATTTGGTGATATACATCTCGTTAAATTAGCTTACTACGCCTATTTTCATTCACTGCTTTCATACGGGATCATATTCTGGGGCAATTCAACATTGAGTAAAAAAGTATTCATTGCACAAAAGCGTGTAATCAGAATAATTGCTGGAGCCCACCCAAGAGCATCCTGCAGACATTTATTTAGGGATCTAGGGATCTTCACTGTAGCTTCACAATACATAAATTTACTCATCAAATTTGTTATTAACAATCGGACACAATTCAAAAGTAACAGCAGTGTGGACAGCTACAATACTAGGAGAAATGGTGATATTCATTATTCAAGGTTAAATCTAACTTTGGCTCAGAAAGGGGTGAATTATTCTGTCACAAAAGTCTTTGGTCACTTGCCAAGTAGTATTAAAAGTCTGACAGATAGCCAACTAGTATTTAAAAATAAATTAAAGGAATTTTTGAATGGCAACTCCTTCTACAATGTAGATGAATTTTTAGACAAAACTTAAAAAAATAAAAATAAAATAAAAAAAATTAAGAAAATAATAAATGTAAATAAAAATCCTTAAAATATTGTCAAGTGCAGACAACATTTACTAAACTGACACGTTCCGCATCATTATGAAATGTCGTATATATGATCTATGGAACAAGTATTAATCTAATCTAATCTAGTCCATTCGCTCTGAACAGTCAAATAGGACGGCCAGGTACTCGGCACAAGACGCCAGGCAGTTTCTTAAGCTGGGATATCTCCATCGGGGTTCGGTCGCCTACTGCACGGCTTTTGATTCGATAGCAAAGTTGTTTTATTATTAATACTTTAGTAATTGCCATACTTATTAAGATTTCTTATCCGATTAATAATTTTCGTATCATAACAGAACGTCTTCTTATATTGCTGAGAACCACTTAATGATTTTCTGAAAGACGTCATTTACAATTTCATCAGTTAGTTCTTGTTTGTCAGGTGTGATAACTATACTTGTATCATCAGCAAAAAGAACCAGCTTTGCATCTTCATGAATATAGAATGGCAAGTCATTAATATATATTAAGAATAGCAAAGGGCCCTAGACCGAACCTTGTGGCACCCCATTTTTAATTGCTCCTCAGTTTGAGGAATCAGCTGTGTTTTGCATATTATGAGAACTACTAATGTCAATTTTCTGCACTCTTCCTGTTAGGTATGATTTAAACCATTTGTGCACTGTCCCATTCATACCACAATACCTTAGTTTATCTAGAAGAATTCCGCACAATCAAAAGCCTTGGAGAGATCACAAAAAATCCCAACGGGTGATGTCGGTTATTCAGAGCATTTAATATTTCATTGGTGAAAGTATATTTGGCATTTTCTGTTGGAAAGCCTTTCTGAAAACTTAAGTAACTTTTTGTTAGAACTTTATTTTTACCTATGTGTGAAACTACTCTAGATTACATTACTGGGTTGTCTTATTGTATGGGTAACACTTCCTTTGTTTTGGATTAGTGCTACCGGTCTTTTTGTAGCGATCCCTGACTTCCTTGAAACGACCTAGTTGATTTATAAGTGGATTTTCTGCTGTCAATGTGGAAGAGTAAAATCTTGTAGCGAAGTTTTTTATTCTGTCTATGACTTAGGGTTCATTCACTGCATCATGAGGGCAGTGGGTCGGAAGTCGTTTGGTACGTGGAAGACACGTCTGAGAGCTTTGTTCTGCACTTGCTGTAGCTTTAGTATGTCGGAGCCTGCTGCATTACCCATCAGGGATGTAGTCAGTCATGGGTCGGCTGCAAGGCCTGTAGATTCGTAGACCACTTTTTATCGGAAGAATGGTTGACTGACTGAGCAGAGGGTAGCGAGAAATACAAAGCGTACAAATAGTGAGGCGACACAATGCAGAGAACCTTTGAGCTTCACTTTACGTGGTTACCAACAGAGGGCAGATTGCAAAATGGCAGCGTTGCACGAGTCAGACTCGAGCGCCGTCCGTCTGACCGACTGCCGCTGAACGAGTCTGGCTCGGGCGATATCCAGAATGTGCTTTAACCGGTGCTGGGAGGGGATGATCAGGAGAGCCCCGCGCGTGTGTTTTGCACAGAGCGCCGGCTCTGGCCAGCACTGTCGCAATTTTAATAGGTGTCATACAGGTGTTCGTGTGGTTGAGACTATAGGAGCAGGGACGGGACTGTGAGGCGCGCCGACTCGAGCGCACCGAGAATTTCTCGAGCTGCCGGCGCTCGAGCAGTTCTCGAGAAGCTGACTTCAAAAAGGCGTTCGACGCGGTGCCTCACTGCAGACTGCTAACGAAGATACCAGCTTACAGAATAGGTCCACAGATTTGTGACTGGCTGGAAGACTTCTTAAGTAACAGAACGCAGTACGTTGGTCTCGACGGCGAGTGTTCATCAGAGACGAGTGTATCGTCAGGCGTGCCCCAGGGGAGTGTGATAGGACCGCTATTATTTTCTATCTATATAAATGATCTGATGGACAGAGTAAGTTGTAATTTGCGGCTGTTTGCTGATGATGCTGTGGTGTATGGGAGGGTGTCGTCTTTCAATGACTGTAATAGCATACAGGTAACCTAGACAAAATTTCTAGTGGTGCGAAGAATGGCAGCTAGCTCTCAATGTAGAAAAATGTAACGTGATGCGCATGAGTAGGGAAACCAATCTCATAATGTTCGAATACAGCATTAGTAGTGAGCTTCTTGATGCAGTCGCGTCGCGCAAATATCTAGGCGTAACGTTGCAGAGCGATATGAAATGGAACGAACATGTAAGGACAGTTGTGAGTAAGGCGGACAGCCGACTTCAGTTTATTGGGAGAATTTTGGGAAGATGTACTTCACCTGTAAAGGAGACCGCGTATAAAACGCTTGTACGATCACGTCTTGAGTATTGCTCAAGTGTTTGAGACCCGCAGCAGATCAGTTTAAAAGAAGACATAGAGGTGGTTCAGAGACGAGCAGCTAGATTTGTTACCGGTAGGTTCGACCAATGCGCGAGTGTCACGGAAATGCTCCGGCAACTCAACTGGGGATCGCTGGAGGAAAGACGACGTTCTTTTCGTGAATTTCTGTTAAGTAAATTTAGAGGGCCGGAATTTGAAGGTGAGTGTAGTACGATCTTGCTGCCGCCTACTTACATTACGCGTAAAGATCACAAAGACAAGATAAGAGAAATTAGGGCTCGTACGAAGGCATATGGGCGTTCTTTTTTTCCTCGTTCAATTTGGGAGTGGAATGGGAAAGGAAATGCCTATTAGTGGTACAGTCTACCCTCCGCCACGCACCTTGCGGTGAATTGCGGAGTATGTATGTAGATGTAGATGTAGATGTAGAGAAGCGGCGCTGCGGCGCGGCGGTTGACTGGGGAGAGCGCCACGCCACGCGCTGCTGTTATTTGCAAAGCTCGCAGCTCGCTGTGATTATCATTTAACCCTGCCGGCCACACCATAGGCCTCTGACGCCCAGATGCTCACTCAGACCTGTCTAATCCCGCTCCAACACAGCTGGAGGGGACGTGACTGGCATGTAAGCCGCCTCTAGGTAGTCGTCTCTGACCTAGTGTACAGTGCACAACACTTCAGCCCGTGTAGGCCCGTTTGGGTAAACAACTAGACCTCGAGACCCCCATAACTTTACAAAAACCAAGGGAAAGAGAGACACAACGGTCAAACAAGCCTTACAAGAACCTTGGATGAAGGCTACGCCTGACACACCGACTCCCCGTGACCTACGGGACAGTATTTATAGATGCCTAAACATGACTTCACCTGCATAGGAAGCTCGTGAAGAAATTTAGCAAGGACCTATTCCCAAAAGAACTTACTGTAAAATTTGAGGGTACAAAAAACAAACGAAATCAAAAATGCATTTCTGTAAGTTGCCAGTGTGTAGTCAGCACCACAAAAAAAAAAAAAAAAAAAAAAAAAAAAAAAAAAAAAAAAAAAAATCCAAATTGTACCGGTAAAAAATGAGAAACTTCCGCTGAATTTTGTGATACCAATTTTAGTTTTTAACATTATTAATTGTACGTGGTTTTCGAATATGATGGATTTTTGCGTTATATGAAGTTTAAACTATTATTGTTTAATTTATGAGACTTTGATTATTTTGTTTTGTGATTTTTTGAGGAAATATATATTTCTTTTATGTTATTTAAGGTTATTTAATGTATTATACCCTCATCCTTATCATGACCTTGAATTTCTTAAAGAGTTGTCCATTATTATATATGGTGTGGGCCTCTGAGGCCTATGGTGTGGCTCAGGCGTAGGAGCCTGGTGGTGTGGCCCACAGGGTTAAAAACGAGCATTTGATACACGAAAACCGAAGTCACAGAACTGGCAGTACTTTTGGAGGATGGAGACGTCTGTTGCAAACCTCCATAGTGTAGCAAAAAAAAAAAAAAAAAAAATACAACAGGCATCATAAGACATTTAATATAACATAATATATCTAGCAATCAAACCGATACGTTCAAGAATACGAAAAAAAGCAATCTTATACTACAAGTCGGACAAGTTACCTATTTATTGTGTATGTTATCCATTCAAACTACATTAAAAAGAAATTCGGTAAAAAGGTTGGATAGTGCCTCAAACAGTGTCGGAAAAGTGTAATTTTTAATTTCGCTGCAATAACATGCAAAATGCATCAAAATCAACGCTGTCCAAACTTTTGAACAGAATGTGGACATGACAAGCAACAGTCAGTACTGTAGTTGTAAATTGTGGTTGCTGTATTCAGAAAATACCAGAGCTTAAGCTGAAATAAGGACGAAAGCTTAGGTACGTAACGCTGGCTAATATTATAAGCTCTGCCGATATTTTTTCTGCAATTAGTAAATGTAAGTAAGGTGTTTTTGGGTGTAACATGTTGTAGCATTTTTCTGTCACGTATCAGTACATGCGGAATGCATATTTGTTTTTGGTAACAATGAATTTCTTGTTTCGTGTAAGATACGTGTTTTAATAATCATCCTATGATTTTTGGTTCTGCGAAACATTCTGATGATAATAATAATAATAATTCAGTTTCTTCCCTGCACGTACGGAAGACAGCCATTACGACTGCTCTATCGTAATGCTTTCCTGTAGAGTACTTTCGCTCAGTCTCGAGAGAGCGCAGCACTGTGTACAACTTCTCGAGAGTACTCGAGAATTTGCCTTGGCGTCGCGCGTGTCTCGATAGCGCTCATTGCCCATCCCTGGCTGTGTGGATGACATGACTTTTTATTAATGACAGCGCCTCTAAATGTGGGTTTCCTATAAATGCCTAACTTGAGCTTATTGTTGTTGTTTTCAATCTCCAAGTCCAGATAATTCAAAATTCCTCGCTGGTCATGTTCAACTTTGAATGCTATGCTCTTATGCATCTTGTTGAGATCATTAGCCAAGTCATTTATTTCTTCCTCGGAGCCTTTATGTACTAAAAGTTATCGTCAACATACCTAGCATATATGTGCATTTTATCTTTATGTTTAGCGTTTTCATTTAGAAAAACAGTTTCATACGTGTTGAGAAAGATATCTGCCGTTTGACCTTGCAACGCACAACCCATTGCTAAACAGTTTTCCTGTATGTAAAATTTATTATTAAATTTAAAATAGTTAAATGATACGATGAATCTTAACAATCCTATGAATTCATCTACTTCTACCTGAGATAGCCGGCCGCGGTGGCCGAGGGGACTGCGGCGCGTCAGTCACGGTCTGCACGGCCACTACGGTCGGGGGTTCGAATCCCCCTCGGGCATGGATATTTGTGCCGTCTTTAGTGTTACCTAGTTCCTAAGTAGGTTGTAAGTTTAGGGACTGATGATCCCGTAGTCAAGTCCCATAAGCTATACAAACATTTGACCTTTTTTTTTTTTTTTTTTTTTTTTCTACCTGAGATATTTTACCATGCTGACGTAAGTTATTTTCTATAATGTCTATTGTTTCTTCTACCGATATTGAAGTATACAAATTAGTCACATCTAAAGACGCTAATCTAGTGTCACCATTCATATCGTGCTCTTGTATCAACTTAGCCACTTCACTACTATTTTTTTACCGAAAAGCTGTCATTATAAGTATACCATCCTCTTAACATCTCACTCAATCGTTTCATTAGTTTAGCCCCTGGACCTTTTCTACCATTGATTACAGGCCTCACCGTTTCCCGTTTTTGTGGGCCCTTATCCTGCCGTCTATGTATGGAGATTCCGGGTTCATCACTATGAGGTTTTTTATTTCTTTTTCAGTAAACAAAAATTGAGTTTCCTTTAAACGTTTTTAAGCCCTGCTTGAAATTTAATGGTATAATCAGCAGTTAAGCATATGGACAATCTTTGAAGTTGGATCAGCTGTCTGTTAGTGCACAACTTGCTGCCATCTGAGAAACAAGTTTTATTTTTGACAATGTACATACAAAGCTATTGTGTTTAACAATGCTTCCTAGCAGCAGATAAGTTTTATGGTAGGTAGGAGGTTAGTTTCATTGGAATATATGTGGTACAGTCGTTTGTATATAGTGCCATATGATTCAACGTTTCCTTGTTTTACAGAACTTGATAACGGGATAATGTCGTCCCGAAACAAGTCGTGTTGACATATATATTTTACTAGCTTAAACCCGCGGCTCCACTCGCGTGTTGGTTGATTATGATAGATAATGGACGAAACGTCAAATCGATCTTTTTAAAATGATGTATTCAAAGAAATTTCTTTTTTAATGCTTTATTTATTCTTATGTTTCCTTATTCGTATGCTTATCCTTACAGAGAAAGAGCAGAAGACATTGTAGCACGCATAGGCCAAAGATATGGTGTGTGGCATCACGTTTTTCTGTATGTAACATCCTTGCTATAGACTCGCAAACGGCATCGCTGGCCTTAAGTCCGAATTTTTTTACTTTCAACCACCATATCTTCCACCTCCGTATAGCTACTGATATGGAACTGCTATGCTGTACAACGGGAGACTTCGGACAACAATTACACACAGACCATTCGTTTGCGTTCTGTAGGTTTCGCTGCAGAGCGAAATATTGACACACACAGACACACACACACACACACACACACACGTATTCTTTTATATACACCGATAACTTTCCATCGCAATATACTCCACCCTTTTATCATTATCAACCCTCAAGCAACAATGCAACCAATAAAACCATTTTCAAAGAGTAAATATAATTTTCAAACAGTAATTATTGTTCCGCAATTCTTCAGATTACTAAATATCGCTATAAAACCGTGCCTAAAACCTTCCTCAGGTATAAATTAATAACTGTACAAATATTGAAGTCTCTGCGTCTTGTCGTTCGGACGTGATAAGCGTACACTGGATATTCATTCACATTAATATATATATATATATATATATATATATATATATATATATATATATAGCTATCCGATCGCCACACAAACGTGCCTACAGCGTTCCCCGGGTAGACATTAGTAACTGTACAAATTATTAGCACTTTATGTCTTGTTGTTCAGACGTGATAAACATACACCGAACAGACATTCACATTTATACAGGGTATTACAAAAAGGAACGGCCAAACTTTCAGGAAACATTCCCCACACATAAAGAAAGAAAATATGTTATGTGGACATGTGTTCGGAAACGCTTAATTTCCATGTTAGAGCTCATTTTCTTACTTCTCTTCAAATCACATTAATCAAGGAATGGAAACACACAGCAACAGAACGTACCAGCGTGACTTCAAACACTTGGTTACAGAAAATGTTCAAAATGTCCTCCGTTAGCGAGGATACATGCATCCACTCTCGGTCGCACGGAATTCGTGTTGCACTGATGCAGCCCTGGAGAATGGCGTATTGTATCACAGCCATCAATAATACAAGCACGAAGAGTCTCTACATTTGGTACCGGGGTTGCGTAGACAAGAGCTTTCAAATGCCCCCATAAATGACAGTCAAGAGGGTTGAGGTCAGGAGAGCGTGGAGGCCATGCAATTGGTCCGCCTCTACCAATCCATCGGTCACCGAATCTGTTGTTGAGAAGCGTACGAACACGTCGACTGAAATGTGCAGGACCTCCATCGCGTTTGAATCACATGTTGTGCCGTACTTGTAAAGGCACATGTTCTGGCAGCACAGAAATGTATGAAATCGTGATAACGTGTTCCAGTGAGCGTAAGTGGAAGAAAATGAGGCCCAATCAAGAACGTTCACAGAAAATCTGTGTTGAAGACGCGATTGCACAATTGCGTGCGGATTCTCGTCAGTCCACACATGATGATTGTGAAAATTTATAATTTGATCACGTTGGAATGAAGCCTCATCCGTAAATACTAAAATGAGCTGTAACATGGAAATGAAGCGTTTCCGGACACATGTCCACAGAACATATTTTCTTTCTTTGTGTGTGAGGAATGTTTCCTGAAAGTTTGGCCGTACCTTTTTGTAAGACCCTGTATATAAAGATTATTGACAACTGGTGCGTGAAGTTCAGTAATAATTTAATAAGTGCCACAGAGGTGTCGGTTTGGTTGAGGCTATAGGAGTGCGTGCCGCGTGTCCGCAGTGGAAGCGGCGAGTCTGGACAGCAGCAACGGCAACAGCGGCGACGGCGAGGACGACGACAACGGCAACCACGTGGGCGGCGCGCTCACTGCCGGCTCCAGCTCGTCCAGTTCCAGCTCCAGCGTGCACTCCGAGGAGGAGGGCCGCGCGTCGGGCTGCAGCCACTCCGAGGGCGACTCGGACGCCACCACGGCCAGCTACTCCAGCCTCGAGGACGACGACGCGGCGGCGGCGGCGGCGGCGTCAGCGGCAGACCGCGACAACGGCAACGCTGCCGCCAGCAACGGCGCGACGCTCGCCCCGGGGCTGGGCCCCACGCCCGCCTTCCAGGTGCGCCCGACCCACACCTAAAAATGACGGCACAACTGACATTTTCCACTCAAATACACAAGGTTTTGTTCTCCCTCTAGTTGCGCATTACAGGACTTTTCCAAACAGTCGAACAAACTGATGGAGTTGCAGCGGGAAGCCCGTTGTCACCTTTGTGGCCAATTGGTTTATGGAAGATTTCGGTGAACTTTGTTTAGATGTGCATCTTCATGTTTTCGCGGCGCAATGATTGTTCAAAGAAGTTTTGGGCGTGCAGCCGCATAAAGTTTTCTTCTTCTAATATTTCGGCTGAGAAACGTTCAGCCATCTTCAGAGACGAGTCGAAGACTGACGCTCCAGCACACGCTTCGTGCTTATAAACGCGCGGGCCGCGCTACTGCGCATGCGGCCACAGATACAACAAGGCGCCAAAGACGTTACTCGGCGGCAAGGAAGTACACGTAGGTTTCCTATATACTGAATGTCCTAAGGTGCCATCGTCTTTATGTCGTACCATCACATCCAGAATGAGATCATAATACATCGATTTCTCCGCAGTAATCGACCATGCAGCCACAGACATAATTTACATATACGTGTACTTCCTTGCCGCCGAGTAACGTCTTTGGCGCCTTGTTGTATCTGTGGCCGCATGCGCAGTAACGCGGCCCGCGCGTTTATTAGCATGAAGCGTGTGCTGGAGCGTCAGTCTTCGACTCGTCTCTGAAGATGGCTGAACGTTTCTCAGCCGAAATATTAGAAGAAGAAAACTTTATGCGGCTGCACGCCCGAAACTTCATTGAACAACTTTGTTTAGAGTTTGCGACACAGAAACATGGGTGTTTTTTTTTTTTTTTTTTTTTTTTTTTTTTTTTCTCTCCAGATATGTAGACGACACTTTTGTCGTTTGGCCTCACGGTAGTGAGAGAAAATTCAGTTCATTATGAAGGTGGAAAAGAATGGCTGCCTTCCTTTCCTTCATGTGTTGGTCAGAAGGAAGGTTGATGGTATATTGGGACATTCTGTTTATAGGAAGCGTACTCACACTGATTTGTATCTGCGAGCTGATAGTTCTCACCATCCAGCTCAGCGTGAAGGAATACTTCGTACCTTGGTTCACAGGGCACTTGTCATTTCAGACCATGACAGTTTGTCAGCTGAGTTGTCCCGTCTCGAAGTGACCTGTCGTCAGAATGGTTATAGTGAGAGACAGATAAAACGTGCGTTGCGCTATCAGCCTACTGTGCAACGGGTGAGTGACGATAGTAATGAAGTGGAATCTAAGTCTATGGCCTTTTTGCCTTACGCGGGGAGTATTTACAACAATATTGGTCGTATTTTGTTAAAATATGATGTGAAATGTGTTTTTCGACCACCTTCTAAGATAAAAGCCCTGTTCGGGTGTAAGGCAGGTGTACATCGTATTCCATGCAGTTGTGGCATGTCTTATATCGGTCAGACAATCAGGACTGTGGAAGACTGGTGTATTGAACCAGCACCCCCTATAGAAGAAAGCCAGCGCACACGTCTCAACATGGCGGCGGTGAGACGCTTAGAGTCCTCTGAAAGATTGTCAACATTAGCAGTGCACGCTTTTTATACTGAATTCTTTCGTTCAGGAGTATATTTATTACGTAAATTGGTGTTGTCTACGGTGTGATCGCTACGCTGGACGATTTGTCTGTGTGAGAACAACGTGTGATCTCTTTTTTACTGACAAAATGCAATTCCGCTGTTCTGTGCCAAAATGTAGAGAAAATTACAACTTTGGTCGAAAAGTTACCGTCTTTAAACGTCCGGAGAAGAATAAGCTAATGGGATGGTTACGTAAATAAAATGAATCGCGATATCCAACGGTAAACAGTCATGACTTAAAACTCTTTTATAAGGTTAAACAAAAACGAAAACTTCTCATTAACTTGAAGGAGCTAAGTTATCCTCCGAATTCTTCATAACCATTTCTTCTCCGGACGTTTAAAGACGTTGACCTTTGGGGCAAAGTCGTAATTTCCTCTACATTTCGGCACAGAACAGCAAAATGGCATTTTGTCAGTAAAAAAGAGATCACACGTTGTTCTCACACAGACAAATCGTCCAGCGTAGCGATCACACCGTACACAACACCAATTTACGTAATAAATATACTCATGAACGGAAGAATCCACTATAAACAGTGTGCACTGCTAATGTTTACAATCTTTTGGAAGACTAAGCCTTTCACCGCCGCCATGTTGTGACGTCGTGCGCAGGATTTCTTCTATAGGGGGTGCTGATTGAACACAAAAGTTTCACGCGCTTACAACAGCCAAACAAATTCCTTATGGAATACAACAACACAGAGATTCTGGCATTGGAATAGTGTTATTAAGGAAGCTTTTGAAATTAATCTAGCAAGCGACCTTATAAACAAACATGGTGGTTTTTGTTTAAATTCTGCCTGAAATCCGGCACTGTCTCTCGTCATAAAACAGAGGGACAAATTAATTCTGCCTCACCTGTTGATTAACAGTCACTATCGACATTTTTTATATTTGGTTACCTTTGATTGTGTTGACTTTGCAGTAACTTCTACTGTGTGTGTTATCTTTCCTTGTTTACCCTATGCAAACCGAGGTATTAAATACGCTTGCACATTGCTTCCTTAAGTGCAGTTGTGCCTTGAGAATGGCAGGGTGTCCTCCTGCCGAAATATCGGCGGTTGTCGACGACGTCACCCGGCAGCATACCCGTAAGTAGTTTGAACATACCTATTAACAAAATCCGCCTTACAGCCAAGGAAAGCCTCCCACAAACCTTGATCGGAACTGGGAGATTGGGAGAAATTTAATTTATTTTTGGGACGTTATGCCAGACATAAGCATTGGCCATCAGGAGGGCACGAGTGTGCTCCCAGCAGACAAAAAATTGGACGCGTTACTCTCGTAACACTCACGGAGATCAGTTCGACCAAATGCAGTGGACAGATAAGATTAGATTAGTACTTGTTTCATATATCATGAATACGAGACTTCGTAATGATGTGGAACGTGTCATTTAAATGAAATGTGTCTATACATAATATTACATGACACTCAATATTTGAATATTTATTTATTTTTATGTACTTATTTTTTTCCCCTAGAGTACTAACTTTTATCTAGAAATTCATCTAATGTGTAGAAGGAATTGCCATTCAGAAATTCTCTTAATTTATTTTTAAATGCTAGTTGGCTATCTGTCAGAATTTTGATACTACTTGGTAAGCGACCAAAGACTTTTGTGGCAGAAAATTTAACCCCTTTTTGTGACAGAGCTAAATTTAACCTTGAATAGTGTATGTCACCCTTTCTCCTAGTGTTGTAGCTATGCACACTGCTGTTACATTTGAATTCAGTTGGATTGTTAATAACAAATTTCATAAGTGAATATATATATTGTAAAGCTACTGTGAAGATTCCTAGATCCTTAAATAATTGTCTGCAGGATGATCTTGGATGGGCTCCAGCAATTATTCTGATGACCCACTTTTGGGCAATGAATACTTTCTTACTAAATGATGAATTACCCCAGAATATGATGCCATAAGAAAGCAGAGAATGGAAATAGGCACAGTACGCTAGTTTACTGAGTTGTACATCACCGAAGTTACCAATCACCCTAAGAGAATAAGTAGCTGAGCTCAAACGTTTCAGCAGATCTTCTATGTGTTTCTTCCAATTCAATCCCTCATCAATGCTTACACCTAAAAATTTTGAATATTCTACCTTAGCTATAGATTTCTAGTTGAAGTCAATATTAATTAATCGTGTGATGCCGTTTATTGTATGAAACTGAATATACTGTGTTTTTTCAAAATTTAAAGAGAGTCCATTTACAGAGAACCACCTAATAATTCTCTGAAATACTTTATTGACAATTTCATCAGTTAATTCCTGTGATTCGGGTGTGATAGCGATACTTGTATCATCAGCAGAGAGAACTAGCTTGGCATATTTATGAATATAGAAAGACAAATCATTAATATATATTAAGAACAGCAAAGGTCCCAGTACCGAACCCTGTGGCACCCCATGCTTGATGGTTCCCCAGTTTGAGGACTCGGCTGTTTTTGTATATTATGTGAATTACTTATATCAACTTTCTGAACACCTCCATTTAGGTATGATTTAAACCATTTGTGCACTTTCCCACTCATACCGCAATACTTAACCTTGAGACACAGTATTACTCATCGGAAGACGAAAGAGATCTGCAATAGACATGTGTCCAGAAAAATATCCGAGATAAACTCATCACAGCTTTCATCAGATAAAGAAACGCATACATTCACACCATCTACATATCCATCCATACTCCACAAGCCACCCGATGGTGTGTGGTGGAGAGTACCTCGAGTACCACTATCGGTTCTCCCTCCTATTCCAGTCACGTATTGTTCACAGAAAGAAAGATCGTCGGTATGCTTCTGTCTGGACTCTAATCTCTCTGATTTTATTTTCATGATCTCTTCGCGAGATATACGCAGGAGCAAGCAATATACTGCTAGACTCCTCGGTAAATGTATGTTCTCGAAACTTCGAGAAAAGCCCGTACCGAGCGACAGAGCGTCTCTCCTGTGGAGTTTATCGATCATCTCTGTAACGCTTTCACGATTACCAAATGATCCTGTAATGAAGTGCGCTGCTCTCCGTTGGATCTTGTCTAATTCCTCTATCAACCCCATCTGTACAGATCCCACACCGGTGAGCACTATTCAAGTTGTGGGCGAAAAGTGTACTGTAACCTACTTCCTTTGTTTTCGTACTGCATTTCCTTAGGATTCTTCAATGAATCTAAGTCTGGCATCTGCTTTACCGACTATTGATTTTATATGGGGTCGTTCCATTTCAAATCACTCCTAATGCCTACTCCCAGATAATTTATGGAATTAACTGCTTCCAGTTGCTGACCTGCTATAGCGTAGCTAAATTCTAAAGCATTTTTCTTTCTATGTATTCGTACCACATGGTCAACATTGATATTCAATTGCTATTCCCTGCACCATGAGTCAATTCGATGCAGATCCTCCTGTATTCAGTACAATTTTCCATTTTACAATCTCTCTATATACTACAGCATCATCCGCAAAAAGCCTCAGTGAACTTCTGATGTTATCCGCAAGGTCATTTATATATATCTTGAACAGCAACGGACCCACGACACACTTGACATAACTTTTATTTCGCAGGACTTCTCTCCAGTGAGAATGACATGCTGCATTCTGTTATCTAGGAACTCCTCAATCCAATCACACAATTGCTCTGATAGGCCATATGCTCTTACTTTGTTCATTAAACGTTTGTGGGGAACTGTATCAAACGCCTTGCGGAAGTCAAGATACACAGCATCTACCTGAGAACCCGTGTCTGTGGCCCTCTGAGTCTCGTGGACAAATAGCGCGAGCTGGATTTCACACAATCGCCTTTTTCGAAACCCATGCTGATTCCTACAGAGCATAACTATGCGCACACAATAATCATCTCTGATGACTCCATCACCACAACAATCTTAACAATGAGTGAAGACGGGAGTGAAGTGGAATGGAGAGGAAATGATGTTGGGTAAGAGTGGGGATGGAACATTCCATGTTACATAATCAATTGTAAAGGCTCTGATAGGCAGAAATGTGAGATGCAACATGGAATGCAGTGAAGAGAGGGGGAAGAAGAGGATAAAAGAAAAGTGTAAAGCTGAGTGTGAGAAGGAGGGGGAACGTGGAAAAAAAAAAAAAAGATATTGAAATATCAAGAAAATAAGGAGTGGCACATAGCTGGAAGGAGAAAATGAAGGGATAAAAAATAATGATCGAAGAAGGGAAGGCAAATGTTAGGCATACCATGTAAGGATGGTAAGTTATCATAGGTTGAGGGACTGTAGAATGCAGTTCGAAAGAGGTGGTGGTGGAGGAGGGGAGGATCCAGATGGCTCGGGTAATAAAACAGCCATTGAAATCAAGGGTGTTAATTGTTCCAGTCCATGGTGGTATTGGCTGCGAAGGAGAACACTCCCTTGAGACTGCTCATTGGGAGTGGAGGAAGGATTGATAGTGTATGGGATATGGCACGACAAACCTGTTTGTGGGCCAGGTTTGGAGGGTAATGCCTGTACGTGATGGCCTTGTGAGGCTTCGGCATATTGGGTAAGGGACTTCTCATCACAGCACATTCACTGTTCATGAGTGACAACGCTCTATCGAGGGGTTTTTATGTGGAGTGTATGTCACTTAATGTGATGTGCAGAATATCTATGTAGATGTAGATATCAAACTGCAGGTACAGTTGGTAATTAGTAGGGTTAATGCTTGTTGATGGAGGTGCGGATGGAGCCATCAGTGAAGTCAAAATGTTCAAATGTTTGTTAAGCTTATGGGACTTAACTACGGGGTCATCAGTCCCTAAACTTACAAACTACTTATCAACTACCTTATACTAAAGACGGCACAAATATCCATGCCCGAGGGGGGATTCGAACCCCCGACCGTAGTGGCCGTGCAGACCGTGACTGGAGCGCCTCAGTCTCCTCGGCCACCACGGCCGGCATCAGTGAAGTCAGTGGTGGCACTAGACGAAAATTGGGCGTCGGCGAACTCGTCTTAGCGAGTCCCCTTTGATTTTTTCATTAAGAAGGAAAATGTTAAATAAAATGAGCTGAATTATAAATCAATAATCATTATACTAAAATATTATTAGTATAATATACAAGTGTTATTGCAATCACAAAAATTACAATATACAAACACAAATTGAAATAGAGAAACTTTTCCGCTTTTCGCCTCACTATTCGGAAGGGAACAACAAATTAGAACAGCATTGGACAAAGTGTATAAGTGTAAAAAAGAAAAAAAAAAAAAAAAAAAAAAAAGTTTTCCCCAAACACGTTAGTAGTTTTTATATTTCACGGACTTTTCAAACTCCCCTCGTACGGTGTTGCATTTTGTGTCGATACCTGTATGAATATTAATTTATGAACAGTTTGCTTAACACCTTTGTGGTAGTCCCTTTTAATGCATGTTTGCCAGTTTAGTTGATGAATGGCCCTTGTATACTATTTAATATACCTATATTTCCGCAGATAAGACGACCTTCAAATAAGACGTGGTACAAATTTTCATCAAAATTTTATAGTTTAAGCATATGTCTAGCGTATAAGACGACCCTCAAGTTAGCGTATTTACCCCAATGCATGCCGCTTTTTTTTTTTTTTTTTTTTTTCAGTTTTCCGGATCTAAAAACACGCCTGCGAGTTTTATTCTGACGCAAAGCTTCAGGAAGTACCAAAAATGCCGTTAGAAGCCGTCATAAGTAGTTTTCGTAATTGATACACCTGGATTTCACCGTTTGTTGCAGTGTTTGCGGTCCGCTTTTGAAATTTCGTGCGTGTAATGCTACGTTGTATCCGATCATGAAGAAGCATGGGTTATTTTATTTTATTTTTATTCATTTTTTTACTGCGAAGTTTAAGAAAAAAAAGTAAATTCTTTCGTCGAGACGACATTTAATCGCGCCGATGCACATATTATGCGGGTGAAAACAAACAAAATTGCCCGAGAACAGAAGATAAAGGATTTCGAAGGAAGCCGCAGTTGTTGCGTATAGCTCCGAAATATTTTAACCCTTTCACTGCTCCGTACGTAATTATACCCTAATTGTTTCACTGCGGTTCTGGATGTATTGAGAAATTATTTTTGACAAGCTGCATTGTAAACACAAATATTCCACGGCGAGCAACCGCGCGCTCCGCAGCGAGGTGCTTTAGACTGCTCGGCTACTCCACCGCGGCTGCATTGTAAATAATTACTTCTATTCCTGATTTATGGCATATTGGTTATTGTATGTACCCTTGTCCACTGAATAAATTATTAAGGCTCGAAAAGCAAAACTTTTTAAGAAAAATTATATATATTTTTGACGAATTACAGCGTTCAAATGAATGAAATAAATCGCAATTTGCGATGTTATGGCATCACTGTATTAGGTTTAGATGGAATACCAAACTGTGGCGAATGAAAATTTGTGCTCGGCTGGGATTCGAACTCGGGATCTCCTGCTTACTAGGCAGACGCGTTGACCACTCCGCCACCGAGGACACAGTGACCAGCCCCACTGCAGAGGACTCTTCCCTGCATGTCTCCCGCCACACACATATCTCCATTCGCCATGCTGTCTCTTTCCTGTACCACAGCCTATTTATTCTATAATGCTTGCAGCCACAATACTGTATTCGATACCTCATGGTCTGTTCTTCCTGATGCGGGAAGACAGTATTGTGGCTGTGAGCATTATAGAATAAATAGGCTGTGGTACAGGAAAGAGACAGCATGGCGAATGGAGATATGTGTGTGGCGGGAGACGTGCAGGGAAGAGTCCTCTGCAGTCGGGCTGCTCACTGTGTCCTCGGTGGCGGAGTGGTCAACACGTCTGCCTAGTAAGCAGGAGATCCCGGGTTCGAATTCGGCCGGACACAAATTTTCATTCGCCACAGTTTGGTATTCCATCTAAATCTAATACAGTGATGCCATAACATCGCAAATTGCGATTTATTTCATTTTTTAAAAAAACCGCGCAAAACTTTGTTTTCGTAAATCTGTCCTCCACGACGTAAATTTCATCAGGGAAATATCGCAGATGTGCTGCATAGCGGGGCTTCGACCTCCAAATGACATGTATCGAATCGATACATTTCGAAACGTTTGAAACGATATGTGTGGAATAAGCGAAGCAGAGATTCGCGCACTATGCGTCCTCACGTACTGAGAAAGAATTTTGTTTGTCCTGTACCTAACCTTCACTTTTAAAAAGTTATCTGTAGCATAGCCTTAAGAAGGTTAGGTATAGGTTAAACAAGAACTTTTTTTTAGTACATGAGGGCGTGTACCATCCGATTCTATGGTTCAAAAACACTAAGTCGATTTACAGTTGTACGTTCGATATATTTCAGGCTGAGCTACTTCGAGTGTAAGATTTCTCGTAAATTACTCTTAGGTTCCTGCCTAACCACATCTTTTAAAATCACGACATATTCATAAGAATCATACCATTCGCCTGTTCGATACGTATTGTTTCGATATATATATATCGTTCGGAGGTCGAAGCCGCACTATGCAGGTCATCTGCGAAATTACTAAATTTCTATCCTTTTTTTCCGTCGTATAAGATGACCTCAGATTTTGGGGCCCTTTTTTTATGATTCAGCCATCATCTTATCTGCGGAAATATACGGTACAGATCTGAGAAGTGGCTACAGGCCTGTTACTGTTGCAGGGGACAAGCAGCGACTCGGAGAGCCCGACGGAGCCGATCAGCCAGCAGCAGCAGGCGATGGCCGTGGCGGTGCAGCAGCTGCGCGCCAGGGTCCTCCCCACGCGCACGTCTTAGGCGCGCCCTCTGTTCCGCCAAAAATAATAAAGCAGCCGGCTGGCACCCTTCCCACAGAGCAGTGTGTTCTGCAGTTCATCGTCATAGCAGCAACTTACGAGAGCACCTTTAAATGACACATCTGTTGTAGTGAGATGAGGCATACAAATTGGTTCTACACCGGCAGCAGCAACAGAATTATGAGGTGCAGCTGTACATAGTTAAAGACTCACACCCCCACCCTCCCTTCTGATCCCTCTCCCCCTTTTAACCTCAACAGTTCTGATTCTGAATTATGATGAGTATTCGGAATGAAGGCTGCTTAGAACCAAGTAGGCACAGGAAGCAATAAATGCAGCAATGTGATTGCTTCCAAACAAACTCCTTCAACAGAGCACAGACAAGAGGCAACTGCTTTCACTGAGATGTGGTGAGAGCTAGTCACTTACTGTCATCAGCGATCACAACAACAAAGGGCACTGGTAACACTTTTACAAGAGCCAGGTTATCGATTGCACTGAAGAAATAACATGCTTTTCTGTTGAATGTGGTTTGATAACTTTGATGCTCTGTCAACTGATGCATAATAACTCTATTTACTTCATGGAGGAACTTATGTAACTAATAGTTTTCCAAGTATTACTCTACGATGAATACACTGAGAACTACAACTGATGATGTGATAGTTGCTGGCTTAATTCTGTTGAGTGTCAGTTGAGGATAAGATCTGGAATGTGAGTCATAGATGATTAAGTAAATCAGTAAGCTAGCTGATAAGGTACTATCAGGTAACAAAGATCACAAACTGGCCATCTTAGAGAAATAGCTCAGCACTTATCATTTTGTATGCAGATTTCTTTCTTAACCACAGGTGTGTCTGACCAAAATCATTTTAATTTCCAGTGTAAATAACTGTTTCGAGTTTTTGATACACAGTGAAGAACAATGGCAGAAATACTATCAGTTAAATCACATTTGCAGCACTTTTACAGTATGGTGGTTCCCAGAAACTTTATTGGGCAACAAGAGAAGATATCACAAATTTGAATATGGAGAACACTTTATGCTATGAAACCTAAGCTGCAAAAAAACAACTGTTGAAATCATTACAGATATGTAAATCAGTATGTTTTTGAAGATGCCTAAAGAAAAGTACTGCACTCTAACAGTTTATTGTAACTGGAATTTTCAAGTACCTACTGTTACATGTTTTCAATATCATTATATATTCACACAAGTAATTGGCAGCTCCAAACATTTAAATGTCTATATTGATACAATACTTCTTACTGCATGAGTGCATGGTCTTAATATCCAGCCACCTTAGGTGGTTAGAATCCGACAACCTTCTCGTCAATCTCTCCTTAGCTATTGTCAAGTGGTAAATCTATTCATCATTTGACAATGGCATAGGAGCTTGGCCGAAAGCTCATGCAGCTGGAGGTTCAAAAGGATTTTTTTCAACACATTTACTCATAGAAACTCCCAGCTATTGAGAATTTTATTCTATGTTCACTGTATTTTCTGTTGATATTTGTCAATTCTAAGAAGGAATTCAGTTATTTTAGTGTCTTTGTGTGAAATTTAACAGTTTTAATTATATTAATCAAAACATTTATCCCCCTTACCCTACATCACCACCACCACCACCACCACCACCATCATCATCCATCATCCTTCCTTTCAGTGCCCTTTACCTGAACAATGTCAAACAACACTAGTATGATACCATCTCCAGTATATCGGAGAACTAATCAATCCCATGTAGAGGCTATTATCAAGAAGAGGTAGTCACTTACAAATGTGTCCTAAAATTACTGACCTACCCTCCTGCTCACACAGAGGAATGAGTCTGGCAACCCTTTTTTTATCTACATACTGCATGGTTAAATGAGACATCATTTGTTCAACATGTTTGCACATCACATATCGGAGGTGCACGTGAGCAGTACGTACATCAAATGATGTAAAAAAAATTGCCTCAACATCATACACCACCATTCAGCGTAAAAAGTACCAGAAATGGTCAAATAGGAAGCAATAAAAAATACACAAATGTAACATTTTAGAATCAATATGTACATGATATGCAATAAACTTTGAAAGTACAATTCCTCCCGCACCCCCAACCCCAATGTAGAAAACTGTACAAATTCCTTTTTATGGTACAGATATTTGAGTTGAATATTCCTGTCAAAATTGCACTGATGTTTTCTATTTCATAATATTAAGACAACAAGGAATTGCTAAAAATTTGGCTACTAATTGCTAATTATTAGTAAACACTGTGTCAATTTGAAATGTATTTTTGAACTTCTACTCAGAGGACATAGTAATAATTTAATAATTTTTCTTTTGACTTCACTCAGAACAACCTCCTCTTTCCCTTAAAATAAATGCTGGAAAATAGTAAATCACTCTGCTTACTGCGGCTTTGGTAAACAGAAATTTCATTAACATCTGCAGCTTATCTTATGTAAGTTGTATTAATGTATTTAAATGCACACAATGATTTGTTTGAAAACTGTTTTCAAAATAGATTTTCTGCTATTTTGCTGAAATATATTAGCATATAGCAAACTGAAAAATATAAATCATCATTAATCAAATAGACTTCACAAATAATCTTACTACAGACTCCACACATCCCACTAATTGTTCATTGTTAATGACCATTGTAGACTTATTAGTCTGTGAAGCTCTTCAGGCAAATTCACATTATTTACTTCTAGTTCCCCAGTATCATCACATACACTCTCCCCAAAACCCTCCTTAATGTAAATAAACACACTAATAACACAGGGCCAATAAAGTTTACAGAGGATGGTAGACTCACAGGAATGCAGGAAATTGCAAACATCTTCAGCAATAATAAAGTGGGTAGACCTAAAGATTAACCATTTATAATTGAGTAGCCATCTTACAACACCAAACTTTTGGCCTGAATGCTACACAGTCATCTCTTACTGTTTTCAAACTTCACAGTGTAAGATTTTATTAATTTAAAAATTTCATAATTAGTTTTAAAGTTAATATGTTATGCTTACAAAGGGGACTCACCATATTAGTTGGTAATAATTGATGCCGTGGTTCGGAACCCACGTTAAACTGTAGGCCCCCCTATAACTGACTGGGTAAGTCAGTTAGACGGTAGGAGGAAGGCAACGGCATACCACCTCCAAACAGAACCATGCCTAGTAAAGCACTGTGGTGTTCAAACCAATCTTTGGATTGTTGACTGCTTTACCTTTTAATAATTTATGAGACTGTGGAATGAAATCAGTTTTCTGGTTTAAGAAATCTCCTTCCGGTATGGTATAATATCATGTTCACAATAACATTATCTTAAATGTGTAACTTAATTGAACCAGACATTCAAGCACTGTTAGGTTGTATTTCAAGATATTTTTCTTTAAAGTGTGAAATGACTGATAATAGTCTTCCCATAGGAATTTCTTCAGCATAAATATAGACCTGAAGATGGTTTTGAATGTGCTAGTGGTGGTTTTTACTAAGTCATCGGCCCATTCATTAAATCTAGTTAGTATGTCCTTTCAACCACATAAATTTTACCTTATTTCTGAGATTGTGGTTTTCCTTTGAAACCTTCATGGATTAATATCATTCAGTTGAACTGATGTTTGAATATCTTGAAAAATGTTTCCACACTGATTCAAAATAAAATGGTTTCTTACTGTGAGTTTCTCCAAGCAATTTAAAACTGCTAGTATAGCTGTGGCTTCTGCAGAAAAATTAGAAGTTTCATTGGGAAGTGAAATCAGTTTCTTGAAATCTCTCCATGGAAAGAGAAACACACTACCTATGCTGCCATTATCAAGATTATAACCTTTTATGCACCAAACTGGGCTGACACAATCTATCTCCTGATAACTTTATAATATTATGCCTGAAACAATCTACAGTGTTATGTTGGTAGTAAGATTGGAAAAACCTTGTCCTCTTGGTAATATCTGCTAACTCCTGCATTGAAAGGGCACATTAAGCTGGAGAGCAGGTCTGGTTCAAAGTACCCTAGTTGTATGAAAGAGAGATCAAACTGAAAAATGGAGCTTTCTATGAAGTAACTGAGCTCCAATTGATAATATGCCTTCTACACAGTTACAAGAAATTACTGACCTTTGTAATACGAGGTACAGGTTACCATTAGACGGCTACTTGCATCTCTAGTCGTGAGAACACTTCACACTACACTCCAGTATTTGGGAGTCTTCTTCATTCAGACAACAGCTTCTCTTAACACTAAACAAACATCTCAGTTGCCCAGAATGTTAAAACACGCCAGTGCAGTGATAATCTGTGCTGAGATGGGTGGGTCATATCCAGTGGCATATTTTGACAGCAAAAGTAAAACAGGTATCAAAAATGTTTGAAATATGATACCAATATTAAGACAAAAAATTCCTAGCAGGAAAAATTATATATAAAAAATAGATGAAGATTACTCACCAGGCGAAGGAGCAAAGGTGTGACAGCAGCACAAATAAACAGAACACACTCTCACACACACGCAAATGCAAGCTTTCGCAACCCAGTTGCTTCTTCAGGCAGAAGGGAAGGAGAGGGAAAAGGAAATGATGAGGGTTTTAAGGAAGGGGGTAAGGAGCTATTCCAACCCGGGAGAGGAAAAACTTACCTTGGGGTGAGAAAAGGAAGGTGAACAAATACACACACACACACCCATACATTTACACCTCTCCTTCCCTTCTGCCTGAAGAAGCAACTGGGTTGCGAAAGCTTGCATTTGTGTGTGTGTGTGTGTGTGTTTCATTTATTTATTTGTGATGCTGTCACACCTGTGCTCCTTCGCCTGGTGAGTAATCTTCGTCTATTTTTTATATAAAATGTTTGAAATAGTTAGATTATGTGTGTAACCTCTGTGTTAAATTCAAATATCTCCAAATTGTCTTATACAGAGTGTGTGTGACAGTGTGGATGATTTTCTAGGTGTAGAGCCCCATAGACAGCGTAAACAGTTTAAATATAACTTCTCTAGTCCTTTTGCTGCTACAGATTTACTCTCTGCACACCAGGCACAATGCCAATCTTCTGGCATGTCCCTCTCACCTGCACAGGCATTCTGGTCACTATGAAAATACATCATCTGTATTGTTGGGAAAGCTGCTTTTTTAAAGTAACTATGTTACAGTTAAAGTTACATCCCTGAAAAGTAACATAGTTATAGTTACTATATATCGAAAGTAACTGTATAAATTACAAGTATCTTTACAGTTATTTTTACAGTTACTTTTCAAAACCGTAACTCATTTGTAAATCCATAATGAACCTTACACAAGTAGAAACAAGCTTTAATGTCAAGCAATAATTAAATACATTAATACAAATATAATTCATAATTAATACATGATTCAATAATTTCTCGCAACATCTTCTATCTCAGTGCATCTCACCCAGTTCCACAGTTAGTTCATTTTCAACAAAAGTTGTTTTTCAAATGTCCCATCTCATGGAAGTTCTGTTTCATGTTGTTCGTTGTTTACGTTTCCGTGAAAACTGCCGACTTCATTGCCTATAATATATTTGCATCAACTGTTATGCTGAAATGTCAGCAATGAACAAACAGTTAAAGAAAATCAATTCACATGGTATGGTATCATAGACCAGAGTCAGCAGCGAACAATATTGCAGAACATGTTTCAAAAATTTCGAACACTTCAGTATAAGCTGGCCAATGCAGGTGTGTGTCTTTTTCTCCATGTTGAAAGGTCTGTAAAACAATCTGAGACTGCACACTGTTTACATGTGAAGCGTCAGGTGATTGTTATGTACTCATTGTTGTATACATAATTTTAAAATAAAAATTTTATGAGTAAATGGGCACTAGTAAATGTTACAATGGTATTAAATGTATAACTCATACATTTACTATGTATGTTGTTGAAAAGATTTAATTTAGAAACAATTTTTTTTTTTTTTTTTTTCGCTTCACTAAAATCAAAGCATGGTATTCCGCAGTCTTGAGATACTTACAAAACAGTAATGATGCTTCTGTTAAATCATTAACTGATAAAAGTAACTTAGTTACAGTTAAAGTTACTTTATGCAAATAATATGCCATTACAGTCCGTTACCTTTGGAGAGTAACTGTTATTAGTAATGGTGTTACAAGTAACATGTTACTCACCAACCCTTATCATTTGACTGTAAGGAAACTGTTGTTGTTATGGTCTTCAGTCCAGAGACTGGTTTGATGCAGCTCTCCACCCTACTCTATCCTGAGCAAGCCTTTTCATCTCCTCATAAGAACGGCAACCCACATCCTCTTGGATCTGCTTACTATACGCATCTCTTGGCCTCCCTCTGCGATTTTTACCCCACACACTTCCCTCCAATGCCAAATTTATGATTCCTTGATGTCTAAGAATGTGGTAAGGAAACTACATGGTGAAAAAAAATAGTTTATGCACATCTTACAGTATGATATCTTCAATATACTGAGGATAGTTTTCAGTCCCGCAAAGATGTATAATGAACTGTGACAGGCACATAAAAAAATAATCTCACACATACAACACTTGAGCTATCGGCCACTAGCCTTCGTCAGAAAAAGAGAGCATTCACATAGGTGTGTGTGGCGACTTGAGATGACAGTTGTGTGTTTGTGGAGTGTGCCTAAGTGAATGCTCTCTTTTCTGTTGAGGGGAAGTGACTTGTAGCTTTGTACGTGAGAGTATCTCTTTTCATGTGCTTGTCACAGCCCATAATATATCTTTGCAATTAGTTGAAAACTATCCTCATTATATTGTTGAATTCCAACCTGGATTTGTTATTATTAGTCTGATAACTTAATTTGATGAAGGACTGGGTGTAAGACCACATTGCTTGGACTTTCCTAATAGTTCATCTTAGTTCATAGGTTGCAGTGCATGAACTGTAGATAATATATTGAAATTATGATCAGAATGATAACTCTTTACACTCTCGAGGTATTGGTTTTTAATATGTGGCAAAAGTTGTACTCAATTCCTTCCCTGTGTGTGGGTGGATAGACACTCGATATTTTATAAATGGATCAAGATAATGAAATGAGGTTTTTTTTCCAATATAACAGCATGCAAGGGTTCAAGTATGTTGTGTGGTAAATACTCAGAACTTTTTTATGCAGAATAATATGGAAGTAATAGTGTGTTGGCAGAATGTCAACGGCACTTAAGAAAAACCCAGATACTATGTTTAAACATGTGACAGAAATTGCAGAGCAGTCAACCACAATGAGTTAGTTCATCCACAGCAGCAAAAGGGCTAGTAACGGCTGTACAATTCTTGTGAAAATGTGTTATTGGTCACCTATGACAGTGGACAGTGCTCGTGAGCTAGAAAAATAAATTTTCTCGCTACAGAATGTGGGATGTATTTAGTAATGTGCTGCACTCATGAGTATTAACAGGAAAATTTACTTTTCAAACACTTTGATAAATCCAAGGAGTGGGCCTACACTTGTAGACTTAAAAGACATTTGGTTTCTTCAGTTTTCCATTATACTGCTCACTCAACAAACATCTGCATGAAAAGTTACACTTAAACACACTGATCACTGATCACCAATGATAGCTGTCCAGTGAGGGACAAGTAAAGAACAAGTTTCTAGTTCAATGGCTGAACCTTAACAATGCCACATGAGTTTAATTAAATAATTGTGTATAGCTGTACTTATGGTGTCCCAGTTATGAACTGTAAAAACTCAAATCTTTTGCATCACATCTCTTCTGAATAACCTTTGCAATTCCTGCTGTAGCTTCATTTGTATCATCATTCAAATTTTTCTAGTATCCATCTGTTTTTTCCTCTACTTTTCCACTTCTTCTAATACACTGTGTGTTGCCACATCTTTCTTCATCTCACAAAATGATGCAATTTCTCATATTCATATAAAGGCCTGCCCTCAAATTATATCAGCTTTAGAAAAGTATAATTTCAATATCTGTGGAACTCTTCAGCACACCACTTAACTGCATGTGCAATGTGATCATGTTCTCTTCCTAAAGTTTAATATATCACCATTCAATACAGCCCCAGCAATGGAAAAATTCTGTAGATAGTACCTTGAGAAGTGTACTAAGAGTAATCAGCTGGACCGGGAATAATAGTTCTTTGTGAAGCTGCATGTCCTAATAATAAAATGCTGATACCTGACTGAAGATGAAAAGGACTGCATCAGGCATATCTACATACTCAGAATGAAACATATACAGGGGTACTTACAAATCAAGTAGAAAATATATTTTAATACTAGCAATTCATAATACTGAGAAATATATTTGTTTTGTAGGAAATGTAAGTAGGTATAACTGCTAAGAAGTCATAATATTTATGTCACAGATGGATCTGAAATTTTCTCTTCTATGTGGTAGGTAACTAATGTGATGGTGCTGGTTTTAATACAATGTAGAATATGTAACACCTACTATGAATTTATATAAACTGTTTTCCATGAAATGTGTATTATTCTTTCCTCTTCGGTGTTCTCTCTGTCTTAAAACTATAAATGTGGCACAAATTAAGGGATTCTAAAATTGAAAAAAGGCTATAAAAACTCTCACTTCTATGAATGTCTTTTTTAAAGAAAATACCTCATGTTTTCACTATTTCATAATCAACCATTTTGTAGTTCTATGTAATCACTAGGGAATATTTGAAAAGTCTGTGCTGAGAAGAGATAAGTTCATTATGGAAAATTCACAAATACGACTGCTAAGTTTTGCCTTGTATAAATTTTCACTCGAGTCTCAGTGTTACCTATAAAAGAATTTCCATTTATTTTTGTAACAGCAGCAGAAGATGAATGCCAGATCGTGAAAAAATAACAGTGTAAAACAATTTGAACTTCCTTTACCTAAATGAAGTATTTCTGCACATTTGATAAAAAATTATAGTTACAATTATTTTTTCAAAGTTTGAGAAGACAGTGTCTTCAAACCTAGACTGTTATTACTGTGTTGCCATTACAGTCACTGATCGACTGTGAGATGGGTTCCTCTGAAACATTCTCTCGTGTTGGTTACTCATTTTATGGATCACAAGTGATTATGACTACATTTACAAAGATTGATATATTTTTATTAGCCATTATTTTCTGTAGCACTCTAATTTTACAGATTCATACATTAATACATCAGAAATGTGCCAAAAAGAGTACGATAGTTCTCATCTTCTGCATCTTCAGATGGAAATTCAATATTTTAAAAACTTCAAAAGAATAAATATATTATAGTGTATATTTCTAAAATATGAATGTAAACTAAGCAAATAAAAGGAGGCGTGGATTTTGTGTGTACATGTATTTGTGTATGTGTTTTATGGTGTGAATGAGAAAGTGTGTAAGGAGAAAAATTCATGTTAATGAATATGTAGCTACAAAAACAAACCATATTAAGAGTAATGTGAGTACATAAAATTTTATTTTGTGTATAACACCAACAGAGCATTTGTATTTTTTCCTGTCCAAACACATAATTCCACTGTAAATGAAACATAGAGGCAACTTTCATTCAAACAAGTTTTCTATACCACTGCTCTCTCTGGTTGCATTTATAAAGGGATAGCCGTAATTTCCATCAGTGATAGAAAATCCTGGGTATAACATTTGTTCTGAAATTTGTCAGTATAAAACCAAAGACTTCAGTAGTTTAAATGCTGAGGCAGACAAGTCAATCTTACTGCTCTGTGATGAATGTTTTTGTGTGAATTGATGAATACCCCAATTTACATACAACTTTCACTGTAAGATTCTTTAAATTATATCAACAGGGTTAAGTTCTGCTAATGTACATTTCCGGACAAATTCACCATTTTAAAGTAATGAATCCATTAAAATTTTAATGTGTAATCAGGCTGGTGTGATATAGTCCAGACATGTCAAAAGTCTCACACAACTGCAAATTCCATTTGATACACAGTAAAATTTCAGTGATCTACTGTAAACTAAAATTAAATTCAGAAGATGAATCACCTGGTTTGAAATGTACTATAACTCTTCAGGCAACAATATATCATTTCTCATTAGTTCTGGCTCCCAATTTACTGTACAGGTTCACTACTATGGACATTCTTGATTTCAACCTCCAGAGCAATGCAGAATAATTTAAAAGTTCAAATTAAGGAGAGCAGTGGTACAAATCTGTGATTGTGTGAAGAAAGTGATAACATTTAAAAAGTTTCAGTTTAGTGGGCAATGAACGCACACTGTGGCAATGACTGAGTTGCCAGAGTCCAACATACCTTGCAGTTTCTGTTGAGTTGCAACTATTGTTTTTCAGCATTAAAATTCAAATTAGACATTATGAGAGTTCATTACCTGCAACACAAGACTATAATATTGTATTCTTTACAAGTAAAGTGGTGTCATTACACCAGGGAACACAAATATGGAAACATCAATAGTTTTAAATGTAATCTTAGCTTCAGACAGAATATAATTTTGCCTCCAACTTACACCACCACTCTGAATTCTATTTCCTGTGCGATTTTAAGAAGTAGGCATTATAATTATGAAAGTTCTCTCATGAAAGAAAAGTTGACATCTAATTCAATAACAGGTCATTGTGCAATATTGTTCTTTGTTTCCCAAGATGAATTACTGAAAAATTCTGGTTCTCTACAGTGGTTTGGAGAACTAAAATTGTTTGCTTCTCTTCTTTACTCCAAGCTTATCAAAGAACCACATTCAGATTAATTATGAAATGATTATTTTACCCATCCCAGGCTTTGTTAAACTAAATACACCATAAATCTCTAAACAAAATGTGTATTAACACGTTCACTGCGACTTATGCTTATAAGCATTTCCAGTGCTGCCAACACTTATAAGTGTTTCCGTGATCAACAGGCCAGTGCCACCAAAAAGCATCATGTAACATTTTCCTGTACTCAGTCGTGTTTTCATCTTTAGTGGTTTGCTAAAAAAACATTGCCTATACACCTTGCAAATTTGTTATATGGGATTGGGTTTCCATAGCACCACATTGCAGATAAGACCTATTTCTTTTCCTCCATTTGACAAACCTTTTGGTGTTTTCAGACTAATTCTTTCTCAATTAAGCAGATTTATCCCTTCTTTGAATTTCATTTTCTTACCAGTTTGCAATAAAATCAATAAATCAGAGGTGTTGTTAAAATTGTTTGCAATAAATGCATATGATGCTTATAGACATCAGACAGTTTCCACATAATCGGTATGCAGCTAAAGCGTACTTGTATTTCCATATCTAGCACCAACTCTTGTCCAGACGTTATATTCACTTTCAATATTACAGGTTTTGCAGGAGTCTAATTTCAGTTCTCAGCGTAAGTGCTCTTACAGGCATCCACCTATAGTGTTAGCAGCCCACACTGGTGACCAGAGGGAACTTATTAATTAAACTGTCATAACAGTGGGAGTGAGAGTTAGTTGGGAAATATGGGCAGAACTGAAAGCTAATCATAACAAACTGTATATTCAGATTTGAGTAAATATAAAAAACATTTTTAATCTGAGAAAAGGATTCAGTTGCTGACATAGCATGCCAACAGAAACTGCAAATTATAATTTATTATTATGTGGCCATGTCTATGGCAATGTCCATTCAAATGACTGTGGCCTTTATAATGAATGAAAACTTGTTTCCAATGTAAAAAGTTATATAGTTTAATGTAAATTACCAAGAAATTCACCTCTATTGTACTGATGTATGTATAGTGCCAATTTCAATAAAAAAAAGATAAACTAAAATTTTTGTTCGGATATGTTTTCATAAAGCGACCCAGACAACTAAATCACAATTCGCTGTTGCACTAGAACTACCAGTAGACACACAGACAAGTCTGAAGACAGAATGGAGGCAAAAGAATTCCTTTCCTAAAAGTAATTAACTTTTTCATTTTTAATTTAGACACATTATAGCATTGAGTTCATCCTTCAGGTACAGTACTTAGTACTAAAAGTTTCATTGCTTACATACAAATAAATACAATATTTGTGTTCCAGAAAAGGGACAATGGTAAGTAATGGGATTATTTCATTACTGGGAACAACACAGTGTTTCAGTCTTCAGATCTGATATAGATCTGGAGCCTGAGCTGAAATATGTGAACTAATCGAATGGTTTCAGTCTTCCAATAAAATTCACTTTATGCACTTCACTGTTAAAGAGGTTATAATCACATATTCTTAGGTGCTGGGAGTGGGACGCACTCAGTAACAAAAGTGGGAAGATTTGTGTGTGACCATTTGAACTTTAAATAGGTGGTTCCCTACCTATTTAAAGATGAAATGGGCACACAAGTGGTAAATGATTGACATGTCACCAAAAGGTAGACAGTTCCAAATAGTTCCTTTTCCAGAACAGATAATCTGAACTAATTCATACATGAAACTACACATCTCTAATGCTCATACCGCATCTCTTTCGGATATTTTCTCATTGTAGGGGCCGCAGATGAAATATGTCATAATAAGACATTTTAATAAATGAGAATTACCCAATATGCTGCAATTACTTTTACTGATTCACAACGGCCATTTCAGCTTATGCCATTTTCAAGTGATGCATTGTGTATATAGATATTTCATATAGCATGTGTTTGTCACAAAAAGTTTATTTCAATTGCTATCTCTGTCTTTGAATTTCACTAAGATGTAATATTTATTTCAGATGGTATAGATGGTATATGTTTATACAGATGTTATAATGGAAATTTCCATTATAACATCTCTGTAAACATATAGCTTCTATACCATCTGAAATAAATATTACCTCTTTGTGAAATACGAAGATGGAAATAGCAATTAAAATAAACATTTTTGTAACAGACATATGCTATATGGAATATCTATATCCAAGATACATCACTTGAAAATGGCATAAGCTGAAATGGCCGTTGTGAAACAGTAAAAATAATTGCAGCATATAGGGTAATAATCATTTATTAAAATGTCTTTCAGAAATGTATCATAAATCTTGACAAAGGTAAGTGAAGGTGGTCACATTGATATCATTAGACACAGACTGTGCAAATATGGAGAAGGGAACTGGCCCTGAATTTTTAAAGCAATCACCCTGACATTTGTTTGGAGTTATTTAGGAAAAACCAGAATTTAGATGGCCCCACGATCTGAACGTCATTCTCTTGAAGACGAGTCCAGTGTACTTACCTCTGCACCAACTCACTCAGTAAAAATTAAGGGACTTCATAATATTTTATGATTTTGAACATGGCCTATCTGAAGCAGCAATTGTATTAACATAATTTACTGTGAAAGAAAATGCAGCCCCACAAGTTGCATTTAAAATAATTGAACTTCATCTAGATTTCGACTATCTCTTTGGTTATCTTTATCGGTAATAAAGCTACAATATGAAGACACCCACAGAGGTAGTCGAAATCTAGATAAACTTCAATTATTTTAAATGCAACTTGTGGGGCTCCATTTTCTTACACAGTAAATTCACAATATTTCTTATTTGATACCTACTGCACTGCTGTAGCTTTGACCCTACTGTGAACCATGCTAAATGGCTTGTTACATTTGTTTGATGTGATATTGTTACGTCTGTATTTTTGGTGATCTGTGGATAGTTATTAATTACCTACTTTCAGCTCAATAATGAAATTTCAAAACCATTGTTCAGTATAAATAAGATCCACACTGCAAAATAAAACACTGAATTCCTGAAATTGAACAGCAGAATATCACCAGGTGGAATTTAGTGCCATTTATTCAAAACATTTAAAGGTGCAAATCAAAATGGTCTGATAGAAAAGTGGAATGTTTATTTGGTTGATGGAATAAAATTGAAAAAAAATTTCAATTTCAGCAGTTTCAGGGCACTAAATTAAATTCAATGGCACACTAGAAAATTTGGATGGTTGTATAGGGGTCTTTGGGCACATGACAGCTAGGTCTTAAGGGTCTGAACAAATGTAAGAAATGAGTTGTGTGAACAAAAAGCAGAGTTGAAACCAGCAACAAAAATAAAAGACGATGAATCCAGCAACTAATGCATGCGGCTGAGATAAAAAAACGAAAAGCAAATGTTACAAGCGAAGATAAGAAAAGTTGGAGAGAGATTTAAAACAACTAAGCAGATAAAGGGTGGGCCAGCCACTCTGCAACACATTAAAACCTCCAGCCTAAAACCTTGGGCCAGAGTCGAGACATAGAGGGCAGACCACCACCAAGATTCGCCTCTACCCTCTATACATGATGTAACTGATACTCAACTGAATTGGATCAATGGAGAAAGGAACTATAACACTTTCTTAGTTTTCAGGAGAGACAAAAACTGTTTTGTTGTTAAAATATTTAACTGATTGCATTGACATTATTGACATTTGTTGCACGCTAGTCATACATTACAGTGAATTAAAATAATTTTCCTATAGTCTAAAAAGCAACTCTTGTGAGAAAGAAAAAAAAAATCATTGTTCCTTTCTCCAGTTAACAATGGAATTTAGCACTTTTCGTAAGTATAACACATTTAGAAATACATTTCTGGATTAAAACCATCTATTTTTATTTTATTATTATTATTTTTTATTAAGTAAAGTAAAAATTATGTTCAAAATGAAAACATCTATATCATAGAATTCAAAATTGGATATGTTTAATCAGTTCCTGAATATCTTCAATTTCCTTTTTATTGACTCCAACCTTCCTTGCATCACTTAGCTTCTGCAATCCCATTTGAAATGAAGCAAATTTAGTTTTAGCCAGATTAAAGGAGTTGTTGACACAGCTGTTTATGAAAGGGTAGGCAGTCATGACACTGTTTCTTAGCCTGATTCTTTGAACATTGACACAGAAAACATTGTTGTTGTTGTTTTTACAATGTGCCCTGAAATGTGTCATTTCCCTAGACTATACGTTCTCTTTGTATTAACAAGGCCACCATGCATTAAAGTGCATTACGTCTTCACATTCCACCATAATGACTGTAACTTCAGAAACACTTTTAGCTATAATTTCCACATACTCTATATGGGTGTAAACTCAGTCAAATTTCCATATTTGTCTCTTCAGTGTTCCAAACACATGGTCACAAGGAGAAATGGGTGACCTCTTTCAAGAAACCTCTGAGTAATTTTTTTTATTATTATTTATTTTTATTTTCTGTGTCTATCAATGCAAAGCACAACCTTACTATGATACTATTCTGATTTTGACTAAGTGCTCCGTCTGTGAACAGGTGTACTTCTGTAACATTCTTCGATAAATAGTTTTCAATGTAATGGTATAGGAATGAACAGACCTCATTCACACCCTTTTTCACTTTCACCTTCATGATAGAAGTATACCGGGGAACACCTGGACTCTTTATATTACTGCATTTTCTGTGCTTGAGTGCTGCAAACAAATGCCGTCTATTATATTGGTGAGGTGTCTGTTCTTCCTGACGTGTCCATAAGAACAATCACCACACCAACATAATAAGTATTTACACGTGAAGACACCATTGGCTTCAATTACCCCACCACAGATGCGGTCATACGTTCAACCTCGAATGGGAATCTGTAATGGCGAGTGTAAGAGGACATGGACAATACAGGCGCTGCAGCCACAGCGTGCGACTTGTGGAAGTTTGAGATGGATGGGAGGTGAGCACAGGTACCCAAGTGGGAACCGCTGGCCCGAAGCGGGAGACCTGGGTTCGATTCCCAGCCCAGCTCACATTTTCACTAGTCGCCATTGTTTAATTTGAATGCTCTAAAACAGCCACTGTCAGTCCTTTCTTTCCTTGTCCTTCTCATCCTTTACCAATAATTTGCAAATGCCATCTAGTTTGTAGGTGGTGTATTATAAACTCAGTGACCTTACAACCTGCTTGGTTGGGGCACGATATGCGGCGGAGAAAGGAACAAATACACTCCTTCGTCTTCAGCATATTAAAAATCATCCTCATGTTATTCCCACAGGAAGAAGCCAAACATAGTTTGTTTCATGGCCTATTTAATACAAGTATGAAAAAAAGTGAAAAATCACCAAAAAGTGACTTATTTCATTTCTCCACTGGCCAATTCAATTAAAATGTGGTGTAAAGTAATATGCACATCACAGATTAGGGGTACCTCTCATTAGAGTAAGACGCCATGGCTAAATGGACAGTGCCCGATTTGGACACAGGTAATGGTGACTTAATTCTGCCTGAGAGACCAGCAGGACCACCACGGATAGACAGTTGGCTTCAGCAACAGCAGCTTATTATTAAGTCACTGAGAGTCATTCCGCCTCCCACAACTGCAAGGATCGCAGCCGCAATGAAGAAGTGATATCCGGCAAGGTAACTGCGCACCGTGTAACATCAGGTGAGCTGCAAGCCTCTTTGGCAGCCCGATCGGGTTCTTCATTACTCTAAATTCCCACATGTCCTGGCACCCAGCAGAACGACACCTCCTTCTCACACTTGAAAATTTGTGCCAAGCATGAACTCAGTCTCAGATTTTCCACTTTTTGCATTCACCATTAGGCAAATCTGAACATGCCTCTTGTTCTGCCTAAATGATCAACTTATCAAGCACTACAGTTGTAGTGCCCCTTCTAAAATTTCACTAGCGCACAGCTTTATCCATATTTCTGGAAGGGACTGTATTATTTGTGATCCACAATGAAATTGTCATTTGCATGTTTGAGGCATGTAGGTACAAAGGCTGTTCACCTGGGCATGCCTCACAGCCCATTCTCACAGCCTTACTTCAACCAGTACCTCACCTTCTGTGAACCTTGCAGGGCTAGCAGTCTTGGAAATCAGAACATTACAAAGACATGGCTTAATAACCACATCCTAAGCCTTGCGTGGGGAGGTGTGCTTTAGGACATTATGTTCACAGTGGCTGAGTGAATAAGGCAACTGTCTAGTCAGTAGGAGGTCCTGGTTTTGAATGACAGTTATGGCAAAAATTTTAATTCAATGCCTCCCTTCTAGTCAATATCTTTGATATATTGAGATAATATATGTCTCTGGAAATTGAATTATGTTTTGATATATTAATATTGTCACGTTGCAATGGAAGTAGGCTTGACTTCAAAGGCAACTAAACACAGCACCACCAACCATTTGTCCATTAGGATGAATGGCCACCGCCAAAATGTGGCAAATAACAAGGTGGACCACCCTGTGGCACAGCATGCAGTGGAGCACATGCTCGATTTCAATGGCTGCTTCATAACCTGACCATCTGGATGCTCCCACCCACCACCAGTTTTTCTGAATTGCACAGATGGGAGTTATCCTTAGAGTACATTCTCAGATTCCAAAATTATCCAGGCCTCAACCTATGATAACTCCCTTTTTTTCACACCCAACAGTGCCTAACCCCTCTATCCTGCACCTTTCCTACTTTACATGCTGTCCCCCCCCCCCCCCATCCCTTTCCCTGTTTACTCACCGCAGACCTTGATTCGAAGTGCGGGGTGACTGTGAAGTGTGTCTGTGTGAATGTTCTTCATTCTGAAGAAGGCCATGGCCATTAGGTTACATGTTGTACTTGTGTCTTTTTTTATGTGCCTGTTACAGCTCGTCAATGAGTCTTTGCGGTGAGTTGTAAACTGAATTTACTGCACTGTTTAATCCATACCTTCTTCTTCTTCTTTTTATAGCCAAAGACCTATAAGATCAATGTGGTTGCAACTAGGTACAAATTCTTTCACCTTTGTATGCAACCAAAATTGGACAAGAAAACAGTGAGTGGTAGAACTGCAGGACTAAAACCACCACTGTAAGTTTATACAGATGAAATGATTTGAAATCCCACTACTCAAAGTGTCACATTCAAGGTCAAATTTTGAATAAGATCACCCCAGTCTCAAAGGAGTGCTCGATTTAACTGAACACCAGGTTTCGTATGACATTGCAGTGGCTGTGCAAGAAACTTATAAATGACTCATGCCTGTCTGATGGTGTACCAATCCCACTCAATGCAGGATTGCTTACTCTCTCACCTCTAAGACAACCAGACATAGTATGCTAAGTCACAGCTTGAAAACGCAATAAACATAGGCAGTACTCTCACAATCAGTCTAGCAGTGTCAAATTGTGTCTTCACAGGCCAGCATTGCAGTGACCTTTGCGAAAGCATCATAGTCAGGATTGGAGAGCTCCTCGCCCACTGTTTGTATTGGTACATAACAGTGGAAGTATAACTGCACATTTCTCTTTGCCAGCTAGCAGTGCAACTCACTCAATAGTAGATGGCGATACCTGCATTTGTGGTTGGGATTTATTGTCATGTCAAAAGCATGATCATTAGAGACAGCCCTCACGCTCAGATTTTTTGAGAAGGATGGGGAAGGAAATCGGCTATGCCTTTTCAAAGGAACCAATTGCATGGAGTGTTTTAGGGAAATCATAAAAAATCTAAATCTGGATGGGCAGACGTGGATTTGAACCACTGTTGAAAGGGAACACTGACATGTACTCATGTGGCCTGCCATGTAACTGGACTAAAGCATAGTATATTTCAGACAAACGAATTGCATGGTCTTGTTGTTTTATGTTCAAGTACCTTGTTGTAGTCATCAACTACGCCTGTGGTGACACAGCAGATGTGATGTCTACTTATATTCCAGTTGAAATTTCCCCTATTGCATTGGAGCTGTGAATAATATGTAAGAAACTATGAGACCTTTACCGGTTAGAATGATACATTACAAGGCTAATAATCAAATATATTGGTAAGTCAATACTTTTCATATGGCTATTAGCACAGTTCACAGTATAACAAACCATAACCAAGAGAAACGGATTACATTACCCTTATGATCCCTCAAGAAAAGGGTACTCGAGGTCCTCATCTGACAAACTGGTAAAATCTGAATTTTCTTAGTTTTTGGTAAATATATAGGAGTTCAGGGTTAAAAAAGAAAAACTTAATTTGACACGGGGGATTTTATAAAATGCACAAACCATTGAAAAGCAAACTTGAAAAATAAGCTTTCATGAATTACCTGCATACAGGAGGCATAAAGGTAAAAATTCAAAAATATAAAAACAAAATGTCCGTAACAAAATTCATTGGATATATCTAACTTATGCATGCTCATTCATCTTTATTTTTACTGAATATGTTAACAATATTTTCAATTTCTACATCTCTGTCTATGGATATTGCAAGTGCCAATCCATTTAGTCTCACTTGCCTAATTGTGTTACATAAATAAGTCTTTATTTGTCTCAAAGTACAGAAGCTTCATTGTAGTGACAGGAAGTCCCAAATATCTGAAGCAAAATGTATGTTTCCTAAAAACTACTTGAAGTAGTTCTTTAATGCTTAAATTTCTGTTTCAGTAATTTTTCTTTCATTGACCCACTTCTTTCCCATAGCCTCAGCTCTGTTTTCTCTACAAGTGTAGAACTCTCCTAAAACTGTTCATATTTCACTGACAGCTTAGTCACTTCATCCTCACTGTATTTTAAACAGTACGAAAGAATAAGACTATCAAGTGGTAATACAGAGTGAAAAATCATCTTTCTAGCGCAGTAATGAAACACTCCACAATAGTCAAAATACTGTCCATCTGAAAAATTGCACAGCTTTCAAGCAGAAACATTGTCTTGTTTACTTTGTGTTGAACTAGTTCTTGGCTTTGCTATTACACTTCCCGCAATGTCTGCCAGTGTAATACCGTCTTAAAAAATACTTCCTAATTCTACTTCAGCTTCCTTCCTCGGATTGTTAAACATCTCAAGGAAACCACGAATTAAGGTATTTGTTAAATCCATTTTAGAAGTTTGGGGCTGTTCTTAGTCTCTTAGTTAAAGAGAAGCAATATGCTGTAGTTGCTAAAGTTACTACAAAGTCTCCTCTTCAGGCAGCAGAACTGAAGGTACAAGCATAGTCTAACACATACATTTGTGACATTCACTATTGTGCTCCTAGCGGTGGGCAAGCCTTCAAAGGAATAATGTTTGTTTATAATTATTTTTGTATTTCACTGACAAAAACGTTTCTTGGCTGACAAAAATTTTGTAACACAATCAGAAGAATACATTTTCATAAAAAGTGCATATTTAGTCTTAATAATAAGCTGTTCCAAAATCAAATTAATACCTAAAAATAGTACAGTCCTTCCTGAACATGTATATGCCTATTCCATATTTGTACACTGAATAACTTGCCTGATTGCACTAGTTTAAAGAAATATACGATTGAACACCTGATCCAGACATGACACATGGAGAACTTGGTCCAGAAGGAGGTGCGGTAGAGAGAACTAACTTCTTAACTTTGAAGTTTTTATTCATATGAATTTCAGGACTTACTCAGAGAACGTTCTTTTGCTCTGAGAATTCAATGTTAACAATTTACATCAGAAATTTTGTACAGACTTCAAGATCAGTAGTTTATCACACTTTTCTGACAAATTTCACTACAAATTTGATGGCAAGGCAGCAGAGTTCTTTGACACTTGACTCCAAAAGCAGGTGACATGAATTGACAAATGTTTAAATGTTCATGGTGACCATGTTGACAAGTGAAAAACTGTGAATCCTGTAGTTTGCGATACAACTTACCTCCATAAATAAACTTTCTTACTCTAAAGAATTGAACCGCAAAGTGATGTCTGCTCGTTTGGACATATCCAAAAGAACAGACGTACAATATGTAATTGTAATCCATCTGGTCAATGTTTGATGCATATTTCAGTATTGATGCACACGAGAACTGGAAAGGGACTGCTGTGAGTCATAGAGTACACTTCAATTATAATTTTTCAATTCTGATTACAAGAAGAATATTTGTGCACTCTCTCAGTCTGTAATACATTCTTACATGACATTGCCATTTCTGCATTTTGTTTCCTTATTATCAGAAAATGGAAGATAAAATGCAAAAGTGAATATTATCAGATAAGACAGTCCTGCACTAATTTAAAACACCTGTAAGAACTACTACTTAAACAATAAGCTACAGCTTTTTAGTACTCTTAAATAATTACATGAACATCAATTATCCTCATGTTTGCCTCCTAGCTAAGTATAAAAAACCAAATATCAGCACTTTTTTTACCTGTAGACACTCCATGGGTGTAGTTTAACCACTCTGTTTGTCCAAAGTGTCATTGCGTAGAGGACTTTGTGCAGGAAAAGGAAGTTATTGGAGGATTTTAAAAAATAAACTCTATAGAGCAGCAGACACTATTTTTATTGGTCACAGTGTTAATTCTTGAATTATGCAGACACAATTTCTCAGAGTATTATCAAATGTTAAAAAGACACTTTCTCCTTTTGCCAAGACTGCAATTTCTACAACAACAAACATTTTCAGCTAGTTACTCAACTTTATTTTACAATGACACATGCCCAACACAATTACAGCAACTTAGTGCCAGGGATACCTCGACGACGATTCCCGTCCGTACTTCACTTCTATTTTATTGTTGTACTTTTTTCAGGTGAGAATTTCATCAAGGCTGGCACTGAAATCTGTCACCGGTTCCAACAAACCGTGGATGTGCCACATAGCACTACCAATGGAGGGGACAGAATAAAAACAATTTTTTTAACCAATAATTTGTCCAAATATGTTAATACAAGGATTATTTTCTTAACATACACATATATGAAACTCAATTCTATGTTTCTACACTACGTTATTAACTACAGTGAGCTGAATATGCTCAGCATTACACTATTTGTCAGGAAACTTTGTCAGAAATAAGTTTAAAAAGTTGAATGAACTTTACGGCCAGGACTGAAAACATTATATAATCATACTGGACAGCTTCATTAAAGAGAAACAATTTCACTAAAATTGCAAATAAAGCAAAAGAAGAGGTCAAGTTATTAAATCAATCCATTTGAACAATTCTGAAGAAGAAGAAGAAGAAGAAGAAAAGTTTTTATTTCTGTTTTGTACGAGTATATCAGTGGCAATCTCAGTACAAACAACGCTGGCCCCCGGCCTAGACAATAGTGTACTTTTATACTCAATTATCTTAAAAAAAAAAAGGAAACATTGTCATCTGTACAGACAGTTTGCAATTCACTTTCAACCCATTTCGGGTTCACATCCAGTACTGTGTCACACTGTAAAACATTGTTTTGAAAGTAAATGTAAGGGCTGTAGCTCCATTATTTCAAATCGGCACCACATTAACATGTATATATTTTGCAATTAAATTTGAACACTTCATTCCAATAATCAATTTGATCTCTCTGCGATCATTGTGTGTCCATACTGCAGTACATCGAAATTCACTCTGCGGACAATCACAATAAACACTCATTCAACCAAGAAAAAAATCAATTTTTGCCTCTGACGTGCTTGAAACATTTTCTTATTTCTGTCTCTGCATTTTACTGCATAAGAACGACTAGGGGAGAAAAGGTTGATAATTAATAAATTGCTTGAACAAAAAGATGAAAAATCATTGAAGGGTATAAAAAGCACTGATCAGTCTTTTTCTCTGAGGTGTCTTACAAGGAGAGGTCCCAAGAGGGAGGAAGACTTTTTGAAACCACCTACATAATGCTCTAGGTCGAGGAGACATGCATCGCACCCTGCAACTATTCCCCCTGGTGTACTATCGTTTAGAAGTAAATTTAGTAGTAGTAATAATAATAATAATAATCCCTAAATGTTGTAATCAAAGTTATATTTGAAGAAATTAAATGAATGAAAATTAAAATTGCAGTCATTACAGTAAAGATGTAAAAGGAGGGGGCAGGGGGGGGGGAGAAAGATATTACACCTGACAGTATACAAACCCACAACCTTCCGAGTGCCAACCAAATAAAATTATAACAAGGCTACAGCATCACTTTGGAATTCCAGATATTTTCAAGGCTCTTTTGTTGGATGTGATACTTGGGAACATTTGCTAGACGAACATAGAGGTGGTTACAAGAAGTCCATCTCACCCCTGGCTACTTCTCGTTGTTAGATAGAACTGAAAAGATGAGGAAACTTCTGCTTGGCAAGAAATGTATCACACCGGGATACTTACATACATATGTACAATCAACTCTGCTTATCACACCTATCTTCAAAACATATTTGCTTCAGGAACTATAACGTCTTCCTTGTTCCTAGGTCTCAGTGCCTGATGTTTGCTGACAAATAGTGTAATTACACTTCTACATTACTCTACAGCCTTTTCAGTTACACACAAACACAATGTAATAATTCTTATACATACCTATGACCTACACTTTAGTAACTTATTACAGTACATTACTGTTGATTATAGGAATATACAAATAAGTATAAATGTACTATGTACTTACATTTTTACTCTGTCTAAAAATTTAAGTGTGTGCACAAGAAGCTCTTACGGCTGTGTGTGCAAAACACACACACACACACACACACACACACACACACACACACACACAAAATAGTGGGCACAGATAGTAGAGCAATGGCATTGAGAGAATAGTGGTATTCACATACACAAAGATGACATAGATATTGATATTAATCAGTGTCTGGCATGCCAAGAAACAGCCAGAAAAGGCAGTCATGCAATACACAGCAACACATTTTACCTTAACCTTAAAAGCCAAGGGTAGAAATTTTTGCTCTCCCTTGCTT
Source organism: Locusta migratoria (assembly GCA_026315105.1). Lineage (NCBI taxonomy): Eukaryota > Metazoa > Arthropoda > Insecta > Orthoptera > Acrididae > Locusta > Locusta migratoria. Next base: position 88,364,582 of record CM048754.1, on the reverse strand, counting down.
GAATCTTTTTCACAAGCCTAGTAATACGGCACCACACAAGTAATGGTATTATGTAAAAGGGGCACACACAGAGATAGAAAGGAAGAGAGAATATATTTTCAAACAATGCAATGCTACAGACCTCTGTCCACTCAGAACACATCTATTGTACCAATTAACACCGTAAGAAAAATATAGTTCTGATGAAACAAGTGAGTTATTAATAAACACTCTTATTAAGTTTCACTGTGAGAAACACCCCCCACATTTGTTATTCTAGAAGCCAACTACAAATATTTCCCCCTTATTTTTTTATTTTTTTTACAAAAGACAAAATATTATGGAAGTCAGATTATATATATCATTACACTATATTCTGTAGACAGTACATGTCAAAATAAATTAAATTAATTGTATTTATCTTCAGTGTGACATAAAATATGTTACGACATATCAAAAATCCATCTATTTTTTTTTTTGTGTATACAATGTACATAACAACATCTCTTGAGCAAGATAATAAAAATTACAGCTATACAGTACATGCTCTTGTGACATATATTGTAACAGGAAAAATGCCTCTGCACCATTCTAGCAGAAAACATGGCTGAATCCAACTTACAAATGACTTTACATGAGATACGTACAAGCTCTATATTAAAATCATCAACAAATTTTTCACATGCATCAAGTGCATGAGAAAAACGGTACATACACACACACACACACACACACACACACACACACACACATCTACAAACAGCCTTTTGACATCATACCACAAAACCAAACAACCAGTGAGTCAAGTAACACAGAAAAACCAATCAAGCCAAAAAACAGGTGTATAAAAACCAATTTACAACCTTTACATATATTCCAATGACAATTTGGCAAATGCTATATAGAAGTAGGGGAATGAGCAAAGAATTACTGATCTGTCTTTATTCTGTTGCAATGGTATGTTTGTGCCACATGCAACATACACTGACAGCAACAGCTAAGCAAAAGCTGAGACAATTCTTTTGTGCACCATCAGTGCTTAGGAACTCATGTTTACGTCATAACTCAAGTGTTTTGCAGCCGCCTCCATTTAACTGTTTATTTGAGCAAATATTCCTTCATCCCACATACACCCGAGCAGTGATGCTCATAGTATTACCAGCCACTTAAAAGTTGTGTGTGTGTGTGTGTGTGTGTGTGTGTGTGTGTGTAAGCTCATGTGCACAAGTGTGACAGAATCCAACAAAAGGAATAGATTACTTGTCTCATGCAAATATACAAAACAGCAATAACAGAAATTACCAGTGAAGTAGTTTTACAACAGATAATGTATCACTAGATGGACTCAAGCTTAATATATTAACGCTAAATCTAAATGGGACTATGTAAAGAAGAAAATGGAGGTGAGGGTATAACCTACATCTATAAATGTATTCCTTAAGTAAGTAATGGACACAAAGAGCAATTTAAAAACGACACACTATTTTGATGTGATTAAAACAAGAAATTTTAACTTCCAACTTTTTATGCTTCTCCCTATTTTTTCCATTTTCCCTGAAGATTTCACTCAGCTCAACAATTTGATGGTTATAAATCCTTTTGCTCCACTGTCTTATCCCCCCCCCCATCCTCACAATAATAATAATAATAATGTGTGTCCGCTCTAACAAATCTGCTCCTGATTTGACAGCCAGTAAGCAGAGTCTACCATACCAGAAGACTTTCAGTTTCTCTACACCATCTTCCATCTTTTGGAATTAAAAAAGAAAGTTACCACTTCACCTCTCAACGATGTGAGGAGTCGCCAAAAACGACACGTGGTTCGGATTCCACATTAAGCTGTAGGTCCCCTTCCCGTGCATGGATAACTGGGATGCTAAGGACAAGTAAATAGCTGAAGTGGCATCCAATTGAAAGACTTATACCAAACCAAAGAGCCACGCGAAGTTATTATTATCTGAACAGTTAACTACCAGAATCGGATGACATACCGCAGTCCGAATATTAGGTACAAGGAACACTTTACAAACTTTCTCAGAGTGCTTACTCCATCCATATTGTTTTAAGTGTCAGGCTGATTGCACTTCATCTATTCCTTGCACCCATCCTTTAAAACTGTGTGTGTGTGTGTGTGTGTGTGTTTTATATGTCAGAATAATAGAAAATAGTTTTCAAATGGCTACTGGAAAGTGAAAATATACACAAAGCTTCAGACGAATGAGAAGTGTAATAAAAATAATGGAAATTCCCGGATGGAGCATTATGTAAAATACGCAAAAGGCAACTACTCACCTACAGTGGACATGTGTGGAGCATAGCAACATATGATAGAATAAACCTTTCACACTAGATTTCAAGCAAACCATGCACATCCACATACAATTGTACAGCCAAAATGGCACATTTGGGTGTCTGTATAGTTGTGTGAGGGAATGTGTCTACATTCTGCTGGAAATGGGCTAATTCTTGAAACCTAGTGAGAGTGCTGGATTATGGTACATGTTGCTCTATTCTACACATCAATTGGCCAAAGGTGAGATGGGTGATAGCTAACTATTACACAAAGACAAATTAGATACCCTGAAAGTAACATGAATTCGTAAGTACAATAATACGTGAGTACACAATCAACAATTCAAGACCTCCAAACACAAAAAATATGATGGCGGAATATACAGTGTATATTTTCAAGAATATTATTGCAACTTTGAAACAAATATAAGAGGTAGATCGCAGCCTGCACTGATGGTGCACACTTAAAAATGGATAAACGCCTGATAAGAGGAGTCTGTCAGTAAAAAGCAATTCCAGTGTTTTTTGGCCCGATTGGCAATCTTGTGGGATCTGCAGACTACAGTTATGGTTACTATAAAAAGAGAAATAGCTCGATGGAATGGTGAAACTGGAGGTAGCAATTTTTTTATCATCAGAAAACGCATACTATGTCTTACAGTTGTAACATGAAAGCTGAAACAGTAATGTTTTCATAACATAGAATGAAAATCTCATACGGTTGTACAACATTACACACACACACACACACACACACACACACACACACACACACACACACACACACATATTTTCTAAATATAGAGACAGAGAAAGAGAGAGATCAAAACCTTTACAACTTATTTGTTACAAACACACAGAGCATAGGAAGCTTTTAAGTACTCTTATTATGACACAAATTACTTAATATATGTGAACTGCACAACTGTACAATATTATGTGGAATGGTTCCATAACATATGAAAGTAACAGAGGTATTGTATATTTCTGGAGGGCTTGTACTGGACTGGTAGATATTAATAAATAAAAATCTTTTGCATTTGTACCAAAGTTTGTGACAGGCAGTTTAGTTTATGAAAATACAGTATAGCCTTAAACTTCAGTAAAATAAAATAAATGGACACGATCCTGGTAGAAAATGCACAATATACACATTCATAAACAATAAAGTAATAATAATAATATAGTTTTTCTCAAGTGGTTTATCCTTTTCACATGATACACACATTCAAATACTTCGCACACAAATGATAATGACCTTGAATAGTTTACAAAGGGCATTAAAAGTATGATAGTGAATTTCTATCCACAATAGTATAATCAATCTTTAATTTCAGTACATAAAAAAAATAAAGATTATATGAGACTGAACTCAACACTCAACAGCATCAACAATATATAAACATCAACATAGATAGATTTCAGGCTTCAATGAGCTTAAGAAATATCTCTATACCATTCCTTACAGGTAGAACTGCGCAACATATTCAGAATGGATATAACAAAGTAACTCACAGAAACTGTGAGGTGTTATAACAAAGAAAGTAAAAGCAGAGAGACTCTGACGTGGAAGATATAGGGTGCAAGCTATAACAGTGATAATTTGTGTAAAAGTTTCAATACAGCAGATATATAAAAAAAAAAAAAAATAACTAGACATGTACAGATCACTGCCCAACACATTCCATGCTGAGACACAGATGTCCTCGTATTGTATTCTTAAATAAAGATGATAAATACAAGACTTCATTCACATAAAAAATAATGACTAAATACCAAAATCAAGTACCAGCCATTCTGTACTAGCGCTCAATTCGTTGAGCTCATGCCACTGACAATGTCGTTTGTGGATGAAAACCTGAGTTCAGAGGAACAGGAAGGGTCATTACAGTCTAATTGTCCAGGGGGGGCAATGTGTGGCATTATGAGAGAACCACTGACCATAGAACAATAGGAAATATTGTGCTCTGCCCACTGAAGTTTGCAGTGACACCAGTAATAATTTACATAAGTACACCACAGTTCTGTCTGACAAGCAAGTAACTCATTTGCTCTATTCACATGTATCACTTCACACACATTTATAATCTTCTCTCATTCGTAATGCTCAAAAGTTGCATCATTAGAGATGGAGCTAACGCTCGGAATTTCGGGTAAGGATGGGGAAGGAAATCGGCCGTGCCCTTTTGAAAGGAACCATCCCGGCATTTGCCTGGAGTGATTTAGGGAAATCACGGAAAACCTAAATCTGGATGGTCGGGAGTGGATTTGAACCATCGCCCTCCCGAATACGAGTCCAGTGCAAAAGTTGCAGATTTGAATCCTAGGGGCCATTATATTTTAGAAGTTGAAATTTCCAATAGGCTACGAGCCACATGTTACCTACATTTTTTTCCTAGAGAAATTTTCATACTCCCTTTCTCACATTTGTATGTCAGAGATAAATGGCACTTCTCCCACAACAAGAGACCTCAATACAACTCGGATGCATGTCTGAGTAAAGTACTGCAACATGGCTGCACATTCATACGTTTATCACACAGTTTTCCATTTCTTGCTATGTTGTGATTTGGCAAACAAATTTCCATCAGATGGTATGTGATAGTAGAGAATAGCTTGAACTTTAAGTCGACATGCAATGTAACAGGCTGATGTGAGAGTGGAGTCTAAACATATGCCCTTTTAATTTCCATGTACTCAATACCAGACATGTTGTAATTTGTCAAGAAACAGAATATTAACATCTACGGCAGATTTCAAAGTATCTAGCACCAAAATTGGTACTGCCATTGTGCATTGTGTTTGAGCCCCTGACTGTCCAGCCTTAAAGGCAATTATTCTACATTCGGATGAAGAGCACTTTGCCAACTGTTACAATATCTTCAAATCCAAGACTAATATGACAAAGCCATATGTATCACCGTGCAGAACAAAAATCTATGAATTATATTTCGAGAATGAAACTTCATCCATTAAGAGCCGAGTGAAAAGCCACACCAGTTTCATTCAATTGTTTTTTTTTTTTTTATCTGGAGTTCCACCTTTGTTACTCAATACTCCTCTAAGATAAAAAGTGAACATTTCTGTGATCAGTGGTTTCATCCCATACAGAAGAGGGGGAATTCACTAAATTATGTGGAGCTGTACAGTGTAGCACATTTATTTGGTAATGAGGAACTTATAATGTTGAGAACCTGAATCCTCATATCATATATGCAGTATAAACTAATAGGTTGTATGAAATGAAAAATACATGGTAGTGAATTAGATTAAGACGGTTCAATTTACTATAAGAATCTCTCTGTTGCTGGTCAGCATCTATCACTGACGGCTTGAGGTCACTGTCGCAACTGTTATGATTTAAGAACACACATTTATTTGTAATTAAAAGAGACCGATGTTCATTAACATTAACACTCTAAAATAAATCTCATCTGAACTACTGACAACTATACATAAATTTGCAAAATTATCTTGCAGACGATAAGGACCAAGGTTTGATTCCTTTAATAAAATAGCTTTTTCTGTATTGCAATCATGAAGATATTCTCTTATCTGTTAACATAACAAAAACGAAATGGTGCTCTACAGGCATTTCCTCCCATTGAGCATCATTATCACCTCTGAAAGGTGTAGTTTGCTATCACATACAAGTTTCTGTTAAGACAAAGTAACTTCCACGACAATAAATTGCCCCTCAAACTGTCTACAGCACATAACAACTTTGTAATATACTAATGGTGTTCCTGCTACTCAATGTGAAAGAAAATATCTGTTACAGAAAATGAATGTATTACAAGTAACCCACCACCACAGAAGACAATGAGCAGGAAAAGGTCCAGAAATCCAGAAAAGGTAATTGACAATGTAAATCAACAAAAGAATAAAATATGACTAAGATAGAATAACTGAAAACTTTTGGCAAAATTCTGTGAGTAATATTACTCATAGCCTGTAGTTCAGTGGTGGTCCAAATATTTGCTATTTTCCTCTCATAAATAGTTTTAGTCTATATCCACACGAAGACTTCTGATAGTGATTACAGTCTTAAAAGAAAGAAAAAAGTACAAAATTACATTCTTATGGTGGATACTCCGTCCTTCAAAGCTGTTTGATGTAAGAGTTGAAAATTGAGACAAAGCTTTACTTAAAAGACAATGATTCCTTTACAAAAATAAAAACAAACTGATAAAATAATTTAAAACATTTTTTACAGAAATCACTAAAATTATTTTGCACAATACTAGATGTCCTGATAAAAGAAAATTACTCAATAAGCTTTGTATGAGACAAGCACATAAACTGTGAGGCTCTCCTTCTTTACACCTGACAATTACATTTGTACAAAAGTATGCACCCTGCAAACCTCTCTCACATACAAAACAATCACTCTAATGCAAAAGCATTCAACACAACAGAGATTAATTGAGAGCCATTTACACTACACACTACAAATTTACATAGATTATATTTTACAAGAATACAATGCTGATGTCTCAAAGGCTGGTACTCACGGCACATCTCCTTTCCCGACAAGTATTCTGTTGCTATGTTGTAAGGCAAATATGAGTTTTGAAATTTTTCTTAGAGCAAACACTAAAGGTTAATTTCCTGCAAATCTTGAAAGTTACTGTTTCAAAAACTGTGTTTAAAAATAACATCCATATAAAGATCTTTTTTTTAAAATTGATATCCTTCTGAGAAAAATCCATGTACGAACATGTTAAAAATTATTGCCAGTATGCTGTACACACAATACACATTCAGTAAATTAAACAATACAAAATGTCTTTCACTAGATATCAAACATTTATATCTTTTGGATTTCTACACACAAGCTACGGTTCTTCTCCTTTTTAGTGGCTATGTAAGAGATAATGACAACAATAATTCATGTCAGTGATAAAAGAGGGCACTAACGATTAGCACCAGTGAATTACTGCCCGCACAATTATTAAAAAAGAAACTGGTGATAGCCATGGACCACAATTTAGGCCAATTCTTTACTTCAGCAGCCTTGTGCCTGCACAGGTCTGCCATTCTAAAATATGTCTCTCTTTTTTGTCCCCACAAAGTTAACATTTCAAATTACATGCCAGTCAGCTACAATAATTAAGACATATATATACATAGTGTTACTACTGAGCATAAATTTTCAAAGTGCCATGTTCAATCATAAGAGCAGGTCTGTTTCTTCTGCGTTAATGTTCCCAGGATTGTACAGAACGTGCAATCATCATTCACACAGGTGCATTTATCCACAAAGCAAGCAAGTCACCGATAAAAAGAGGTACAAGCATTTGTCGCAAAAACTGCAGTAGAGCTCTCCGGACCACGAGCGGTACACTCCGGTGCAGTAAGCATTGCGGCACTTCTGTACGAGGCCAAAATGTCTCCAGTAACCTGAGCTCGTTTTTGAGGGCAGACTATCTTTGCTATGTAAATTACAGAGGAAAATTCAGAGGAACTACCGTGTTTGGCTGGTGAGGTGTACTCGTGAGAAGGAAACTCTAGCACCGTGTGAGATGTTCGAGGACACGATCCCGGAGCCGAGTGCTGCTGGAGAGGTTTCCACACGGCTCGACACAGCTAGGCGCCGCGGGGATGTTCGTCATTTCCAGACAAATCTGTGGACGGCAGACTTTCTGCCCCAAACTCGAACACTGTCAACAGTGGCTGCAGAATAAACAAAATAATTAGAAGGCACATAAACACAATGGTGAGAACAAACTATTACTGCAAGCACAAGAGCACAACCACCAGGAACTCCACAAGTCAGTTATGGCAGCACAGTAACCACGAATTGGAGTCTTAATATGTATAGCTTCATGTTACTCTGATTTAGTATCATAACATAGGGCTTAAAAAGCATAATTAAACAGATATAAAAATGTGCATGCAAACAATTTTTTTCTTCTTTTCTTTCTTCTTCTTCTTCTTCTTCTTTTTTTAGGGGGGGTGGGGTGGGGGAAAAGCAGTAACTGGATTAGATGGTCATCTGTGCATGGGTTGTGTCCAGGTGATTGTGTAAATGCGTGTGTGATCTAATGTAGGCTGTAGCCGGCCAAAAGTTTGAGTTGTGTGAATGTGATCATAGTCTAAGATATACAGTCATGACACTCACTGCTGTGAAATTTGCTACCAACAGACAGTTGCAACAACACTAAGGCTCCTAGTGCTGGGGAAGTTGCCAAAAGAGTAATGTTTGTTTATAATTATTTTTCGATGTGTCTCGAACAGAATAGTTTAATTTTTGCATTTCAAGTATTACTAAAATATTGACAGACATATATAATCAGGAAATTACTGTAGAAACAGCCGAAGTCCACTGATTCAGTGGTATAAGGAAGGAATACTTACAAATGTGTTTATATTTGCAGCTTACTCTGCTGAAAGTAAGGAGAACATAAACATAAGAAACATACATTTCTATTATGGTCTATTCTCACTATGACAGGAAGTTTTTTTTTTTTTTTTTTTTTTTTTTTTTTTTACGCATATCAATTCGGTATGGAGTCTAATGATTAACACATTTTCATTTCATTTATCTTTCTTATATGCACATAAGCTTTTGAGTGTAATTACTTTTGCTTAAAATGACAATGTCTAGAAGATACTTGGCATTTGTGGTTCAACTGTAGCAACAATTGTGGATTTGGTTTCTTCACGACATGTGTTACATTTTTTTGTCATCTACACCTGTGATGGTTGATTTGGTACAGGGTCAATTCATATAAAGTGGTCCAATGGTGGTTGCTTGACCATTTTTGGATATTTTGATTTTTTAGTATGTGATTACCCTATAATTGAGAAATTCAGAACAGATTTTATTTTTTTTAATTACCTTGTACCATTACTGAATAGTGGCCACTTTTATTTGTAGGTGAGCAACTATTTTTCAGTTTGGAGATGTTAACGATAATTTGAATATCACTGCACTGGGGTTAGATACAACATTGCAATTGACACAATTAATTTTAGAAAAGTTCCCACTAAAAAATGGTTTATTAAACAAAATACCCTAAATTCGAAAAGAACCAATCAAAATGACGTCCAAAGTTTGATATCAAAAATTTTGAAAATCCATTTTTGGGCCCAAAAATAATAACCAAGGAGTGATTTATCAGAGCCCATTTTTTCCCCTCTAGTTAGATACCATAAACCACTAGCCTTATATAGAGCAAGGATACTTAAAAATGTTTTCCTAATTTTTTTATTTTTTTAAAAATTGGATTTTTCTCTTTTTTTATGTTAGTTATCTCTAATGGGACTTAATATAAAATTTTGCACAGTTTGTGCACCTAAATGATAGAAAATACTGTAAAAATTTCAACATTGATATTTGACTGTAAACAAACATATGAATTTTCGAAAATCAGAAAAATTCACTTTACCCTACAACTAATTTTATGGTTGTTGCTTAATTCATGTGTGATATTGGCTGCAGGTAATCAATTATCATTGAAGTTAAGGTAGTGAATTCTAAACAAAAAACTGGAAACATTACTGAAATAAACATTTATATTATTCTGACAGATTTAAAATAAATATTTTCAATTAATGTCATCTCGAGATGTGATGCAAGTGGGTACAAGTGAAGAAAAGAAGAGATCCAGCAGTTGTTTTTTTTTTTTTTTTTTTTTTTTTTTTTTTATTTTTTTATTTTATTTTAGGTGAGGAAAACACTGGACTACACCCAGGTTGCCATGATATATAGCAAATGAGTTGTTATAAACTGAATTAAAACAACAAAAGGCTAAATGACTAGTGCAATCAAATTTAAATGAATATCATCTTGATTTCTCAACTACTCACCCTGAAATCAAAATTTAAAGGTCAAAATTCTGTGACATTTGCCATAAGTGATGTATTTTGACACCTCATCCGAAACATACTCTGTATGTGTTTGTTTATATCATCACATTGTGAAACTGATGATTACAGGTGCAAAACCCAATGAGCTTAACTACAAAGAATGATTAAATTTCACCGTCTGTGATTCTAACAGTTGTGCTGCTTCATTGGTTTGTGTGATAAATACCCTGGTAAGGATATCATTCCTGAATTGTTCATCAAATATGAAGAGGAAATGCCTGACAATGTTACCATCAAACAGTGGACACAAGTCACAGGGCAGAAATGACAACAGTGGTTAAAATCTCAGAGTACTTTGAATCATTAATTGATGAACTGCAAAATCTCAAGATTCACTACTGCTCAGTAAAGATCATCATTCAAGAAGTGTACTAGTAATAAAATTTGGAGACCAATGAAAAACATATTAAGAAAACTTTCAGGGCTTTAAGTTACCAATTGGAAGGTTTATTCTATATCACAAAAATGTTTGAAGAAATAAGTGTTCTTAACATTCACCAGCAGGATTAGGAAGCATCACACCTCAAAAGAATTTTAATTGAAAATATCTATTTTAAATTTGTCAAAATAATATAAATATTTATTTCAGTAATGTTTCCAGTTTTTCTTTATAAGTCAGTACATTGACTTAAATAATAATTGATTACATCCAGCCAATATCACACATGAAGTACGCAACATCTGTAAGATCAACTGTGGTGTAATGTCAATTTCCCTCATTCAACAATTCATATATTTGTTCAGAGTCGAATATCAATGTTGAATTTTTACAGTTTGCTATCATATAGGTGTACAAACTATGCAAAAATCAGTTTTTTATATTTAGTCCCACCAGAGAGAACTAACTCCAAACTTCACGAAAAATTAAAATTTTCCAATTTAAAAAATTAATAAAAAAATAAGGAAACATTTGTAAGTATTCTTGCTCTACATGAGATTTAGTAGTTTATTATATCTAATTACAGGGAAACAATGGAGTCTGATTAATCACTCCTTGGATGTTATTTTTGGATCTAAAAAGTGGATTTTTGAAATTTTTAATCATGGCAGTTGCAATGTTGTGTCTTACCCCAGTGCAGAGATATTTAAATTATTATTAACGTCTCCGAACTGAAAAATGTTTGCATGCTTACAAATAAAAATTGCCACCATTCAATAACTGTGCAAGATAAAAAAGAAAAAATTCAAAACTGTTTTGAACTTCTCAATTATAAGGCAATCACATGTGAAAAAATCAAAATATTTAATATTGGTCAAGCAACCAACTTAATTTTTATTGGATCACTCAATTTATATTGTCTCTACATTAAATGATTTAAGTATTGCATTCCAAATAAGTTTCCTACATTCCACCGTCACCACTTTTACTGGAATCGTAGTGATGAAACCTGAATGTTCCTGAGTAAAAAAGTGACATATTTCTGCTAAATGGTAGGTCTCCTGGTGTTTCCTAACCATTTTTTATTTTTAATAGAAAAAGAAATTATTCCATAAAAATCTGTAGTTTACAAGATAATTGTAAATAAACTGTCCTGTAATGTACCATTTCATACCATGCCTGGAATCTTAGGATATCTAAGAAAGACAAATGTCGAAATAGCTATTTGGAGTGCTGCTGTTGAAGTGTACAGCAAAAATCAGTGGGTTGTCTTTCCTATCTGCCTGCCTGCAGCTCTGCAATCATCTTTACAGTGAGATGCTCAATGTATTACAGTGGAACTTCGATTTTCTGTCCCCTAATTTTAAGCCATAAATTCACAGCCCCCGTGCTAACCCCTAAGAACAATGTTAGTTGGCACCTCACTTTACTTCATCTCTCTCTCTCTCTCTCTCTCTCTCTCTCTCTCTCTCTCTCTCTCTTTCTCTCTCTCTCTCTCTCTCTCTCTCTCCACCCCCACCATCCCCAAATGACATTTGATGAGACAAAGCGTTATAAAAAAAAAATAGAAAAGGCAGACGGGGGTACGAAAAGATCCACCATGCATGATATTTGTGTAGCACGACTGCTATCTAGCAATAGAACAAGAAGTTAGCATACCAGTTCTTAACTTGTATATGAGGGTATGCGCAGTACACAGTGATAACTCGCCTATGCGCACAAGGGGGCACAGCAGCATACTTTGTAAACATCACATTTGATTTTATTGCATCATTTGCTCATTTTAGTATGCCAGCAAGGAGGGACTGGCAAGAATATGTTGTGTGGGAGTAGTACCACGAAATGAGAAAATTAAAAGTTTTGAATTTTATAGTGGCTAAACAATAAGTCTTAATAGAATCTGCAAAAATGTAATGCCACCACTTACTTTAAGGGATACTTTATTTGGCTAGTACAGTTTGTAATCCAGTAGACAGAAATATCTGCAATGACAAATTGTGTTTTTGGCACATTTTTTACCAATGAATAAGTTGCACGACTTTAATTAACCTCTGATACAGTATGGTAGTACAATGCACTTCTATTTGCATCTTCCTTATTTGCAACAGAAAACTACAATATGTTGTCTTTTATTCATTTTTTTTTTTTTAAATCATTCGATAAATTTTTTCAAAACTACTCTGAGCCAAACAATTTACAGATGGTGAAGAGCAGAGTACAGATTATTGAAAGTTCATTACCGTATAAACAGCCATTAAACATATGTTTGAGAGTTGTCCAAGGGAAAACTATTGTTTCAGATATGAACAATAATTTAAACAAAATATGCCAAGTGTTTTTGCTAGAAGAAAATATGCATACAGCCTACTAAAACCAGTTGACGCTAATAAAGGGACTTGGGCACAGTTATTTGCATCTCTTGGAATTCCACTGATGTCTTTAAATATTACTGCGAAGAAACATGAAGACATGGAGAAGTACTTGGACCGTCTCCAAATCGTCTTCTAAGAAGAGGAAATCGATGAAGACACCATTACTTCAATCAATTCTTGCGACTTGGTTCAAGCATGACCGCGCAGTGCATGTTGCCATAGATGGCACTTATCTTGATAGAAAAGGCCCTACTTATTTCTACCCAATTGGGAATTGATAATGTATGAGCTTCCAATGGATGGAAAGATCTCTAAACATAATGTGTTTCATCACAAAATTTGAAGTTCTAGCATGTCTATAAACGTATCAGTTAAGAAAATTATAGAAGGAAACTTTCCTGGTGGGATAAACAAACATAAAAAATAGAAAACGGATGACTTACCCAAAGGACAGCCTGGTCGACAGACACAAATAAAATCACACACAAACACACATACAAGCTTTCGCAACCCTTGGTCGCTTCGTCAGGAAAAGAGGAAGAAAGGAGAGGAGAAAGGGAAGGATATGGGTTTTAAGGAAGTGGAAAAGGAGTCGTTCCAATTCCAGGAGTGGAACAACTTACCTTAGGGGAAAAAAAGGATTCCCCTAAGGTAAGTCCTTCCACTCCTGGGATTGGAACGACTCCTTTTCCACTTCCTTAAAACCCATATCCTTCCCTTTCTCCTCTCCTTTCTTCCTCTTTTCCTGACGAAGCTACCAACAGTCGCGAAAGCTTGTATGTATGGTTGTAGATGTAGATGTGTGTTTGTGTGTGATTTTATTTGTGTCTGTCGACCAGCCTGTCCTTTGGGTAATACATCAGTTACCTTGTACGAAGACACCTATTTCAATTTTTGACAAGTTTATACTTGCTGTCACATGTTTGTGATTTTTAAGAACAGATGATAAGTTCATTATCACAAGTTATTGTATAAACATTGTAATGTATGCTAAAGTCTCCCAGGGCCAGTGGTAGCATTTTTCTATCGCTTATAGGTTAACAACGATAAACATGTCACATAGCCAATGGAATGTTACTTTTATATAACCAATGAGAGGCGAAAAAGATGTAATGAATTTATAGTGGTCAAATATGAATGAGTGTCTGGTAAAACCCTTTTCGCAGCACTATTTTTCCGCCTAGTTTGCTTCAATTTACATAGCATTGTTCGTCAGTGTTGGGAATTAAACCCATGTGTCTGTGGTTTCTTAAAACATGTTGATTCATATGAGACTGGTTCTGAAGCTTTACTAGAAACCAGTATTTGTAAAAGAAGTGTCAAATACACCCTATTTTCACCTTCTCACAAAAATCAATGTTTATGACAATTTTGTAGAATATTAGAAAATAGTAGGGGGCTGAAATTTTTTATGCCTCATCCATGTGCTGCCAATCAATTAAGTACTAAGTTTCATGTTCAGCATGCATTTACTTTAGCAGATATAAGAATGCAAAGTTTAACAATTTTTCCTTACCGTGATTTACGCGTTCAACTTTGATTCAAATGATCTAGCATTGTTAGCCCGCATTGGATGATCAAATGCACTTTTTTATGCAGTTAAAATAATGGTCTTTCTAGTCAACCCAGTTTGAAAAGTTTTACAGAACACAGTTTTTTGCAAAATAACGTAAAAAACACCACATTTTTGACATTTTTTTTAAATCTTCAACTTTGCAGTTAATTAATTCAGTATTGGAATACTAAATGAAACTTTATGTTGGAGAACCTTGTATTGTTAGGTTACCACATGCTAAGTTTCTTGTTTGCCATAGCTTTAGTCCCCGAGATATAGGACACCAAACTTTGAAGTTTTTTTGGGCGGCATATTTTTTGAGCAATTTTGGCTGAATTTTTCTAGCTGTATATGACACGTAAAATTATTTTTATCATCATTCCCAAGAGAATGCATACAGTTGTACAAGATGGCCAAATGTCATTTCTTTCAACGAAATATTGCCCGAGTTATAACAAGTAAAATTCTTCAAAAATTTACACTCGCCCTGCGCAAAATTGCACATGGTGTCAAACAACTGACTATATCTCGGACAACATTGCTTCAACGAACCTTAAAATTTACCAATGTTCATTGGGAACATGTGCGAATGTTAACTAAAAATTTTGTCAAAATCCATGATGGTCGAGCAGGAAAATGTTCCAAAATCAGGCAATTTGACATGGAATGACCCAAAAGGACATTTATTGGGACGAGTATACTGATGATATATCTGTACTAGCAGAAATGGAAGAAGAGATCCAAGTAATGATGAAGGATATTGTTTGGGTGCAGAAAGAATTCCGAGTGAAGATGAACACTGAAATGACCAAAGTGATGAAAATAGGAAACGATGGTGACACGATCAATATATCACTAGTTGGTAGAAAACTATAACAGGTTGAACGATTCCAGAAAGTGAAATGGACTGTCAGAATGAGAAGTTAAAAGAGTTGCTGAGCAGGGTAAAAGAGGAAAGGAACTTCACGAGGATAACACAGAAGAGGAAAACATCTTGGGTGGGATATATATTACGCAGAAATTGTCTACTGCAGAAGATAATGGAGGAGAGAGAGAGAATAGATGTAAACAATTAAATTTACTTATCTCAGACAACAGGTGTGACATTTTGCAAGGACACTTGGGAAGAGCTAGATTGATTGCACCCAGACTTCGTTCACGTACCTCATTAGATGTTCTCTTTCGTGCAGGACATCGACCTCGCCTGCACCGATAGCCTTTCTACGACGCAGCTGGCAGAAAGCCTCGCTTCTGCATCATGGTCCCAACATTCCTCTATGGTATCGCACAGCACAGCCATGCCCTAAAAACAAGTTGATAAACGTGTGACCACAAGTGAGGCACACAAGTACAACTATGTCTAAAAATGCATCAAAATGTGATACGCATTCAATAAACAATGACATACAAGAAGAGAAAGTAGTAACTCTACATTTAATAATAGAAATAAGTACAGTAGTAACTTGCCATAAAGAGTATTGCTAAGCTGTAGACAAGCACATAGAATAAATAACCACATTTGCACAACTTTAAATTTTTGGCCACAAGATAAGAGGTATTGGGGTACAAATAGACAAGTACAGGCAATGTCCCAAGATAATTATAATTCTTTAGAATTATTTTAAATTTATCAACTCTGGCCCATTAGGCTGTGTTCATGTGGGCAACCACACCATCAGCAGAGGTCACACTAGGCCTACAGCCTAGTTGCATTGTGTCCTTTATAAGTTTTTATTGAGATAAAGGAGACAAGGTTAGGTCGGGTTTTCAGATACTATTGAGGTTTATATTTTATTTTAACATAATTTGAAAGGAGTAAATGCCACAATGCCTGGAGAGAAGTGGTACACAATGCTTTTTGCTGTTAAAGAGTTGCTAAATGAATGAGAATCATCTATAGGTCTCAAAAAGAACACGACTAGTACTATACACTTTTATCAGTTATTGGAATAATTAGACACAAAGATTACCAATTCAAGTTTCTTCATGGTCAGGATGAAAAGGAATATTTGTAGACACTCAGCTCAGGAGGTGGGAAAGGAAAGCAACTCACCGGGTGACTACGCCAGTGCTCACGCAAGCAAGGGCGCACTTTCTTCTGGACCACACACTCCTGCATGTCTTCCAGAGTTGGGTGTTGACCAACTTCCTCTTCAAAAGGTAATAGGTACTCAGAAACCGGACCCTGAAATGTGAAAAGGAGCATGATAAAAATTCTCACTAATTCTTAAAGGCAAATATTTAACACATTATCTCATTTGTAAAGTAATCATGTGTTTTAAGTTGCTTTGTACACGGGAGTTAAATTCTTTAAAATAGGGGAGGTTTTTTTTCTACCCCCGCCCCCTCCCCCTACTAACCTGCCTATAAAATTACAGACACCGTATATTTCCGCAGATAAGATGACCTTCAGATAAGACGAGGTACAAATTTTCATCAAAATTTTCTATTTGAAACATATATCTGGTCTATAAGACGACCCCCAAGTTACCGTATTTTTCCAAATGCATGCCACATTTTTTTTTTCCCCCAGTTTTCAAGATCCAAAAATATGCCTGCCAATTATTACATTCGGAGGCAAAGCTTCAGGAAGTTCCGAAAAACGCCGTTAGAAGCCACCATAAGTAGTTTTTGTGATTGTTACACACACCTGGATTTCACACCTTTGTTGCAGTGTTTGCGATCTGCTTTTGAACTTTCGTGCATGTAGTGCTACATTGTATCCGAACGTGAAGAAGCATTTTTTTTTTACACCGCGAGGTTTTTTTAAAAAAAGGTAATTTCTTTCGCCGATACAACATTTAATTGTGTCGATGCACATATTATATGTGGGTGAAAACACATAAAATGCCCGAGAACAGAGGATAAAGGATTTCAAAGGAAGCCATACTTGTTGCGTATAGCTCCAAAATATTTTAACTCTTTCACTGCTCCGTACGTAAATATAGTCCAATCGTTTCAGTGTGTCTCTGGATCAAGCTGCACTATAAATAATTAATTCTATTCCTGCTTTATGGCATATAGGTTACTGGTTGTACCCTTGTCCACTAAGTAAATTAATAAAGCTCGAAAGGTGAATATATATATATTTGTTTTTTAACTGTGCAAAACCTTGTTTTCATAAATCTTTCCTCCATGATGTAAATCTTGTGGCAAAGCTAATAAACTACACCAACTATCTGACTGAGTGGGGGTTATTGAAAAAACACAGTCAGGTGAAATTAACGAATTTATTACTCTAACGAACTATTACAATAAAATTACATGGAACAATGATTAACTTTTTGCATTGAATAAAAGAAAAGGGGGGCACGCCTGTGATTCCTGCTCGCGTCGACATGAGGTGGTTTGCTCATGGCCATGTGGAAGCTTGCAAGCCGCGCCCAGCTGGACTCACCTGCTGCTCTGCTCTGCACTGCTCGACGTCGACCGAGGCCGAGGTCAAAGGTGTGGGTGTGTGGGGGGTAAGTGTTGATAGATGAGCCGTTAGCGGCCGTTAGGTGAAAAGGTGCTGTCGGACCGGGGACCGGGAAGAGCTTGCGGGGAAGGATAGAGAGGTCCGAGCCGGTATCCACGAGGAATGGCGGAAACCAGGGGTGGGCGGTGTCACGGATGAAAAGGCGCTGCGAAACGGCGCCGCAGCCGGGCACGCCTGTCGCCGGCTGCCGCACTAGTTTGGGGAGCGCCAGGAACACGGCGGCGAGCATTTCTGAGCTGAGCGCCCGAATGTTCTGTGATACCAGCAAACGGTGTCCTGGGAGTGGCTGGCGGGCGAGCGGGGCGGGGGGTGGTGCGGGAGGCCGAGAGGCGCGCCACCTCCCTGGCCAGCTGTTCTACGCGCTGCTCCAGGCTGCTGGGGGGCGTGGGCGTGGGTGCCGCCACGGGGGCCGTGGCTGGCGTGGGCTGTTCCGCGGCTGGAGGGGCAAGGGGGGGAGGGCCGGCAGCGGCGGCGGCCACGGCCGCCTGCGGGTGTTCCGTAAAAATGGCGTCGGCCAGCTCGGCCGCGTCATCGACGTTCGTCGTCTGGGAAATTGAAATTGCGGATCTGATATACTGCGGCAGGTGCGTTTTCCACGTCTCCATAAGTAAGCGTGGGGGCAATACGTCGGGCAGTGCGAGTTCGCGAATGCGTTCGAGCGTTTCGGAGGGCAGCATGTCGTGAACTTCCTGGCACGTGAATAGCGCCTGAGTGCGCGCGCTTGCTGAGACACCGAACTTTCTAATTAAGGCCGCTCGGGCTGACCGATATCGTTCGGCGATGTTTGTTCTAAGGAACTTTGACACGGCATTGAGGGCTGCTGGCTCTAAACGTGCAATAAGTTCGGCGAACTTGTCATCCTTCGAGTATATATGTGAACGGGCAAACAAAATTTCTGCCACGTCGAACCATTGTTCGGGGTTGTTGCAGTTAAACGGAGGCAGTGTTAGCACGGGAATTTTGCGTTGGACTCTGTCCGTTTCTTTCTCATCCAAAGACATTGTGTAGGCCGTGGCAGGGAGTGCTGGCTGTGACCTACGCAGAGCGCTTGGGCCGCGGGCGGCTGGACGGTCCGGTTACAGACCGGTACCTGCTAGGGCGGGCGCGACAGAGTAAACAAAGGGGTGGAATTTCTGGTCGGTTAGACTGCACGGTTTAGAGTGAGCACGAGGGGGCCGGTGGAAATGAAGTTTTCGCATAAAGAAAAGGTGGACGAAAAACTGCGTGTTCGTGTGCGGGGTCACCAGTGTGGCAAAGATAATAAACTACACCAACTATCTGACTGAGTGGGGGTTATTGAAAAAACACAGTCAGGTGAAATTAACGAATTTATTACTCTAACGAACTATTACAATAAAATTACATGGAACAATGATTAACTTTTTGCATTGAATAAAAGAAAAGGGGGGCACGCCTGTGATTCCTGCTCGTGTCTACATGAGGTGGTTTGCTCATGGCCATGTGGGAGCTTGTTAGCCGCGCCAAGCCGGACTCACCTGCTGCTCTGCTCTCCACTGCTCGGGGCCGACTGGTCGTCGCCACGAATCGCCGGCACTGCAGAACCCCCCTTCTACCATTTGGACACGGGCTTGGAAGGGGAGCTAGGTTGCCGAAATTCCTTGCTGGCCGAGCGTGCAGGATACACAGGCGTGCAAATACAACTAAGGGCACAATTTTCATCGCTTTGGTGGGCGTCTTTTAATTACTGCACTGAGAATCCGTCAGTGAGTTGCATGGGGAGTGGCGGCTGCCACAATCTCATCAGGATAATATTGCAGATGTGCCGCATAGCGCAGCTATAGTGCGGCTTCGACCTGCAAACTATATTTATAGAATTGATACGTTTCGAAACAATATGTGTGGAATAAGTGAATGTTTCTGAACCAGAGATTCACGCCCTCATGTACCATAAAAAGAAATGATTGTTTGTCCTATACCTAACCCAACATTCACTTTTAAAAAAGTTATCTGTAGCGTAGCCTTAACAAGGTTAGGTAAAGGTTAAAGTAGTTTTTAACGATTCAGCCATTGTCTTATCTGCAGAAATATATGGTAATTGTTTCCCAAAGTTACTCACTTGTCAAGTTTAAATCAGGGGATGCCCTCTTAAATGTTAGAATTTTTATCTGTCAAATGCATAAAAAAATCATGTTGGAATGTTGTTTATATCTACACAATTTCCCCCCCACCTCCCCCAAAAAAGAAACAGGAGACATGTCAGAACGAATAGACACCAAGAAGACACATGAGAGGCAAGTCCTATATATTACTGTCCCACTTATACCACAAGGAAAAAAAAATCTGCAAAAATAGTAATTTTGAATTACATGTTGGCCTATTGGTAAGTACCGAGTTTCATTTTATATATTTTCTGTTATGGCGAAATAACAAATAAAAAAAAATACCGGGTGTTAAAAAAGTCAATATAAATTTGAAAACTTAATAAATCACGGAATAATGTAGACAGACAGGTAAAAACTTACACACATGCTTGGAATGACATGAGGTTTTATTAGAACCGAAAAAGAACAAAAGTTCAAAAATGTCTGACAGATGGCTCTTCATCTGATCAGAAAAGCAATAATTAGCATAACAAATTAAGACAAAGCAAAGATGATGTTTTTTACAGGAAACGCTCAATATTTTCACCATCATTCCTCAACAATAGCTGTAGTTGAGGAATAATGTTTTGAACAGCACTGTAAAGCATATCTGGAATTATGGTGAGGCATCGGCGTCGGATGTTGTCTTTCAGCATCCCTAGAAATGTCGGTCGATCACTTGCGACTTTAGGTTGCCCCAAAGCCAATAATCGCACAGACTGAGGTCTGGGGACCCGGGAGGCCAAGCATGACGAAAGTGGCGGCTGAGCACATGATCATCACCAAACAATGCGCGCAAGAGATCTTTCACACATCTAGCAATATGGGGCGGAGCGCCATCCTGCATAAAAATAGTACGTTCCTGCAGTTGTTTATCAGCCAGACTGGGGATGATGCGATTCTGCAACATATTGACGAACCCTCGCCCGTCACAGTAGCAGTTACAAAACCAGAATCGTGCAGTTACTTGAAAAAAAAAAAAGGCCTGATAACGATAGACGTTGTAAATCCACCCATAGCGTGACTTTCTCATTGTGCAAAGGAGTTTCCACAACAGTTCTAGGATTTTCGGTAGCCCAAATTCTGCAGTTGTGATCGTTGATAGACCCTTGAAGTGTGAAATGAGCTTTGTCGGTCCACAACACGTTACTCAACCGATCGCCATCTTTTGAAACGCCCACACCGCAAATGCCCTCCGCTTCACTAAATCGTCAGGTAACAGTTCATGATGCCGATGGATTTTGTAAGGATAGCATCAGAGTGTATGCCTAAGTGCCAACCAAACAGTAGAGTATGGAATGCTGGTGCGACTGCATGAGCGCTGACTTTCCCGTGCATAGACGAACCCGCTACAGTGTCTATTTCTTCCTGAACTGTTTCAGCAGTATTACACCTTGTGCTTGGTCAGCCACTATGGGGTCTATCAACTAAACAACCTGTGGGTTTGAACTTCAAATCATTCTCGCCACAGCTGCATTTGTTAACGAACCTTTACTGTTCAAATCCCCTTCCTATGGTGATAGGATCGTTATGCTGAACTTGCACATTTTCCATTCTGATAATACAGCTTCACTAAAAGCGCCTTTTCAGGTAACGTCAACATGCTGCGACTGCTGGTGCATCAGATTATCTCTCTCATTACAGCTCCTTTTATACACGATTTTCATGCGCAGTCACTGAGGTTTTGCTGTCCAGCACCATCTGTCAAGACTTTTTTCTTTTCTTTTTTCTTTTGTTCATTTCAAGCATGTGTATCAATTTTTACCTCTCTATCTACATTATTCCATCATTTATTAAGTTTTAAAATTTATATTGACTTTTTGATCACCCAATACTAGGTCCATATTATCACAAAAGTGTAAAATCACCATACTTTGCATTGTAACAACAGGAAAGAATATGTCACAGTCACAATTTTCAGACTCTGTTTACAAAACTCTGAGTGATGTGCAAACATCAATGGGCTACATTTATTGATTACATAATCACACAAATTTTAAATATGTGAAATTAGGAAATTATAATTAGATATTCAACATTTATATTACTTCATGCATAACAAATGTTTTTTCAGTGTAGAAAGCACTTCTACTGAACAATAACTGTGTAGCTAAGAATAATAGTTACTGGGAAATACAAAACTTGGTACTTATAGAATGAAAAAAGTCCATAAAATAGGATCGAATGAAATCATCATGAGCCTATCATCTCCCTTTTGTCATGGATAATCTGCTGGTCAGATGGGGACATTAAGCTCTACAGCACCTTGATACTTATAGAGAGGAACAGGCTGTGTACCAACACTGGGTTTCACTCTCTCCCTTCCCTTCATCCACAACAACACAAACCCAACACTACACTGTATAGGCTCCAATCACACACACTCACTAACTTATTTCTTTTCTCTTCATTGTCCTAATGTGAAGTGTATATCAGTGGCAGTAGAATCATTTTGCGGGAAGCTTCAAATGTTGCCACTCTTAATTTTCACAATAATGTTTGCTTCAAAGAATTATGCCTTCCTTCTACAGATTCCCATTTGGAAAAGAAAAGAAAAAAATTGTGCCAACAGCAGCTCAATATTTTAATATTTATTCTCTGTCAGTTTCAACACTGTCTGCCATCAGCAGGAAATTATAAAAGACCTTGTCCATCAATTATTGCAATCATTTGGCAGAAATGTATTTTTGTAATAACTGATGTGCAATTATCTTTCAGAATCCTGTTGATTGCAGGTATCACTAATTCCTGTAGACAATAAATAATAAAACATTTTACAGCTATGGCACAAAGGTGAATTTGTGGTGTCGCACAAGTCCAAAGTGCGCGCCACCTACTTTCGCCGCGCGCCGCCATGCATGCACGGCGCGGCGTTCTTACGATGTCAGCCACGAGCGCCCTCTGTTACAGCTCCACTCGTGGCCACCACTGAACGACATCGTTCACTTGGGACTGAGATAGCAACCAGTTAGGACCTTCGTAATCAGATAGGCACCAGTGAAGACTTGGCCATTGGACAGGCACTAGACAGGCCTCTAGCTCAACTATGTATCAGCACTCAGCAGTACTATGTAAAAGTTAAGTAATCTCGTTCTAATTTACTCTAGTGTTTCTAGTTTCTGGCTGCTCCCCTCCGTACCTGCACCAGCGTGCTATCTTTATTCCTGTGTCGGTCTCATTCCACTCGGCCACCGACATCTACGACGGAAACGAGACACAAAAGCGGCGACGAGGCTGGGACACAAAAGAATTTTTTTCAAAATGCATAGTTGCTGTAGAGCACCACCCCTTAAAGACAACTTTACTCCCATTTCACCTTGCAAGATACTACTGTAATACGGTATGTTAATCAAACACGGCAATAACAGATATAGCCACCGGCCTCTGAATTCCTTCTATTTCTTCATTTAATCTGATCTGGTTGGGATCCCAAATACCCTTGCAGTACTCAAGAATTGGTCGCATTAATGTTCTAATTGTGATCTTTATACTAAGACCACATCTTTCCAAAATTGTCCAAATAAGCTGAAGTCAATCAACCCACCTTCCCCAGAAATGACTGCACTTGATTCTTCCATTTTTTATCTCTTTGCAAGACTAGATCTAGAGAGTTGTCCACAAAGTAAGTTCCATTTTTATCCACATCAGTGCTACCATCGCAGCACTGAGCATTCATGGCAGTTATTCAGACTCAAGAAGAAATGCACGCCATTTTCAGATCGTTACTGCCAAATGTGTGCTTTGTAGTGCTTCCTTATAATATCAGCCATAACTGAAAATGCCACATGTGTAAAATCAGATATGCAATTCATTTTCTAAATTCAAAGAAAGTTAAAACAAAGGAAACTCATTGGCAAATCTGCAAGGTTTACGGATAATGCTATGACTGATTCAATGATTAGAAGGTTGATTAGATTCAATGAAGGATGTGATCAAGAGCACAATGAAGAATGAAGTGGACGCCCGTCTGTGGTTACTGATGAACTGGTTCACACAATCGAAGAGAAGATAAGCACAAACATAAGTTTACACTTAGTGCTTTTTGCTATGGAAGTTCTGCAAATTTCACAATCACTAATTCATGAAAATATTGCTGAAAAACTGAAATTCTGAAAACTTTGCTCAAGTTGGGGACCCAAAATACTTACTGAACAACACAAAAAAACAACAGATGGGCAGAGCACTTCAGTTTTTGACACACTACATGAAGAAGGCGATGATTCTCTTTCTCTGATAGTCATGGGGGATGAACCTTGGGTATCGTACGACACCCCTGAAACAAAACGGCAATCAATGGAATGGAGGCACCCTTCATCTCCAACGAAGGTTAAGCCTAAAGAAAATCTTCACACCTCGAAAAGTCATGTGAACCATTTTGTGGGAGAGAAAAGACATTTTTTCTGATTGATTTCTTACCATGAGGCCGAACAATCAACGCACAATGTTACTGCAAGACCAATAAGAAATTTCACTGCGCAATACAGAACAAATGCTGAGGATTACTGTCAAAAGGTGGTGGTGTTATTCCCCCCCCCCCCCCCTTCTTCTTCTTTCTATGATAATGCCTGATCTCACACAGCAATTGTGACCCAACAACTCTTACGGGAATCACTGGGATGTGTTTGATCATCCTCCGTACAGCCCGGACCTCGCGCCTAGTGACTTTAATCTCTTCTTACAACTAAAATCTTGGTGGTCAACACTTCAAAGATGATGATGAGATAAAAGAACATGTTACCATATGGTTCTATGAAGAAGGCATACAAAAACTTGTGCCACACTATGACAAGTGCCTCCAAAATTTTGGAAGCTAAGTAGAAAAGTATTTTAACAATTGTAGATTTTTGTACAATAAATATTTTTTCTGTATCTGTACAAGTTTGTTTTCTATAACTAAACGGAACTTACTTTGTGGAGATATTTGTAATCCTAAGGTTACTAGTCCCCCTAGATATTTAATCAATGTGATTGTGTTAAGCAGAATACGACTAACGCTGTAATCTAACAATATGGGAGTGTTTTACTACTCATCTGTATTTCCTTATATTTTTCTACATTTATAGCTAGCTGCAATTTTATCACACCTACTAGGAATTGTTGTCTGTGTCATCCTAACAGTGGCTAATGACAATGTCTTCCTGAACACAACAGCATTATCAGCGAACAGTCACAAATTTCTATTTATCCTATCAGATCATTTGTGAAAGTAGAAAATATCAGCTGATCAATCACACATACCTAGAGCACTTCTGTCAATACCCTGCCTCTGATGAACATTGAGAACAACAAGCTCAGTATTGTTACTTAAAATGTCTTTAAGCCACACACATATCTGACAACCTAGCCTTTATGCTCAAACCTTTGTTAGCAGCCTGGAATGAGTACAGTGTCAAACTCCCTTCTGATAATGAGAAATAGGGAATGTTGCTGTCGACCCGCATATGTGATCTGCAAGATATCAAGCCTTAATTAAAGAAGACCATTACAATAGGCACGGAGCAGGGCAACAAAAAACAGCAACATGCCCATCTAATGTAACAGATCAAATCAACTGTTACCGTACAGTGACTCAAATAAAACCTCGAAATACAACACTGGTTTTGTGAAAACAAAAAGTTTTTGAGACAATGCTAAAGACTCTATCCAAATAAAAAAAAGTCAGAAAACCTGATAATCGAGGATAAAGGTTTCAGTTTAAACAAGGATTGGAGCCCAGTGCCAAATTAAGATCTCACTGTCAACCTAATCCACCAGAGCTCGAAAACGCTCAGAGAATGTGAGTGTGGGCTGAAAATAAACTATGAGTCTCAAACTACAAATCAGGTACTGGGATTAAAACTCTTAAATAGAGGCATAAGGCAGACAATGCCTCAATGTCTGGGAGGAGCCTGGGCAATAGTTTGCATAATAACACAGCCAGAATTATTACTGCAAATTCTAAAAATGTGCATCTTAATCTCAGTCCCATCAAAAATGAAAAACAGGTCATTTCAGTCAGTCC
Source organism: Locusta migratoria (assembly GCA_026315105.1). Lineage (NCBI taxonomy): Eukaryota > Metazoa > Arthropoda > Insecta > Orthoptera > Acrididae > Locusta > Locusta migratoria. Next base: position 88,338,549 of record CM048754.1, on the reverse strand, counting down.
CCCACTATCATTTGGATGGTCACAGGCAAAACTCTTAAGGAGTGGAACACCAACACGTTTACTTCATGTGCTCAGAGCCTTCTGAGAACTTACATCGGGGCCGGTGCAGCGCGACGCCAGTTCCCACAGCACCAGGCCGCACGCATACATGTCGATGCGCAGAAACGAGTCGCGGCAGAAGTTGATGGCGCCTTCGAGTACCTCCGGCGCCATGTAGCGGCGGGTCCCCACCTGGCCGTGAGTGTCTCCACAGGGTTTCCCAGGCACAAAAATCTGAAAATATTTTTTAACTCAATAAAAGTTGAAATTTTTTTTTTAACATTCTGTGAAGCAGTAAAATTGGCAGCTGGGGAAGGGGCGAGGGGACAAGTATAGAAAGAACCCCTCCGCCTTCTCTACATTCTCAAAGTTTCCTGAGTGGCTGTGTGAATGTGTGTATGCTCCATTTCTGATGAAGGCCAGGGCTAAAAATTTAAGTTGTGTGAATGTGATGTCTTTTCTACATGTCTATCTGTAGCTCAGTGATTTTCTTTACAGTGAGTTGCTATATACAGTAATACCCCTCTTTTATGTCCCGGATTTTACGTTTCCTCGCCATTTTTTATCTGTCCCATAAAATTTCCTATTTTCAAAGTTAATTCGCTCCTATTTTTGCATTAACGTATTTCCACTTTTCCCGCAATTTACCCGTTTAGGAACCATATTCATGAAGGAAAAAATTATAAACGTTATGCAGTCAAGTGTATTTACACTCTGTCTTTATTCAAATGTATATTTCGTGTTTCACTGTTTGCAATATGTGCGTAGTTGTCTCATGATGCAGATTATCCCAACAGCCTCCAAGCCAATTTGGTTATGCAACTGGTAGTTTTTCATGCTTTGCATGATGCTTTTTGAGAATTTATTCTTATCGTGAAATTCAAATATTTATCTAAGTATTGTTTGTTAAAGTTTTATAAACGGTGAGACTGATGGTTTGCTTGTGTGTGTTTTTCTGCCCATTGAAGGGGGTGCGGTATATTATAAACTCAAAAACGCGATTATAGTGCGAGATTTCGATGCTGTGCAAATGTCACAAAAATACTTATGCATATATTTGCAGTCAAGAACGCAAATAAATTCTCAAATTTCGTCGTGCGAAACATCGAAAAATACAAAAGGTACAGAACTTGTGCAGTTTCACTATGTAAATACTGTAATGGATGCCAGTTAAAGGCTTGCTGACAAAGTCGATTATGATGAATGAATTTACTTCAAAAAATTTCTACTTCCTATAAAGATATCAGTTCTGTCTGGTTCTTAAAATAGTACGGAATTTGGATAACCCTTATTACACAACTAACTTCCTTGAGAGTATTTTGATGCCTATTATGTATATTATATCCTAAATCAACCACGAAAACGCAAGAGTGATGCAGTAGCATACTTTACCATTTAAAATGTTAGTTACCACACTTCATGTTTTCCTGCATTTTACACCATTTTCATTAAGTCCCTTGAAAAGTGTATAAGCATGGTTCTACTGTATATCCATTTTTTCTGTATTTTCATTTTCCTTGTTTTACATTTTATTTTCTTGAAACATAAAGAACTTATTATAGGATGCATTTGTAAATTTATTTCTTTGTATATCTTTGTTTCTGCTTATGTCAACAGGTGTCATGAACGTAATTGCTTTTTTCATTTTTCTGGTACCGTGTATTGTCACATTTGTTAAAAGATTGTTTAAATTCATTTTCCATGAACAAAGTGACATTAAGTTGTAATTTTGTAGAAAACTATAAATTGATGAACACAGAATTTTTGAAAATGTAATGTGCAGTGATATGTATTGAGTGGTGTACAAACATATTGATATGTCATAAGAGAAAAGCATCAATGTGGAAAGTGGGATAAAAACAAGTAAAGTGATTGTCATAACACTTGAGGGCAAGTGTATCAAGTGTTGTGGTTGGTATAAAATAACTGTTTAAAACAGTGATACCTGCTTGTGATTTACCAAATATAAGGAAAAAATAAACACACATCATATTGCTTACTAGCCAGCACTGTTACTTGGCAAATTAATCTTAAAACCTATGATAAGCCAATCACAAGCTGCTTGAATGCTGCAAGGGCACAGTTCTGATTGTAGACATCAAAGGCTGTCTAGTGCACATCATGGACAGTACAACTGCACAAAAATGTGGTAACACAGTGCTATGATATTATGAACTTCAATCATGAATGTATGGTGTGTCAATCACTGCACAAGGTATGTGACTGTATGCTGATTACACTGTTTGGTACACACTAAGGCACAATGTGGACTGTTAATTCAAATTACACAGGTATAACAACATTTATTCTCACTGATGGTGGTAATACTGGGAAATTTAATCACTTATTGCCTTCTTGTTTTCTTATATATGCGAAAATAAGTATATGTAAACCAATGTATTTCAACAAATTAAATTCCGTAATTTTCTGAAGAATAGATCAGTTTTATAAAACAGATATTTACTTCAAGGATAAACACATTAACTGTGTTCAAATTCCTGTAGTCGAATGATGAAGATCTTAGTAACAAAAGTGTTAAATATAGAGACACAAGAGTTATGCACGAAAGATTTCATAATTTATCAGAAAAGTAATGTTAATAAAATTAGTTATTGTAATTATGGTGGTCAACAAAGATGAGTGTAAAATGAGAGTCAAAAAGTTATAAATGTTAATGCAGCTTTGAGAACGTGTCTCAGAATTGTACTGTTATGACTCAGTGCAGTTCAGATTGTTGGTGATGATGAATGAATTTGAATTATATGGTCTTCATTGATCATCTTTAGAAGGTCTGAATTTTGCCTGGAATGAATAAATGGAGAAATTTACTAAGTTAGTTTGTTCAATTAAGGACCCTCATACCTTCCAACCTTGAAAACATAAAAACAGGAGATCCAGTTTAAAAAATCGTGAGATTCTTAAAAAAAAATCAGGAGATACGATCTGTAAAAAACTGCGGCGCACTTCAGCATAAACCTTAAGACAACTGGTTTTAGCATTTTCCTATCATCTCACAATGCTACATAATGGTTACAAAAACACTTGCATTAACCCAATGTTGAACACAGTCCAGGTAAAGTGATTGATGTTTTCATTAAAATAAAAATGTTCACTGCTGTATTTTTGTGCTATAATGCTACCTGGGAACATTTTATGGAAAAAGTGATCCACATGCTCATTGCATTTAATTGGTAAACCGTACTCTAAAATAAATAATGTAAATAGCACACTGTATGTATCACATGATCACTTTCACTTTTCTCAGTAATTTCAGTCTTTTATTGTTACTCACACACTTTATTTTCTCTGCATGTATTCTGGTTCATCACTTTTTCCACCATGTGATGTGAAAATAACACATCCACAAAGAGTGCAAAATACAAATAATATTCCGAAAGCTGCTTAAAAAAGGAATTATATGTCTTTGCCATACTGGAAAACATACAACAGAATTGAAATCCCATAGTCACATAAAATAGCTGTTAACACAAAGTTGCCCTTCTGCAAATCACGTATGAAACTGATGCTTCAAACTATCCACTCAAAAGGTTTCCATCAATTAAAAAAAACACTGAAGTCATTTCACTTACGTATAATGATAAAACATCACATTCAAAAAGAGCAGACTATCAAAAAACTACTCGTGTATTTGCAAATACCGGAAGAGCAGAAATCATGTGCAACCCCTAATATCTATGAATTTCGATTAAACTGATAAATGAACAAAGGACCTTTGACCATTGGTCAAAAAACAAATCTTGGGTTTCAGGATATAAGCTAAAAATCAGGAGAAAGAATGGCAAAATCAGGAGGTGGGAGAAAAAGTGAAAAACTAGGATACTCCTGCCTAAATCGGGAGAGTTGGCAGGTATGGACCCTGGATCTATTTTTGGATAAGTCTTCTGTGATGTACACAATACACTGTCCTGATTAATCACTGCAAGTCACAAATAAAATCTGTCAAAACAATAAAGATGAGGATATCCTAAGATAATGTACCAGAATGAAAACAATGACACACAAAGACTCACAGAAAAATAAAACTTACCAGCGCCAGTCCAAAGTCGGCAACACACGCGGAGAGGTCTGCCCGCAGGAGGACATTCTTCGACTTGAAATCACGGTGGGCGACTGCTGGCTTGTGAAGGTCTCCCCTGGGAGATGGGATCTCTTCGTGTAGGTGCATAAGGCCCCTGAAATGGGCACAGAAGCACTTGTTCTAAAGTGTCACATGAAAATAAAATTAGATCGGTTGATCCAGCACCGAAAATAAAATATGCAAAGATGTATAGGTAAATGAAAATATAGAACTATTTACAGTTAATAGTTTCAATATATTACTGTATTGACCCAAATGCAAGCCTCACTTTTTTCCCAGCTTTCGGGATCTAAACATATGCCTGCAGCTTAGATTCAGAGGCAAAGCTTCAGAAAGTTCCGTAAAATGCCACTAGAGGCCACCATAAGTAGGTTTGGTGAATGGCAGAGCTCGTGCAAGAAGTTGTGCAGAAACGCATTCTTGAGTTACGCGCATGAGCTCTGCATCTGGATTTCACCTTCTGTTGCAGCCTGCTTTTGAACTTTGAAGTGCTTCCTTGTACCAGATCATGGTGATATATATATATATTTTCCCCCTGCAAAGTTTAAGAGGGAAGTGATTTCTTTTGCCAAGACGACATTGAATCACACTGGTGCACATACTGTACAGGTGGAAACATGAATTTTATTTTTGTCTCAATAACGATGGAATGCTACAGTCATGTGCGCGCGCACACACACACACACACACACACACACACACACACACACACACACGATAATATCCTTATCTGCAGTATTCCCTGATAATTATGTGCACAGTACGGGTGCCACTGAGGTGTAAATGCACAGTGAAATGATTAATAGATACAGTTCTTTCTCACTGCTGTAGCTGTTTGTGATGTAATAGTAATTTAAGTGTGCAAATCACAAAGGAAGGGCCACTCTATCCATCAAAATGATCCATATTTGTTTTCATTTTTAAGGTTTTTTTTTCCCACCGAGTCTAATTTCTGGGGTGCAGCTTACATTCGGATAAATATGGTAAACCAGAAAAAAGACAAAGAACTATTCACTTTAGAGTATGCTAAAATATCTCAAGTTATTACAAGTGTATAAGCCAAATATCTGTGAAACATTGTAGAACATTCACAATAGGATTTACCTTTTCTTTCATTCCTGACTGCATTGTAGTTATAAAGATGGAAAAAAATAGAAAGAAGAAAGGGGGGAGGGGGAATCAGTCTCAAGAAGATGAGGATAGGTACCAACCCACTGTAAAGACGACCACTGAGCTGCAGAAAGGCTCACAGAAAAGAATCAAATTTGAAACACTTAAATTTTCAGACTCATCAGAAAATGAGCATACACACATTTACACAATCACTTAGACACAACTCATGCACACATGACAGCCATATTTGACCGCTGGGCTGTAGCAACCAGATATGGTGGTGATATTTGACAAGTTGTGCTTGAGTGATGGTGTTAAAATGTGAATGCTCATTTTCTGATGAAGGCTGGGCCTGTAAATTTAAATATTGTAAATGTGACTCTCCTCTAGGTGCCTGTCTAGGGCTTAGAGATCATCTTTATGGTGATTGTATGATGTGCGGTGGAAATTGCAGTTTTAATAACAAATTAAAACAATTAGCCCTTCTTTAAATATTCTATCAGATCAACATTCCATCTTTTGAGCCCATTTCATCCTGTGATGTTATAATGACCACTAGAATGGTACAGCGCAATATCAAAAACAAAGACCAATGGGCTTGTGAGATTTGTCATACATCATACACACTCAACATTTATTCTATCGGCCATTGGCCTTCCTCAGAATAGAGGGCATTCACACAATCACACAGGCACACTTCACAGACACACAAAAATCATCTCTAGCTACCAGAGAGTCCACTAATTTGGTTTCATAAAGTGTAAATTGCAGGGAGAAAATGTAAATATGTTAACACAAAAACGGGAATGAACTGACATTGTGAACATACCAAAATTGTCAAGTCTTGAAAGTAAAAGCTTGTTTATGTTGTAGGGTAGAAACCAGGCCACAGTGTCTGCAGAGTCATACAACTAACAGCACTACATTCGTGATGAACTGAGTTACAACTATCTAAAACTAAGTTTGTGTCATAAGCTGGTAAAAATCCATAGTGGCTTATAATAAGTGTTATTACAGAGATAAAAGGTAATACATTAAAAATATTAATAAAGTTAAACTTTTAAAATGATTTACCACAATACAGCCCTGGGCGATTTTAAATAAAATACACACTAAATAACTGTTAAAATACCCTCCACCCCATCAAGGGTGAATGGTACAGCAACCAATGAAAATTGGGTTTGTTGCTATGTTACAAACACAATGTAGGCCTATTATTATTTACAAGCTTGTGATAAGCTATCTACACTTACCATAATTATACTTTTGCCATTATTATTGCATAATTTGTTGTTGTAAAAATACTAAAATAAATATGTAAAACTAACCTCAAGGCATAAATGGTTGGTCTTCTGAACACTCAGATTTTTCTAAGCGGCTGGTCTCACAGTACTGTCAGTTTTAAAAGGGAGTCAAATAGTTCATGATACATAGCACTGTTCACACTGTTAATGTAATTAATATTGTGTAAAGGGATATTTACTTTGAAAGTAATGGTTCTCAAACCACTATTCACATTTTTCCCTGCAACCTGTTCGAAATGTAAACAGGCGAAATAATATGCTCTTCAAAAGCTGTTTGTTATTATGTAGCATTGCATAGTCTTCAAGCTAAAGTCTCTGAGATATCCCACTATTGGTAGTCACTTGTGTAAGCATGGTATTTCGTTGCAAATGGCACTTTTTGCATTACAACCAAAGTTTTATTTTAATATTATCTTCTTGTTTGCGTTTCATTGGTGCAATAGGGGTCTGAAGTAAAGTTCTTACTGGTCAAAATTGAAAGTCAGTTAACAAAAGCAATAAAAAATTCCCAGAATTCTAAAAATTTCTCTGGTATTTTGCAGAATTCTCTTGGATGAAAAAATTCCAGGGTTTCTCCTGGATCTCCCAGGCTGTATACACTCTGTTATAGGTGCATCTGAAAAGTTCAGTGAATGGCCTCAGGATATATAGGAAACAAGAGCTACGAGCAAAATATTTTCCACCGATTTTAAAGTAATTGCCATTGGCTACAATACACCTCTGATATTGGTTGTGTAGGTCTTGGAAGTTGTAAGTAAAGGCTTATTGTGGAATTGTTCGACACACTGAGGTTGCGCATTGTCAACCCCGCAAGGACCCACACATACTTTCCACTTTCCACATACTTTCCACTTCAAGACCACACACTTGTACTGAGATCCCATGGCTCTCCATCGCCGTTCTGCCCAATTTGAAATAAAACTTGGTATTACCGCATAACTCCATGTTGCAATGACGTGAGTTCTCACAGTCCTGTTAGCTGGTCGCAGCATGTACAACCACTTCACTGCAGTGCTTTGCACGATAGGGGGTGCTTGTTGACATGTCTCTCAATGTGTAAGTGCAGGCACCTCATCCTTTCCAGAGCAGTTTGTAAAATATGAGACCATTCACCGAACGTTTCAGACACACCTAGTAGTTTATATTCTTGAAGCACCAGTTCCTTAATGGAATCCAATCTCAAAAATTGTAACAATGATAAAATACCATATATTTCTGCAGATAAGACAATGGCTGAATCATAAAAAAAAGTCCCCAAAATCCGAGGATGTCTTATACGACGTTACAAAAAAAAATAGATTGAAATTTAGTCTGAAATTGGTAATTTCGCAGATGTTCTGCATAGCGTGGCTTGGACCTCCAAACAATATATATTGAAGCGGTTAAGTATCGAAACGATATGTATAGAACAGGCTAATGTTATGATTTTTATGAATATGTCGTGATTTTGAAGGATGTGGTTAGGCAGGAATCTAAGAGTACAGCATCCTGGGTAATTTACAAGAAAGCTTACACTCAAAGTAACTCGGCTCGAAATGATATATATCGAATGTACAACTGTAAATCGATTTAGTGTTTCTGAACCACAGATTCGGACGCTACGCGCCTTCACGTACTAAAAAGTGAAAGTTAGGTATAGGACAGACAAGAATTTTTTTTTAGTACGTCTGGGCAAGTAGCACATGAATCTCCGATTGGAAACATTTGTGTATTCCATACATATTGCTTCGAAACATATTGATTAAATATATATCGTTTGGAGGTCGAAGCCGCACATGCAGCACATCTGCGATATTGCTCTGATGAAATTTACATCGTGTAGGAAAGATTTACAAAAACAAACTTCTGTGCATTAAAAAAATAAATAAATAATAAAAAATAAAATAAAAAATATTCGCTTTTCGATCTCTATTAATTTATTGAGGGTCAAGGGTACCTATATGCCATAAAGCGGGAACAGAATTAATTATTTACTATGCAGCTTGATTCTGCAATGTCGATTGTCAAAAGTAATTTTTCAATATATCCAGAGACACACTGAAACAATTAGAGTACATTTACGTACAGAGTAGTGAAAGGGTTAAAATATTTCAGAGCTATACACAACAATTGCAGCTTCCTTCGAAATCCTTTATCTTCTGTTCTCAGGCAATTTCTTGTGTTTTCACCCGCATATGTGCATCAGTGAGATTAAATGTCATCTCGCGGTGCAAAAAAAGAACATGCTTCTCACGATCGGATACAATGTAGCACTACATGCATGAAAAGTTTAAAAGCAGACTGCAAACACTGCAACAAAAGGTGAAATCCTGGTGTACCAATCACGAAAACTACGTATGGCGGCTTCTAATGACATTTTTCGGAACTTTGTGAAGCTTTGCCTCGGAATCTAAGTAGCAGGCGTATTTTTAGATCCTGAAAACTAGACAAAAAAGTGTGGCATGCATTCGGGTAATTACGGTAACTTGGAGGTCATCTTATAGGCCAGATATATGATATATTTTGATGAAAATTTGTACCTCGTCCTATCTGAAGGTCGCCTTACCTGCAGAAATATACGGTAACTAGAAAAATGTAACTGTTTTAAATAAAGGAAAGAAGTAGCTGACAAAATGTGACATGGGAGAAAGTTAAGGACCATAGGGCCTCTCATACTGTATCACAATATACTAAGGAAATAGTGCAATACAGGAGTGATGATATGGGGCAGAACAATATACCTAGATTCTTTACTTAATACCAGTCCCTTAAACTTTGTAAGTATACTTTGGCTATGACTGGCATCAATCTTCAACTGTCAGCCAATAATGGTTTTTGAATATTTCTGTGTGGGTCACTTACAAATTGAATAAGGCTGAGACAATGTGTAGTTTCTTTCTTTGTATAGGTTCAATACTCCCTATTTGGTATGGCTCCATTACAAATCAGCAAAATGCACATACATGGACATATGGGACATACATCTGTAGTCTACTTCACAGAACGACAGCATTTTCCCAGTATCCTGCCTTACCTACTATTAAGCCACATGGTCATTTCATATCATGCCACTACAATCTATTAAGGGGCCCTTAGGCACTCGATACTTATTGCGTAATACTGAGACTGCCCGAGATTGCTATCGATGGTTTGTGCTAAGCTTTAAAAATATCAATGTTTGCTCAGTATACTGTGCAGTGTGTTTTACTTTAGGAGGGTGGTATTTGTGCAATAAATGGCAGTTCTTGTCGATATCGAAAGAATTTCAATTCACTTTCAACAATATGTTTCAGTAAAACTGTGAGAACTGAAATTAATGAATGTTTAAGATAATATCAAATACCTCATTGTCCACAACAGCAGAGGAAATTGAAGATGGTAATGACGTCATGATGGAAACCAGAAAGGTTAATTTTGTTTGTAGCACTTATTAGAAGAGGCAAACAGAATCAAGTCAGCTGTTCAGGAATATACCGTATATACTCGAGTAATCCGTGCATATTTTTTTCTGAATTTATGAACGAAAAACTGGGGTGCGAGGATTACTCAAATTTAGGTTGGTATTACTCCATCTGCAACAACAAAACACACTAGGAGGGTATTTCCCCACTTTAAAAAACAGATCCCTTTAGCCCAGTAACACACAATAATATTTTTGATCAAATCTTTGACAAAGAAATATTATCAAATATTCGTAATATTTCATAGACACAAATCTTCATCATGGTGTTAAAAAAGGGTATTATGGTCACAATTTTTTATTGTGTGTTGCCTTAGCCACTATCAAAACTGCGTATAATTTACTTGACAATGACAGTGACACAACATACCAGTAATTTCGTGTCACAAACCGGTGGCGGACAGCGTCTCTTACCGCCAGTTTCTTTGGCAGCGCGGTTGGCACGTACGAACAGTTGCATTGTTGATGTAAGAATGACTAGTTGCATTTGCCAGTGATACCATCTTTCTGAGTAATAAAGTACGATATCTACTTAAGTTGGTTATTATTCGGTTCAGGGATAAAGCGATTTCTTGTTATTGGGGTTAAACGTTAATTACGGTGTAGCATAGCAGCTATGTTCAAACACATGCACACATCAATTAGCAACAGTGATGCTAGTACTTCAGCGGTTACATTTTGCATTGCAGTGAACAGAAGACAAGCAACTTTTATAACCAAATATACAGTGAGACGCGACATTTGATGATATTTCTTTGATGAAATGTAACTGTATGTGAAAGTTCCCTATTACACTATCAAATATATTTGAAGTAAATATGTGACATATTGATTTTGACAAAGATATATGACTGTGTAATACCAGTCTCAGCTCCATTTATTTATTAACTGTTCAGATTCTATAAGCGTTTATTTCAGTGTGTGTTACTGTGAGTATATTCTCACAGTAACACATTACGAATGAAATATTTTTTAATTTGTCTGGGAACATTTAGTAGGTAAAATCCAAGAATTTTATGGAGTTGGTACGAGATTTGCACACTCTGCATATGACAACCCTGCACACCTCTCTCTTTATTTTATATTTATGTGTCTTTTGAAACTTAACATATGTGACATCGCAAACTGGCTGCCCTTATGTGCTTGTTCAAAGCCATCACACTTTGGGGTGCGCGGATTACTCGGGGACACGGATTACTCGATTATATATGGTACATCACCCCTCCCATCGCAAAATTTTCACTGAACAGATACAAGATAATGTAATCTTCTGATCAGTAATCAGTAAATAATTGTGTTACTTCATTTGTAGCTGTTTCTAAGAAGAGACAACAAATAAAATGAGACAGGAGTTAATGCATGATAAATTACACAGTTCACTTATTTAATTTGGAACTATCGTATATTTCCACAGATAAGACAATGGCTGAATCATAAGAAAATGGCCCAAGAATCCGAGGTCGTCTTATACGACGGTACCAAATAAGATGGAAATTTAGTCCAAAATTGGTAATTTCGCAGATGTGCTACATAGCGCGGCTTCGACCTCAAAACGATATAAAAATGGAAGCGTTTAAGTATCAAAAAGATACGTACCAAACAGGCGAATGTTATGATTTTTATCAATATGTCATGATTTTAAAGGATGTGGTTAGGCAGGAACCGAAGAATGCAGCTTTCTGCGCAATTTACAAGAAAGCTTACAGTTGAAGTAGCTCGGCCTGAAATGATTTATATCGAATGTACAACTGTAAATTGATTTAGCGTTTCTGAATCGTAGATTTGGAGGCTACGTGTCCTCATATACACAAGAAAAGAAAAACTTATTGTTTAACGTATACCTACCCTTCTTAACTACACTACAGATTTTTAAGTGAGTTAGGCATAGGACAAACAAGAAATTTTTTATTTAGTACGTGAGAGCGCATATCGTATAAATCTCTAATTCAGAAACATTTGCTTATTCCATACCAATCCTTTCAAAACGTATCAATTCGATATATATTGTTTGGAGGTTGAAGCCTTGCTATGCAGCACTTCTGCGATATTACTCTGATGAAATTTACATTGTGGAGGAAAGATTTATGAAAACAAAGTTTGAGTATTTTTTTTTTTATTTTTTTTTTTTTTATTTTTTTTTTTTTTTTATTTTTTTTTTTATTCGCTTTTCGAGCTTTATTAATTTACTGAGTGGACAATGGTACATACGACAACCTATATGTCACAAAGCAGGAAGAGGAATTATTTACAATGCAACTTGATTTTACAAATGTCGCTTGATTAAAAGAATTTCTCAATATAGGTATACAGAGTCGCACTGAAACGATTAGAGTATATTTACATACAGAGCAGTGAAGGGTTTAAAATATTTCAGAGCTATATGCAACAATTGTGCCTTCCTTCGAAATCCTTTATCTTCTGTTCTCGGGCAATTTTGTGTGTTTTCACTCGCATAATATGTGCATTGGCACTATAAATGTGGTATCGGTGAAAGAAATTATTATCATTATTTTTTTTTATTTTTTTTTTTACTTCGTGGTGTAAATGAGTAGCTTCTTATCAAAGGCGGACATCTGTCGTTTGCAAATAACTGAGATAAACGCCATTTTTATTACAAAACATGGAGTTAATACGAATGCATGCTAGTTTGGTGATCATTTGCAACTAAATGATGATCAAACTAGCATGCATACGTATTAACTCCATGTTTCGAAGAAAAAAAAGGGGGTTTATCTCAGTTATTTGCAAACGACAGATGTCCGCCTTTGATGACAAGCTACACAAATAAAATCATGCTTCTTCACGACTGGATAAAACGTAGCACTACAAGCACGAAAGTTCAAAAGCTGACCGCAAACACTGCAACAAAGGGTGAAATTCAGGTGTACCAATCAAGAAAACTACTTATGGCGCCTTCTAACGGCACTTTTCGCAACTTCCTGAAGCTTTGCGTCAGAATGTAACTACAGTCGCAGGCATACTTTTAAAACGAAAAAAGTGTGGAATGCATTCGGGTAAATACGATAACTTGGGGGTCGTTATAGGAGAGATATATGCGTAAACTTGATGAAAATTTGTACCTCGCCTTATCTGAAGGTCGTCTTATCTGTGGAAATATACGGTAGTAGTTGTGGTTAATGAATCTGCATTGTAATGAATGACCAACGCATCAATAGAAATGCTTATTGTAGCTTTTCAGTCATATTTCACCTCTTCTGCTTGTGTTTTAAAAGCCAAGCAACTCAAGCAACAAAGACAGAAGGTCCATATCATACATGACAGACATGTTCGCTACGAAAATAGTGTTCCAACTGACGCATCACCAAGGGCATAAATATTGCTCAATAAGTATTGTTCCATTCTTGGCCTCACAGGTTTGCACTTTATATTGACACAATACTACTACTCAGTAGATACTGAGCACGTAAAGGTCTCATTGCACAGAGATATCTGTACTGGTTCTAACTGTGGCTCACTGGTGTTATAAGATACTAGTTGTTTTGGGTTTTGTTAACTTAGCACAGAGACGGGGCGCCACCGACCTGGCCATGGACTCGGCGATGCGGCAGAGCTCTGCCCAGGTGACGAGGTTGCTCTTGAGGTAGTCGCACAGGGAGCCCCTCTCGTGGAACGCTGTGATCAGCCAGTATTCTGCCTGCAGGTTGTCTCCGTGTTTCTCCACGCCGAAGAATTGCAGGATCGCCTCGTGAGATATACGTGGCAGTCTATACACCTCGTATTCTGCTGCCCAAGATTCCTTGTCCTGCAATACACAAATGCAATGAGGGGTTAAATATACATTTTTAGTGGTACAAGTCACTTTCCCCCACTTCTTCAATACCTTGAGATACCCAAATATTTATCAATAAATTTTAGTGAATTGATTAAGCATGATGGGAACAGCAGCTGCCGCCAGAATATATTTGTTACAGATTCTGGAGGTGGTGGCAGCAGCAAGTGACCTCAGATATTATGTCTACCCAGTCAAAGATATGTTAGAGTTCCTTGGAAAAAATGTGTGCTTTGACGGTTGCTTAGAAGAAAAAAGTTGTTGGTTTTGATTTGTATTCTGTGTCTGACATCTGTCAAGATATTTTTTGTGTCCCAGCCTCATCGCCGCTTTTGTGTCTCGTTTCCGTCGTAGGTGTCGGTGGCTGAGTAGAAAGACCGACAAAGGAATAAAGGTAGCACGCTTGTGCAGGTACGGAGGGGAGCAGCCAGTGGGACAGCAGAAACTAGAAAAACTAGAGTAAATTAGAACAAGATATATATTGCACAGAATGTATACAATACTTAACTTTTACATAGATCAGTACGGCAGAATGCTGATACATAACTGAGATAGAGGCCTGCCTAGTGCCTACCCAATAGTCAAGTCTTCACTGGTGCCTATCTGAATATGAAGTGTTAACTGGTTCCTATCTCAGTCCCAAGTGAACCATGTCATTCAGTGGTGGCCACGAGCGGAGTTGTGGCAGAGGGCGCTCTTGGCTGACGTCGTAAGAACGCCGCGCCATGCGTGCATGGCGGCGCGTGGTGAAAGTAGGTGAAGCGCACTTTGTACTTGTGCGACACCACAATATTTGTGTCATATTCCTTTGTACTAATTGATGGAATAACTCCTTGAATATAAATAAATATGGAGTTAAATGTTTAAAAGAGTGGTTTATTCTACAAAGTACATATACAAGTGAGAAATGACAAATTCATTTGGTAATTAATTAATGACTAAAAGTACTTAGAGGTACAGCTATTGCTGGACCTCATTGTTTCACGACTTTCATATTTTGAAGTTTTAATAGTTGATTTTCAATCTTCATAAAGAAGAACTGTCAGTTTGGAATTCATTACCTGGTGAATTACTAAGCATCTACAAAAGTAACTATCACACTGTTTATGTTGAACGTCATTCAACTCAGGGTCAGGCAGCCGTGATAGTTCACAGCTTTTGTTTTTCTCTTGTAAAAGTTCAACACTGTTTTGTATATGAAAATACAGGGATATTCACAAAGATATGTAAATCTAAAGAAAAATGTTCATATAAACATAGGTCAACAAATGTTTAGTCACGGAGTTATGACTAATAAAGGACTTTGCTCAACATTTAGCAAACTCACTAATATGAAGCCATTGCAAAACTGTAGGAGGTTACAGTAAAGCACAATTTCCATTTATTTTGATGTTACTGATCTGGCGAATCTCATAAAACATGTCCCAGATGTGTATTTGCAGTAGTATTCCAAAAATTTCAGAGATTATACAAGTAAAGTTCAATATTTTAAACATGACTGCGGTTCAGCAACAGTTACAGGATAGCAAATTAATAATCAGCCAACCAGTTGCAATAATAGTAGTTTAATCAACCTGACCATGGTTTCGACGGATACCAGGCCATTTGTCTAAAACATTGTAAAATACAGAATAAAACTGTTACTTACTATACTTGCATATCACAGAAATTGCACACCCCTATGATCCAGGGAATGCGCAATTGAAAAAACTGCCACCTGCCAGACGAAGGATTGTAACATCTGGTGAAAAGTTGAAGTCGTCTTGGATACATTTGTAATAATCCACATTTGTCAAGAGCAATTTCATAACAGCTGAACACGAACCAGTTGTCCGTTCAGTGATTACAGTATTGAAATAAAATTCACCCATACCATCACCAGGTACATCAAGAAATCCCACGGCCAGGGTTTCGAAGCATGGATGAATTTTTACTGACAGCTATCGGAAAAATTTGTAAAATGATGCAGCATTCCTAATACAAATCTTTTTCTGAGACGAAACATGATTACACAATAATGGGCTCATCAATCGTCACTGGCAGTGACAGGCAACAAAGTACCATAGCGAATCAACGTTTGCTGTGAAATCTTGGGTGATTACCTTTCCTATACGAGACCTTCTGCATATTGGGCAAGACAGTTCTTGTCACTGTAAATATGCTGGCCACGGGTGTCCATGGTTGTAAGGGATGACTTTTTAGAGAAGAAGTGATGACAGCTTTCAAAATGCAGGTACTGTTTGAAATTGGTAGGTTTCATGGGGACAGAGGGGTGGATTGAACCATCATTGAAGTGGAGGTTAACACCCAGGAAAGTGGCCCACCTGGTTGAGTGAGGAAAGACCAGCTGATATGAATGAAAAAGAAAAAGTTGAGCTTGTGAAGGAATGAGCATATGATGCCTTGGACCTAAATCCAAACCATGAAAATATTATAAATGTATCTAAACCAGATCAGAGGTTTGGGTCTTTGGGGAGCTAGGAAGGTTTCCTCTAAACAGGTTGGCATGGGTGCCATGTGGGTGGTCATAGCTGTGTTGCAGATTTCGCTACATAACTTTCCTTCAACAGAAATGTTTGTTCGTACGCAATAAGTGAAGTGTATGGAGAATGAGGTGCTGGGTTTGGAGTCTGAAGGACCTTGGGAAAGGTAGTATTTGAGAGTGGAAAGACCATGGGCATAAGGGATATACAGTAAAACCTCGTTTTTACATTCTTGGTTTTTACGTTTTCCCGCCATTTACACCATTTTTTGTCGGTCCCGTCAAATATCCTATGTTTACAATGTTAAATTGCCCTCGTTTCTGCATTAACATATTTACACTTTTCCCGCGTTTTACACTTTTTGAAAGCATGTTCGTGAATAAAAATGGCGTAATGTACATAAATTGACACTAGCATGGCTTTCCCCTTAAAGTATAGCACTTAAAAATTATTTGCATTCGAGTTTCTTGACACTTTGCGTTTATTCAAACGTATATTTCATGTTTCGTTGTTGACTTAACGACGCGCCGATTTGTGGCAATGTAGTTCTTCTTTTCACCAGCTTCTTTGGCAGAGCACCTGGCGTGTACTCACACAGTTTGTTGACGAGAGAATAACACTGATTTGTGGCAGGGTAGTTCTTCTTTTCACCAGCTTCTTTGGCAAAGCACCTGGCGTGTACTCACACAGTTTGTTGACGAGAGAATAACACTGATTTGTGGCAGTGTAGTTTGTCTTTCCGCTGGCTTCTTTGCCAGAGCGTCTGGCGTGTACTCAATCAATCAGAACCAGTTGCTTTGTTGAAGTGAGAATAAATAGTTGCATTGTTTTTGTGATACATATTTCTGATTAATAAAGAACTTTACCTGTCAAAGTTGGGTATCATAATACCCACAACCTCAAAAAAGCGATAATAGTGAGAGATGCCGATCCTATGCAAACGTCACAAAAATACTTATGCATATGTTTGTACTCGAGAACGCGAATAAATTCTCTAATATTGTCATGTGAAACATCGAAAAATACAAAAAGAATGGAACTGTAGGAGTTTTACTATGTAAATAATTAATTCTGGTAAAAGGCAGTAATTTTGAAGATGTGTTACATTGCCTGGCAGCGGCGTCCAAACAAAGTGGTTAAGGTATTTTTGAAGGTATGTTATAGCCCAGCAGTGGCGTCCTCGATTATAATGAATGAAATTTCGTCAAAAATTTCCACTTCCCATAAAATTACATTTGCCCGGCGCTTAAAATAGCAGCATCCTCGATTATAATGAATGAAATTATGTCAAAAACTTCTACTTCCCATAAAATTACCAGTTTACCTGGCGCTTAAAATAGCGGCATCCTTGATTATAATGACTGAAATTTCGTCAAAAATTTCCACTTCTCATAAAATTACCCATTCTGCCTGGCGCTTAAAATAGTGGCTTCCTCGATTATAATGAATTAAATTACGTCAATAATTTCTACTTCCCATAAAATTACCAGTTTTGCCTGGCGCTTAAAATAGTAAAAATTTGTATAACCTTTATTGTATAGTCAACTCCCTGGCGAGTATTTAGTTGTCTATTATGTACATATATCACACATAAACTACGAAAATGCAAGGCTGATCCAGTAGCATATTTTACCATTTAAAACATTATTTTCTGCATTTTACATTTTCCTGCATTTTACACCATTTCACTGAAGTCCCCTGAAAAGCGTAAAGACGAGGTTCTACTGTAGGTGTAAACTGAAGTGGCATCAATAGCGACAAGATGACAAAATATGACATTGCTTTAAACATTTACGCATCACGTTACTGAGCTGGAAACTGGAATCCAAACCAATATTTACTGAAACAGATGTGGAAAACCACCTAAAAACCACATCCAAGCCAAGATGCCAGCACACCAACCCTTATTGTTACTTCACAAGGCAGAGTCAACTGAGGGTCAGTGTCCCTCTTCATATTCTGGTATCCAGGACACTTAATAAGAGGCACAGACTCAAATTTGGGAAATAATAAAATTGTGACACTTTATCAGAAGTGACAATTGATAGGGCACATCATGAGGCACGCGTTAATAATGTAGGGAATCTAATGTGCAATTAGTAGTTTTGCTTCAAACCAGTCTCCAGACTGAAGCCAAAGAAAGAACAACAACAGTCTAGGAGACAGAAGTTTCCGACTGTCTCCAATAGTAGCTCACCTGGGGTGGGAAGATCTTGACAGCAACAGCTTCATTTTTGTATTGCGCCTTCCAGACAGCACCGAAGCGCCCCCTCGCTTTGATCTCCAGCAACTGAATCGGGCGAAAACCCAGAATTGGTGATGGTTGTGGAAGCGGATGAGGTTCTGCAATTGGCACCTGCAACAAAATTTTGAATAAAGGTAATTTTATTACAGAATTTGGGGTAGAAGGTTTATAGCAAAATTAAAACATGAATACGCTGCACCAATCATGGCTTACAAATGTACTAAACATTTACAAACTCTATTAATAATATTAAAAGACTGAGTTCACTGCAAAGCAAAACTGTATGATTGACATGTGCAAAGGCAGAATCAGCGAGGGGGGGGGGAGGGGGGGCTGAGCGCAGTGCACTGTTGTTATGAATAGAAGAAAGAATTATTTTAATTCACTCCAAATCTAGTTCCAGGAAAGTAGAACAATATAATCCAAAATTTCTACCCATGAGGAATACCAGAAGATAGTAGAATATTACACCATATTGCTAGGGACAGGAAAAAATCAGTGTTATTTTTTGCACTTGTCAGTGTTATTTTCTGGTAATCTTTTCCCATTTTCAGTGCTATAATTTTGTAATATTTAACCATTTTTCAATGGCATGTTGAAAATTACACTATTCATAAGATATGGTGGGTCAAATTTGATATAGATATAGAAAAAATAATTTTAACAAAAAATATTGCTGGAAATGTGTGTCTACTTTTTTTTTAACACACACCAAGTATTTTAAATACTGTGAAAAAAGTTGCCAATGATTGTATCTAGCAGGTTATCCCCTTTTCCAGGTCAACAAACTGTTTTTAATACAAGAACTTTTTTTGCCGACTTAAATATTTGTGTTATATTGTCGCAGTTTCTTAGAGAATACCAATATTGAAAAATAGAAGGATATATTTTAATGTAAATAACAGTATTTGCCTTTGCAGCGGTATTGTAAATAAATAAAAAGTCTTTGCTACAAGAGAAATTTTTATATGAAAATAACAAAAAACTTGAAGGGTCACATATTTTAAAGTATTTCACAGAAACAAAATATTTTTAAATATGTAAAAAAGGTATTTAACTTGACATTAAAATGTCACAAAAATGAATTTTTGTGGTATAAGTTTGAGTTTTAAATTTTGTGTCCAGTCAGTAATACAACTTTTCATACAAAAAAAAAAACCTCTTTTAAAGTTCCCTTATTTTTTATAAGTAGTAAGGCTCATCTATGCTCTGCACTTTCTGGTGTTTTTCAGTACCAGATCTTTGACGCTGGGACACAAACTTTCTCCACCCTGCCTCGCCCCGCCCCCTCCTGCTCGGCGTTCTTTTGTTGCGCCCACCTCCCTCAATAAATGACATTTTTACAAATATCTGGGCAAGTGGCGTAAAAATCTATGTACAAACAAAAGAAATTTTACGTACGGCAGCGGCGGAGTTGCCGTAATGTTGGCAACGAAATTTTCGTTTCCGAGGATAATTGACAGATCGGACAAAAAAAAAAATCTGTCGAGAAAACACCATGAATAGATTGTTTATTTCAGGTCAACATACCAAATATTATTCTATGTGATTGACTTTTCGAAGAGCATTCAAAGATTGCAAACATGATCACATTACACCGGCGCATTCGTAAATAAAAGTTTACCGACTAGGTCAAAATGGACAAAGTCCAGAATATGATAAAATGAGCGTCCACAAAAGAAAGCATTTGTTTAAATCCAGTTGCAGTGATTATAAGTCTGAGGGAAATCCAACATCAAGTCCGAAAATAGTAATCCATGTTGCCGCGAAACAGTAACGATAACAATCAAGCCTAACAATAACAACACAGTCAAAGAATATAATGACAAAACTGCATAAATTCCAAAATCCCTGTCCCAGGATTGGAATGACTCCTTATCCACTCCCTTGAAACCCTCATCATTTCCTTTTCCCTCTCCTTCCCTTCTGCCTGACGAAGCAGCTAGGCTGCGAAAGCTTGTATGTGTGTGATTTTATTTATTTTATTTGTTTCTATCGACGAGCCGGTCCTTTTGGTAAGTCATCTGTTTTCTATTTTTATTTTAGTAAAATTACTTCATTTTCTATTCACTTCAAATCTGACATATGAAATAAATTATCAACATTGAGAGGTGGGAGAGAGAACACTGCTTTTTGTGTCCTGAAAATATATGTAAATTTTATTTTCAACTTAACTACGTGTACAGGAGGAAAAAAACTGTAAATTTAGGGTTTGGTATAGTCACTAGTAGCATATATGTAAATTAAGAGGAAACTCCACAAAGGATTCAACAATATTTTTGAGAAGGATAGGTTGCTTACTCATCACAGAGACATCCAATGAGGCACAGAAAGGCACAAAGAACAGAAAATAATATTAGGGCTTTCGGCCGTTAAGGCCTTCGTTGATTAGACACACACACACACACACGCACACACATACACACACCATCTCCGGCTGCTGTGGCCACATGGTGGTCATGTCTGTGTGAGTGTGTGTATGTTTGTGTTTCTCTAACTGACAAAGGCCTTAACGGCTGAAAGATCTAATGTTGTATTCTAGTATTTGTGGCTTTCTGCACCTCACTGGACGTCTCTGTGATGAGTAAGCAACCTACCTATCCTCAAAAATATAATTATACGTAAAAAATAGATGAAGAACACTTACCAGGCGAAGGGGCACAGGCAGTAATAGTAACAAATAAACACACAGACACACACACACTCAAAAATGCTAGCTTTCGCAGCCTAGCTGCTTCATCAGGCAGAAGGGAAGGAGAGGGAAAAGGAAATGATGAGGGATTTAAGGAAGGGGGTAAGGAGCCATTCCAATCCCGGGACAGGAAAGACTTACCTTGGGGGGAAAAATGGAAGGTAAATAAATGCACATACACCCACACATTTACACAGACACAAGTACACTTAGGCAGACATACTGTAGAACTGTAGAAAGCAAAGAAGTTAGAAGTTAGACAGAGATGCCACTTGAGGCAGAGGCTCTGTCCAGAGAACCAAGGCAAAGATGTTAAGATGGTGGGTGGGAATTCGAATTTAGCGGAGGTTGAGACCAGGTGGGCAACGGGAAGAGAGAATATGCTGAAGGGCTAGTTCCCATCTCCGGAGTTCTGGCCTTCCTTACAACACCCCTACAACAACCCCATCCAGTTTTATTTACATTCCCTCCGTAAACATGCTTTTTCCCTAGCCAGATTACGCTCCCACATTCTTTTTATGCAGGCTTGTCTGACATTTGGAATCACTCCCAAGGGCCTCACACTGAAAGTTCCCATCTCTGGCTGTAATCCATCCTTTCATCCCCCCCTATACCAATTCCAAACTGAACAATCCATATCCCTCACCCGCCTAATCCTTAACCTACACATCAACTCCGCCAATGAACACACCTGTCAACTCCTATCCCTAATCAAAATCCTCAACCTTTCCTCTCCTACATCTACACCTGCAGTTCAGAATATCCTCCTTCAGGCCAACCACAAATTAGAACAGCATGCCACCCAGCACCTCAAAAAACTATCCAATCTCCTGGTCACCCACCTCCGGAAAGGCAATACTCTCTCCCTCAACAACCTCTCCAGTAAACCTCAACCTCCTCTAATTGCACACAAACCCAGTCTCTCCCATCTACTCAATCTCCCACTCCCAACTCCTCTCCCTCCCAAACCTCAAAATTCCAAACCACACAATCCGGAACCACAACATCCCAATTCAGTGGTCAACCTCTCCTCTAAACCTCTCTCCCAATCTGAAACCTCTGTCCTATCCAAAGGGCTGACCTTTAGCCCTACTCCCAAATTCAACCAAACAGCCCTTGTAAAAGATTTACTATCCTATACTCGCAGTCTTTGCTGGAGATATCACTTTGCCACGAGGAAAAATAATCCTCTTCCTAATGATCCAGCTCCCCAAGACATCATTCAAATCGAACCCTGCCTAGAACAGTTCCGTCCCCCGTCACAGCGAGACCCACCTGCTCTTCCTCAAAATCACCCTCTTCAAACCTTCCAGGAATTCCTTACTTCCAACCTTGCCTCCCAGTCCTTCCTGAGAAACCTTAATCCTACTCCCAACATTACCGCAGCTGAATCCCGAGCTATCCGTGATCTGAAGGCTGACCATTCCATCGTCATTCTCCCTGCCGACAAGGGCTCCACGACAGTGGTACTTGATCGGCGGGAGTATGTGGCAGAGGGAGTGCGTCAGCTTTCAGATAATACCACATATAAAGTTTTTCAAGGCGATCCCATTCCTGATGTCCAGGCAGAGCTTCAAGGAATCCTCAAAACCTTAGGCCCCCTACAAAACCTTTCACCTGACTCCATTAACCTCATGACTCCACCGACACCCCGCACCCCCACCTTCTACCTACTTCCCAAGATTCACAAACCCAATCATCCCGGCCGCCCCATTGTGGCCGGTTACCAAGCCCCAACAGAACGAATCTCTGCCTACATAGACCAACACCTTCAACCCATCATGTGCAGTCTCCCATCCTTCATCAAAGACACCAACCACTTCCTTGATCGCCTGAAATCCTTACCCAGCCTGTTACCTCCTGAAACCTTCCTTGTAACCATCGATGCCACTTCCTTATACACTAATATCCCACATGCCCAGGGCCTCGCTGCGATGGAATATTTCCTTTCACGCCGACCACCCACTTCCTTACCTAAAACCTCTTTCCTTAATACCCTAGCCAGCTTCATCCTAACCCACAACTTCTTCACTTTTGAGGGCCGGACATACCAACAACTAAAGGGAACAGCCATGGGGACCAGGATGGCCCCCTCGTACGCGAACTTATTTATGGGACGCTTAGAGGAAGCCTTCCTGGACACCCAAGCCTGTCAACCCAAAGTTTGGTATAGATTCATTGACGACATCTTCATGATCTGGACTCACAGTGAAGAAGAACTCCAGAATTTCCTCTCCAACCTCAACTCCTTTGGTCCCATCAAATTCACCTGGTCCTATTCCAAATCCCATGCCACTTTCCTCGATGTCGACCTCCATCTATCCAACGGCCAACTACACACATCCGTCCACATCAAACCTACCAATAAACAACAGTACCTGCATTATGACAGCTGCCATCCTTTCCACATCAAACGTTCCCTTCCCTACAGCTTAGGTCTTCGTGGCAAACGAGTCTGCTCCAGTCCTGAATCCCTGAACCAATACACCAATAACCTGATAACAGCCTTCACATCCCGCAGCTATCCTCCTGGTCTGGTACAGAAGCAAATTGCCAGAGCCACTTCCTCATCTCCCCAATTTAAGAATTTTCCACAAAACCCCAGAAGTGCCCCTCTTGTCACCGGATACTTTCCGGGACTGGAGCGGACTCTGAATGTGGCTCTCCAGCAAGGATACGACTTCCTAAAATCCTGCCCCGAAATGAGATCCATCCTTCATGACATCCTTCCTACTCCACCGAGAGTGTCTTTCCGCCGCCCACCTAACCTCCGTAACCTCCTAGTTCACCCCTATGAAATCCCCAAACCACCTTCCCTACCTTCTGGCTCCTACCCTTGTAACCGCCCCCGTTGTAAAACCTGCCCTATGCACCCTTCCACCACCACTTACTCCAGTCCCGTAACCCGGAAGGTGTACACGATCAAAGGCAGAGCCACTTGCGATAGTACCCACGTGATCTACCAACTGACATGCCTGCACTGTGAAGCGTTCTATGTGGGAATGACCAGCAACAAACTGTCCATTCGCATGAATGGACACAGGCAGACAGTGTTTGTTGGTAACGAGGATCACCCTGTGGCTAAACATGCCTTGGTGCATGGCCAGCACATCTTGGCACAGTGCTACACCGTCCGGGTTATCTGGATACTTCCCACTGACAACAATCCTTCAGAACTCCGGAGATGGGAACTAGCCCTTCAGCATATTCTCTCTTCCCGTTGCCCACCTGGTCTCAACCTCCGCTAAATTCGAATTCCCACCCACCATCTTAACATCTTTGCCTTGGTTCTCTGGACAGAGCCTCTGCCTCAAGTGGCATCTCTGTCTAACTTCTAACTTCTTTGCTTTCTACAGTTCTACAGTATGTCTGCCTAAGTGTACTTGTGTCTGTGTAAATGTGTGGGTGTATGTGCATTTATTTACCTTCCATTTTTCCCCCCAAGGTAAGTCTTTCCTGTCCCGGGATTGGAATGGCTCCTTACCCCCTTCCTTAAATCCCTCATCATTTCCTTTTCCCTCTCCTTCCCTTCTGCCTGATGAAGCAGCTAGGCTGCGAAAGCTAGCATTTTTGAGTGTGTGTGTGTCTGTGTGTTTATTTGTTACTATTACTGCCTGTGCCCCTTCGCCTGGTAAGTGTTCTTCATCTATTTTTTACGTATATTTTTTTCCTGTTAGGAATTTTTCCTCTATAATATTCGTATCAAAAATATAGTTAATTATATTAAAAGGAAACACATTGCTCTTTTCTCGACACTGACTTACTAAAGAAGCAAAACGAAAATTTAAAAAGTTTACCCACACATAAATACACATGCATTGTTGCATATTTGTCAACTTACCCACTATGCCAATATATGAAATAAAATGTGGCAGCATGAAAAATTGAAAACAGTATTAACCACAACCCTTTCCACTAACCTATTAATTATTACTTAGAACACTGGCATGCTAAGACACAATAGTTTCAGAATCGGA
Source organism: Locusta migratoria (assembly GCA_026315105.1). NCBI lineage: Eukaryota > Metazoa > Arthropoda > Insecta > Orthoptera > Acrididae > Locusta > Locusta migratoria. The sequence goes on along the minus strand of CM048754.1, from coordinate 88,313,368 downwards.
ATTACTTACAAAGACTCTTAAGTGTTTAAAAACACATTAATGTAACACCCTATGAGTTTTTCTTTAATATGAGGAATTCATTTTAAGTAGATCCTAATCTACTTAAAGTATTACACTAAACTCATCTTTCAGTCATGTTCAATATTATCTATAATGGATAAAAAACTCAATTCTGTTAAGAATTTAGTTATTGCTCTGTATCACTAATTTTGAGTTAGCTTAGCCAACATCACATTTTCACAATAAAGTATATTATGCAAGTATCACAATATGACACTCGGTACAGAGACAAGCTGTGTCATAGTGTGATTTCACTAGGTAGAAGTACAGCCATTACTTATATATTTTATGAGTAACTTGAACAACTGTAAGCCTCTTTTTCAATAACAAACTCCTTGACTTCTGACTAGCTGTACCACGTGAACCTCTGCTGCATAACTGGTATATTATTCCTGCGCCTAAACTCATCTGTCACAATTGGTTTTACATGTGTTGGCACAAAAATTTTATGTATCTTGACTAGCATTTGCTGAACAGTTTGGGACAAATGTTTCACAGTAGTACTTTCAATTCATTTTAGACCATATATAAATAATCTCCAGAACAAATAAAATCTTTTCTTGTAGAAAAACATTTGCATATCTTGATAAAGAAAAACAGGATATTCATAACTTTTATAATAATAAAAAAATATCTGTTGTCATTTTCTAGCATTTATCTATAAAATGACATCCAGTATAAATTGGCTACAAATTCTTTGTGCCAGAGTCTGAAGCGGGACAGAATGATTCTGTCGTGTTTCAGGGCTTTCGCAAATGAGATAGCCGCAGCATCTTATGTTTCAATCTAAAGCGCATCAGTATAAAAATTCCATTATTTGGTATTTAGACGCTATGACTAATGTTTCATGTAAACACGTCGCTTGGGCGAGCGTCAGTGACAGCTGGTCAACACAAGATGGCGTCCACTCCACTAGTCGACCTGATATGGTGAAGGCACAGAATAAATGACTTTCCTTTGAAGCAGACTACGACCAGAGAAATTTTTTTAGATTGTGGTAGGGCAAAGAGTTGAATATGGTACAACCATACGAGGTTTTTTTGGCTGGAAAGAATTCGTGTAATGCGTTAAAAATACTATATGTGAGCTATATGTATGGATATCAGCCACATTCATATAATGGAAAGGAAGGCACGATTGTAAGACTGATTTCGGAGTGCGGGAATTTATAGCATGTGAGTAAAATGATACTGTAGCTATACATATGGTATTGATGGGTCTTAATTTTTTTGGTGTAAGTTGGTTTCCAAGAAAATGGTAATTTTTTGAGTTTATTACTCGTACTTATGTGTTGATAGTGATCTTGTCATGAAGGGAAGAGTTTTTCTTATGAAAATGGAGAACTTGTAGTTTGCTGTTTAATTAGGGGATGGGAAAATTACACACAGCTGTTATTTTTTGGTGGGATATTTAAAGTAAATATAGAATAATTGTACATAGCAGGCAGTCGTAATTTTTAAGAGGAGAGAGGAAGAGAGGATTCTGGTGATAAAGGATATTGTCGGACTCTGCGGGAGATCTGAGGTATCCGGGAGTGTGACTGGGGGTCCACTCTTTTATTGTGATTGGTGCTGGTATAGTAGACTGACCTGTGCTATGTAACTTTTAATTTTGAAGGGAGAGATGGTAAATATCCCACAGGCGTGGTAATTAATCCAGTTATCTTGATAGAAAATAATTAGTGAATTGCCTTCATGACCGGATTGCAATATCTTGTGCAGAAGGTTGCTTAATAAAATTACCGTGTGTTCGCTACTCTAAAAGAATTTCTTTGAAGGTGAAGTTGGTATGAAACAATTGAGGTGGCTGTAAAAGAAAAAACTTCGTATGGCAGTTACTAAATTCAATTCTTACCCTAGGCTGTTTCTTGTATTGGCATGACTCGTAGTTAAAAGGGGAATTAATAATATCTGGAGAGATAGGTTAGCAGCTAACACCTGAAATGCGGCCTCACTTTATTTTTATATGAAGCTATTCATAGAGGTGACAGCCAAGTGGTGGTAGCAACAGTAGATTTTATTTTTTAATTTTTTTAATTCAAGAGATAGTTTTTGGGGAGTATAATTCATCTGATAGGACGAGTCTGCCATGAATCTTTTTGTTGATTGAGGTACTTATTGAGTATATTAATAAATAGGACCCACGAGCCCTGGATAAAAAACAATTTGACTAACATTTTCATTAGTAGTTTGTGGTAAATTTTGAATCACGACCGCTCATGATATAGCAAATAACATTAGCGATCGTATAATCTCAAAGCTGAGAGACTTAAATTTGCGGTAGTTATCGCGATCGATTACTTTCAATCGATAGTGATAGCTTCCGATATATTTCATATTTACTCTGAATTGGAGAAAGTAATTTACCAGAGATTATTTTTCATCACGATTGCGAAAGTGTTATTGAGATTTTAGAGTTGCAGCGAAAGTTTTTGTTCTTTTTTTTTTTTTTTCATATGATTAAGCATATAGTCAACTGCCAAATGCCGTGTTTATTCAAACTGTGAGATCTTTTGCCAGCTACGATGCTTTACCTGAACAGGAACTTACTGATAGCAGACGCAGTCAGATTTTTTCATTAACATTGTTGTATCCAAGTGTCGTAGTAAATTTTATCTCTACGGTTACTCATTCTGATTAAGGGAGTGGCGACCACAGGGCTACAAATTACAGACTGGAGTATTACTGAGGGCACCAGACAGAGCCGTCAGTAAAAGTTACCGAGTGTAGATATTATAGTAACAGTGATTTTATACCTGGTAATAAAAACAATATTGTATATCATCTTCTCCAGCCGAGCAGAGATATTATAACAGTTCTCGACTGGTATCGCCAAGTATAGGTGCTGTAGGCTATCCATAATTAAAGTATAGTTAATCACAATAGCTGTACTTCATGATAGGCTGACTGACCTGTTTAGAGTCCTTGGAAAAAAGTTATTGGTTTACTTGGCACCTCCAATATGCATACAACCTTAAGTTTTCCAGGTGGAGATAACCATCAAAATCTTAGGGTTATATCCAGATTTAATATGGGAATTAAAAAGTAAAGCAATGATTTTGTATCCAAATACTTAGTACACATTGTCTTCTCAAAAATTATTGCAGTTACAAACAGTTACAATAATAATAATAATAACAATAATAATAATGTCATGTGGCTCAGTGCCAAACTTTTAGATAGATGTCACTTTGGCAACATGTGTGTTCCTAACCTACCCTAGTTTCCAATTGGGGTAAAGAGACCCAAGTTTAACATGGGATCCAAACCACATGTCATTCCCAGTGAATCACACGTCGTTGACGGGTGTAACTTTGACAAATGTAGAATGAAAAGTGTAACTGACTTTGCAATGAAAGTTCAACAGCAAGAAGACAAGGAAACATTTTTCATATAATCCAAATATTTCGTTTATATTACTGCTAGTATCAATTTCATGCTGCAAATATAGGCCAAAAGTGTAGATCTGTGTTGGAATTTTGAAGTCCTTCACAAAAAGTTTTTTAAAAACCTTGAGGTCAAGTATTGTGAGCTCAAATTTTAGCAATGCTTTCTGTAGTGAATACCTGCACAAAGTTTCAGTGAAATTGGAAATGAGTGGAGGAATGAATTGATAAGAAATTAGTGAAACTGATCTGGAATGGCCCCTGTGCTTACCAATGGACAAAGTTTAATTATTAAACAACAGAAAGTCTAGGTTAGAATTCAACAGAATTTTGAAAGCATAGACTCCTAGTCATCGGATTCATGCTGCAAGTGGCAGACAAGCATAACAAAAAGGCTGCCACACATTGAGCCTTCCTCAGAAACACACACACACACACACACACACACACACACACACACACACACACACACACACAGTAAAAAAATGTGTGGCTACATCAGCAAAAAATTATTTATATTTTATATTGACACCATATTGTCATCCTGCTGCTGTAGGAAGATGCAATATTAATTAGTGATCTGTGAATGATCAACTTTTGGTACTACATGTAAAATATGAAGACAGAGTAGATCTATTGAAAACCATTAAAAAGTAGGCATTTTCAAACAGTCTTGGGCAAGCCTGGTTTTTGTAGTTTATGAAAGAAATCAGAGGCCCCCGAAGCTTGTGCAATATCAGGGCTTAAACAACAGAACAGAATTTCCTTGTTGTGAGCTATTAGATACCCTTTTTCGTGGAAATGCATATCACTATGCCTATGAAGTAATAAAAAAAAGAGGTCATCTCTATAGACAGGCTAATTGTGGAATTTATCAGCTGAACAAAAGGCGAAACAGAGTCACAAACTGATGCTTAGACAAATAAATTACTAATTCTAATCCTACAATTCTAATCAATGAGTGGTACAACTTAATACTCTCTTGCTGCAGTTTCCTTGCGAATGATAAAACACAGTGACACGCAATAAGTAGGTGCAGACCTTACCTCGTTGAAGTGGCTGAGATTCCTCTGCCTGTAGACGTAGTACAGCACTGCTATCGCTATCGCCAGCAGCACCACAGGCACGATGGTACACACTATGGTGCTAACCATACTATTGCTCCTGGGAGACGTTACTGCTGCAACAAAGGAGGTTTACAAAAGTAGCATCGAGATTACTCGCCGCAGACATTGGCTAAGTAAAAAAAGTGTATGTATCTACCGTATATTTCTGCAGATAAGACAAGGTACAAATTTTCATCAAAATGTTATAGTTTAAGCATCTATCTGGCCTATAAGATGAACCCCAAGTTACTGTATTCACCCAAATGCAAGCTGCACTTCTTTTCCAGTTTTCAGGATCTAAAAATACGCATGTGTCTTACATTCAGAGGCAAAGCTTAAGGAACTTCCGAAAAATGCCACAAGATGCTGCCATAAATAGTTTTTGTGGATGAAGATAAGAATAAACCATGGTTTTATGCAAGTAGGATAGAGATTCTAACCTCCTTGGTTTCGTATAGAGCGCCTAGTTTTGTGAATGGTAGTTCCAAAAAATGTCACAAGAAGTAGTTTTTGTGATTGGTACATCTGGATTTCACCACAGTCCAATAAATGATTTCACCCTTCATTACAGTGTTTGCAGTTTACTTTTCAACTTTTGTGCGTTTAGTGCTATGTTGTATCCGATCGTGAAGAAGCATTTATTTATTTATTTTTTACAACAAAATTTAAGAGAAAAGTAATTTCTGTCGTCCAGACATTTAATCGCGCCAACTCACATATTACGCTGGTCAAAACACACAAAACTGCCCGAAAACAGAAGATGAAGGATTTCAAAGGAAACCGCAATTGTTGCGTGTAGCTCCGAAATATTTTAACCCTTTCACTACTCCGTATTTAAACATAAGCTAATCATTTCAGTATGACTTGGGATATATTGAGAAACTATTTTTGATTTTTGAGAAGCGACATTATAAAATCAGGCTGCATTGTAAATAATTAATTCTATTCCTACCACTGTGCTACCGACTCCCATTTATAAGAAAGGAAAGAGAACTGACCCACACAATTACAGGCCAATATTGTTGACATCAGTTTCATGTATGATTTTGGAGCATATTCTCAGTTCGAATATAGTAAATTTCCTTGAAAAGGAAAAGCTTCTTTCCATGAATCAGCACGGGTTTAGGAAACATCACTCATGTGAAACTCAGCTTGCCCTTTTCTCACATGACATCTTGCGAGCCATGGATGAAGGGCAATAGGCAGATTGTGTTTTCTCGACTTCAAAAAGGCGTTCGACACGGTGCCGCACTGCAGACTGCTAACGAAGATACGAGCTTATGGAATAGGTTCACAGATTTGTGACTGGCTGGAAGACTTCCTAAGTAATAGAACACAGTACATTGTTCTTGGCGGCGAGTGTTCATAAGAGACGAGTGTATCGTCAGGCGTGCCCCAGGGGAGTGTGATAGGACCGCTATTATTTTCTATCTATATAAATGACCTGATGGACAGAGTAAGTAGTAATTTGCGGCTGTTTGCTGATGATGCTGTGGTGTATGGGAGGATGTCATCTTTAACTGACTGTAACAGCATACAGGATGAGTTAGACAAAATTTTTAGTTGGTGCGAAGGATGGCAGCAAGCTCTCAATGTAGAAAAATGTAAGGTGATGCGCATGAGTAGGAAAAACAATCCCATAATGTTCGAATACAGCATTAGTAGTGAGTTTCTTAATGCTGTCGCGTCATTCAAATATCTAGGTGTAACATTGCAGAGCGATATGAAATGAAACGAGCATGTAAGGACAGTCGTGAGTAAGGCGGACAGCCGACTTCGGTTTATTGGGAGAATTTTGGGAACATGTACTTCACCTGTACTGCGTATAAAACGCTTGTACGACCACGTCTTGAGTATTGCTCAAGTGTTTGGGACCTGCAGCAGATCAGTTTAAAGGAAGACATAGAGGCATTTCAGAGGCGAGCAGCTAGGTTTGTTACTGGTATAGGTTTGACCAATGCGCTAGTGTCACGGAAATGCTCTGACAACTCAATTAGGGATCGCTGGAGGAAAGACGACGTTCTTTTTGTGAATTTCTTTTGAAGAAATTTAGAGGGCCGGAATTTGAAGCTGAGTGTAGTACGATCTTGTTGCCTCCTACATACATTTTGCGTAGTGATCGCAAAGACAAGATAAGAGAAATTAGAGCTCGTACAGAGGCATATAAGCATTCCTTTTTTCCCTCGTTCTATTTGGGAGTGGAATAGAAAATGAAATGCCTAGTAGTGGTACAGTGTACCCTCCGCCACGCACCTTACGGTGAATTGAAGAGTATGTATGTAGATGTACACAACCTGTGCCATATGGATCCTCTCCACAACCACCAGCTTTTGTGAATTGTGCAGGTGGGAGCTCTCACTAGAATATATTCCTAAATTCCCGCAATCCCCCAGGCGTAAACCTTCGCTAGCTCTTGCCTCTACCACCCTTCCCTCCCTTTCCCTGCCACACTCTATCCTTACATTTGTCTCCCATCCCACCACACATTTCAGTCCCTTGCCTTCCTTTTGTACTGTCCGTCAGACAGCACTGGCGTATTCCCCCCACCCGTGCCGTGCATCCCCCCTCTCCTCCTGCTTCCCTCTCCATGCCACCTCCTCACCCCCACCACTGGTTGCTTGCACAACTTTTCAACTTTCTCCACTGAATTATTTTAATGCTCACTGGCAGTAAATGTTGTGAATTCCTTGTAATGTAGAAACTGTAGTTATTTACCAAGTTTAGATTGAGATGTACATAAACTAAGTAACCAATTAAAATTATATATATATATATATATATATATATATATATATATATATATATATATATATATCTCTGTGTGTGTGTGTGTGTGTGTGTGTGTGTGTGTGTGTGTGTGTGTGTGTGAATTTATTAATTTATTTGTGCTACTATCACTTCCTGTGCTCCTTCGCCTGATAAGTAATCTTCATCTATTTTTTATATATATTTTTCCTGCTAGGAATTTCTCCTCTAAAATATTCGTAACCAATTAAAAAGAATTATATCACTCACTGGGGAAAGGAGTGGGTCGAGGTGGTGCCGGTTGAGGCTGCCAGCTGAAGTTGTGGTTGCAGAGATCTCTCTCACAGCAGCAGAAGAAGACATTGTGGTTCGGGTTTTCGTTGTGCTCCACACACTCCGTCCGGTTCTGGCACTGCACATTGCTCAAGAAGCAGCCCTGTAATCAAAACACACAGTGGAGTAAGTCACACATGAAAGTAATTTTCTCTAGATACGACTACAAAGTTCAACAACATTATGTACCAAACTATAACACATGGTACCTATTGCTAAAAAAGGTAAAAGGTGAAGCAGTCAACAATCTGAAGATTGGTTTGAACACCACAGTGCTTTACTAGGCATGGTCCTGTTTGGAGGTGGTATGCCATTGCCTTCCTCCGACCTTCGAACTGACTTACCCAGCCACTTATAGGGGGACCTACAGTTCAACGTGGGTTCTGAACCACGGTGCTACTCAGTATTTTTCACATGAGCAATATTGAGAGAGGCAAAAGAAGTGGAAAGTGACAGATAAAAATCCTAGGACCTGGCGGGGATCGATACCGCGACCTTTCGATTTGTAGTCTGGCACTCTACCACTGTGCAACCGAGGCGCACACTGCTATGGGTAATAAAATCTCCCACCTATCCTCCAACCAATATTTTTTGGGTTGTGACTTTTTAATTTTTTAAATGTAAGTGTAGACTTCCGAGGCCATTGTCACAATCAACAACACTTACCTGGATTTAGTGAATCATCAACCTTTGAAAATCTGACCAACGTTTCAACATTGCAAGTGGCCTCCTACTGGGTGTTTGTCTGATTACTTGAGTCTTATGTAAGATTAACAAATGGTAGTTTTAGGACAACAAGTGGCAGTGTTGGGGTCTCTTTATTGGTGTTTACAATACTTCATGCCATCGGTTGAAATGGCCGTCGTCAATTGGTGTGTACATGGATTCTTTTTCTTGCCATTGGTGGTTGCATTATTCCCCCTCATTGGAGGAACTAAGGCGTCCTCAACTGGTATTTGCCATGTACCTTGTTAATGGCTGGAATAGGCGAATAAGAGGTATTTAAATGTGCTTGTAAAACTTCAATGTTGATTTTCTCTGCAATTCTTGAGCTTTGCATCAAATGGCTTTGACTGATTACTAGATTTAAAGTGCGAACTTCACCTACCATAAATAAAGAAAATTATAAAAATCCGATATACCTGTGGTCTCGCTGTAAGACAAAGGAGTAAAGCAAGCAGTAGAAAAATGTATAATTCATAACTACCAAAACCAAAAATTAAATTAGATAAAAATAAAAGTCAAGTCCAATCTACTATTAAACAAGGTGCCAATCTCCACAGGACACAGACACTAATTTTTATTCTTTATAGTCCACCCCAAATTAACCAGGAATTATACCAGGGACAACAATTCTCAGAATCATGAGGAGACAGTTTTCGAGCCAAAACATTTCCTCCAAAGGTAAAGTTCACAACTGAAGTCATTCCCCCCTCCACCCCCCCCCCCCCCACCAGTCGTCCATCATCAGAAAAAGAAAAAGTATCACATTTAAGGGTAGATGCCTGGCAGCAGTTTACATGATCACAGTTTGATTCCTTTGACGTGATAATTAAATAGGCTACCACTTATACACCTAACATCTGAATCCCAGTTGCTGTTTTAATTTAACTTCCCTCATCTTCAACAGCATCTGCGATGGAAATAATTTGCTTATCTGATGCAAGGCAACTATACACGTGTAAAAAATATGAAACAATCTGTTGACACTATCATCCTTAGGCACAAGGAAAGCTCACACCTGCAAAAGAATGAAAGTAGTCACCTTGAGGGAGACGACGATTTCTCCCAGGCTGTTGTTGCTCCAGACGACGTAGCAGTAGTTGTTCTTCCCGGCGTCCGGCATTGCACACTCTTGGACAGCATCGCAGCCGAAGCCCTGGTGGACGCAGGATGACCTGTTGTAGAACTCACATTGCAGCTTGTGTGGCACGTGAGCACCCAGAAACCCTGCAATAAATCATAAAGCTTCTTGAAAGGCCATCAAAAGTTGAAACAATGGACAACATAAATAAAGCACTCTTTTTTTTTATACTGCAAAATAGTGAATTCATAACCCAAGAAATGCATTTTAATTAGCAAATACTACTGCAATTAAAATTAGTTTCCGACTGACAGCTCGTAGTTGTGTGTGCGAAGGGGTCAGATTTGTCAGCATACGGCTCACTACGCTTCACAAAGTGTTGCTCTACCTAAGAAAAACACATAGCACGTTGTGCTCAAAAGAGCGACAACTGGATATTGCTTGGTCTCTACCTGAACAGCTCTCACTTCCATGCTGTTTACAAGAATGCTTTGATGTTCAACTGTGAGTGCAAGGTTACATAGTTACAAATACCTGAACTAAACACATCAGTACAATAAATGTTTTACTAACTGCAGTGAAGTTGATTGTAGCTTTAACAAAAGGAGTTTCCTACATGCAATTGATTCTAGGGATGCTTACTTTAGATCTATAAAGTGTAGACACTAATTAACCAAGGAAGAGTCCAGGTTTGAAAATCAACAATATTATGAAAACAATAAAGTGTAATGCACCATGAAGATAATACAGGGTCATTCCACCTGAAAGAACCTTCCATACCAAAAAATTAAACTAGTTCAAATTAGTTGTAATAACTTCACTGTAGCAGAGGAGACAAACAACTTATATATTCAAAAAACTTCTTTATTTTTTTTTTTTATTTCTTATATATTTAAAAAAAAACTTCTTTATTTCTGAATGCTTTGGTGAGGCAAGTGTCAACAGCCATAATATATTTCATAAAATGCATTTTTTTAAAAACCATCAGCTGTTTATTAAAAACCTTATACATCTACCAGTTTCAGTCATAGACCATCTTCACGGATAAAAAGGTGTTAAAACAGAATTTCTATAGGGTATTTCAATTTCACAATAGAACTGCTCAGTACAGTGAGATTTGTAGGTTGACTGTCTTAATCAGCTGAGCTCTTTTGTTCTCTATTTTTACCATTTACCACACTAGTTGTACAGACTTTTCAGTGAAATTTTGCTGCAAATCAGATGAATTTTTGAATGGGTATTGCATAAAATTAAAACATAATGATCCTTTCCCCCTTCTCTCTCTCTCTCTCTCTCTCTCTCTCTCTCTCTCTCTCTCTCTCTCTCTCTCTCTCTCTCTCTCTCTCTCTCTCTCTCTCTCACACACACACACACACACACACACACACACACACAATACAAAACACGATTATATTTATAATAATGGAAAGTCCAGGTTGGAATAAATAATATAGTGAGGACAGTTTACAACTCACCGCAAAGACCTGGCGACGAGCTGCGACAGGCACACACAAAAGACACACACATACAACACATTCAGCTATCGGCCATGGCCTTCTTCAGAAAATAGAGCACTCACGCAATCACACAGGCACACAACACAGTCATACAACCATCACCTCCGACTGCCACACTTCGAATCACGCTCTGCAGCGAATCGGGGACGGGAGGGGAGGGGAGGGGGAGGGAATAGAAAGGTTACGTCACTGTGGTGGGGAGGCGGGTGAGCGGAGAAAATAAAATAAAATAAAGTAAAATAAAATAAATATATGCATGCACACTGCAAGTACACAAGACCGCATACACACACACACACACACACACACACACACACACAGAGATATATATATATATATATATATATACACGATCACACATTCACACACCACTCAAAATAGGCGAGGTTTGGGATAGAGAGGTAGGAACTGTAAGGTATGGAAAAATATATATATAGGGAAGTTATCGTAGGTTGAGGCCTGGTTGATTTCGGGATCGGAGAATGTATTGTAGGGATAACTCACATCTGTGCAGTTCAGAAAAGCTGGTGATGGATGGGAGGATCCAGATGGCCCGGGTTGTGAAGCAGCCATTGAAATCAAGCATGTGCTCTGCTGCATGCTGTGCCACAAGGTGGTCCACCTTGTTTTTGACCACAGTTTGGCGGTGGCCATTCATTCTAATGGACAGCTGGTTGGTGGTCATGCCAATATAGAAAGCTGTACAGTGCTTGCAGCACAGTTGGTAAATTACGTGGCTGCTTTCACAAGTGGCCCGGCCTCTGATAGGGTAGGATAAGCCTGTGACAGGACTGGAATAGGAAGTGCTGGGTGGGTGGATTGGACAGGTCTTGCAGCGGGGTCTTCCACAAGGATATGATCCCTGTGGCAGTGAGCTGGGTTTCGGGGTGGCATAAGGATGAACTAGGATGTTGTGAAGGTTGGGAGGGCGACGGAACACCACTTTAGGAGGGGTGGGAAGGATCTTGGGCAGGATGTCTCTCATTTCAGGGCACGAGGATAGAAAATCAAAACCTTGGCGAAGGACGGAATTTAGTTGTTCGAGACCAGGGTAGTACTGGGTGACAAGGGGAGCGCTCTTTTGTGGATGGTTACTGGTGTTAGGAAGTGGATTTGGGGTGTGTGAGGATATGGCACGGGAGATTTGTTTGCGGACTAGGTCTGTGGGGTAGTTTCTGTTTGTGAAGGCCTTTGTGAGACCTTCAGCATATTCAGAAAGGGAATTCTTGTCACTGCAGATATGCCGTCCACGGGTGGCTAGGCTGTAAGGGAGGGATTTTTTGACGTGGAAGGGATGGCAACTGTCAAAATGTAGGTACTGTTGGTGGTTGGTAGGTTTAATATGGACGGAAGTGTGAATGGAGCCATCAGTGAGGTGGAGGTTGTCATCCAGGAATGTGGCATGGTTGGTTGAGGAAGACCAGGTGAAGTGGATGGGAGAGAAGGAATTGAGGTTCTGAAGAAAGGAGGATAGGGTGTCCTGGTCCTGAGTCCAGATCATGAAAATATCATCAATGAACCGGAACCAGGCCAGAGGCTTGAGGTTTTGGGATGCTAGGAAGGATTCCTCCAGATGGCCCATGAACAGGTTGGCATAGGAGGGTGCCATGCGGGTGCCCATGGCTGTGCCTTGGATTTGATGGTAAACTTTCCCCTCAAAGGAAAAGTAGTTGTTGAGTAGGATGAAATTGGTAAGGGTTATGAGGAATGAGGTATCAGGCTTGCGTTCAGAGGGACGTTGGGAGAGGTAGTGTTCCAGAGCGGCAAGGCCATGGGCATGTGGGATGTTGGTGTATAGGGAGGTGGCATCCACTGTGACAAGTAAAGATCCAGGAGGCAAAGGGGTGGGAATGGTGGAGAGTCGGTGAAGGAAGTGGTTGGTATCCTTGATGTGGGAAGGTAGATTTTGAACAATAGGTTGGAGGTGTTGGTCAACTAGGGCTGAAATTCGTTCGGTAGGAGCACAGTAACCAGCCACAATAGGGTGTCCAGGATTATTAGGTTTGTGGATTTTGGGGAGCATGTAAAAGGTGGGTGTGCGGGGTGTTGCTTGGGTGAGGAGGGAGATGGATTCAGGGGAGAGTTTCTGGGAGGGGCCATAGGATTTTAGTAGGGATTGGAGATCTTGTTGGACTTTGGGGATGGGGTCAATCTGGCACAACTTGTAGGTGGAGGAGTCAGAGAGTTGACTATGCCAACCTGTTCATGGGCCATCTGGAGGAATCCTTCCTAGCATCCCAAAACCTCAAGCCTCTGGCCTGGTTCCGGTTCATTGATGATATTTTCATGATCTGGACTCAGGACCAGGACACCCTATCCTCCTTTCTTCAGAACCTCAATTCCTTCTCTCCCATCCACTTCACCTGGTCTTCCTCAACCAACCATGCCACATTCCTGGATGTCAACCTCCACCTCACTGATGGCTCCATTCACACTTCCGTCCATATTAAACCTACCAACCACCAACAGTACCTACATTTTGACAGTTGCCATCCCTTCCACGTCAAAAAATCCCTCCCTTACAGCCTAGCCACCCGTGGACGGCATATCTGCAGTGACAAGAATTCCCTTTCTGAATATGCTGAAGGTCTCACAAAGGCCTTCACAAACAGAAACTACCTCACAGACCTAGTCCGCAAACAAATCTCCCGTGCCATATCCTCACACACCCCAAATCCACTTCCTAACACCAGTAACCATCCACAAAAGAGCGCTCCCCTTGTCACCCAGTACTACCCTGGTCTCGAACAACTAAATTCCGTCCTTCGCCAAGGTTTTGATTTTCTATCCTCGTGCCCTGAAATGAGAGACATCCTGCCCAAGATCCTTCCCACTCCTCCTAAAGTGGTGTTCCGTCGCCCTCCCAACCTTCACAACATCCTAGTTCATCCTTATGCCACCCCGAAACCCAGCTCACTGCCACAGGGATCATATCCTTGTGGAAGACCCCGCTGCAAGACCTGTCCAATCCACCCACCCAGCACTTCCTATTCCAGTCCTGTCACAGGCTTATCCTACCCTATCAGAGGCCGGGCCACTTGTGAAAGCAGCCACGTAATTTACCAACTGTGCTGCAAGCACTGTACAGCTTTCTATATTGGCATGACCACCAACCAGCTGTCCATTAGGATGAATGGCCACCGCCAAACTGTGGCCAAAAACAAGGTGGACCACCCTGTGGCACAGCATGCAGCGGAGCACATGCTTGATTTCAATGGCTGCTTCACAACCCGGGCCATCTGGATCCTCCCATCCACCACCAGCTTTTCTGAACTGCACAGATGTGAGTTATCCCTACAATACATTCTCCGATCCTGAAATCAACCAGGCCTCAACCTACGATAACTTCCCTATATATATATTTTTCCATACCTTACAGTTCCTACCTCTCTATCCCAAATCTCGCCTATTTTGAGTGGTGTGTGAATGTGTGATCGTGTGTTTGTATATATATATCAAACCTACCAATAAACAACAGTACCTGCATTATGACAGCTGCCATCCTTTCCACATCAAACGTTCCCTTCCCTACAGCTTAGGTCTTCGTGGCAAACGAGTCTGCTCCAGTCCTGAATCCCTGAACCAATACACCAATAACCTGATAACAGCTTTCACATCCCGCAGCTATCCTCCTGGCCTGGTACAGAAGCAAATTGCCAGAGCCACTTCCTCATCCCCCCAATTTAAGAACCTTCAACAAAACCCCAGAAGTGCCCCTCTTGTCACCGGATACTTTCCGGGACTGGAGCGGACTCTGAATGTGGCTCTCCAGCAAGGATACGACCTTCCTAAAATCCTGCCCCGAAATGAGATCCATCCTTCATGACATCCTTCCTACTCCACCGAGAGTGTCTTTCCGCCGCCCACCTAACCTCCGTAACCTCCTAGTCCACCCCTATGAAATCCCCAAACCACCTTCCCTACCTTCTGGCTCCTACCCTTGTAACCGCCCCCGTTGTAAAACCTGCCCTATGCACCCTTCCACCACCACTTACTCCAGTCCCGTAACCCGGAAGGTGTACACGATTTAAGGCAGAGCCACTTGCGATAGTACCCACGTGATCTACCAACTGACATGCCTGCACTGTGAAGCGTTCTATGTGGGAATGACCAGCAACAAACTGTCCATTCGCATGAATGGACACAGGCAGACAGTGTTTGTTGGTAACGAGGATCACCCTGTGGCTAAACATGCCTTGGTGCATGGCCAGCACATCTTGGCACAGTGCTACACCGTCCGGATTATCTGGATACTTCCCACTGACACCAATCCTTCAGAACTCCAGAGATGGGAACTAGCCCTTCAGCATATTCTCTCTTCCCGTTGCCCACCTGGTCTCAACCTCCGCTAAATTCGAATTCCCACCCACCATCTTAACTTCTTTACCTTTGGTTTTCTGGACAGAGTCTCTGCCTCATGTGGCATCTCTGTCTAACTTCTAACTTCTTTGCTTTCTACAGTTCTACAGTATGTCTGCCTAAGTGCACTTGTGTCTGTGTTCCCCCAAGGTAAGTCTTTCCTGTCCCGGGATTGGAATGGCTCCTTACCCCCTTCCTTAAAACCGTCATCATTTCCTTTTCCCTCTCCTCCCTTCTGCCTGATGAAGCAGCTACGCTGCGAAAGCTAGCATTTTTGTGTGTGTGTGTGTGTCTGTGTGTTTATTTGTTGCTATTACTGCCTGTGCCCCTTCGCCTGGTAAGTGTACTTCATCTATTTTTTACGTGTATATATATATATATATATATATATGTGTGTGTGTGTGTGTGTGTGTGTGTGTGTGTGTGTGTGTGTGTGTGTGTGATGTGTGTGTATGCGGTTTTGTGTACTTGCAGTGTGCATGCATATATTTATTTTATTTTACTTTATTTTATTTTATTTCCTCCGCTCACCCGCCTCCCCACTCCATTCCTAAGCTGCATCTCGTTATTCCCATCTAACCCATCCCCACCACCGTGACGTAACCTTTCTATCCCCTCCCCCTCCCCTCCCCTTCCGTCCCCGATTCGCTGCAGAGCGTGATTCGAAGTGTGGCAGTTGGAGGTGATGGTTGTATGACTGTGTTGTGTGCCTGTGTGATTGCGTGAGTGCTCTATTTTCTGAAGAAGGCCATGGCCGATAGCTGAATGTGTTGTATGTGTGTGTCTTTTGTATGTGCCTGTCGCAGCTCGTCGCCACGTCTTTGCGGTGAGTTGTAAACTGTCCTCACTATATTATTTACGATTATATTTATGCTTTATCAAAAGTAATGAACCTACAAAATTGAAAAATTCTAAAAGTAATGGGATGTAAGTGGTGTACATTTTTCTATAACAACTTTTCTTTATAACATGACTTTTTCGTGCCTACTATTGTGTTATATTATGATGCTACTTTGTCATACAATATTAACATTTCATACATGTACAGTTTAGATTACACTTGTCTTTATTTGCTTTTAGGCAATACTCTATTTCTTAATTTTAAAGCGTCATATACTCAGATATCATGTGTATTTAAAGGAAAAACTAGTTAAGAATGCACACTTTCATTCAAAAGAGCTATAAGGTTTGAATTATGGAAAAACCAGCACTTGAAACTAATAAAAATACGGCAAGTTAAAACATGTTAGCATGTAAAAAATTAAGATAGAAGTGGCAAGACAAACAAATATCTCCTGGTAAGTAGTAGCATATTAACAAGATGAAGAGAAGTATTCAAACATTTGAAGAAATTGCAAAATTGTGTTGCTGAGGGAGTAAAGGTAAGCCTGCATACTGATGGGCACCCCAAAATTGTATTGGAAAATGCATTTGTATCCGACAGTGTGGTAAAAAGCAGATGCAGTTGCCTGCATTCAGACTTCATTGTTGTGGGTACAGAAAAGTCACACACTTTAAAGATGCAAAGAAAACACAATAACGCTGCAACTGTTCATGTGGATTTGGCCAGTAAATGAAGACAAGTCTTGGGAAGACATATCAGTACAATTATGAAGAAGATCTACAATGTCCTAACTTTTGATCAATAACAGAGGCCAATTTGTGTTTAACTAAGAAATGCATATCTGCACACCTGTCCCCACTCCCTTAATTTTGCATTGCTTTTTCTGAATTGTTCGCCTGCTTTTTGTTTATTTTAATTCTAAACCACTTTTCATTTCACCCACTTCATATTAATGCAATAAGTTTTTATTTTTAAACTAAAATTGAAATGTACGTAAAAAATAGATGAAGTCCACTTACCAGGCGAAGGAGCACAGGCAGTGATAGCAACAAATAAACACACACACACACACACACACACACACACACACACACACACACACACACAAGCTTTCACAGCCTAGCTGCTTCGTCAGGCAGAAGGGAAGGAGAGGGAAAAGGAAATGATGAGGGTTTTAAGGGAGTGGGTAACGAGTCATTCCAATCCCGGGACAGGAAAGACTATAATAAAACAGTTTTAATGAAATCTTCACTTACCTGGAAAATAGGTGGTTACAATGCACATGACATCTGGAAAGTATCAGATGACGTTCTGGTGGAAGTAAAGATGTTACAGAAGGGCCGTGAGTCATGTTCAGATAGCTCTGTCTGTAGAGTACTTGTCTTTCAAAGGGTAAAAGTCCCAGTCTGGGACACAGTTTTAATTTGGCATAAAGTATCAAAAAGAAATGCAAGTGTTACCCCAATCACCTGAGAGATGACAGAATTCAGCAGAAACTTTTTTATTTTTGTCATCTACAAAAAATCATTATTGCCCAATTTAATAACTGGAAGGAGCACAAACGTGGAAGCAGAGTGTGAAGTTCTGTTAGTAATACGCAGCTCAGATTTTTGTATGATCCACTACTTCTTTTGTGCTTCAATCCTTCATCTGATGCAAGCTTTGGGTGATGTGCAGTGGACAAAGTCGAGTTGGCAGAAATCTTTATACTTCAGTGGATGCTACACAGAGCCACTGACACTACTACCAAGTGGAACCTCTCAGTAATCCATTCCAATTTTCTACCACAGATACTGAGGGCAACAATTAGATAAATATTGGGTGAAAATAACTGTGAGCCATCAATACTAAATGAGTAAAAGTTAATGTTGTTGTCGTGTAAGAGCGAAACAATTTTAAGCCAATACAAGGCTTCCAAGAATAATAGATAGGTAAATAGCCTATTTATTTTTGGATGAATTTGAAACATAAAAGCACCACTGCTGCAATTGGAGAAATAAAGGAGAAGTAGTATGCTTCAAATTGTACACCCAGTCTGCAGCTTGACGACCTATCATTTGCATTACATCTCCAGCATACAGCCACAATTAAACAGTCTATTTTAGCTCATGAATCACAACTCTCAATTTTCAATGTGCATGCCAGACTCGTTGAGTCACCACTCACAATTTATATTGTGAATGCCATTCTCTAGCTTATTCAATTGTATTTTGATGAGTTACTGTGTGGCATATTTAGGTAACTTAGGTACGGAAATTAATTTCATTTTCTAATTTATTCCTAGTCATCTGCACTCCCTCTGTTTTCTAACTTCTTATAAAAGATCTCCTACAAAGAAGTCAAAAAATGTTACAGTATCATTTCTGAAACTTGACACTGAAAAATAAAGCAAAATATTTGTCTTCTGCTTTTTATTTTAGAGATACTAAAGATGTTTTCTCCCATTCTATAACTAATATAAAAATATATTTTGGTCCACACAATCAAACATTTTTATCAGATTCTTTTACTGTTCTGTAATCATGTATCCAGCAAATTTTGAAACAAGCAACTGTGTAACATGTTGATGCTTGTTCCTGAAGTCAAACTGAAAACCTTTTCCATTTCCTTCCAATTATTAATGGTTCAAAATAACAAGAGGCAATGAGCCAGTGTTCCTGTGCAATACAAAAAGTAAAAATCATACATGGGTACACATGTTCATCTGCTCTACAATCAGAGCATTCTTTCCTTGACAACTTTATGGTAGACTGACTAATGAGAAAACAGGCTTTAGTCAAAGAAGAAAAGACAGAAGAATTTGCTGCAGGTTAACTAGCTGTATACCAGTTCATGTGGTATTGGACAACCTGTCTCTGGGCAAGGCAGTAAACAAGTTATTGGTTAGTTAATTGTGGTTCTGAAAATTCCAAAAGGGAGGTTCTGGAAAGCAAGTAGTGAAAGCAAACAAGCTAAGACAATATGGAATTAACAACCTTTCAGGAAAGGATGCAACACCTGGGAACATCCAAAATAACAGTGAGACTAATGTAAATAGTACATCGATTATGAGAAGAAATACAGACCTGTACATAGAAAGCAATACTTTCACCAATGCTGTATGCAGGAGGTGATTGAAATTCTATGGTCATATCGGCAGAAGGGATGACTCCATGTATGCAAAAAACTGCTTTGTATAACAAATTCAAAGGTGGTCAAAATTAGCTGGTTAGAAGAAATCAATCAAGTCTTAAAGGAACTAAACATCAAGGAAGATACCATCAGGAATCACAACGCCTTTGCACGTCTTGTAGCAAAGCACACTTTAGGTAGAAAGCCAAGAAGAGCACTGGTAAAAAATGGACGGAAGAATGCAAGAAACTACATATAGCAAGTTCATGAAGAGATTTTGGGATGAGAAAAAAAAAAAGAAGGGAAAGCCAGCAACCCATGTCAACAAGTTAAAATACTCTCTATAAGGGGACATAATGAAGAAAGAGAAGAGAGATTGCTAACGACACACATAAGTGAGAAAAAATGTGATACACAAAAAAACTAAAACACTTTAGGAAATCGCAGAAATGAAAATTCTGTAGAGATTTACAGGTAAGCCATTGAGAGAGAGAGAGAGAGAGAGAGAGAGAGGAGAAAAAGTATTAGAAGCAATGCAAAGTGGGCTCCATTAATGAGCTGTTAGATAAGAGAAAGTGGGAATGGAACAAAAACACAGACATAACTGAATAGAAGTCTGAAAATAGATTTGACAACCTTAGGGCAAACCCAGGTATACTGCAGGAAACATGCTTTAGTCTAGGAAAGTATATCACATAAAACACACAAATAAACCCAAAATGGACAACAGTTTGAACCACAACTACTGTAGCTAACATTACAAATTCAATTAACGGTAGCTCTGGAAATTTATGACACACTACAACAAAATGAGACACAAGGCAAAACATATTCATTTGCAAAGGAGAAATAGGCCGTACCCTGAACAAAAAATTACTTTGTTTTGAATGCCTCTACTGAAAACTGATCACAGATCGGTGAGCGAGTACTGTTCCCAATGTGCCATTGTTAATCCATTTTGTCAGGCACTTCACATTTTTTTCTCTGACAGTGATGAGTCATACAGGCTATCAGTCAACATTGAATTTATTACAGACAAATCACACACACACACACACACACACACACACACACACACACACACAAATTACTTCCCTCTCTCTTTCAAATTATAAGCATGTTTACACAACACAAGTTGGAATGTTTCACATATACGATCCATACATCTTAGTACTCAGCGTGAGAAT
The DNA here is from genome assembly GCA_026315105.1 of Locusta migratoria. Lineage (NCBI taxonomy): Eukaryota > Metazoa > Arthropoda > Insecta > Orthoptera > Acrididae > Locusta > Locusta migratoria. The sequence goes on along the minus strand of CM048754.1, from coordinate 88,292,917 downwards.
GTACTCACTGCTGGAGCTGGGTGCCGTGGACATTATTGCCTCCTGACCTCACAGTGTCACCCACAAGCAAGCAGTGCCACGTCTGGCCCAGGCAGGGCACAAGCAGTGGACAGCCCTAACTTGGTCTGATTGAGCCCACAAAAGCATCATTGAGATAAGAGATCCCAATAACTGCTTGTAATGCAGCTCCTTAAAGGGCTGTCGGCTGGGAGGGCAATGGCCCCTGCTCTTACCGGTCAGGATGCTGCCGCAGTGGGTAAAGGAAGGGCACGAACTACGTACTGATGAGCAACTTATGAGAGAAAGCGTGGAAGCAAAAATTTTAAAGAGTAAATTAGGTTCAGACAATTTCTTTGGGTAGGTACAGTGCTCAAAACTTTAGGAACACACTGTCTTTTTTATTAACATCTATTAATTCCTGGAAACAAAGTGAAAAGTAAAATACTGAAAGCACAAAACAATAATATCCATCATCAAACTTTTATTACTGTAGCATCATTTAGTATTCAAATAAACTGAAAGGAGCAAAGGTATCTTTTCAATGCAACTAACAGCTGTATATATCCCAATACCCAATGTGTCATTTGCACAATTACATCTCTGAACTCGAGTATATATTTGCAAACAGTTTTTACGCAACTCCCAAATAATGAGTGTTCACAGAACATTATGCAGCAATGCTTAGACATTACAGTTTCTCATGTGGGCCTGTCTTCAAAATACAACATGAATGTAATGGTAATATAATTAATATGTTTTATAAAAATTCAGTTGTTAAGTTGATATTCACTATTTCTGAAACTTTTGTAAGTACATTTTCAAAAATGTCAGTTACCACTATCACAGAAACATATCAGGTAGCAAAACATAAACACACAGTTGATAACTAAATGTCAATAGTCACCAAATTTTCCATTTCCTTTTGGAATTATGTAAAAAGTAAACAACAAAATGTATTTAGTGAATATCTGACAACACAATTTTCAACCACTTGTAGCAGCTCTGTGTGACACATTCAAAAACAATAACAATCATTTTCTCTCACTTTTTCCAACACGTTCCTACTGAGTGCCAATCTCTTGGCAGCAGCAAAGATTTGACAACCATACAAAACTTTGTAATCAATATTGACAATTTTATTTGAATTAGCAGAAGTTCATGATGTCTGAAGTGATTGACATTTTAACTTTTTTTCCCTTCAATTTCTAAAGCATTATCAACAACTTCATGGACAATAAACTTCCTAATTGATAATGAGAATATGGAAGCATTGACTTATAATTTGTGCCAAAGCCAAAATTTTAACCAAGGTCTCCTATTTAATAAAGAAATGTGCTAACCATTACACCACCCTGGTGCTCTGGTTACTACAACCACATAGACTACCTAAGAATTGTATTCCTCCACAACACAAATGTCAGTTCTGCTTTGATGTTCCCCTGGGTTCGAGTCCTGGCCTCAGAGTAAATTTTAATTCAATGCTATGCATTATTCTCATTGTCTGAGGTAAAAGTTAGACAAGATCTGTCTTAGAAAGATGTATTAGATGTTAATAATTGAATTGTCCACAATACAGGACACAGACCAAGAAACAATCATTTTCCTACACAAACAAAACAAGGAAAAACAGGGGAAACTTTGTGAGAACTAAAAGACACTGAAAGAATGGTGGTCAGTCCACAATTTTCACTACATCCTCTAGGCGCATATTTCAATATACTGTTCTTTTAAACTTGTACTCTACTTTGGCATGATTCCTGTTTCACGTATACAGGGAGTCCCACTCAACTCTTTCACTCCATTTATCTCTTGGAACTACAATTAATATGAAAAATGGGCTCACCTGTAGACAGGGATACCGCCCGTCAGCTTTGACCCATGACGTCATTGCAGTGCGGTAGTTTCTAGGTGTGTGCGTGTTTTTAGAAGGCATGAGTGATTATGTGGTGGTGGAGTTAAAGATGATAGTTCGTTTACAAACAAAACAGATTAATAATTTTTTTGTTTAAAAAGTGATCTGTAGCTTCTCTCTGATGGTTAGGTGTAGGTTAACCAAGATTTTTTTTTTAATTATTTACGTATGTGAGCACTATTTTTAGGTTAAGACCTGTGATCAATGGTACATTCTGTTATCTATAATAACTACAGATTATTTGTATCTACAATATAGAAGTATTAGGATATCCCGTATACTGGTTTACCGACATCTTGGGTCAAAGCAGACAGATGGTATCCCAGTCTACAGTTATGCCGAAAAATGACTTATTGTCATGATCATATGGCAAGGGCTTATGAAGTAAGTACAATGATTTTTTAATTTTGTACCACATATAGTGGTGAAGCCACAATCGCTGAAAACCGAGATTTTTTTCTTTCTAAATTACATAACTAGTTTCAATGCACTATGGCACCATTATCAAATGTATAAATAGAGAAAGTTCACAAATTGTAGTATAATAAGTACTGACTGACATTGTCCATTACATACATTTTGAAGAAGTACCATACCGTTGTTTTAGGAACTAGAGGTAAGCCACTCAAAAGTAATCCAATCAGCCCCTAACTGGCTTATATATCCAAAGCATATGGCATCATAATATTTTAAATGATAAATCAACCCATACCTCACCACAGCAGGGGAATGCTGTATTGATATAACCAGTAGTAATGAACAGATTCTGTCCTGCATTGATCATTTGGCATGCACAAACAAGATCATCGTAAGTTTGTAATATGCAGCACTTGTACGAATTCCTTTAGAACACAGTACAAATTTACACTGTGTTTTATACACAAGATGTTAAGATATTGATCTAGATCCATCAGAAGCTGTCAAGCATATGTATATAACAAAGTACAAATTTGAAATGTGTTCTAAAGTCATTTGTATAAGTGCTGCATATTACAAACTTACGAAGATCTTGTTTGTGTGTGCCAAATGATCAATGCAACACAGAATCTGTACATTACCACCTGTTATGTCGATAGAGCACTCCCTGCTGTGATAAGGCGTGGATTGATTTATGATTGAAAATGGTATGATACCATATGCTTTGGATATAGAAGCCAGTTGCATTCCTTTTGAGCGACTTTGCTCCAGTTCCCGAAACAACTGTACTTTCCAAAATTTATGTCAAGAACAATGTCAGTCAGTATGTATTATATTTCAATTTGTGACTTTTTTCTATTTATACATTTGCTAATGATGCCATAGTGCATTGAAACTAGTTATGTGTATTTGAAAAAAGGTTGGGTTTTTTTTTTTTTTTTTTTTTTTTTTGTGACTGTAGCTTGACTACTATATGTGGTATAAAATAATTATTTGTCACATTCCTTGACAGCAATGCCAAATCGAAAACTAAGCACAATGGGACAGTCTAAAATGTGAACACATTATTTTCAACACAAATTTAGGGTGCGTGTGGTTTTTATTTTTATTTATTTATTGACACTCCATATTATTTCTTATGAAACCAATAGCATGAAAAATCACAAAGATGATGATGATGATGATTGGCATTTTAGGGCGCTCAACAGCGAGATCATCAGTGCCCGTATGCTAACGTAAAGAGATGAGAAGAAAAATGGGTCCAGTCATATGGACAATTAAGTTCAATTGTACATTAAAAATTTAAAAGACGGTTCAAAGGAAAGGACTGCATAAAAGGGATAAAAGTTTGATAAATGTATTGGGCCCGGTGACTACTTAAAGAGTGACCGAGCCACACTGTCACACATTAAAATCGTACACCCAATATTTTGGGAAGAAGTCCAGATGTACAAAAACTTAGGACACAATCCACGGATGCCTCATCGTCACCTAAAATAGATTTCAGGTCCTGTGAGAGACCTAAAGTTGTCCTCATACCAGCGTATAAATGGCATTCTGTGAAAATATGTCATATCGACAATTGTGCCCGACATCTGTTACACTCTGGTGGTTCCTCACGACGCAAAAGAAAGCCATGCGTTAGCGGGCAGTGTCCAATTCTAAGGCGAGTGAGGGCGACTTCTTCAGCTCGTCGAGGGCAGAAGGAAGTACGCCATGGACGTACTGAAGATTTTAGGGCGCGTAACTTGTTATCCGCCACATCCAACCACTGATCCTCCCACAAAATCATGGCATTCCTTGTCACATATGAGGTAACAGCCTGCAGTGGGACAGAACAGCGTACAGCAGGGAGGAGGGGGCACGCCTCCTTAGCCGCCACATCGGCAAGCTTGTTTCCCCGGATCCCACTGTGCCCAGGAACCCAACAGAAGATGATCTCCTTGTTTCGTTGTTGCAGTGCAAGGAGAGCGTCCTGTATATCCTGTACCATCTGATCCGATGGGTAAATTTGGTCAATAGCCAGGAGGGCACTTTGAGAGTCTGAACAGATCATGAACTTCTACATCTACATCTACATACATACTCCGCAATTCACCGTAAGGTGCGTGGCGGAGGGTACACTGTACCACTACTAGGCATTTCCTTTCCTATTCCACTCCCAAATTGAACGAGGAAAAAAAGAATGCCTATATGCCTCCGTACGAGCCCTAATTTCTCTTATCTTGTCTTTGTGATCTTTACGCGAAATGTAAGTAGGCGGCAGCAAGATCGTACTACACTCAGCTTCAAATTCCGGCCCTCTAAATTTACTTAACAGAAATTCATGAAAAGAACGTCGTCTTTCTACCAGCGATCCCCAATTGAGTTGCCGGAGCATTTCCGTGACACTCGCGCATTGGTCGAACCTACCGGTAACAAATCTAGCTGCTCGCCTCTGAACCGCCTCTATGTCTTCCTTCAAACCGATCTGATGCGGGTCCCAAGTACTTGAGCAATACTCAAGACGTGGTCGTACAAGCGTTTTATACGCGGTCTCCTTTACAGGTGAAGTACATCTTCCCAAAATTCTCCCAATAAACCGAAGTCGGCTGTCTGCCTTACTCACAACTGTCCTTACATGCTCGTTCCATTTCATATCGCTCTGCAATGTTACGCCTAGATATTTGAACGACGCGACCGCATCAAGAAGCTCACTGCTAATGCTGTATTCGAACATTATAGGATTGTTTTTTCTACTCATGCGCATCACCTTACATTTTTCTACATTGAGATCTAGCTGCCATTCTTCGCACCATGTTGTCTTCTTATCTGTTCTAGTGCCCTCAGGATAGCAAACAGTTCCACATAATAAACGGTGAACTGTTGTGGCATATCCGAAGGACAACATCGGGGAACACGACAGAGCAACCAATATGATCACCCTATCACCCTGCTTGGACCCATCCGTGTAGACCGTGACAAAATCAGAATGGTGACTTAAAATTTTGATAAATTTACGTTTATAAAAGGTGTCTGAAGTAAAAGCCTTCCTGTAGAGAGTCAACTCTAAAAGCACCCTAGGCCTCTGAAGTAGCCAGGGACATCCCTTACTCCACCCCTGGCGTTGGACCTGAATGCCTTGTGCCTGTAGCAAATTGAGACTTTCCCTTGCACGGAACAAAAAGGGCCTTACAGTGGCATTACTTGCATAGCTATGCATCAATTACAATCGGAGAAATTGTGATGCTGACGTTTCAAATACATTAAGCGCACTGCTGCTGCATGTCCCAAGACTCAGCCATGAGACTCGCTTTAATCTCGGGATGCACTAGCTACGATCCTCGTGTATTTCTAACTGTAATTATGACAACCCAATACAACCCACTAATCTTTTTCACACCAGGTATCTCTGGAACTACAATAGATACTGGAAAAGGACTTTCAAAGTCATGAATGTACGTGAAGGTCTAACGAAAGTAGGTACTATGCGACAGTTAAAATGCAAACAAAAGTTATGTGTTTTTTTAATAGATACCCCATATTATGTCTTATGCATTGCAATGCATCATATATATTTATTTATTTTAAGAAAACATAAGTTTGTGTTGAAAATAATATTTATTTGCATTTTAGACTGTCTTTTAGTACCTACTTTCCTAAGCCCCTAATGTACATTCATGACTTGAAAGTTGTTTTCCAGTATCTATTGTAGCTCCAGATATATCTGGTGTGAAAAATATAAGAGGGTTGTACTGGGTTGTTATAAATACAATGCAGCTACAGAGATCCAGTGTGGGCTGTTGTTATTTTAGCAGCAAAAGTTGGTAGATATGCTAATGTATTTATGCTGGAAAAATATCAGTTCGCTTGTGTGGAAACAAAATAAAAATCTGGCAGTACATAAATGAAACGAAGAGACTGTGTGCTGTGAGTAAAACTTATTTTTTATTATTTATTTATTATTTTTATGTAAATGGTAGCCTTTGTTATGCTGTACTGAACGATTATCACCAACTTATAGGTTTGAGGTGAGTCCCAGTGATATTAAATGATTTACAGAAGGTAATGAATTTCAATAACAAGAGTGAGCTTGGCATCAAATAGTACAGCATGCTATTGAGGAGGTTGCTGTGGCTGTAACTAATCTTACAGAATGTACCCAGGGTAGTGCTAGTGTTCACACATCATCACTGGAATGGTCCATCCCACAGTCAAATGTAAGGGAAGTTGCGCCATCTATTTAACACTCATATCTGTAGGAGACATAGGCGTTACAGCAACTGAAACCTCATGATCCACAGCAATGTTCCAAAATTACTCCAAGGTTTCTGGCACAGATCAAAGTTAATGACATGTGACTGGGTAATATACTGCAGAGTGTGAGACAAGTTTCACACTATAGGATGCAGTCAATAGCCTACTAAGAACGAATTTGATATACTGTTAAACATGCACTATGAAGAACAATTACACTCACTGTATGTGACTGTGAGCCGTGAATTCACAAACACTTTTATTCTTGGTTCACCTTTCTTTGAAAGGAATGCAATAACAGTGACCGTCAAGAGTACCAAGAACTCCTAGTACAACATGTGATTACAGTGCCATAGCGAACATAACTCTTGTCTGGGGCACAACACTTCCCCCCCCCCACCCCGCTCTTCCTCCATGGTTCCCGTGAGACTACACTATACTTCATTGGTGCCCCTCCCCTTCAAGACACTGTTACTAACATATACACTGAGGAGCCAAAGGAATGGGTATAGGCATGCATATGCAAACACAGAGATATGTAAATACTCTGAGGATGAGACTGAAGTCGGCAACAACCATATAAGACAACAGGTGTCTAGTGCAGGTGTTATATAGGTTACTGCAACTACAATGGCAGCTTATCAGGATTTAAGTGAGTTTGAATGTGGTGTTCTAGTTGGTGCACAAGTAATGCAACACAGCATCTCAGAGGTACCGTAGCGATCAGATGGGGATTCCTCCACAGTACAACCATGCCATGAGTGCACCATGAATATCAAATCTCTGAAATTGCTGCAACTGGATAAAGAACCTGTAAGAATGGTACCAACAACATGTAACGAAGCATGTTGGGATTTATTCCAACCTGCTTACATTACGGAACCTCCCGATACCAAATTTGCTTAAATGAATAATTAGTCTATCATCATTTTCTTTTCCAAAACATTTGTTATTATTTTTATTTTCTATTATTTGGTGTTGCAGAAGTTTGTTTAATTAGCAAATATACATTAGTTCATGACAGAGGTGTATTGTCAGTAAACTCTTTAATCATAATATTAAAATAGGTATTATGGTGTTTCGCAAGTAATGTTAGGAAACTTCCTGCCAGATTAAAATTGTGTGCCGAAACCGGTACTCGAACCTGGGATCTTTGGCTTTCGCGGGCAAGCACTATACCAACTGAGAATCCGGACTCAACTTACGATGCTGCTTCACAGGAGAGCTTCTGTGAAGTTTGGAAAGTAGGAGGCGAAGTACTGGCGAAAGTGAAGTTGTGAGGCGGCATCGTGAGTCATGTCAGGATAGCTGTTGGTAGAGCGCTTGACCACAAAAGGCAAAGGTCACAGGTTCGAGTCCCGGTTCCAGCACACAATTTTAATCCGCCAGGAAGTTTCATATCACCACACTCCGCTGCATAATTCAGGTATGATGGTGTATGTAGCTGTAGTATGGGCCAAAATATTTGAACTCAAAGTAGAGTGAAAGTTTCATTCTGGAATGTTAGGAAAGTTTTGCCCTCATTAGTTTCTATACAATTACCCTATTAAATTATGTTTCGATGCGAAATACTATTACTGTCACTGAGATTTTTATATGAATTACCTCAGTATTATTTACACTACCATTTACTGTAGCCAGTTGTATGTAACTGTTTACTTTTCCATTATAATTAATTTAATGTACATACTTAACAATACACAATATCCAGTATCATTGTTTGGAAGGTATAAATAGGATGTGTCCGCGCGATGTAAATGAGTATTATACATGTGTGATCTAAGACACAACCCATGCTAGTTTGAACTTTAATTTTGTACAATTAGCCTATGTACAAGATCTTCAGTGTTAGTCTTGTGGAAAGTGTTTCTTCCGGTATTATGAATGGGCTATTAATATTAGGGCCACAATGTACACCTCGAACGTTTGTATTTGACACATAAACTGTGTAAATTTGTATTACTGATGTGTGGAATGTACTAAAATATCGTAGTGATGCTAATTAATGAGGCTTCTACACTAGCAATAACTGGGCACTAATGAATCATTAAAAGTGTCAAAGAACTGCAATTCTTTGTGTCGCCTACATTATTTGTAGTGGATTAGTTTTGCTCCATGAAATTTCAGCCAGCATCTACCGAGAGTGCCGACCAACAAGTACATCGAGAACCACAGAACTACAGCTCGGTTAGTTATAAATGATTGAATAGAATTGTTTAATGTGACAAACGAGCAACACTTCCAAAACTTTCTGCAGATTTCAATGTTGGTTTTTCATGCACCCCTGCCGACTGCACAATACAAAGCTTTAAACATCACCTGGGTCCATCAACAGCGACACTGGACTTCTGATGACCGAAACATGTTGTCTGGTCTCATTTCCTATTATTTCAAGTGGATGGACATGAACAGGTATGGAGACAACCTGCATGTCAGCAGGACACTAAATTCAAACTGGCGGGGCCTGTACAGTTGGGTATTACAGGACCTCTGATATGTCTAGATACAGATCTGACAGGTGACACATTCCTACACACACTGGCTGATCACCTGCATCCATTCATGAACAATGTGCACTCTGACGGACTTGGGCAATGCTATTAGGATGCAATTTAAATCTGAATAAAGTCTGCAAACTGATCAGGGCTGAAGTCAGTTGTTACGACGATAAAATTTTAATCGTTGCGAGTGAAATGAGTAGAAATCACATTTACTTATACTCTTGTTTGTCAACAATATTTCACTGTTTTCTTTGAATACATTAAGATTTTTGAGTATGTGATATGGCAGGGAAGTTTGACTGAGATCCAGAGACTACTTTAATGCAAATTTATTTACAAAGAAAGCATTTAGATGTCTGCAGATGTCTTCTGACAGCCAGTCTTCACTTCCCATTAGTTTTTTAAGGGTGGTGGTGGTGGTGGTGATAATGCTCAGGGTCTCATGTACACAAGTTAAATATTTTTAACAGTTAAAATACATAAAATAATCTGACAGATATGCAATACTTGTTCATGTTAACTTATTATTATAATATTGTGGTGATTTGGACACATGATTAAGTATGGAGTCTTCATACAAGTGGTTCTAAGGATAGTTAGGCCTATAGTTCTACTTTTTGCCATCGTCGCTGGATAATTTTGTACTATTTATGAATCACTGAATGAACTAAAATAAATAACTTCAAGATATAGCACTCACAAATGTACCATAGTGTTAAGTTTGTGTTTCCCCGCAAGCTGTTAGAAACGTAAACAGTTATGACATCACGCTCATCGACAGCAGTTTGTTGTTAAGAAGTTATTATATGTTGCATAACATTCATCACAAAGCCTTTGACACATTTTGTTGTCAGAACACACTTGTGGGTACACTGTTTTTGTGGTAAATCACGCATTTTCTTTGCAAGTTTAATGTTATGATGTAGAAACGGCCAAGATCACACCCCTCCCCCCCCCCCCCCCCCAGGTATGACAAACATTTAAGTTTAACAATATAATGAAGATAGTTTACAACTTACCAAGCTGCGATAGGCCCATAAAAATGACCGGAGATGAGAATAGTAGTTCCGTTTCATAGAACCGTTCATTTCGAAAAAGTTGTTCTTACTAACTAGTTCCAATTAACCACATAGTTCACTTTAAGTAATTCATTAAACTAGTTTATAAGAACTACATAGTTTACTGTATTTTCAGAAAAAAAACCTTTCACCCATTATTTCACCCCCTTACAGGTTGATTTTCCAAAACCTTTAAAATATGTATTTTTTAATGTCTGACTGAAAAAGCATACACTAATTTTCTCAGTTATGGATGCAAAACTGCTTTAACAGACATACTTTTCACCCCATTTATACATGAAGATTAATTTTAAAAAATATGACTAACATACACTCTCCTTGTAAGTGACCTAGCCGATCTGTTTCGGCCTTCCAATCTGACGTCGTTCGTGCAGTTCGGCTTGCTCATCAGCTAAACTAAGTGAACTAATGGAACTATTTCAATCTTTTGATATGACACAGTTAGTGCAGTTCAAATCTAGTTGATCAGCTAGAACTGAGTGAACTATTTTGGTCTTTCGATCTGATGCAGTTTACACAGATATAAGTTAGGACTTCTGAAATATGTAGTTTTAGGTATTGGTGGTGGAGTGTATACAGTATCTAGGGAAGGGATATTTGAACATGTACCTTCTAACTTCCAGAAGATTGGAAAAGTATGGAGTAAAAGAACTAAAATGAACTATATATCATTTCATGGAATAGTTCAATTGAACTAGTTCTTTCACAAACTACACATTCCTGAGAAAAAAAATTAAAAAAGATAGATAGAGAGAGAGAGAGAGAGAGAGAGAGAGAGAGAGAGAGAGAGAGAGAGAGAGAGAGAGACAGACAGACAGACAGACACATGTATACAACACTTGAGTAGTTGACCATTAGACTTTTTCAGAAAAGAGAGCATTCTCACAATCAGACTTCACAGAGACAACTATCGTCTCCAACTGCCACACTCCAAATCCTTTTAAATTTTATTTTGATGTTAGGGTAGTTTTAGTTTTATTACAGGAGTGTTACTCTGTAGCAGCTTGCTACAGTAAATGTGTTGTTTTAGTACTGGTACCGGTATCACAATTCAAAAGTCAAAATTAAACTGATAACTAAAGCAACGAAAAAAATTCCCTGGTTTTTTCCAGACTTCCCGGTTCTCCGGGTGTATAGGCCTATATGCTTGTTGACTTCTCCAGTGCTCATAAAAGTCAAAAGCAGTGGTCAACAATAAAATCAACATTATGTCAGTCTCATGGCTTTTCTCCCCGTGTCCCATGTTACATCTGGCCTTGTAGTAGAGACATTGATCACAATCACACCATGAACAAAAGCAGGGCATAATTTTACACAGTGATTCCACCCATCTGCTTTGAGCCATGACATCATCAACGTGCCTGAAAACCCGTATTTCAGTCGTAGCTAACTGCAAATAAACAATGTTTCAATTAATTTGTATTTTTAATTAAATCATGGGGCTCATTAAATTTTACTGGTAATTTTGAAGAAGCATTGCTTATTGCAGTTGTGGCTTACTATCAGTACATTTCGAACATGCAGGTATCATAGTGCCATCATTGCTTGTCCACTCACAACAATTTAAAGGGGCCCTAACATGTTCAATAATATTGTCAAACCGTCAATATATTTACCATCTGAGGGCGCGTGTTGACGTATTGTCAATACTTAAAATATTGACGAAAAGTATTGATGGCCACAAAAATATTTTCAATAGTGTCAATATATACTGAGCGTGTGAAGTCCAATACCGACAGTTTGACAATATTCGCCTTTCAGATGTTGGCACAGCTTCATCAAACAGCCGCAAGGCGCTAGTGTGCTTTGTTTCTCACCAATGTTTATGTTCTTTTCATTCGTCCTCGTGGGTATACTGTGCTAGTTTGGATTGGTAAAATGAGTAGACATATGTTGGTTGATTTTATCGATTGCTACCAGTGCAATGAAGTTCTGTGGAATCAGTCTTCAAAAGAATACATGGACAAACACAAGAGAAGAGCTGCTTGCGATCTATCGGTCGTGTTTCACAGAAGCAGAAATGGAAGAAGTGAAAACAAAAAAGAAAAAATTTCATTGCGGACCAATTTCAGGAAAGAACTGAAAAAAGTTGAAGAGAGTAAGCACTCAGGAACTGGGACCTCATACGTTTATGTTCCAAACCACTCACGAACCCATTTCCTCCTTTTCGTCATTCTCGGTTGTCTTTCTTTCGCAGCAATAGCTAAGATGATTACAGCACACGTTTTCTGCCGGTCAGGCATGTTTACTTCACAAAATCGCGTTGCCAGTTGAAAGTGATGACAATATTATTGATGGTGTGAGGACCACTGAAATGTATTGAATGTTTGACAATATTATTGTCAATACGTATTGAATGTGTGAGGGCCCCTTAAGCTGTATGCTAACATTCCTGCAGAACCACATCCTTTAAAATTGACATAGTGATAAAAAATAGTACTTTTGTCAATCAGAATAGATATCTACAAGTTTAGCTTGTCAAAAGTACTTCACCTATTACACAACACACTGATGCTGTGGGTCACAGTCAGTGGGTAGAATTGCGTCCTATAAATGACCCCAAAAGCAGTGCAACCCATTCTGGAATTTAGCCCTTATTTGTGTCTAACACACCCTATAATGTAAAAAAGATTCTCTTATACAATGAATGATCCCTAAAACAATGTTTGCTGACCAGAGTTACACTATGTGATCGAAAATATACAGACACATGGCTGAAACTGACAAGTTTGTGGCACCCTCCATCAGTAATGGTAGAATTCAATATGGTGTTGGCCCACCCTTAGTCTTGATGACAGCTTCTACTCTCGCAGAGATACGTTCAACAAGTGCTGGAAGGTTTCTTGGGAAATGGCAGCCCATTCTTCATGGAGCCCTGCACTGAGGAGAGGTATTCATGTAGGTCGGTGAGGGCTGGCACAAAGTCAGCATTCCAAAACATCCCACAGGTGTTCTACAAGATTCAAGTCAGGACTCTGTGTAGGCTAGTCCATTACAGGGATAGCATTGTCAATGTAACCACTCTGCAACACTACTCACATTATGGACAGGTGCTCGATCGTGTTGACAGATACAATCGCCATCCCCGAATTGCTCAACAGTGAGAAGCAAGAAGGTGCTTAAAACATCAATGTAGGCCCGTGCTGTGATGTTGCCATGCAAAACAACAAGATGTGTAAGCCCCCTCCATGAAAAACAAGACAACACCATAACACCATTGCCTCCGAATTTTACTGTTGGCATTACACACGCTGGCAGATGACTTTCACTGGGCATTCGGCACACGTACACCCCACCATCAGATCGTAACATTGTTTACAGTGATTCGTCATTTACTCTATGCTTTTCCACTGTTCAATGATCCAGTGTTTATGCTCCTTATATCAAGTGAGGCATCTTTCCACATTGACCTGTGTGATGTGTTGCTTATGGTCAGCCGCCCGACCATAAAATCCAAGTTTTCTCACCTTGCACCTAACTATCGTAGTACTTGGAATGGATTCTGATGCAGTTTGGAATTCCCCTGCGATACTCTTGATAGATGCCCGACTATTACACTATACGACCCTCTTCAACTGTCAGTGGTCTCTGTCGGTCAACAGACTAGGTTGGCCTGCACACTTTCGTGGTGTATGTGTCCCATCACGTTTATGTACTCAACTTTCACATCAGAAACAGTGGACCTAGACTTCTGAAACAAGTCGCACCCAACCACCTGACCATGTTGGAAGTCCTTGACTTCCACAGAGTGCCCCCCCCCTTTTTTTTTTTTTTTTTTTTGGGATGTCTGGATACTTTTAATCAAATAGTGAGAGCTGTGTTATATGGACCTTGTTGTATGACAAAAGACTTGAATGTTTAACACAACAGGGTAAAATTTTATGCTGCTTCTCGCCAGGCTCCAGTGCTTATGTTGGCAACAGATGAACAATGAAGTGTAGACTTGCATTAATATTTTTCACGAGCTACAGAGTAAATGTTATTGCTGCTCGTTTCACTCGCAGCAAAATTAATACTATACCTACTCTATGGTTGGCAGGTTCTTGTACGTACCCTTGTCTGTTCAAACAAAAATAATTTTCGTTTTAATTGAAGTTGTCACAAAAAAACATTTATTGGTCATCTAAGTTGCCATCATTACCATTGGTGCCAATATAACCACTGCAGCCCGGCGACAAGTGTAGTACAATTTAACCACACAACAGTATTGAAAAGTACAGTAGGCCTACAAAAAATACCGTGCAAAATTCCCAAGGAAAAATGATGAATACACAGATGCCTGATTGTTATCATACTGCCTTCTGTGGAAATTTGGAGGAACACTTGCAAGTTTTATACAGTGTTTCGAAGATGGGACTCTTCAGGAGCCAGATATAGAACACACGAGCAGCAAAGTCAAAGGTATGAGTGATGTTTATCACTTACAAAGTTGAGAAGAATGACAAGAGATTCATGCTTTGAAATGTATAGGGAAATCAAGAACACAAGTTGCAGTAACATCGGCGTGGAGCTTGCTGCATAAAAAAAAAATCTTAAGAAGAGTACATCGAGAACCAGGCACTACATCGATGTAACACATTTAATCACATTTTGATAGTGATCTATTGTCCTGCTATTGGTAATAAAGATTCATCTCAATCATCTTTTGTCATACCAGTATTCTCGTTGTATACACAATCAATGTCTACCTCCTTCGATATATAAAGGTTGCAAGCACTCTTCCAAATTACTCCTTCTGGGTGGAGGACCCGAGTTTAATTCCCTTTTACTGGGATTTTTTTCCAGGGTAAAGTTGTCTGGAAGAGGATCCACTCAGTCTTGTGAGGTAAAGTGAGGAGTTGTTCAAATAAAGAAGCAGCAGCACCATCAGGAATCACCTACTAGTAGGACCATAGACAGTATCATGGACTGTGTTGTAGGCAACAGTCAACCAATCTGATCATACCTAAGGCCAAAACCTTGAGTAATGTTTCTGTTTTGTGTTTACAAAGAAATAATATGAATTATATTCATGAATGAAGAGTGTGGCAGGTGCTAAGACTGAACTGCATAGTATCCATCTGGGTTACATGGGTAAGCCACCTGAATTTTAATTTGGAAGACATATGTAATTGAAGAAGTTTGATGGACCCTATAAAAGGAATGCAATGCACAATTTTATCGAGTGTGAGATCTTGGCCAGTAAATAATTAAATAGTTAATTATGTTCCTGCTCTATAACTGACAGGTTCTTGTATACAACCTATTATTCACAGTAAATAAATTATGCTTGTAAGTAAAGTGAACATTTAACCAGTACGTACCTGACTAACACATATAAATAAGCAACAAGTCACAGCATTAGTAGAGATAAATTTTTCTCCGACCACAAAAATGATAAATCTCTTTTTATTGTGATGCCTGATTTTTGGAGATAGGTACCACTGACACTTTGGCCAAAGTTTCGATCAGCGGCATCTGTAGCAGTGTTAGGTTGGCAACGTAGTAAATTTCAAGTACCCTACGGTGTGTATGATAATTCAATTACTGACTGTACAATAGTACATCGAGGAATATCATTATTTTTACAAATATGTCAAGATTTTAAGGGTTGTGGTTAGGCAGGAACCTAAGATTACAGATTAAATTGTTGCAAGCATTTTACCAAATATGAACATTGAAAAAATTATTGTAATTTGTATCATTTGAGAGACAGACAACATATTTCGATTTACCTTCTACATTCAAACGCCGTGATTCATTTCGGAAATAAAATCAGTCAAACGTGATGTTAACAGATTCATTTTCACATCTTGTAAACATTGTCTGCCGCCATTCATCCCAGCATCCACAGCGACTGTTGCCAACACTGCCATTTCACATCACGTAAATACATTAGACCATGCTGCTGGTGGAGACTTTTACCGACACATTATCACAGGTTTACACGCAAGTGCATGTGTTAATGAGTGTATTCGTGTAAAATTAATTGTGAAACAAAATTAACAGTGTATCAAAAATAAAGAGTAATAAAGGCTATAACACAAGAAACTGATAATTTGTGTACAACACTACCCAATTTTGTCAGCTGTCAGGCAGTAAGCCACAACAAAATGTATGGAACTTGGGACAGAACACAAACATCCCAGTCAACCCTTATGACATTCTTAAAACATTAGTGGCAACTAATTTTGTTCTATAGTGGAATTGTACTTGCTGAAAAATGTGGCCCATGCATGCACCCATTACTACTACTTAAGCGCTATCATTGGTAAACATGTAAGATCGAAGGCCAAGTCACATGTGAAATAACACCTTTTATTTATCAGATAATGTGTCCATTTACACAATGCAATTTATACAATATTTGCATATTTCATTAACAGTTCCGGTTAAACCATAGTTTAAGTGACACTAGCTTTTTGATAAGCAGGTGGTAGCAAAAGCCAGCTAAACACAAGTGTTGTTTACAGCGGCAATGAAAATGCATCTTTTATACCATGAAGGAATATGGCATGTAATTTAAATGTCGTAATGACATTTACGTGACATGTAGCTTTTAATGTACAGGCTAATTATGCGTTATAGGAAATGATGTATGGTGGTTTTATTTGATGTGCAGTTATTGTGATTGTTAACATTGTAGAATTAGGTTTCATAGTAATGGAAAGAAATTTGATACTAGCTCAATTAATATAAATAGCCATGAGATGGTGAATGGAAAAAGTAGTCCTACATTGCGACCAGTCACAACTACACGGATGTGACAGTAGTTTTCTTTTCCTTTATGTAGCTTTGAGTGCAGAGCATTTTAAATGGTAAGAAATCAACTTTATTGAAAAAAATGGGTAATTTGGTAGAATCCGTGTACATCAAAGGAAACGGCATTGTCATCGATATATATCGAATGTTCGATATAGTGTTTATGAACCGGAGATTCGGGCGCTACGCGCCCTCACGTACTAAAAAAAAAACTTCTTGTTTAACCTATACCTAACCTAACTTTGACTTAAAACAAGTGATCTGTAGCGTAACCTTAAGAAGGTTAGGTGTAGGTTAAACAAGAATTTTTTTTTTTAGTATGTGAGGGCGCGTAGCGCCCGAATCTCCGGTTCAGAAACACCTTATCGACCATTCAATATATATCGATGGCAATGCCGTTTGCTTCGATGTACACGTATTCTACCAAATTACCAAAAAAATGAATTGCACTCAGTTTTCATTAGCCTAATTAAAATAATCATCACACCCATGTAGTGACAGGTTTTTAAATATACTTTAATGATGGTATTCTGTAGCAGTACCATTCATGAAAAACACAGACTTATTTTCACAAATATGTCAAGCATTTTGGCTAAAAGCATTTACATGGACATCATCATCTTGTTTACAAAACAGCCATTGAAAGATGGCCATCCCAGTGACATTTCTGATTGGCTGGCTTTTGCTACCAAGAGCTGCACATCAGCAAGAAGCTAATATGATCAGAACTATGATTTAACCAACAGTTCCAAAAGACTCTTGATCTGAGGTCATTATAATGAACTTTATTCGTGGGATATATTTTTGAGAATGTGGCCGACTAAGATAGTTCCTCAGCCAAAACAATAGCGTAAAAATATATAAAGTATTTTTATTTTCTTTATTTATTCCCCCTCCAGTTACAGTAATTCTGTATCTTGAAACTGGAATCCAGGTCAAACTGTTAAGCATAATATGTATACTTACATAGGCCTAATTTCATAGCTAAAGGGACACAGCAATTACACTACTCAATTTGAATTTTACAATCTGATAGTAATATTTTAAATTCAAATAAATGAAAGCAGTATGCATAAGTAGTTTTATTTCTAGTCATTGTCAAACCTCACTAAAGTCAATTTTAGGTGTCACGAAAAAATCCTTAGTTTATTCACACAATGTGTTCTGTAGACCACATCCTGAGCCACAAGCAGTAAATGATACAACGGAGAAGCAATTATGATCAATTGCTTTTGTAATTATAGGTACCTAAAATAAATTATTTATCATTAATGGGATGTAGGCCTAGCTTAGGCTTACAGTATATTATTTGTAAACAAGTTTAAAATTTTACAAACTGGTACCTATCATTTGTGTCCTGTGGAATTTGAGTAAAAGCTACAAAATTTTCAATATTGTTTATTTGTTGTTCATACATTCAATAAATTAACTGATTATGGAAGTAGGCATATATCACACTTCGGACAGCGTACTATATGAACGGAGGTTTGTGTACAGTATACATACAAATAGGCCTATACACTGTGGCAATGAATTTCAAACAAAGAAACTATGTATGAGTATCTGAATAACTTTAATAGGCCTACTATGCCCTTAGTCATGTCAGTCATCCACAGTAACACTGACAAACTGAGGTTGTGCTGGAGACAATAATGCTTTGATAGGCAGTGTTTGTAATGGAAATAGGAAGACCTTTTTCTCTAACCTCCACAAAACTGTCCATTCACCAGGGCGTTTGATAGTCAGAGGTGCTGGTACATTGAATGTCAAACAAAAACACAAAAACCAGAGGATATGCAGTTTGACAAATGAGGTCTACCTGTGTAAATGATTGCAGTGTACTCTCAGGTTTGCAGACATTTGATGAACCTATAGGCCTATTGATTAGTTTGAGCCCACGCCAAACACCTCACACTTGTAAATGACTTTAGTATGCAAACGGCCTATTAGGACCAATTTTTTAAGTGATGTGATGAGTGTTATAGAAATCGTGATTGGAGGCCAAGTGTGAGGTTGCTCTGCAGTGTTTCCTAGTGTCTAGGTAAAGTAGGATGTGAAAAAGACTGTAGTAGGTTGCTCTGAGGTCTATGTTCGGTGCACATTTAACAACCCAAATAGGCCTAGTGCTTACAATTGCACCAGAGGGCCTACTAGAAAACAAAGTTATGTTTTTAAGTGCTCTAGTTGGTTGAAAACAGAAAGAGGCCCGACATTCATGGTTTATACGAGGGTAACATAGCAAACCTTGTGAACGTGATGTTCGAAAATTTCTCATCCGGTTACCTGTCGTTACTGAACACATTTCAGGAAACCATTTTTGCAAGAACAACATAGGCCCACAATGAATAAGAAGTTTTAACGCTTCCACTACGGAACTCTTCTTTAAACAAGGATTTACTTCAGAAATAACACTATGGGTAATTTAAAACGCCACAATTTTGACAGCTTGGAAGTGAAGTACCTACAGCCTTTGAACTAAATCAAATTTAATCCATTAAGGAGGTAGAATGTTACAAAGTAGACATAACGACGCGTTAAATCTTACCGAAACAGAAGCACGCGATGACCAGGAATGTAGACTTGATGCACCAGCTGCCGACCATTGCTTCTGTCGAGTTTTCTTACTGCTCTTACAAATGCTATAAACAGGCTGCCTTAACGTCACATGGATCATAGCACACTGTCTGTATGGAGCTTTGGCACTTTATACCTGAACGGTGGGAATATTTGTACTTAAATAGGCCCTCAACACAAATTAGGCCTCACGGAGGTAAACAGATATAAAGTAGAAGATACCTTGTAACATAAATCTCCATTTATTTGATTTATTTTAAACACATATTTCCAATAGAAAGCAATTTTTCTTTCTATGTGGACTTCATATGGACTTTTTCAGTATGAAAAACACGAAATTGTTTACAGCTGCCTGAACGTCGCATTACTGTAAACCTGCCTGCGACTATGAAGTCGCTTGTCTCTAATTCTGTATCCATCCAATGGAAAATGAACGACGCCCAACTCCACGAAGCAATTACAATAGCTGAACGTCAGGGGCATTGTACTACACATTTTGCTTACGCCTTATCTTCATGAATTCCGCTTGCTCTGCTAAAAAATTAATTTGATCTCGCTGAACAATGTGTCCGGAACAGTCGCACACAAGAATCGTGTATATATGTTATAAATATTTTCTCCAAATTATGATTCATCAATGTATAAACTTTATTATTGCTTCTAAAACCATCAAGTACTTCACAGGAGTACAAACAACACACATTTCACAACACACTGCAGATAAACACAGCACTTTGCTACAGGCAATATGGCGCACTTTTTTTCCTTAAAATTTTTTGCACATATCTACAGACTACCGGATGCTAAAATAACAAGGCAACACAGTACAATACTGCCACCGATATAGACTATTTTTCCATTAATTATGTGATGCTTGTGACAAAAATAAACCTATTTCTAGCTATATAATCCAGAGGCAGCACGCGGCGTAATCCTGAGTAAACAACAGTATATCGATGTATCAATTTAGGTGGCCTTGAAAACTACGTGTTTTCGTCAATGGAGGAAACTTGTTTATAACCTTCGCATACTTTTCGAGAATTTTTTATTCGTTCAGGCATTCCAAATAAAGTAACTTAGTCCTACATTTTATCCTCGCATCAAAATGGCGTCATGTTATACGCAAAACCCCTGAAATGCGTATGAGAAGCAAATCTGTAGAATCACTTCCGATTGGCTCGTCAACTATTGACAAAATTTTGTGATAATTCAAGTCCGAAATGGCCATTTCTTGTCATTGTTTCTGTAGCGCTCTGTTGGTTACTTCATGAAATTATTCAATTTAAATAATGTGGAAATCTCATTCGTACTCAGATTGAATTAGCAGTGAAACAAGAAAGATCATTTCAACCAGGAAACAAATAATAAGAAATCGTCTCCATGGCATTCTAGACTAAAGTTCGCTTTTTCCCTTCGCTTACTATTCCTCTAGTGTAACTTAAACATTCAGAATTTTTCTTGCAGTGTTAAATGTGATAGGCTTAGTCCTGAAAATAATAATACCGTAATGAAACTTGGTGTAAAATCAGAAGTACTTTTGTTAATGCTAGAAGTTACCAGGCATTTAGGCAACTAATATTAATTGATTAATTAATACAAATACAATTACAAACACAGAAAAATCACGAAGACAGGGTAATTACAGTAATTGAACAAAAGAACATTGAGAACAGCATTAAAAAAATAAAAAACTAAGACAATATATATGTTAAAGTACCGTATGGTCCTTAAATCATTATTACTTCATCAGCCTCCCCCCTAAATTTAATAATTTTATTAAGGAACTATAGATTTTATTAAGTAACTGTAGAAATTCCCTTTATTAACATACCTATTGCTTGTTCCTTGAAGCTAATGTATTGAACATTCAGAAACCATTTGCTGTACAGTTGACATGTTGTTGTCTTCAGCTCAAAGACTTGTTTGATGCAGCTCTCCACCCTACTCTATCCTGAGCAGGCCTCTTCATAAGAACAACAATCCACATCCATTTGAATCTGTTTACTATATCCATCTCTTGGTCTCCCCCTGCGATTCCCCCCCCCCCCCCCCCACACACACACACACACTTCCTTACAGTGCTAAATTCACAATTCATTGCTGTCTAAGAATGTGTCATAAGAATCGAGCCCTTCTTTTACTCATAGTATGCCAAAATCTCCTTTTTTCCTCAGTTCTGTTCAGTACCTCTTCATTAGTTATGTGGTCCACCCACCTGATCAGTATTCTTCTGTAACACGACACTTCAAAAGCCTCTGTACTCTTCCTGTCCTCACTGTTTATCTCTGTGTTTCACTCCCATACAAGGCAGCACTCCACACAAATGCCTTCAGAAAGGACTTCCTTTACACTTAAATTAAAATTCGATGTTAACAAATTTCTCTTTTTCAAAAATGCTTTTCTTCCCATTGACATATGAAACTGTAGTTTCCTGTATGAAATGCTACACATTATGAGAGCCAGTCATGAACAAATTCTTCCACCTGGTATGCAAGATGTATGAGACAGGGGAAATACCCTAGCAGAGTTCAAGAAGAATATAGTGCTTCCAGTTCCTAAAAAAGCAACTGCAGACAAATGTGAAAATTACAGAACTATCGGTTTAATAAATCATGGTTGCAAAATACGAACAAAAATTATTTACAGATGAATGGAAAAACTGGTGGAATCCGACATTGGGAAAAATCAGTTTGGATGTAGGAGAAATGTAGGAACACGTGAGGCAATACTCACTTTACGATTTATCTTAGAAGATAGAATAACGAAAGGAAAACCTACATTTTTAGCATTTGTGGATCTGGAGAAAGCTTTTGACAATGTTGACTGGATTCAGATTCTGATGGTATCTGGGGTAAAATATAGGGAGCGAAGAGCTATATTCAATTTGTACAAACACCGAATAGCAATTATTAGAGTTGATGGGCATGAAAGGGTTGCAGTGGTTGGGAAGGGAGTAAGACAACATTGTAGTCTTTCCCCAATGTTGTTCAATCTGTACATTGACCAAGCTGTGAAGGAATGCAAGGAGAAATTTGGAGAGGGAATTAAAGTCCAGGGAGGAGGAATAAAAACCTTGCAGTTTGCTGACAGCATAAATTTTTTTTTTTTTTTTTTTTTTTTTTAATTAATTAATTTGTACTGCAGCAGTCACTATTTACAAATATCTTGTGGGCACCCACAACACAAAACAGTAATGAATCTGTAACTGTAAAATGCACCCAATTATGGCAGCTTGCTGCCGAAATGCATCATGCTAATAAATATATTAGTAAAAAGTGACTGCTGCAGTATAAATTATTTCAAAAAGTTTATAATACAGTTGCAGACCTCAAAACAATCCACATAACATGGATAAATTTATGTTGAAGCATAGTAATTCTGTCAGAGACAGCAAAAGACCTGGAAGAGAAATGAAATGAAATGCACAGTGTCTTGAAAGGAAGGTATAAGATGAACATTAACAAGAGTAAATGCGGATGAAGGAACATAACTTCTGATGGGCAAAGTAAAGAAGATATAAAATGCAGAATGGCTATGGGAAGGAAATGTTCCTGAAGAAGCAAAATGTTTTGACATTCATTATTAGTTTAAATGTTAGGAACTCTTTTCTCAAAGCATTTGTCTGTAGTGTAGCATTGTATGACAGTGAAACATGGATAATAAGGAGTTCAGAGAAAAAGATGATATAAGCTTTTGAAATGTGCTGCTACAGATGAATGAAGAAGATTAGATGGGTAGATCACATAACTAAGGAGGATGTGCTGAACAGAATTGGGGAGAAAAGGAGTTTCTGGCATATTCTGAGTAAGAGAAAGGATAGCTTGCTGGGACACATCCTCAGACATCAAGGAATCCTCAACTTAGCATTAGAAAAAAGTGTGTGGGGTAAAAATCGTAGAGGGAGACTGAGGGACAAATGCAGTAAGCATATTCAAAAGCAAGTAGGTTGCTGTCCTTGTTCTCAGATGAAGAGGCTTGCACAGGACAGTGTAGCGTGGAGAGCAGCATCAAACCAGTCTACCGACCAAAGACAACAGCAACATTTAAAATCCACATGCTTAAGTCATATGCATGACTAATTATCTTCATAAGCTGTTGGAACTTCGACAAATATTTAAAACTTTTCAAGAAGATTTTTCAACTATATCGTATTCATTGCAGCGGCAATACTTTACGACGCAATTCCAGCCGTCTGCTTAGGCCTATGACATTATCAAAATGGCAGCAATGTACTCATAGCCAATATGGTGAGCAAAACACTTGTGAAACATGCACATATAAACAAGTGAAAATTAATGTAAAATAACACTAACTGGATAAGTGTGGGAATGTGGGGGTTTTGGGCAGGGACATTCTATACAGGAAAATACGACAAAAAGCCAACCAAAAACACAGAAAAATGTAATTTAAAAATACACAAAAATATGCAAAATAAAAAAGAAACGACCTACAATGTATGCTTGGAATGGAATAGTTCACTTGATCTAAAAATCAAATGAAGAAAACGATACCAATCAATGCTGTTGCCAAATAGCATAATAAAAGTATCTAATACTTCAATTAATCTATACTACACGTAAAATCAAGAAAACAATACCAACCGAGGCCCTACCAAATCCCATCAACATTAAAATGGTATCAAATACTAAAATTTACCTATAATAACCTAAAATGAAGAAGGCGATACCAATCCAAAGGCATTATTTTACAATGCGTTCCACCTGTCTGCTTTGACCCACGAAATCAACATCTCGGAAAACCTGTATACAAGATAATATTGTAATACTTATCTACTGTAGATAATAAATCTGTGTTTATCCTCATAAATTACAGATTACAACAACATAATTTACGATCTATCACAGTTCTCAGCCCAAAAATTTGCACCTATGGGCGCTCACTTGTAGAAATGAAAAAAAATTCCTTTCCCTTCCCTCCCCTCCCTCCCCCTCCCCTCCCTCCCTCTTCCCCTCCCTCCCCACCCCAAATTGCATTTTTCAATATGTCAGCAACGTAAACATTATATTTCAAAACCAGTCAATTTTGTTACCTCAATCGACATTTGGCTTTTACATTCGCTGACTTCACCAGCTCACAATCAGACTGTTGTATCCCAACCTAACCTAAGCCTCTAGCTGCGCTACAGATCAATCTGTCACCACGACTAAGATTTCAGGAAAGAACTGAATTTTATGCATCAGCAGCTAGCGCTCGTGAGGTTAGGAACGGCAGAGCAGCCAATCAGAAGTTGCATTCCCATGGCCAATAAGAAAGAGTGTTACAATTGTACTATGCAAACAAATCTAAGACCCATGAGATTTATTTTTTTGTGCCAACCATGGAGTAAATAATTAATCCTGTTCCTTCTCTATGGTTGCCAGGCTCTCAATGTACCCTTGTCTGGTTAGCAAAGTAGCAAACCTCTTATAACTGAAAAGTCAATTACAATCACAGAAACGACACACCAAAATCCTCGAATAAACTTCAAAACTGACAACACATTTCTACATCTGCATCTACATGGGATACTCTGCAAATCACATTTAAGTGCCTGGCAGAGGGTTCATCGAACCACCATTATACTATTTATCTCCCATTCCATTCTCAAATAGCGCGGAGGAAGAAAGAACACCTGAATCTCTCCGTTCGAGCTCTGATTTCTCGTATTTTATTCTGATGATCATTTCTACCTATGTAAGTGGGAGTCAACAATAATTTTTCGCATTTGGAGGAGAATGTTGGCGGTTTGAGTATTGTAAGCAGCCCATGCCGCAGGAATAAGTGCTGTTGTTGTAATGATTCCCATCCCAGATCCTGTATCATTTCCATAACGCTGTCTCCCCTGTATCGTGACAATACAAAACAAGCTGCCCTTCTTTGGACTCTTTTGATGTCCTCCATCAAATCCACCTGATAAGGATCCCACATAGGGCAGCAATACTCCAAAAATGGACGGACAAGTGTAGTGTATGCAGTTTCTTTTGTAGTTCTGTTGCATGTTTTAAGGGTTCTGCCAATAAAACACAGTCTCTGGTTCGCCTTTCCACAACATCATCTACTTGTTCCTTCCAATTTAAGTCTGAAGTAATAGTAATTCCAAGGTATTTTGTGGAGTTTACAGCCTTCACGTTTGATTGATTTATCTTGTAAACAAAGTTTAACGAATTTCTTTTCATACTCATGTGGACTACTTCACACTTCTCTTTATTTAGAGTCAATTACCAATTTTTACACCATACTGACATCTTATTCAGATCATTCTGCAGTTGGTTTTGATCTTCAGATGATTTTACTAGACTGTAAATGACAGCATAATCTGCAAACAACCTAAGAGAGCTACTTAGTCTACTCGTCAATCCTTAAACACAAGCACTTTACCACTAAAACAATAAATCACAGAACTGGCAAAATAACTTTATCACACTTACTTCTCAATAGCTCAATACCACAAACTGCAACCACACATATGACAACAGAAAGAAGAATGGCTGTATGGAAAATTTTTTGTATATCTATCGGACCAGACTGCGTGGTCATCAGTCCTTAGTTTACAAACTACTTAAACTAAAGTAAACTAACCTAAGGACAACACACACACACACACACACACACACACACACACACACACACACACACACACACAATAGACAAAGATTACTCACCAGGCGAAGGAGCACAGGTGTGACAGCAGCACAAATAAACAGAACACACTCTCACACACACACACAAACGCATCCCAGTTGCTTCTTCAGGCAGAAGTGAAGGAGAGGGAAAAGGAAATGATGAGGGTTTTAAGGAAGGGGGTAAGGAGCCATTCCAATCCCGGGAGAGGAAAGACTTATTTTGGGGGAAGAAAAGGAAGGTGAACAAATACACACACACCCATACATTTACACAGACGAAAACAAACACACACACACACACACACACACACACACACACACACTCACACACACACAGAAGGAGACTTTCCAGGTGGGAAAATAGGTATAAAATAAAGATTTTTGACTTACCTAAAGTACAGGCTCGTCGACAGAAACACCAAACACACACACAAACATTCGAGCTTTCGCCACCAGTGGTGGCTTCTTCGGGAAAAAGAGGAAGGAAGGAGAAAGGGAAGGATACAGGTTTTAAGGAAGTGGAAAAGGAGCCATTCCAATCCCAGGAGTGGAAGGACTTACCTTAGGGGACAAAAAAGAAGGTAAACAAATACACACACACTCACACATATCAACATCCAAACACACCTAGGCAGCTCCATCAGTCTGATGGAGGGTAAACAAATGCACACACACCCACACATTTACACAGACACAAGTACACTTAGGCAGACATACTGTAGAAGTTCTACAGTATGTCTGCCTAAGTGTACTTGTGTCTGTGTAAATGTGTGGGTGTGTGTGCATTTGTTTACCCTCCATTTTTCCCCCAAGATAAGTCTTTCCTGCCCCGGGATTGGAATGGCTCCTTACCCCCTTCCTTAAAACCCTCATCATTTCCTTTTCCCTCTCCTTCCCTTTTGCCTGATGAAGCAGCTAGGCTGCGAAAGCTAGCATTTGTGTGTGTGTGTGTCTGTGTGTTTATTTGTTGCTATCACTGCCTGTGCCCCTTCGCCTGGTAACGCCTGGTAACTGTCCATTCGCATGAACGGTCACAGGCAGACAGTGTTTGTTGGTAATGAGGATCACCCTGTGGCTAAACATGCCTTGGTGCACGGCCAGCATATCTTGGCGCAGTGTTACACCGTCCGGGTTATCTGGATACTTCCCACCGACACCAACCTTTCAGAACTCCGGAGATGGGAACTTGCCCTTCAACACATTCTCTCTTCCCGTTGCCCACCTGGTCTCAATCTCCGCTAAATTCTAATTCCGCCCGCCATCTTTAACATCTTTGCCTCGGTTCTGTGGACAGAGCCTCTGCCCGAAGTGGCATCTCTGTCCAACTTCTTTGGTTTCTACAAATGTCTGCCTAAGTGTGTTTGGATGTGGATATGTGTGAGTGTGTGTGTATTTGTTTACCTTCCTTTTTGTCCCCTAAGGTAGGTCCTTCCACTCCTGGGATTGGAATGGCTCCTTTTCCACTTCCTTAAAACCCGTATCCTTCCCTTTCTCCTCTCCTTCCTCCCTCTTTTTCCCGAAGAAGCCACCACTGGTGGCGAAAGCTCGAATGGTTTTGTGTTTTTGTGTGTGTTTGGTGTTCCTATCGACGAGCCTGTACTTTAGGTAAGTCAAAAATCTTTATTTTATACCATTTTCCCACCTGGAAGGTCTTATATACCACTGGCAGCTTCTTCAGGAAAAAGAGGAAGGACTTACCTTAGGGGACAAAAAGGAAGGGAAACAAATACACACACACTCACACATATCCACATGCAAACACACCTAGGCAAACCTCCGACAGCAAGCAACAGCGCAGTTCGCAGTGACGCGCCTTAGACCGCTTGGCTACTACACAGTGGCAACGGCTGTATGACAAAAATACCTATTGTATGTAATGTTCCCTAAGCGAGTGCCACTCAATACTTACACACAACACATATCAATAAACACATCTCAAAACTACCGCGCATTTGATGACGCTATACAACATGACACGCCATCACGAGTCAAAGCAGACGGTTGGATTCCCTTGCTATAAATGACCCCGTTGTAGTTTATGCCAAAGCAATACATTCCATTCCTGGTGAAACTCTAGAATCTCTCCTTGCTGCACAATACTTAGCATTTTCAGTAACCTGGATATATATCTTATTTTAATTCTGCTATCTCTTCTCCCCAATTAGAATCATCATAGTAGAGAACAGCATTTAAATTTACCTCTTTCTAACATATATAACATCAAGTATTACACCAAAGAATTCATTTCAAACCTTTCTAAAAGAATTCTGTTGGTTTATTTTAATCATCATCATCATCATTAGAGACTGATTATGCCTTTCAGCATTAAGTCTGAAGCATAGTACCTCTAATAAAATTCCTCCATAATCCCCTATTCAATACTAACATTGATGCCTCGTCTGATGTTATGCCTTTTACTTCAAAATTATTTTTCACTGAATCTAAGTACTTTCTTCTTGGTCTACCTTGACTCTCTTATCCTCCGCTGCCGAGCTCATGAGTCTCTTACGTAACCTTGCTTTTCCCATGCGTGTAACATGACCCCACCATCTCAGTCTGTTTGCTTTAATTGCTTCATCTATGGTGTTCATTCCCAGTTTTTCTTTGATTTCCTCATTATGGATATCCTCCTGCCATTGTTCCCATTTGTTAGTACCTGCAATCATTCTTGTTACTTTCATATCTGTAACCTCTTCCTTGTGAATAAGGTAACCTGTATCCACCCAACTTTCACTTCCATACAACAAAGTTGGTAGAAAGATAGAGCGGTGCACTGCTAACTTAGTCTTGGTACTACCTTCCTTCTTGCAGAAGAAAGTAGATCTTAGCTGAGCACTCACTGCATTAGCTTTGCTGCACCTCGATTCCAGTTCTTTGACTATGTTGTCATCCTGTGAGAAAATACATCCCAGGTACTTGAAACTGTCTACCTGTTCCTCCTATATGGCACTCAATCTATTTGAATCTCTTTCCCACAGACATTCCTTTTGTTTTGTAGATGCTGATCTTTATATCATAATCCTTGCACCTCTGATTGAGCTCTATAAATTTTAGTTTGCAACTTTTCAATTGAATCGGTCATTACAACTACGTCATCTGCATATGCGATACTGCTTATTTTGTTTTCGCCTATTTTAATCCTGCCCTGCTAGTCTACTGTTTTCAGTTCGTGAACCATGAATAGTATGAACAACAGTGTGGTGACAGGTTACAGCCTTGTCTTACCCCTGAAACTACCCTGAACCATGAGCTTAATGTGCCATCTACTCTAACAGCTGCCTGACAGTCTATGTAAAGTCCTTTAATTGCCTGCAGAAGTTGGCCTCCTATACCATAATCTTGTAGAACTGACAGTAGCTTCCTCCTAGAAACACAGTCATAAGCCTTTTCTAGATCTATGAAACATAGATTCAATTCTCCGTTCCACTCATTGCACTTTTCCATTAGACATTAATGTATACTAAAATAATTATGGTCATTGGTGCACTTACTTATTTCTGGTCTTGCAGCTATCATTACATGCGTCAAACAAATTATTAAATCTCTGTACAGTTTATTTTCAACCAAGTCACTGTCCTTGACTTCCATCAGTGTTTTATAATAATTGCAGTCTACCATATTGAACCTTTTCAATAACTTAAACAAGTAGATGTGCAACAGTTGATAATTTTAAATGTTTTTATTTTATGCATGACCTGTGTTTCGAGACCTATATTTCATCATCAGGTGCATCTGCAAATTACAATCAAATAAAGTAGTAATGTCTATAATGTAATGAAATGGCTACCCTACATCTTTACTAAAATTATTCAGTACAAAGAGGACGTCCTCTTAGAAGACACTGTAATCAGTCAAGCTATTTTTTGAACTATGTATAATTTTATTTTGGTTCCTATCCCTCGTGGTGTAATTTCCTGTTATTAGTGCCTGTGTTACTAGTTATGAGAAGGGATGAGGGAGACCTGTTGCACAGAACAATGGAGTTACAAGTGGAGGGCAGGAGAGGAAGAGGCAGACGAAATAGAAGACGGATGGACTGCATCACTGAAGACCTGAGAGAGAAGGGACTGAGGTGGGAGAATGCGTGGGACTGAGAGAAATGGAAGGCAAAAATCAGCAACAGCTACCCCTGAACTGG
The DNA here is from genome assembly GCA_026315105.1 of Locusta migratoria. Classification (NCBI taxonomy): domain Eukaryota; kingdom Metazoa; phylum Arthropoda; class Insecta; order Orthoptera; family Acrididae; genus Locusta; species Locusta migratoria. The sequence continues at coordinate 88,262,696 of CM048754.1, read as the reverse complement.
GACAAGATGAAGAAGAAGTGCCTTGATATTACATAAATGCAGTCAGGTTAACATTCACGAGCATTGGGCACTAGTTATTAAGCTCCTTTTCATACTATTATGACCACAACAATTGTGTGTATGACCATTGGACATTGCTACTAGTTCACAGCTGACGATACCGCTGCTTACCTGCCTGCCAGCAGTTCAACTGCTATGGTGGCCATTGGAGCACTGATGCAGTGCTCGGGCAGTTCAGTAAGTTGCATTTGTACATGGGGCTTACATTTTGGTTAGGCATTTGGAATATACAAACACATTTCTGTTCTTAACAGTGCTGATTTTCTATCTTTTCTATGTTCCACTTCTTAATTATGGAACTTATTGTTTTACATGCAGACCCTGCCTTGTGAGTAGCTGTGTTGCACCCAAGTTGCCTACAGTGCCTCCTGGCTTGTTGAATGTAACAGAGACTCACTGTTTTAATCTGTTACTGCATGTTACAGTTTTACGGACTCACTACATATCTATACTCCCTGTGTACTGAATAATTTTAGTAAAGATGTAGGGTAGCCATTTTATTACATGATAGATGACACTATTTTATTTGATTGTACTTTGCAGATGCACCTGAAAATGAGATACAGATCTCGAAACTCTGGTAGTGCATAAAATAAACAAGTTTAAAATTAATAACTGTTGCAGATCCAATTATTTAAGATGAAGATGGACAGCTGTGGATGTCCCGAAGGAAGAAGATTTTCAATGACTTTTTAAGATAAACATATTGAGTTAGAAAGGTTTACCATTGGTCGTCTGCACATTTATTGAAAGAAAAGATATTGACTCCCCAAGGTGTTACATTTAAAATTTTAATTTTAAATTCTTCTTAATATTAGTGATTTTATTTTTACAAATCTCATCAATTAGAATGTCAAACCCCTCATAAAATGTTGACTGGAGGAAAAGTGTTATTAAAATCAACTGAATGTAATTTTAATTTTTAAAATTAGTGATTTTTCAAACTGCAAGGAATGACTAAAGTCAGCATGCAATACCACAGCAATCAAGAGGACTATGATTAATGACGAAAACACCCTACCAGTAGCACTTATTACTTATTATAGACAATCACATTCACACAACTCAAAATTTTGGCCATGGCCTTCATCCGAAAAAGAAACACATACATTCAAATAATCACTTAGAATCTATACACGTACAATCACCAACTCCGGCCGCTCGAGCACTACAAGTGTAAGGAGCAACACACAGTTGGAAGAAACACATAAATTTGAAGGATACATGATAATGAGTAATGAAGGGGGGAGGCAATGTTAGGCATAAGGTGTAGGAATGGCAAATTGTCTTAAGTTGTGGGACTATAGAATGTGTGGAAGTTACAACTGCAATCTGTGCAGTTCAGAAGATATGGTGGTGTAGGAGAGGTTCCAGATGGTTCGGGTAGCAAAGCAGCCATTAAAATCCAGAGTTTCATATTTACAGAATATATGACACTAACTGCAAATGGACAAAACTGAAAATGTGTACCCAGCCGATATGCAAACCCAGGTCTTCCACTTTCTAGGCAGTTGCGCTGACCACTACACCACTGGGGACACAGTGATTAGTGCACCTGCAAGGACTACCTATGCACACCTCTCATCAGACACAAATTTCCAGCTTTACCCTGCCCACAGTACTCAAACTCATAGTCACTTTGTACTAATTCCCATAAGAATAACTACTCCAAACTTGCCCACCCCTCCCCGCTAACGAAAGGATCATTGCCCTTCACTGGCATATTATATATACACATGTGGCATCTATCCCGAAAGAACAGACTTCACTTCTGATCCTGCAGTTGTTATTCTTTCATATTCACAGAATATGTGACATCAACTGCAAATGGGCAAAGCTGAAAATGTGTGGGCAGGATAAAGCTGGAAATTTGTGTCTGACAGGAGGCATGCTTAGGTAGGCCTTGCAGGTGAGGTGATCACTATGTCCCCAGTGGTGTAGTGGTTAGTGCAAATGTCTAGAAAGCAGGAGACCTGGGTTCGAATCCTGGCTGGGCAGGATCAGAAGTGTCGTCTGATCTTTAGGAATAGACGCCACATTTATATACAAATCCAGTGTGCTGTGTACAGCCACATGCAGTGCCATAGACTGCTTTTTGCCACAGTTTGACAGTGGCCATTCATTCTTATGGTTAGCTGATTTGTCGTCGCACCAGTATAAAATTCTGTGCAATGATTGCAGCACAGTTGGTGAACCACATGGCTTCTTTCACAGTGGCCCAATCCCTGATGGGGTAGGATAAGCCTGTGACAGGACTGGAATAGTAAATGCTGGGTGGATGGATTGGGCAGGTTTTACATCAGGGTCTTCTACAGGGATATGATCCCTGTGGTAAGGGGTTGGGATAGGGAGTGGCATAGAGATGGACTAAGATGTGGAGATTGGGTGGGTGATGGAAGGATCTTGGGTAGGATGTCTCTCATTTCAGGGTATGATGACAGATAATCAAAGCCCTGATGAAGGGTGGTATTGGCTGACAAGAATGACACTTCTTTGTTACAGGTTATTTGGTTTGGACGGAGGATTGGCCGTGTGTTGGGTTGTGGCACGGGAAATCTGTTTGCAGGCTAGAAGCAAGAGGGTAATGTCTGTCTGTGAATGCCTTTGTGAGGCCTTCAGCATATTGGATAAGGGGCTTCTTATTGTTGAAACTTCACTGTCCATGGGTGGCAAGGTTGTACAGGAGGGATTTTTTGATGTGCAATGGATGGCAGCTGTTAAAGTGAAGGTAATTAGTAGAATTAATATGGACACGGGTATGGATGGAGCCATCAGTGAGGTGGAGTTTAACATCCAGGAAGGTGACTTGCCAGGTTGAGAACGACCAAGTGAAACTGATAGAAGGAGTTGAGGTTGTGAAGGAACAATGGTAGAGTGTCCTTGCCTTGAGTCTAAACCATGAAAATATCAATGTGTGCTATCCCAGAGTATATTGCTGACAAAGAGTTCTCAGGCTTCAAGCCAGTTGGCAGTGTCTCCAAACTACAACATTTCGACGAGTGACATACTCATCATCTTCTGGCGAAGTTCTGAGACTGTGTGGATGTTGGTTCCTTTATATCTGCAGCATGCCCCCCCTCCCCACCACCACCACCTTTGGAGCCTATACAAGGAAGAAGCTGAACAGATCCAAAGGGAGACCTGCAAGATCATCGATGACGAGTCGCGACTCCCAAAAGCCAACATTACTGTGCCGGAATGAGAGGCTATCCATGCACTGAGGAATGATGCTGACACCGTGGTCCTCCCAGCAGACAAGGGAAATTTGATGGTGCTGATTTGCACAGTTGACTACCGACAGCAAATCTGCTCACTGCTGCAAAACCCAGCCTACAGGTAGCTCAACAAGGACTCTTCTTCAACAATGACAAGGAAAATCGTGCCACTACTTGTAACGAAGCATGTTGCTTACATTACTGAACCTCCTGATACCACTGTTGCACAATAATGGGTTTGAATGTAATTAGTCTATTATCAATTTCTTTTCCAAAACTTTTGTTATTATTTGTTGTAAAGTAACTAGCTGAAGTCATTTTCTATTATTTAATGCTGGAGAAGTTTGTTTAATTAGCAAATATTAATTAATTCATGCCAGAAGTATATTGTTAAAGTTCACATGAAATGCTAATTAGTATTTCTGTTAAAACTAGGTAAATTCTTTTCTAGTAATATTAAAGAAATTATTACTATGTTTCATAAGTAACGTTAAGTAAGTTTTGCCCTCATTAGTTTCTGTATAACTAACATTAATTATGAAAATATTGTTGATAAGCCAATTTTGTTGAATATGTAAATGAAATAATATCCATTTAACCAAGATTTGTATATTCAGTTACTCAGTATTATTTAAGCTAATTTTTACTGCAGCCAGTTGTATGTAACTGTTTACTTTTCCATTGTAATTAATGTAATGAATTCAATTAAGAATACATGGTGTGACATTGTTGGAAACATATAAATAGGATCCCACACTAGTTGAGAGTATTGTTTTGTCAGCCATCTGATGCTCAATCTATGTCACTTCCGAGTATTGGTTATTGTTTTGGCTGCAATCTGTGGCACAAGCCACGCCAGTTTGACTTTCAATTTGAACAATTATGTCAAAGTTTGTGGCGCTGGTAAACTGACACCAGTACCAAGGGACATCATCTTTGCAAACTCTAGACATATCTTTATAATAATGGAAAGTCCAGGTTGGAATAAATAATATAGTGAGGACAGTTTACTACTCACCGCAAAGACGTGGCGACGAGCTGCGACAGGCACATACAAAAGACACACACATACAACACATTCAGCTATCGGCCATGGCCTTCTTCAGAAATAGAGCACTCACGCAATCACACAGGCACACAACACAGTCATACAACCATCACCTCCGACTGCCACACTTCGAATCACGCTCTGCAGCGAATCGGGGACGGGAGGGGAGGGGAGGGGATAGAAAGGTTACGTCACGGTGGTGGGGATGGGTTAGATGAGAATAACGAGATGCAGCTTAGGAATGGAGTGGGGAGGCGGGTGAGGGGAGAAAATAAAATAAAATAAAATAAAATAAAGTAAAATATTTTATTTTATTTTATTTTCTCCCCTCACCCGCCTCCCCACTCCATTCCTAAGCTGCATCTCGTTATTCTCATCTAACCCATCCCCACCACCGTGACGTAACCTTTCTATCCCCTCCCCTCCCCTCCCGTCCCCGATTCGCTGCAGAGCGTGATTCGAAGTGTGGCAGTCGGAGGTGATGGTTGTATGACTGTGTTGTGTGCCTGTGTGATTGCGTGAGTGCTCTATTTCTGAAGAAGGCCATGGCCGATAGCTGAATGTGTTGTATGTGTGTGTCTTTTGTATGTGCCTGTCGCAGCTCGTCGCCACGTCTTTGCGGTGAGTAGTAAACTGTCCTCACTATATTACTAGACATATCTTTGCAATATTTGATGTATCTTTACTAAATGGCCATGCAGTTATGTTCTGTTTTATATAGTGAAGCAAAAAGATCAAATAAATATAGTTCTTAAGTTAAAAGTGTTCTTTCTGGAGAATATCACCCAGTAAAGTTCCGCTAGTTCTTCAGTATTATTCATGCAGAAAGTGTATCTACAGTGATTAATTCATATTTGTGCCACACCTCGAACTTTTGTATTCCACTCATGAACTGTGTTGTAAAGTCATATTATTGATGTGTGGAATGTGCATTCCTGGTCACATTAAACGTAATTAATGAGACTTGTAAGCTGGACATGGATGGGGACAATTCAGCACTAATAACAAATCATTAAAGTGTCAAAGAACTGTAATTCCGTGTGTTGTCTACCTTATTTGTAGTGAATTAGTTCTCGCTCCACAAAATTTCAACCAGCTGCTACCGAGAGAAACATTTGTCGACAATCATGAAGAACATCGAGAATCATTGATCAATGACCAGGTACGGTACTTACTGAAGGACTCTGGTCTACCAGAGGCAGTGAAGAAACAGCTCTATCCCAAAGTGCCAATGATACTGTGGCTTTATAGATTACCCAAGATTCACAAAGATGGGGTACCTCTATGGCCAATTCGGGTCAATTCTAGTCTCCGATACCGCTTTGACCAATGACGTCATGTTTTACGTCATTCTGTCCTGCGCGTGGTTTCAATTCCAGTACTTGCTGTTTACGTGTCTGATATTTTTGAAGACACCCTAACTTCCACTTTAAAAAAAAGTTATCTGTAGTGTAGCCCTAAGAAGGTTAAATATAGGTTAAGCAAGATTTTTGGTACGTGAGGGCGCATAGCACACGAATCTTTGGTACAGAAACACTCAATCGATTTACAGTTGTATGTTCAACATAAATGTATCATTTCAGGCCGTACAACTTTGAGTGTAAGTTTTCTTTAAAATTACCTAATTATTAAATGTACTCTGAAGACGTGGTATCATTAAGTAGATTTGACCTATTTAGGTGAAATCTAACTACCAATACCATATTGTGGTAAACAGGTGTTCGTAGTATCTCTCGAAAATGTATGACGTCATTGGTCAAAGTGGTATCGGAGACTAGAGTTTATCTACCAATTCTGGACGCTATAATTGGCACAGTTATGGACTGGCCAAATACCTGGCGACACTTTTACAACCACTAATGGGACACTGCATCCACATGTGAAAAACTCCACAGATGTCATACTGAATGACATCTGAAGACAGAGAGATGACCTGCTCGAGAACTTCGACATTACCTCCTTGTTCGTGAAAGTACCTCTACAAGACTCCTTGGCACTCCTTAATCAACATTTCGAGCCTGAAGTAGTGAAGCTCTTTGGATATGCCCTTACGACCACCTACTTCAAATGCAATGGAGAGTTTTATGAATGAGTGGCTGGAGTGCCCATGGGATCTCCCCTTGCTCCAGGAATTGCAAATCTTTATATGGAACACTTCGAGGAGGTGGCCCTACAAACTGCTCACCATTAACCTAGGCACTTCTTCCACTATATTGATGATACTTTTGTGACTTGGCAGCATGTCAGGCAAGCACTGGATGAGTTTATGGACCACCAAAATGGCATACATGAAAGTATCACCTTCACAATGGTAGTAGAGGACAATGACTGTCTTCCATTCCTGGACATACTGAATAGAAAGAAGGCAGGTGGCACACTGGGCCATTCAGTGTACAGAAAGAAGATGCACACAGACCTGTACCTCCATGTGACCATTGCCACCATCTGGCCCAACGTCAATCAGTAATGACCACCTTGGTACGTAGGGCGCACATCATTTGTGACAAAAAAAGCTTCTCAGATGAATTACATCACCTAAGAGAGGTATTTTGGAAAAACGAGTACAGTGAAACACAGATTTATTGGCCCTTCAAGAGGAGACAGGCTGACAAATATCGGGAAGATGGAGAAGAAGAAGAAGATAGCAAGAGATTCACTTTTTTGCTATATTTGGGACTCTTGTCAGCTAAAACCGGAAGGTTACTGAGAAAATTGAACATCGCCAAAGATGAAAGAGCTACTGGGCTTAGCGAAAGACCCACTCAAACTCAACACACCTGGAATTTCTAGCACTGCCTGCAAATGTGGTGATCGAGCGAGTTGGCGCAGTGGTAACACACTGGGCTTGTATTCAGAAGGATGGCAGTTCAAATCCTGCTCCGGCCATCCAGATTTAGGTTTTCCATGATTTCCCTAAATCACTCCAGGCAAATGCTGGGATGGTTCCTTTTAAAGGGCACGGCCGATTTCCTTCCCCATCCTTGCCCAAAAATCAGAGTGTGAGCTCCATCTCTAATGACCACGCTGTCAACAGAATGTTACACCCTAAGATTCCATCATTCCTTTCAAATGTGATGTACAGTACATTGGACAAACACAGTGCTCCATCACAAAAAGGTGCGAGGAACACATCCGACACATCTGACTTGGAAAGACAGAGAAATCTGCTATAGCTGAACAAAGTATCAAAGAAAACCACACTTTTGATTTTGAGAACACCAGAGTGCTGTGCTGAGCCAGCAGCTATTGGGACAATATCATAAAAGAATCAATAAAAATATGGGTCCACAAGAATCTTGCGAACAGGGACAAAGGTTATCAACTGAGTGTGGCCTACAATCCACCATTAGCCGCAAAGGCCGTGAACACGCCAAGAACCGTCCATCTCGCGAGACACTCTGACAGAGACACGAGTGGTGCACCCGCTTCCCCTTCCACCACTCCCATGGCTCCTCTGGACCCAGCCTTCCACAGCCAGGTGGTGGGGGGAGGGGTGGGAGGCACACCGCAGGTATAAAAGGACCGGCATTTGCAAAGTCGTGGCACTTTGCCAGAAGATGATGAGTATGTCACTTGTCAAAATTTCACAGTTTGAAGACACCACAACCCAGCTGGAAGCCCGAGAACTCTTTATCAGCATGATAATAACATCAATTAACCTGAACCATACATGAGGTTTGGAGTTTTGGGAGACTAGGAAGGTTTCCTCTAGTTGGCCCATAAATAGGTTGCTATAGGAGGGTACTATAAGGATGCCCATGGCTGTGCTACAAATTTGAGTGTATACGTTTCTTACAAAGGAAAAGTAATTGTTTGTTAGGGTGTGCAACGATACTGCTGACCCCCTCATCTCAATGTTATCGTACGATACCGTCTGCTTCGGATCCGGAATCGTGTGGTTCAATAGTGAAGTTAGAAACGATATAGCCAGTCTAGGAATCAGTTTAGGACAGTGTCTCAGTGATACTGTGATTAAAACAAGTGATAGATTTCATTAATTAAGAGATTCACATATTTGCTTTCCAGACAGTTCTATAAACAATAGTTGCGTCATTGTATGTTATTTCAAGACTTAAACAGACGAATTGTAAAATCTTTTGTAAAAAACAAGAAGAAATGAAAATAAATAGCATTGTATATATGTTATGCTCATAAACAAGTTGTGTTGACCAGCTAATTATGTTATTTCTACTATTACATTAATTATCAATATTGTTATTCTTTGTATATATTGACTGAAAAGAGATTTTGAGTATATTTTGTGAATGGCCAGAATATTTGATAGTTCAGTATATGTTAGGAACATGTATGATGTACTCATTAACAAATTAATTAAGATTTAACATCGCACTTTGTTGTCAACAGAAAGGTCAGAAATTTCGTCTTAAAAATACATGTGCCATCTAAAATCATTGTATGCATAGTTTTCATTTTATATTGTGATTATTTTTGTATACATGAAATGTTTTCTTTGTGTGTTTGGTAATTGTAAATTAGTATATTCTATTGTTATGAACAATGCTTAATGTAAGGTCATTATTGCCAACGTTATATAGTGAGTTTTAGTCGGTTGTCAAGTGCTCTGGAAGCTACGTCAGTCTGCATTTTAAAGTGGAAGTACTGTCTGCTCTAAGTTCTGTTGTTTGTATATGTTTTGGAAGTTGTAATGTTTGGTGGAGGAAAAGTTTGATTTAAATTAAGGAAGAAGTGAAAAATTGTATTTACAAGTATTTATTCCTACCACGACGCCCCAGGAGAATAATGTTGCAGCGAGCAGAACCCCCATAAATCAGAATATTGAAAAGATGAGTATCGGTAGAAAGAAACTGTAATTACTTTAAATCTATCAGTATGTTATAGGTGTAACTGGTAAGGGTTACAAGTAATGAGGTATTGGGCTTGGAAGCTGAAAGGTAGTGTTCAAGAGCAGCAAGACCATGAGCGTGTATAGCAAAGTGGCATCAACAGTGAGAAGTAAGGACCCAAGAGGTAAAAAGGTGGGGATGGTAGTAAGTCAGTGAAGGAAGTGGTCGGTGTGTTAAATATGGGAGAATAGGTTTCGAACAATTTGTTGGAGGTGCTGGTCAACAAGGGCTGAATTTCTTTCAGTGGGAGCACAGTAAGGAGCCACAATTGGGCGTCCGGGATTGTTAGGATTTTTGATAGCATGTAAAAAGTAGGTGATGCATTCATATCAAGCAGTAAATTTTGTTTCCGTTGTTTTATGAATCGGCTTGTGCATCGAGAGGTGATTGGTGGTGCTGGCAGGGCGTCACGTGTGCGGAGCACTGCCTGCGAGGTGAAAAAGCTGGGAGTTTGGGGAGCCTCGGTGAGTGCAGTGTGAGATGTAATAGGTAAGCTACAGAGCTAATAGGCAAGCTACAGAGCTACATGTTTACTACTTCATCACCCAAATAACAAATTAAACAAATTAATTAGAACCTCAACTATTAAATGCCAGTTTGTGATCTCAGAGTGTGTGTAATATAAGAAACACGATTTCTAGATAGAGTAATGGTTAAGAGAAGATACATACATTGCTAGGAAGACAAAAAATAACATTTTATCATAAAATAGGAAAATAAACAAGAGCACATGGCCATGAAACTAAAACCTGCTAATACGCACTTAAGCAGACATAAAGTGAAATAGTATTCTTATAGATATATTCTATTATATATTTGAGTAGGAACTGACCATGAAAACATAAATATAATAAATTGTTTCGAATATAAACTTGCCAGCATGGGCAGCATTGTAGATTAACTAAGCCTATATGAAATATTCCCGTGTTCTTGAATACAGCAAAACAACTGATACTTTATTTTTATTCTGTACATGGTAGGAACATTTTTTAAGATTTGAGTATAAACAAACAATGTATTGTTGTATTTTATAGTTAAGTTTATTTCAGATCTGCAACCCAATATATGAAAGCAGGATTATTATGAATTGATGCAAATTGACAATTACCTTACTTTTGAATGTAAAGCTGCTATTATTTTGCCATAACATGGCCAAACTAATTGTTTTTCATATATTTAATAATAATAGTTGTAACAGTGTATGGTATTGTAGGCCAGACTATAAAAGGAGGCCACACAAAGATCGAAAAAGGCAGTCTTGTAACAGCTTTCCAAGCTGCCACTATGGCTGTTTGGGCACCGATGTACATATTGTTGTAATGCAGTGTAGGGTAAAAGTGATGAAATTAACAGCTTTTCAGATACCTGGTGTTTGCTCTGAGTTCTTGCCTTAATTTTGACACACACATAAAATAGAGAACATTTCTCTAGCTGCATGTATTCTGAATGAATTCTAGGGATTCCTGTAAGCAGGTTATGCAGATGCTGTGTTTTAAGAAGATTCTACATCCACGAGATATCAAGGTAACTGTCCTGAAGTTTGATGCTGTGGAGATTTATTAAGACATGAAGACCACAATCACTGAGTCGGTGAACAGAACATTGTAAGGTGGTAACGTTATAAGTGGTCAGTTTTCGCTATGGGGTTGTCGATCTGCTGAGTAATGGTGTGGACACCTTGTCAGTTTGTGGTGGAGGACATCCCTCTTTGCAGTTCTCACTGCTTTTAGCAGTGGAATCCTGGTAATGCGAAGATTTTGGGGCAGTTCCCTGTCTGTGATCACTTACATCAGTTTGGTGCTTGCAGTATATCAAAACCTGCCTCCCTATTGTGTGCAAGTGTTGTTTTGATGGAATGAGACCTTTCACCATGTGTGCTATGAGCTTGGGTTGTCATTTAATCGCTAACATTCTAAGACACTTGTATAGAAAACAATTTAAGTGCTCTTTGCCAACTTGTGTGGAGTGCTTGAACAACAGAAATGCTAAAGATCAGCTACCACTATTTTGTTTGAGGTGTGCATTGCTGGTATTTTGGTCAAGCACCTTATCAGCTTATAGGGTACTGTTGAATGACAATGCTTATGTGTGTGCCTTCTTGTGGAACTCAGTACTGTTTGTTTAACACTGTTATCACTCAGAACCTCTCATGAAAGTTCAAGTAGTGCCACTTTTTGTAAAACATTAGTTAACTCTCATCTCATTTGTTGTAGAGACCCTTATGCTTGTTACGTTGTGCTTTGTGGCGGGAGTTTCAGTGGCGCAGTGGGCTGTGTTTGATCCAGTTGCCGCAGCTACTTTCCTGCATCTATGCTGTCCTTTGCAGTGAGTGCATGCTGGTCAGAGACAAAATTGGCCTCGTTGGAATCGTTATAAAGACTTGTATAAATAGTAATTTTTTCCTTTTGGTGGGAACCTTGCTTGGAGCTCCAAGTTCTAGCTGTAAGGTGTTTTAAAACAAGTGTATTTATTGTGGTTTTAGGTTATTGTTTATGTGTTAAGGCAAGGCCTAGTTTCCTAATGAGAGTACACTAATGTCATTGAAATTAAGATATTTTTTTTTTCCTTTGCACCTAAACCTAGTTGCATTAAGGCTTGTTTTAGGCAAAGTTTGTCTTAACGTGTGTTTAGCAATGTATTCAAGAGAGTGTTTGTTAATTTGTAATAGTGTGGGTTAAACCCAGTCGTTTATTTTTTAAATTCTATTTTCAGGCAAGTTGTTGGTTTGGTTACTCAATCACAAAGCCTTTTTAAAATTTCTTAAAGATTCCTCCCTATAAACTGTAAATTTACTTCAATGCTAAGCCTAGCTAATTTTAGAATCTCTCAAGGAATGATAAAACTTTAATGGTTTTCCTGCACTTACCAGTTGCTTAAAGCAGACATTTTGATAAATTGGTTTTGGACTGTTTTGGTGCCAATCAAAAGCAAAACTGAACATTTGCGGGTGGTCCCCTTTTGTACAATTTTGTGTAAGGTTAAATCATGTATGGATTGTGTTTTCCTAAATTTATCAGTTGTTTACATAACAGACATTATCATAATATATATAAAAAGTAGATGAAATTTACTTACTAGGCGAAGGAGCACAGGTAATGATAGTAACATAAATAAAACACACACACACAAACACAAGCTTTCGCAACCTAGTTGCTTCTTCAGGCAGAGTAGGGAAGGAGAGGGAAAAGGAAAGGAAGCGGGTTTTAAGGGAGTGGGTAAGGAGCCATTCCAATCCCGGGAGAGGAAAGACTTACCTTGGGGGAAAAAAAGGAAGGTAAACAAATACACACACATCCACACATATACACAAATGCAGACACACCTAGGCAGACATACTGTAGATGTCTGTGTGGTCAACTAAGTGTAGTATCAGGCTGTGATACTACAACAAACAATATTATTATGTCCACTCACTTTGTTTACTATTGAAAAATTGTCCAACAAAGTACAATGGGGTGCTCTTTCAGGTCCTGTGTAATTTAACTTTTGAATGGTCCTGACTGTAGAAATTGCACTTATTGCGGCAGAGAGGGAAAAATGTTTGTACAGCCACTGGGAAATTATCTCGTTTTCCAGTAAGTCAACAGCTCATTATTTCAATGTCTTCTCATTGTGTGTTCATGATTATGTAAGTGTCACTTCTTGCTGAAAACTCTTTGGTTTTCTTTTATGCTTGTGGGGAATAAAAAAACAAGATCATCATCCATGTGAAATGGGTGAATGTAGGTCTGCAGTGCTTCAGTCTTTTGCTCAATGCAATGATCCTGACAGCTTTCTATTATAGTGTTAAAGCATCCTTGCAGCCTGCAGTATTTCCTACAATAGTAGCTCATAATTAATGTTGCACAATCCCCGCCAGGTCCTAGTATTTTTATCTGTCACTTTCCACTTCTTTCACCTCTGGCAGTACTGCTCATGTGAAAAGTACCTAGTAGCACCGTGGTTCGAAACCCACGTTAAACTATAGGTCCCCCTAGAACTGGCAGGGTAAGTCAGTTTGAAGGTCGGAGGAAGGCAACGGCATACCACCTGCAAACAGGACCATGCCTAGTAAAGCACTGTGGTGTTCAAACTAATCTTCCAATTGTTGACTGCTTTAGCTTTATTTTTTTTTTTTTTTTTTTTTATACAAAATATTGCATAATACAGTGTTATAAAGCAACTTAAATTTTCAGCCATGGCCTTCATCAGAAACAGATAAACATATATTCACACAATCACTCAGGCATAACTCAAGCACACATGACTACCAGCTTGTTGTGCTGGAGTGGCAGAGATAGTGCTCATGTGTATTTTTAAATTATGTTTGTACAACTTATGGGACTTAACTACGGGGTCATCAGTCCCTAAGCTTACAAACTACTTATGAACTAGCTAAGACTAAAGATGGCACAAATATCCATGCCCGAGGGGGGGATTCGAACCCCCGACCATAGTGGCCGTGCTGACCGTGACTGAAGCACCTCAGTCACCTCGGCCACCGCGGCCGGCCATGTGTATTTGATTTATGTCTGAGTGATTGTGTGAATAGATGTGTATCTTTTTGTGATGAAGATTGTTTCTTTTACTTGTCTTTCTGTGGCACAGTGAAAGTCTTTGTAATGAGTTGTTATCTATAATCTAATTTTCATATTCCAACACGGATTTTCCATTGATAGGTATTAAACATTTTATGTTAGGCAAAAATCTAATAATGGAAAGTCCAGGTTGGAATTAACAATATAGTAATAAGGACAGTTTACAACTTACTGTCGTGATGACGAGCTGTGACAGGCACATAAAAAAAGACACACACATACAAGATTTTCAGCTATTGGCCATGGCCTTCTTCAGAAAATAGAACACTCACGCAATCACACAGGCACACAACACAGTCATACGACCATCACCTCCGGCTGTCGCACTTCGAATCACGCTCTGCGGTGTGTAAATTGGGGAGGTGAAAGGGGATAGGAAGATTGCGTGACAGTGGTGAGGAAGGATACAGCACGGCCTAGATAGGAGTAATGAGATGCAGCTTAGAAATGGAGTGGGGAGGCGGGGAGACACACACCACTCAAAATAGGAGACGCTTAGGATAGAAGGGTGGGAACTGTATAGTGTGCAAAAAAGGAAAGTTACTGTAGGTTGAGGCCTGGATATTTTTGTAATCAGAATATGTACTGTAGGGGTAACTCCCATCTATGCAGTTCAGAAAAGCTGCTGGTGGGTGGGAGGATCAAGCTGTGAAGCAGCCATTGAAATCAAGCATGTGCTCTGCTGCATGCTGTGCCACATGGTGGTCTACCTTGATTTTAGCCACAGTTTGGTGGTGGTCATTCATCCTAATGGATAGCTGGTTAGTGCTCATGGCAATATAGTGATTGTAGCCCCGTTGGTAAATTACATGGCTGCTTTCACAGGTGGCCTGGCCTCTGATAGGGTAGGATAAGCCTGTGACAGGAATGGAATAGGAAGTGCTGGGTGGATTGGACAGGGTCTTCCACAGGGATATGATCCATGTGGCAGTGGGCTGGGTATCAGGGAGGCATAGGGATGGACTAGGATATTGTGGAGGTAGGGAGGGTGATGGAACACCACTTTAGGAGAAAGGGAAAGATCTTCGGTAGGATATCTCCCATTTCTGAGCATGAGTACAGAAAATCAAAACCTTGGTGAAGGATGCAATTTAGTTGTGTGAGTCCAGGATAGTACTAGATGACAAAGAGAGCACTCTTTTGTGGATGGTTTCTGGAGTTAGAGGGATGATTTGGGATGTGTGAGGTTATAGCACGGGAGGTCTTCTTGCGGACTAGGTCTGTGGGGTAGTTTCTGTCTGCGTAGGCCTTTGTGAGACCCTCAGCATATTGAGGAAGGGAGTTCTTGTCACAGATACACCATTCACAGGTGGCCAGGCTTCATGGAGAGATTTTTTGATGTGGAAGGGATGGCAACTGTCAAAGTGTAGGTTTCTTGTAATGCTAAACATATAGGGTGATGACTCTTGAAACGTCTTTGGTATTTCCTTGATTGTTAGTTTTTCAGATAAATACAATCTCTATGTTTTTTATGAGTGTATCTCCTTTTGAATGAAATGATATGAGTGCAGATGTTTTTCTCCGTTTCTACTGAAAGTTTGAGCTTTTTGTAAGGAATTCTTGATAGTTTCTAATATATCCCTTGAAATCCCATTACAGTGATATAAATGCCTTTTGACAAACAATTGTGTCATAATGCTGTTGAAAAGTGATATGACTGAAAAATAACACAACATATACAACAGCAATTTTAAAGGAAGAACTGCCGGCCGCAGTGGCCAAGCGCTCTGCGGCACGCCAGTCACGGTCCGCACGTCCACTACGGTCGGGGGTTCGAATCCTCCCTCGGGCATGGATATTTGTGCCATCCTTATTCTTAGCTAGTTCATAAGTAGTTTGTAAGTTTAGGGACTGATGACCCTGTAGTTAAGTCCCTTAAGCTCTACAAACATTTGAATATTTTTGAAAGGAAGAACTGATTTGTAATGGTGTAAGAGGAACTTTATTTTTGAATATTAACTGTATCCCAACCCAAAATATATTCATATTTTCACTTTTCAACAAAGTGACCATGAACATGTTACATTGTGGCACCATCTTTGAGATCCCAGCATCAAATAACTCTGTTGACTGACCATTAAACAGCAACAGTTTCTTTCAACATGCCATCATTGACAATGTCCGAAGTGGATCCGCAGGTTTAAGCTAGTAAATAAATAAAAGATAATAATAGAAAAACAGAAGTTTTGATTTGTTTTATATATTGGAGTTCAGTTTTATCAAGAATCATGGGTTGTAATTTACTGTTTTAATATTAACAGAAGCTGCTGATTTATGAGTGAGTAAACAGGAGTTTATTTGCTACCAAGTAAATCAATGGAGTAATGTGAAGTATTTAGGTGGACATTATTATACATTTGTTGAATATATTACTAGTTGTAAGGTACTTCTATACACAAAAACTCTCAATTTATGTTTTTAACCATTATATTATGATTCAAACATAACATAGTAGCTTTTTTGTTACCATATTGCACATTTTGATCACAAATGAGTAAATAGATTAATAGAATACAGTAAAATGAGAAAAAGGGTGAGTATGACCACTCTACAATAAAAACGTTTTGGAAATGTGTCAGATAATTCCTAATTTACACTCTTGCACTTCTACGTCAGTCTCGTTTTGCATTTCATCATTTGACTGATGGAAATTTAAAGGGGATAGGCAGAGTAATTTATTGAAATACTGAATGGTGATGAAACATACAAGACTATACAATAAAAAGCCCAAGTCCATCTTTTGTAAAGTCTTGGAACTAACAACAGCCATGCAAGTCTTTATTTACTACAGTGTTGACTGCACTTAATATCCTAACAACACACACGTCCGCGGAACACAAACGTCACAAAGCGCGAAGGAACTTTTTCTCAGAATTGTTCACATCACTTGGGCAGTTTCTTCAGTGCACGTTTCTCTCACAGCAGAGTTACGTTCAGCTGCTGCCGCTGCTGTTTTCATCCCTCGCACTCGGCGACAGCAGCGACAGTGGCGGCGGGCTCGCAGACGTCGAGCTCCTCGAGGCGGCCGTGGGTAGCGTGTAGAGAGCACCGTAGTAGGGGGCCACGGCCACCAGAGGGGAGTACTGAGCTGGTGACGACATGTGGGGCGTCGCCGCGAACAGGTGCGTCGGCGTCGGGATGTGCGGGGGTGGGGGTGCCGTCGACGGAGGCGGTGGGAACAGGCCCTGAGAACGTTAGCGGTTGTGAGATTGGCACACACAATTATCTCATATCAAGCAAATAAAAATCAGAGTGGTCAGATAGAAGCTCTGACATTGTTGATACAGCTAGAAGTTCACAAATCTTCAATATTAAGTTAGATGATAAATCTATTTTAAATCCTTCAGAAATATCACAATATTTTAAAGTAGTAGGACAGTTTACAACTCACCACAAAGACCGATGACGAGGCCCGACAGGTGGTACAAAGGCATACACGTACAGCAATTTCAGCTATCGGCCATGGTCTTCTTCAGGAATAGAAACATTCACACAAGCACCAACACAGTCACACAACCGTATCTCCTGCTGCCACTCTTTGAACCAGCCAGATATGATGGTTGTGTGAATGTTTCTATTTCTGAAGATGGCCATGACCAATAGCTGAAAGTGTATGTGTGTGTCTTTTTAATGTGCCTGTCGCAGCTCGTCATCACCTCTTTTTGATGGGTTGTAAACTGTCCTATTACTATACTGTTAATTCCAACTTGGACTGTCCATATTTTTAAGGCTTTTTAAAAATAAATGTATTGTATGGGAGGGTGTTGTCTGTAACTGACTGTAATAGCATACAGGCTGACTTAGACAAAATTTCTAGTTGGTGTGAAGAATGGCAGCTAGCTCTCAATGTAGAAAAGTGTAAGGTGATGTGCATGAGTAGAAAAAACAATCCCATAATGTTCGAATACAGCATTAGTAGTGAGCTTCTTGATGCTGTCGCGTCGTTCAAATATCTAGGCGTAACATTGCAGAGCGATATGAAATGGAACGAGCATGTAAGGACAGTTGTGAGTAAGGCAGATAGCCGACTTCAGTTTATTGACAGAATTTTGGGAAGATGTACTTCACCTGTAAAGGAGACCGCATACAAAACGCTTGTATGACCACGTCTTGAGTATTGCTCAAGTATTTGGGACCCGCAGCAGATCGGTTTGAAGGAAGACATAGAGGCGGTTCAGAGGCGAGCAGCTAGATTTGTTACTGGTAGGTTCGACCAATGCGCGAGTGTCACGGAAATGCTCCGGCAACTCAATTGGGGATCGCTGGAAGAAAGACGACGTTTGTTTCGTGATTTCTGTTAAGTAAATTTAGAGGGCCGGAATTTGAAGCTGCGTGTAGTACGATCTTGCTGCCGCCTACTTACATTTCGTGTAAAGATCACAAAGACAAGATAAGAGAAATTAGGGCTCGTACGGAGGTATATAGGCATTCTTTCTTTCCTCGTTCAATTTGGGAGTGGAATAGGAAAGGAAATGCCTAGTAGTGGTACAGTGTACCCTCCGTCACGCACCTTACGGTGAATTGCGGAGTATGTATGTAGATGTAGATGTAGATGAAATCAGACAAATTGCAACCTATAGGAAGTCATGTAATACATAACTTATATAGAGAAGTATTCAATACCTGATTTTATTCATACACCTATACATCTTAGTTTCCAGGCCAGCTTGGTTAGCCATGCAGTCTACTGCACTGCTTACTGAGACAGTGGGGCATACCGGCCTCGGTTCGAGTCTGCCCGGCAGATTAACAAGTGGATCGGAGTGCCAGCCAGCCTGGGTGTGGTTTTTAGTCGGATTTTCATATCCACCTAGGTAAATACTGGGCTGGTCCCCAAGTCCCACATCAGTTACACATTTTGCAAACATTTCATAACACTTTACACTTTCTAACCTATAACACTATACGCAGACATTTGGGGTGCACATTTCCTTCCGGCAGTCATCGTGTGGTTGCACTTAAATGTTTTGATAGTTGACATGCATATAATAGCAGTCATTTTTTAGTATGTTATACTATGTTGGTCATTTTTGAAGCTAGGGCTTCAGAAGTAACATATGAGTTAACTCATGATTTTTGTGTGTAACTACTTACTCACCATTTTTATTTTTATTATTCAGAAACATATGAATGGCATTACAACTAAAATGTCATAACTAATATGTAATATGCGTGTTTTCATTTTTCTTTGTTTAAGAAGGACAAACTATTATACAGAGACTAACGATACAATTCATGTAAAATCAATGTTACAGCATTTGAAAGACCTATTAGTAATGCAGTAAACTATATTTTAAACCAGGACTAACTGAAAGAAGGGAAAAATATCAGGAACATCTGGGTTTTATGATTTTTTTAAATTTATTTATTATTATTATTATTTGTATATATGTAAGTTTTGGTGTTCAGTCCAGAGAGTGGTTTAATGTAGCTCTCCAACCTACTCTATCCTGTACAAGCCTATTCTTCTCTGAATAAGAATGGCAACTGGATTTACAAGAAATACACCAAAAACAACACCAACCTCATTAAGAACAACTGTGAACACTTCAGCATCAGCTCCAACCCACCAATCGGCAGAAGGAACTTCAGTACATCCAACTAGAAGGAATATGAGGCAGCCAAATCATCTGAAGGACTGCATGTATTTATTAAACTTTAAGACATGTAAATATGAAACTTTACACATATATTTAGAGACCTCTCAAGTTCAGATTACAGGTGTTGAATACGTCTTCCATTAGTGACATGAACAATATCACACTACCATATTCAGGCACTGATGTTATAGATGCTATGGATCTGGTTCTTCAACTCTTCCAGGTTCTGTGGCACTTGTGGTAGATAAACATAGTCTTTAATGAAACCCCACAGGAAGAAGTCATAGGGTGACAAATCTGGTGACTGTGGAAAACAGTTTGAATTTGTGCAATATTTTCTTCAGGAACACAAGAGTGACCCGGACTGTTTCCTTTACATACACACCCGGTACGTAAAAACTGATGATACCACCTGTGAATGTTCCACCCATTCATAGGATCAATTTGGTACCTCAACCTGAAAAGTCTTTGCACTGTAATCACTGAATGGAACTTCGCAAACTCAAGAATACAAAATGATTTCTGATGCGGAGTAGCCATTTTATATGATGGTTATGAAGTAAAACAGAAGATAACTGACGTCCAGCAGCTACAAATATTAACACAAACAAGACTACGTATTCATTTCTCTAACAGCCAAGGTGCAGCAATTGATAGTTTGGACAAAATAATACTTTGTAATACTTACATTCTTTTTGAAAAACTTGTACATGCATATCATTTATGTGTGAGTAAATGATTAGATTTATGTAGGTCTGTAAAGTGTAGAATGGCCACCAGAGTGCATTTGTGATTTCACTGCCCTTTGAAGTTGGTACCAGTCAATTGCCACCAGTCAGACAGTGAAGTAACATGTTTATGTACAGTATGAAGTATCCAAGATGCTTCCCAGACATGTTGGACGGCCTATCTGCCAATGGAATGCATTTGACAGAGGCCACACTGTTAGATTGCATGAAGTAGGATGCTCATATTGTGCAATTGCTAGGCACTCAGATTTCACAGTGGCCCAATATTGGAATCAATGGGTACGTGAGGGTTCCCAGTCACATTTTGCAGGTTTAAGTCGACTAATGAACATCGCCCGAGAGAGGACCATCTTACGGTGCACCAAACATTGCGTGATCCCACGAACTCGTCACCCACTATCTGTGAACATATACTGGAGACCCTACAACATTCTGTGAGTTCCAATACACAGTCTTGATGACTTGCATCTACAGGGTTGAGGCGCTACAGCCCCATGTGCCACTGACATCAGAACACCAGCACTGATATTTGGAGGAGTGCTTTGCGTGAAAGCTATGGCCAGAGGAGGAATGACATCACTTCACATTCAGTGATGATTTCTGCTTGTCCATAATCTTCGATGAGCATCTTGTTCATGTTTGGAAGCATCAAGGGCAGAAGGCCCATCTTGCCCATACTGTGGAGAGAGACACAAATGTAACCAGTAGTATCATGTTGTTGGGAGCCATAGGATCATAGGGTCACCTTGCAAGAGTCCCTCCTTTGCCGCTCGCTATAATATGTACTGTATGTCTGTACTGCAAGAGACAGTTTCATTAAGAGGACATGTGTCAATGGAGAGGTTCTCTTGTATTAAAAACTCTTCTTATCTTGTGGCCATTGCATTGAAAACCGTCAATCCAGGATCTTGCAGCAGTACAGTTCACCTTATACACGGAAATGAAAGGTGATTGAGGTTAAATGACGAACTCTTGTAGTTGTTCTTTCTTTTCCATTAAAACATTTATGTTCTTGTTGCACAATATTTTAGTGGGCAACAAGACAAAACCCATCTGCTCGTGAATGCAGCCCAAACTATTCTACAATATGGCTTCTCTCCAAACATTTCCAGCTATGCCACCATGGTCATAAATTAATTGGATTATTCATTTTTTATATACATACTAAACTAATATTTGGAATAGGTTATAAATATTGTTCTTTAGTTCTTATTTGCAATAATTACTTATTGTGGCAATATGGATACACATAGTTACAGTCATTTCTTTAAATTAGTTGCATACATACAAGTCTTCATTTGACTTTATAAATTTCAATGTCTTACGTACTCAAATTAATGGTTCTATTTGTGATTTTTATGTAGGTAAGTTAATAGTTTATATTTATTGTTTTGGTGTACTGTTATTTAGACTCATAATTGTAATGCATCTTAATATGGTGTTTAATTTATTATAAATACAGATTTGTGTAGTGGCGTAGTATTGCAGTTAATTTCGGCAATAACTTTTTAGTATCAGACAGTGTGTGTGTTTTTATTTGTGTTTTTTGTGTCTATCAGTGAACCTGTGCTTTGGGTAAGTCAAACAATCTTTATTTTTATACATATTTTTCCCACCAGGAAAGTCTCCTTCTAATATAAATATGTAATCATGTTGTTCGATAGTTACAACGTGTAGTAATGTTACATTTATATTAGTACACGTTTTTATAGGATCAGCGTATTCCATAACTATCCGTAATGTATTTTTAGTGTTTGTAATTGTTATTTACAAAAGCATCAAAGCTGACTATTACGTATTACTTGTCAAAGTTAATACGTTATTTTAATAAAGACTACAGTACCATGTAGCAGTGGCAGCTGGTGACCAGAAAAGATGGTAGTGCACTTTTTTCACCAGCTGCCAACTCTCCAGTATGGCAGCTCAAAGCATTCCGGAAAAAAAAAAAAAAAAAAAAAAAAAACGCTATTGAGCCAAGATATCATAGATGTAGATGAATAAAAGCTGCAAAGTCTCTGAATTTTGGCGAAAAAAAAATCGCATATGTTTTTTAATAGAAGTGACTTTAAGCATAATGAGATTTAATTCCACTACGGTCGGGGGTTCGAATCCCCCCTCGGGCATGGATATTTGTGCCGTCCTAGTTCATAAGTAGTTTGTAAGTTTAGGGACTGATGACCCTGTAGTTAAGTCCCATAGACTTGACAAACATTTGAACATTTTGAGATTTAATTGGTACACATAGCAATGAATGTATGAAGCATTGGAAAACTTTTGCTTCACAAGAGCCTGCACCTCACGTAACAAATTACTCATGACTATCGGGCTATTAATTTGTGTGAACAATTCTTTAAATGGTTACTTAACTGTTCTGTGATATGCGTTGCCACAGTCTGGGCATCATGCTTTTCTTGTGCTATAAAATCCCAAATTTTTTCAATTTTTCAAAGTCACACTATCACATGCCGTAAGATGGGTAAGTTTTCATTGTTTTTGACGTCGTATCTCCTGAACTATAAATCCTATCTCAAAATCCTTTCTTAGCTGATGTCTTTTACCTGTAAACTACTTTCCTGCCCAATTTCAGCTTCGTTGGTGAAGTAGTTTTCGAGGTATCGTGTTTAGTCAGTGAGTGAGTGAATGAGTGGGTGAATAAGTGTCCTTTCTCTTTTATATAGTTATAGATTATATATAGTAACTTTTGAGCAATGAAAGTTAGAGTGTCAGAGGTGAGGTGAATGGTGACGGTACCTGCCTGTGGGCCATCTTGAGGCGGGAGGTGAGCTGCTTCTTCCACTTGGTGCGGCGGTTCTGGAACCACGTCTTGATCTGCACCTCCGTCAGCGCTAGCGCCTTGCTCAGCTCCATCCGCTTGCTGACGCTCAGGTACTTGTCCAGCTGCCAACAAGATACCGACATACCGTCACCAGCATCTGTCATCAAATCTGCACCGTGTGTCATACTAAGAGGGGTAAGAAAGTAAGATTGCAGTGCTGATTTTCTCGGCTTTTCTCTCTTGCAGAGAAATTTGTAGTGTGTGGTAGTCAGTGGCGGATTGTAGGGCCTGGTGGTCTCGGGGTAAAGCGCTCGACTGGAAACCGAAAGGTCGCTGGCTCAAAACCCGGCCGGACCTCGGATTTTTTCAGTTTGCTCTTTAACCCATCCTTCACCTCTCAACGATGTGAGGAGTCGCAAGAAACGACAATCCACGTTAAGCTGTAGGTCCCCTTTCCTTTTCCCCGGTTGGTTAATTGGGGTAGGCTTAGGGACACGCAAGTCGCCGATGTGGCGTGCAATTGAAAGACTTGCACCAGGCCAATGAGCCACACGAAATTATTATTATTAGTGGCAGATTTTCACATTTGCCACCAGTAGGCTACTCAAATTTGAGCCGCGCCTACCGACATCTACAATTTGATACCCTGTTTCACAATCAAACTTTGTGTCAATGAAATTGTAACTTTATGTTTTGTTCCCTATCGTCCTAATTATACCGCGTTTTTCCGTAATTGGTATGACTGTGCACTTGCGAATCGAAATGTCACTTCCTAAATTATTTTTACCAGAGGTGCCCAGTGGGGGGTGGGGGGGGTGGGGGGCGAGTCTGACCACAGAGTAACACATACAGAGGAGAAGCCCCCCCTAAACCTATGTCCTACGCTCCTCTCGTAGTTCCGTAAGATGCTAGCAGGTGACAGGCGGTTCCCTGGCTTAGTACCGGTCGACCTCACTAGAGGCACTTCTGAGGGTGCCTCTGGCACGTCAGAGGGTAGCGTGGAGGGGAGGCTGAGGGGAGAGCTCGTGCCGCCTGCCACGAGGCACAGACAAATATATAAAGATGGGAAACCTCGATAAGGGCCCGGTCCTACGCTCAGGGGTGCGGGGAGGGAGGGTTTCCAGCAGTTCCGTAAGATGTCCCATGATGGCGCTGCAGTCAGAAGTAGCCCTTTAAACTGGCCAGAGCAGGCGGCAGGTAGCGGCTGCCCCCACCACCACCTCCCCTCAAACGCCAGCACGCCAGACACAGCCGTGGCCTCGTGGCAGGCGGCATGAGCTCTCCCCTCAGTCTCCCCTCCACGCTACCCTCTGACGTGCGAGAGGCACCCTAAGCCAGCGATCCGCCTGACACCTGCTAGCATCTTACGGAACTACGAGGGGAGCGTAGGACAGTGGTTTAGGGGAGGCTTCTTCTCTGTATATGTTACTCTGTGGTCCGGTGTGCCAGCTTCTGAGGGGAGGTGGTGGTGGGGGCAGCCGCTACCTGCCACCTGCTCTGGCCAGTTTAAAGGACTGCGTCTGACCGCAGCGCCATCATAGGACATCTTATGGAACTGCAGAAAATCCCCCGCCCCGCACCCCTGAGCGTGTGACCGGGCCCTTGCGGAGGTTTCCCGTCTGTGGTCTGACGTAAACTGAACTGTGTCACTGAAATATCTGGGAGGGGGGTGATGAAAAATTGGTACTTTTGACTTTTGGGCAGTCTTGGAAGGCTTTATAAAACAATTTGCAAAATGTGAAGTGAAAGAAATTTAATTTCAATATTAAATGGCAAAACCATATTTATCCAGGATCTAATATCTCATGTGTGTGTGTAAGGGGGGGGGGAGGGATTGATCAAGTTTTGGGGGGGAGGTGGGCGCCTCTGATTTTTTTACAACCCAACTATTAGGTTAAGATTACACAAAAAATAGTTTTTGAGTTAATAAAAGAACAGTCATATACTAATAACGTGGGAGTAAGCTAAAAAGAACAGTGATATACTAATAACGTGGGAGTAAGCTAAACTTTTTTTACTTCGTATACAATAATTTCCATTCGGTAAACTTAATGTTTTTACACTCACAGTTTTAAAATTTTGCTCCTAAATTTGCCGCCCCTAAAATCTGCCGCCCTAGGCTCCAGCCTATTCAGCCTACTGATAAATCCGCCACTGGTGGTAGTTCTTGTATCTATATCTTGTAGTGTAACAAATACACTACAAGCTTCCTCTATTGGGATAAGATACCCAAATGATGTTTTGAATGGGTGTAGAGAACCTCTAGGACGTGTACTGTTCGAGGATTCTATGTTTTTCAGGGGTTTTCCTAGACGGGAGCAAGTTACCTGTCACAGAGGTTACTTGCAGGATGATCAAGAGGAGCATCAGCTTCCATGAATAATCAGTAAAGAGGAGAAGCCTTTGTTTATTGTTCTTTTAACATTCATAGAATATATGACATCAACTGCGATTGGGCAAAGCTGAAAATGTGTACCCAGCCGGGATTCGAACCCGGGTCTCCTGCTTTCTAGGCAGTTGCGCTGACCCCTACACCACTGGGGACACAGTGATCACCGCACATGCAAGGACTACCTAAGCACGCCTCCCGTCAGATACAAATTCCCAGCTTCGTCCTATCGATAGTGGGGAGGAGTGGGCAAAGTTTGAAGCCCTTACTCTTACGGGAATTAGTTCATAACTACGAGTTTGAGTACTGTGGGCAGGGCGAAGCTGGGAATTTGTATCTGACGGGAGGCGTGCTTAGGTAGTCCTTGCAGGTGCGGTGATCACTGTGTCCCCAGTGGTGTAGGGGTCAGCGCAACTGCCTAGGAAGCAGGAGACCCGGGTTCAAATCCCGGCTGGGTACACATTTTCAGCATTGTCCAATCGCAGTTGATGTCATATATTCTATGAATGTTGAATAATAACAAGTGCAGAATCAGAAGTGACTATTGTTCTTTTGTTTTTTATGTATTATTCAGTTGTTAATGATGGTCTAGTCTGGAGTTTGAATGTATTGGACGTGACTCTCCTTATGTAGATGTGTAATAAGGAGCATTTTCAGAAGAGACATAGTAGTTGGGTACAATAAAGCCTATTTATACGAAAGTTTGAAAATGAGTAACTTATTTATAGTAAAAGTTAGTTCTTTTGAGCTAGTGTTTATCTTCATTATCTTCAGATGCATTTAGTTAACGAAGAAGAAGTCCAAGTTCTAATATCTACGTGAAGAAGAAGATTGATTGGGGCACGGAAATACTGGACCTCAGATACTTACCATTTAATGAGAAAAACATAATTCATACGAAATGTATTCTCCAAATTAAGCACGGTCTTGGGGACATTTCAATATATACCACTAAATATAGACAACATTGTTACTAAAAACAACAAAAAGTAATTTACTTCAGATCTTTATATCAGAATCTAATTAACATTCAGACGAATGTAAGCTATATATTTTTTAGACAACAATCTACAGGTTTTCTTTTAAAAACAACCTCGAGAAACAAAATGTTTTGTTGTGAAAATGTGATACCTAACAAACACTCTTTATTCTTATATCTAACAATGGGAAGTACAGGTTGAAATTCAATAACATAATGAGAATGTACATCTACAAAAATACTCTGCCACTCACACTGAAATGCTTGCCAGAGAGTTAACTGAACCGCTTTTATGATACTCCTCTACCGTTCCATTCTCTAATAGCATGCGGGGAAACCGACACCTGAATCCTTCTATTTTCGATCTTATTTCTCTTATTTTATGATGATGATTATGTCTCCTTATGTAGATAGGTGCCAACAAAATATGTTTGCATTCAGAAGAGAAAGATTTGTTGTTGTTGTTGTTGTGGTCTTCAGTCCGGAGACTGGTTTGAAGCAGCTCTCAACAATAACCTATCCTGAGCAAGCCTCTTCATCTCCACATAAGAACGGCAACCCACATCTGTCTGAATCTGCTTACTGTATCCATCTCTTGGTCTTCCTCTGCGATTTTTCCCCACACACTTACCTCCAACGCCAAATTCAAAATTCCTTGATGTCTAAGAATGTGTCCTACCAATCTATCCTTTCTTTTAGTCAAGGTCTGCCAGAAATTTCTTTTCTCTCCAATTCTGTTCAGTACCTCCTCATTAGTTACGCGACCCACCCACCTAAAATTCAGCATTCTTCTGTAACACCACATTTCAAAAGCCTCAATCCTCTTCCTGTCCGCACTGTTTATCGTCCATGTCTCACTCCCATACAAGGCAACACTCCACACAAATGCCTTCAGAAAGTACTTCCTTAGGATTAAATAAATATTCGAGGTTAACAAATTTCTCTTTTTCAAGAACGCTTTTCTACCCATTGTCATTCTGCATTTTATATCCACTGTACTTCGACCATCATTTTTTATTTTACTGCCCAAGTAACAAAACTCATCTACCTTCTTTATTGCTTCGTTTCCCAATCTAATTCCTTCAGCATCACCTGATTTTCTTACACTGCACTCCATTACCCTAGTTTTGCTCTTGTTAATGTTCATCTTATATGCACCTTTCAGCACACTGTCAATTCCGTTCAATAGCTTTTCCAGGTCCTTTGCTGTATCTGACAGAATTACTATGTCGTCGGCAAAACGCAATGTTTTTAATTCTTCCCCCTGTACTTTAATTCCTTCTCCAAAGATTTATGGTTTGATATTTATATCATCTGTGCCTGAGATCACCACCAGCTACAGAGAAGGCCGCGGCGCTCTCGTGTGACGTCAGGCAGAGTAGGTTGCGCGCGCATAGCTGACTGGCTCGCTGCTTCGGCATAGTGGGCCGTGCCCCAGCGGCTACCCAGTCAGCTATGCGCGCGCAACCTACTCTGCCTGACGTCACACGAGAGCGCCGCGGCCTTCTCTCTAGGTGGTCTTGCTGAGATACAAGGCAGGATCGTTCACATTATGTCAAACTGACAGATTAACAGTAAAGAATTAATACCTGGTAAACGTAATATATATACCATCTAAAGAACATATATACTGCAATTATATGCAGTCATTGTAATCAATTATACCTCCACGATGCCATATGGAAATAGCCTGATGATGGCCACAGTGCCGTAATAGGCCTATTGCTATAATAATAAACAGTTTTTAACATCTATAAAGTGAAGCAGCATTTTGGCATTACTTAGATTTACAATATGTCCTTAAAAGACATACACAATGCTGCAGGCCCAAATGAAATGAAAAGTTCACATTAACGTTCATTGCTGCTGTATTCCCATTTAGGAGAGCCTGGGGAACATTGATACGTTTGTCTATATGAGAACATGAGGCAGAATTGCACTAAGTCACCGTTGTCTAGTGGTTATAGTGCATGCCTTAAAAACAGGAAGTCCCGGGTTTGAATTCTAGCCGGTGCACAAATTTTAATTCAGTGCCCCTCCTTCAGATTTATAACTTACTCCTGGTCATTAAAATTGCTACACCATGAAGATGACGTGCTACAGACGCGAAATTTGACTGACAGGAAGAAGATGCTGTGATATGCAAACGATTAGCTTTTCAGAGCATTCACAGAAGGTTGGCGCCGGTGGCGACACCTACAACGTGCAGACAAGAGAAAGTTTCCAACCGATTTCTCATACACAGACAGCAGTTGACCGTCATTGCCTGGTGAAACGTTGTTGTGATGCCTCGTGTAAGGAGGAGAAATGCGCACCATCACGTTTCCGACTTTGATAAAGGTCGGATTGTAGCCTATCGCGATTGCAGTTTATCATATCGCACCACTGCTGCTTGCGTTGGTCGCGATCCGATGACTGTTAGCAGAATATGGAATCGGTCGGTTCAGGAAGGCAATACGGAACGCCGTGCTGGACCTCAACGGCCTCGTATCACTAGCAGTCGAGATGACAGGCATCTTATCCGCACGGCTGTAACGGATCGTGCACCCACATCTCGATCCCTGAGTCAGCAGACGGGGACGTTTGCAAGACAACAACCATCTGCACGAACAGTTCGACAACGTTTGCAGCAGCATGGACTATCAGCTCGGAGACCATGGCTGCGATTACCCTTGACGCTGCATCACAGACAGGAGCGCCTGCGATGGTGTACGCAACGACGAACCTGGGTGCACGAATGGCAAAACGTCATTTTTTCGGATGAATCCAGGTTCTGCTTACAGCATCATGATGGTCGCATCACCGCGGTGGAGTAGCGGAGCGGTCTAAAGCACCTCGCTGCGGAGCGCGCGGTTGCTCGCCGTGGAGGTTCGATTCCTCCATGGAGCATGGGTGTGTGTGTTTTTCCGTGGGTTAGTTTACCTAGGTTTAAGTAGTTTGTAAGCTACGGACTGATGACTACGCAGTGTGGTCTGATAGATTTACAGACATTTGATTTGATGGTCGCATCCGTGTTTGGCAACGTTGCAGTGAAGGCACATTGGAAGCGTGTATTCGTCATCGCCATACTGGCGTATCACTCGGTGTGATGGTATGTGGTGGTAATAGTTACATGTCTCGATCCCCTCTTGTTCCCATCGATGGCACTCTGAACTGTGGCCGTTACACTTCAGATGTGTTACGACCCGTGGCTCTACCCTTTATTTTATCCCTGCGAAACCCTACATTTCAGCAGGATAATGCACAACCATATGTTGCAAGTCCGGTATCAGCCTTTCTGAATACGGAAAATGTTCAACTGCTGCCCTGGCCAGCAGATTCTCCAGATCTCTCACCAACTGATAACGTATGGTCAATAGTGACATAGCAACTGACTCGTCACAATACGCCAGTCACTACTCTTGATGAACTATGGTGTCGTATTGAAGCTGCATGGGCATCTGTACCTGTACACGCCATCCAAGCTCTGTTTGAATCAGTGCCGAGGTGTATCAAGGACGTTATTACGGCCAGAGGTGGTTGTCCTGGGTACTGATTTCTCAGGATCTATGCACCCAATTTACATGAAAATGAGATCACATGTCAGTTCTAGTATAATATATTTGTCCAATGAATACTCGTTTATCGTCTGCATTTCTTCTTGGTGTAGCAATTTTAATGGCCAGTAATGTATGTCGTTCCATTAGAGTGTTTTGTTTTTGTTGCCAGCACAAATGCCTGTCACATTGACTCAGTAGTAAATGCAGAAATGCACACCTTGAGGCCACCCCGCTCTGCTGCAAACAACGTTAAATGGAATGCCCGCACAGTCCGTTTCTGTTGTGATATCGTCCGTGATGTGACACAGCACCCCATCTACATCTACATCTACATGGATACTCTGCAAATCACATTCAAGTGCCTGGCAGAGGGTTCATTAACCACTTTCATAACTTTTCTCTACCGTTCCATTCTCTAATAGCGCGCGGGAAGAAAGAATACCTAAATCGTTCCGTTTTCGATCTGATTTCTCTTACTTTATTCTGATGGTCATGTCTCCCTAACTAGGTGGGTGCTAGCAAAATATTTTCACATTCAGAAGTAAAAGTCGGTGATTGAAATTTCGTAAATAGATCTCGCCGCAACGAATAACGTCTTTATTTTAATGATTTCCACCTCAAATCGTGCAACATTTCCGTGACGCTTTCCCCCCCAAACGTGATAAAACAAAACGAGCTGCCCTTCTCTGAACCTTCTCAATGTCTTCCGTCAGTCCCACCTGGTGAGTGTTCCACAAGGGGCAACAGTACTCCAGGAGAGGACGCACAAGTGTGATGTAGGCAGTCTCTTTAGTGGAGCTGGTGCATCTTCGAAGCGTTCTGCCGATGAAACGTAACCTTTGGTTGGCCTTCCCCACAATATTTTCTATGTGTTCTCCCCAGTCAAAGTTGTTCGTAATTGTAACTTCTAGGTATTTGGTAGAATCTACGACCTTAAGGTTTGAAAGTTCAGCGGATTTCTTTTAGTGGTCATGTGTATTACTTCACACTTTTCTTTATTTAGTGTCAATTGCCAATCTTCGCACCAAGTAGAAATTTTGTCTAAATCGCTTTGCAGTTGCTTTTGATCCTCAATTGACTTCACTAACCGATAAACGACAGCATCATACGCGAACCGTCTAAGGGAGCTATTCAGATTGTCTCCTAAATCGTTTATAAACACGAGGAAGAGTAGGGGACCTATATCGCTTCCCTGTGGAACACCAGATATCCTTTCTGTTTTACTCGATGACTTACCGTCAATTACAACGAATTGTGTTCTTTCTGATAGGAAATCGTGAATTCAATCGCACAATTGGGGAGATATACCATAAGCACGCAATTTCATAAGAAGCCGCTTGTGGGGTACAGTGTCAAGGGCCTTCCTGAAATCCAGAAATATGGAATCGATTTCACAGCCATCACAGCCATGTACACAGAAAAGTCTGTCTTCAAAGTGTGAATTGAGGTGGGTACAATCGGTCCCGTCAGTTTGACATTTTCTCCTGCATCCAGCGATTTCAGTCTGCGACAAGGCTGCTTGTTTATGACTGACACGATCGTCGATTTCTTGGAAGTGCAGTCCATCTCCGTACTCTAGTGGATAGCGTTGTGGGTTGTCACACAGGGGGCCGGCTTCCATCCCGGTCAGATTGGAGATTTTCTCTGCTCGGAGGCTGGGGGTTGTGACATCGTCATCATCATTGACATACAAGTGGCGTCAGCTAAGACTTGCATCCGGCAGGCTCAACACGACTTCAGTTGGGGCCTAACGGCTATAAATCCCAGATGACCATCATCATCCTCATCATCTGAAGTACAGTTCACCAGCGCCACAACCCGGATTTGAATTTATTATTCTATGACTTATTTTTACAATTTTTGTAATTTAACCTTCTACGAGAACAATTGCACAATAAATAAAATGAGTAGGCTCGCAATAATTTGAAAGTGGAAGAGGAGCAACGTGGTGGAAATGGGGCGTATAAAATAGGCTCGTAAAATAATTAAGCAGTTTCTATGTTACTAGCCAATCAATCACCAAAGCTGGAACTGAAATAGTTTTGCAATGGATACCAGCACATACAGGTATACATGGCAATGAAATGGCAGACTTTCTAGCCAAAAAAGGAACCAAAATTTCTCAAACAAAATGTCCAAAATTATCATACATCTCCATTAAAAGACTCATCAACAACAGTTTCAAGAATAAGTTTTATGACCACTTGACAACACAAGGGCAAGGAAAAACATGGCTTCTACTGTTAGAAGAGAAGAACGCACTTCCCAAACACCCACGAAGGGAAAACTGTGGCAGCATTTCGAAGAATTACTGGCCACGACTGCCTTGCGGAACACCTGCACAGGATTGGAATCTTACCCTCACAGAAGTTTGTTATATGTGAAAGAGAAGACACCATTATGAACTGGGAGCATCTCAGAAACTGTGAAAGACTGCAATATTGTGACGGGATATCAGATGGTCAACTGTATTGGGAAGTTAGAAGACTAATGACTATGTATCAAATGTCTGAGCATTAAATAAATAAATGTTACTAGCCAAAGAGAAAGGACTAAAAAATTGTTCAAATGTTTGTAAATCTATCGGACCAAACTGCGTGGTCATCAGTCCGTAGCTTACAAACTACTTAAACTAAGCTAAACTAACCTAAGGACAAACACACACACCCATGCCCCAGGGAGGACTCGAACCTCCACGGCGAGCAACCACGCGCTCCGCAGCGAGACGCTTTAGACCGCTCGGCTACTCCACCGCGGCAGAGAAAGGTCTTTACAGTTTAATTAACATGAGACTCTATGTGTAAAAACTGAACTAAAGTAACACTTTTGTTGTTTATAAGATTCCACTGGGTGGCGCCGCTGACCTGGTAAGCAGCATATGAACAACCGGCTCCTAACTTCAGCATAGCAGTGACACTATGACAGCATCAAAGCTGGTCGCGGCGGCATTAAAACCGCTCATATCTTTTTTCCGCAAATCTGTTCAGTACCTTCTCATTAGTTACGTGATCTATCCACCAAATTTCAAAAGCTTCTATCACCTTTTTTTTTTTTGTCTGAACTCCTTACTGCCCACATTTCATTCCAATAGAAACGTCAGTACTCCAGACAAATGCATTTCGAAAGGACTTCCTGACATTTAAATTAATATTTGAAGTCAACAAATGTGTTCATAAATGCTTTTCTTCCCACTGACATTCTGCCCTTTTCTCCTTGCAATGTTTTACTGCTCAAGTAACAAAAATCATCTACTGCTTTCATTGTCCTTCCGGTGCTGAGTCGACAATATCGTGCTGGCTCAGAATGTGTCCTCCAAAAAAATCTCTTCCTTTAATCAAGATATACCAGAAATTTCTTCTTTCCACAAATCTGTTCAGTATCTTCTCATTAGTTAAAGGATCTACTCATCTAATCTTCAGCATTCTCCTGGGACACCACATTTCCAAAGCTTCTATCATCTTTTCGTCTGAATTTCTTATCGTCCACGTTTCACTCCCATACAGTGCTACTTTCCAGAAAAATGCATTCAGAGATAACTTCCTAACATTTGAATAAGTCAAGAAATTGCTCTTCTTCAAGAATTATTTTCTTCCCATTGCCATTCTATCGTTTTCATCATCCCTACACCGACCACTGTAATTTGCTTTACTGCCCAAATAACAAAAATCATCTGCTTTCATTGTCTCTTTGCTTCGTCTAATATAATTCCGTCAACGTCGCCTAATTCTCTTACAAGGAGAGGACGCCCATTCGTCATGGCCGAATTCGTCTAAATTTATGGTACATGTAGGGCGTGGTGCACCAAATGGAACTCAAAAAGAAAAAAAAGTAAAAGAATAAAATAAAAAAATAAGAGGTCGGATTTTTATTGAAAGGTTCGCGGCAAATATACAGGGTGTTACAAAAAGGTACGGCCAAACTTTCAGGAAACATTCCTTACACACAAAGAAAGAAAATATGTTATGTGGACATGTGTCCGGAAAAGCTTAATTTCCATGTTAGAGTTCATTTTATTATTTATCTTCAAATCACATTAATCATGGGATGAAAACACGCAGAAACAGAGCGTACCAGTGTGACTTCAAACACTTTGTTACAGGAAATGTTCAAACAGTCTTCTGTTAGAGAGGATACATGCATCCACCCTCCGTTGCATGGAATCCCTGATGCGCTGAAGGCGTATTGTATCACAGCCGTCCACAATACGAGCACGAAGATTCTCCAGTGGGACATTTAATTGTAAGGTACATCACCGTTCCCTTTGGATTCCTACTTAATTCAGTGCTCTCCGATACACACGACCGAACAGCGGAGGCGTGGTACTCAAGCGTCAAATTTAGGTTACAATATCTCCGGATGTAATTAACATTTTACAATGCAAGAAACGGCACTGATTACGTATTTGTTTACATGTTCAGATGTGCTAACAAAACTAACGGGGTTCCATTTTAAAAAACGTTGGTTTGTGTTAAAATACATAGTTTCGTGCATTTTTTTATGGTTTGTATGAACCAATTACAACAGCCCCTAACCTCACGTTCGGTCTGTGGAATCGGTTCGTCAGTATTTGATGGTCCGCCTCCGTAGCTCAGCGGTAGCGTCGCTGACTACCACACAGGGGGCCCGGGTTCGATTCCCGGCAGGGGACTGTGTGTTGTGTGTTGTCCTAATCATTATCATCTCATCATCATTGGCACGTAAGTCGACCACGTGGCGTCAAATAGAAAGACTTACACTAAGGCGGCCGAACAATCCCGCAAGGGATCTCCCGGCCAAGAAAGCCTTGGGGTTGGAACACTTGCGGGGAGTGACACTTGCGAGGAGTGACTCTTGCGGGGAATCTGGGGCCCTTGGGGCGGCTAATGGCTTTTCCTGGGTACAGGTACACCAAGAAGTCTAGCACTGTTGTTGTCAAGTTTCCACACTGTCAACATAACACGAAACTCGGTGAAATTGCACAACCCTTAGCAAGCTGAAGAGCAATATAGTAACTTGTTCTAACTACATATTAATTCGTTGAGTGTTCCTCCTGAAAACAAAAAGGTATTTTAATAGTAATAATGTTTGGAGAGTTATTAAGACATTCTCTGCTACTACAAGACGATGACTTTCCACAGTCATACTTCCCAAAAGCATATTATTCAGAACACTAAGGATATCAAGACACCTGCGCAAGCAATAAATATATCAGGCATCTTGCACAGCTACGTTGATGTAATTGACCGCTATGCACTATCACGCAACTTCCATCTCTTTAAAAATAGCTACTATGCTTTTTAATAGGAGACGCAACCTTAAACCTTCAATTACAAAACATTAATAATAAGTCAATGAGTATTTTACATACTTGAAGCGTTTATTCGTAGACCCCAAAACAATATGGCTGTATTCGAATTACTGTATGTTGTAGAAGTCTACGCCGAACCTAATTATAATCGTACCTCTGAGGAGAGAACGTTGTTTTCACTTCTGCGTTGTGCTGTGCTACGTAACGACCTCATACCGTTCCATTTTGCCGAAAGCTATGTATGTATTGGTGTGATGTCTGTTCTTTCGAAATAAAACATCACACCAATATATGTATCATTTAGACGCAAAGATTCTGGGTTCTGTTTTCATCGCTAACGCGATTAACAACGTTAGATGTCGTGTGTAAACATTTAAAGATTATGAGTGCCACTGGAAAAATGCATAAGTAATACCTGTTGTTTGAGACTTGAAGATGACCTGAAATTAGCCGAAATCGATATCTCATAATAAACATAAGGTTAGCTGTCTATATTTCATAATGGAATTCCTAACATATTTAAAAGCATCTCAAAACCTCCTACAAAAAACGTTTATAATGAGATTTTATATAATTCCACGATCAAATTGTGTTTTACTTATTTGTAGTAATACACTCAAAGATCTGCTCTTGCTTTTAGTGCCTTGATCAGCTGTTTATTTTTAGAGGTATTACTAGGGACAGGAAAAATTCGCATTTGCGATCAATGCGAATATAGATGCGAATTCTGACTCAAAATGTAGTAAATCCTAAATTGCCATAAATGTTATTTTGGTGTGAAACACTTTATTCAGAAATATTGCGAGATAACTTTATTTTCTGCTCTTAAATATGTACAAAGCAAAGAGTAGGTACCGGAAAAATTCGCATTTTTCAATCAATGCAAAAAATAGGCCCATGCTAATTTTGGGCCGGGCACAGGTAGCGGCTGGAGGGCGTGAAGTAAGGGTGGTGTATCCCTACTTCTGGAATACCCTGTCCACTGCCTGCAGCGTCCGGGTCTCCCCGCAAGTGTCTACACATTTCTTTTCCCCGCAAGTGTCACTGCCCGAAAGTGTCACAAACTCGAAAGCCATACGCTCATTTCATTTTTTAGTATTTGATGTAGTTTACGAAATGCATCCAGCGGTAATGTTAGGTGACTCACCCTGTATACTTGGTCGAAGGCTGCAACAAAGCGTGTGTTTGCCGTTGTAAAGAGCACTGTGAAGGTGGTAATTATTCAGCGCCTTACCTTGAATTCCGCTTCGAGCCTCTCTAGCTGCTTGGCACTGTACGCCTGGCGTGGCTTGCGGTCCAGACCCGGCTTCCGAGATCGCCTTCCGGTTGGCTTCGGCGCTGCGAAACAAGGCGACGTTGAGTTATAAGGTACGTGAATGGGTCCATACATTACAGCTGGAAAGGCTAGCTCCTGCAAGCACAAGACGCCAAATCTATATCTATATATAAAAGGCTTGTGTGTGTACGTGCTGACAGACTTTTCTCCATGACCACATACTGCCACCCACTCGTGGTTGTGGTGGTAGATAGCCCTTGGTCTAATGATGTTAGTAAGGGAGTCTGGTCGCGGTGCGTGGCAGTGGGTGAATGTGACGAGCAAAAATTCGCAAAATATGCAATAAATACTCTTAGGAAAAGCTATATACTCTGTGACTTACGAACTTTAAGGTACGAGTTAAAATCTGTTTATTCTTTCAATCGTCAGACCATGCGGTCCTTTCAGACTTTAATAACGACGAGGAATATCAAATACGCATTTTTAAATAGATCACATGTTTCCGTCAACCACACATTACCGACTATGAACAGAGACACAAAACAAGGTAAAAATCCAAATAGATAAAAATACTCGTGGAACATTGATCACTGTCGTGGACGCGTGGTGGAAACACAGACATACATTAATGAATGTCTCTTCGGCCATAGATATTGATATGCCTGTGCCAGTAAGCTCACTGGTCTGTGCTAATCAGTCATCTCGGATACATATAGTCGCGACACTCTCTGCTGTGAAAGGTGTTATCGTTTGACAGCTGGGTCAAGAAAAACTATGCGACGTAGTCCTACTCATATCCCGGCGGCCTCCTGTGATAATGTTGGCAATAGATGTTAAATAACGAGAATCATGTGACATTGTCGTAAGCCAATCGCGTGACACGCAAATATTTTGTCGTGATATCAAGCATACAGCAGGAACAGCAGTATTTATCTACACTCTATGTGGTTCGGTCATCTTTGCTACGATTTTATATCGTGTTATTGATGTTGCCAACATAAAAACACGAGGCCGCCAGGATACAAAGTAAAACTTTACCGAAACAGATACATCCGTTGTTGTCATATCTCATTATGACCAGCACTTTCACGCGAAACTCTTTTGTATAGAGTCTTACGATTCACACAGTCTTAGAATTCATTCAAAATTCCTATTCAAGAAGATGTTTGTGAAAACTGTTACAAATCAATATTCGCACTTATCCAATATCGTTTTCATTGCCAGCCGCTTTCGGCTCTGCTGTTGCAATGTGTAACTTTATGAACACAACCTAGCATTGAATTTACATTGTTCCGAATCACGGACTTAAATTAATTTCACTCTTAGTACGAAAAACTTTATGAAGATTCATCGTTTTCGACAATGACTTCTAAGTTACTTAAATTTGACATCTTGGATAGGAGAACTGAGTTTATTGACAGAGAGATCCAATAATGATTGTGTTTTTGCTGACCTATGTCCGGAACCCAAAGAACCATGATACACACAGGACCTTCTTTAACAACCGTTGCGAAGCACGGGCATATAAGCTAGTATAAATATTACAAAATTATCGACGATACGATTACGACTCTACTATTTTGATAATATCTATACACCCAACACAGTTTCTTTCATACTGTTTTTTAACAAACAGCCAGAATTATTTGATACTAGCTGAAAACCCGGCGTTGCCCGGGTATTTATTTATTTATTCCTGCCATTTTAGGTATATATTCGCTTGTATAAGGGCTGTATGTCTGTAAAATCTCTTGGGAATACAATTAGTAGTAAAGAAGTAATAGATTAAAACTTTGTGCGTGATGAGGCGGTTTTCCATGAACTTTACTGTTTACGTGCTCATATCTCATGAACTACGCGTTGTACTGTGATACAATTTAGCAGGCACACTCAACTATATATGAGTATACTGTCTGTAAAATTTCCTGTCACTACAAGTTGTAGTGTTCAAATTATAAATTGTAACTTCATACCGAGAGCCGTAGTTTTACTCCATAAACAGCGGAAAAGTAGTAAGCGAGAAATTTTTTCCTTTCATCATTTTAGTGTGATTGCCAGCGAGAAAAAGTTTAATAAAGGTTTGAAATTATGTTTAAAGTCGCTAAGTACTGTCATTCTCATACAGTGTATTTCTAAAGTCTCGCCGCATTATATGGCATTTTTTTGCGATTTCTATTGGCTATGACGTAATATCTTTTGAACCATTTGCCGTATGTGATTCTTAAGCAGGCAGCAATTGTTACCTCACGGTAAGGAATGTGTGTACTAAATTTGGTTGAAATCGGTCCAATGGTTTAGAAGAAAATGAGCAGCATTGTCGGAAAATGCAGCAGTTTTTCGCGCATCTCATTGTTTATGACGTCATATCTCATGAACAATATATCGTATGTTATTCTTACACTTACGGCGACCGTCCTCGTGGATTGAAGCTTACGTGTACAAAATTTCATAAAGATTGGAACAAAACTGTAGATTTGTATGCAACACGTACAAACATACGGAACTCTGCTTTATATATTCGATCTGAGTTAAGCTTTGACAAAATGCTCCTTTTTTGAAGTTTTACCTCTTTAAAATATTATTTTATTATCTTTCCACATTTTCATTATTTTTTTCTACATCTACATCTACATAGATACTCTGCAAATCACATTAAAGTGCCTGGCAGAGGGTTCATTAACCACTTTTATAACTTTTCTCTACCGTTCCATTCTCTAATAGCGCGCGGGAAGAAAGAACACCTAAATCGTTCCGTTTTCGATCTGATTTCTCTTATTTTATTGGGATGGTCATGTCTCCCTAAGCAGGTGGGTGCTAGCAAAATATTTTCACATTCAGAAGTAAAAGTCGGTGATTGAAACTTCGCAAACAGATCACGCCGCAATGAATAACGTGTTTCTTTTAATGATTTCCACCCCAATTCTTGCAACATTTCCGTGACACTTTCCCCCCGTAACGTGATAAAACAAAACGAGCTGCCCTTCTCTGAACCTTC
This sequence comes from Locusta migratoria, assembly GCA_026315105.1. Lineage (NCBI taxonomy): Eukaryota > Metazoa > Arthropoda > Insecta > Orthoptera > Acrididae > Locusta > Locusta migratoria. Next base: position 88,223,341 of record CM048754.1, on the reverse strand, counting down.
TCAATGTCTTCCGTCAGTCCCATCTGGTGAGGGTCCCACAAGGGGCAACAGTACTCTAGGAGAGGACGCACAAGTGTGATGTAGGCAGTCTCTTTGGTGGAGCCGTTTTTACATACACAACATACAGTTACAAACAGTGCCGGAGATGGCCAGCTAAACAGAAAATTACAGACGTAGTGTTAATTAATTATAAACAGCAAATTAGAAAATTAATATTAATTAATTGATTGGTTACAACAGTATACGAAAGATTAAAGAGGCAGGCACTGCAGCTATTACAAGTCCACATCTAAGCAGGGTAGCGGCGGATCGAAGGTTCGATGTTGGAGCAGGTCACAGGTCACCGTTTGTGTTTTCGGCCCCGTCCCCTTCCATTCCAGAAAAATATAACTTGTTATCATACTCCTTTTCAGCATGTATATGTATACAAATTTCATAACGGTAAAACATAATTTTTATATATTTATTTATGTTGTTCATAATATATACGGCATTTTGGTGTAAATTTTTTCTCTCGTTTCGGCCTGCTATGGACCACAAGGTTTTTATCTCTTACCTGATGGGCTTCCCGCTTTTGTCAGGAGATGTTCATTTTGGCTAACCGTGCTTCTTTTCTCTCTTCTGACCACTTGACACGTGGAACTGGCACAGTAAGCGGAATAAGACTTTTAGTAATTTTGACATTTTCTCTGAAAACTTGTCGATCCTGATTGTCCTCAAATGAAATTACAGCTGTCTGTGAATCCTTTTTAACTTGGCTTGCCCATGTGGAATGTGGCTGAGTTTTTGAATCTGATGAATGTATGCGATGAGTAGGTCTTTGAGGGGTACATTTTAGTTTAATAAAAATAGTAATAATAACAAATAATTTATTTACACGAGTAAACGGCACGTCCAGTCGACAAAAATACCACAATTCTTCAGCATGATAATGAAGAAATTGCGGTTCCGAAAAATATGACTCCAAAATCGTTGCAAACTACATGTGTCACATAGTTAATTTACGAACTATAATAGGATTTTTGACAAGGTCATGATTTGTACTGCATGAAATCGAAGTGTGCATTCAGTGTTTCACTTTGCGGTACTACTGGAATTTTGTATGCGGACTGTGGGTATAAGAGTGTCTTAAGGAACGAAATGCTGAAAAGGCTGGGATATAAGTGAACAGTATACTAGGAGGATACCAGAAGTGCTTAACCCTTCCTGCCCAAACTATCAAATATTCGAGAATATAACTTCACATTTCGTTATTTTGCTACCAGAGTGAATACAAACACATTAGTGTATTGAAACATTCTTTTTTTCCTTATTTGACACAAAAATATAAAATTAAAGAAATTGAAAAATGGGGCTTTAAAGTTCAAGAGAATATAATGTTATTTGGAGATATTATGAAATGCTTATCTCTGTTAACAAAAGGATTTACCAGCAAGAAACAGACAGTAAAATTTCTATATTGAAATGCCGTTTTAGATATTGATATGAAGGGGAAAAAAGCAAACAGTAGTTATCCATGAATCGTATTCATATTTAGTAATTCGTAAAAATAGAAAACTACAAGCATTTATTACTGTCACCTAGCAACAAAGAAAACTACAAAAATAAAATGCACAAAATGCCTTTGACACACTGTCAATACTAAAAACTTGTAGGCACAGTTTTGAACAATGTATAAATAAAAAGAGCTCTAGTCATTGAATAATATCAGTTTCCATTAGCTAAAACAGTAGAAAACAAAATTACCAACGTGAAAACACGCAACAGCGTCTTTTTGTGACAACAAAACTCGCCTCACGGAATCGTGCACACATACGTAGAACCATCCTTGGTTTACTGCTGTCTGTGAGCAGTGATACTGAAAAATATCGGCCAGGGAGTGTTTCATACGATGTATCAGAGAGACCCTGACGTCCTATCAGCCATACACGTCAGATATAATTTTCCGCTTTCTTTTATGACGCTGTAAATGGGCTGGGACTTTGAAGTCCCGTCGGGCAGGAAAGGGTTAATGTGACCAATAAAAATAAATAAAACTATTTCAAAAAATAAATATTCCCGAAATTTTCCGTATACGCTTCATATGCAAAAAGAAAAAAAAATATGTCTACAAAAGAGCTTTCTGTGTGTGTGTGTGTGGGGGGGGGAGTCACGACCCCCATGACCCTCCCCCTCCCCTGAAGCAGGTCAACCATTGAACAGCAAATGGAGTGGAATTTACGGTATCCCTCCATTCTCCTTGAAACTATCTCGCTGGACATTCGAAGATCAAGTGACGGATTGATCTTTTTCCGTTAAAATATTATCACCTGTCTTGTCCTGGAAGTTTGTTATAAATTTATTTTCGTTACCTGTACTGGTTACGAATGGCTATTGCCTGGAAGGAATGTAGCGCAAGTTTGGCGTTCGGGCAAGTGCGTGTAGCGTGGAAGGAACACAGCATAAAATATAAAAAAAATATGTTGGCCTAAGTTTGTCTTTAGAATAATGGAAAACATAAGCCTTTGTAAATTTCTCTTTAACCATTCGAACCCCCCGCCCCTTTATCGATATCCTGGCTACGTCACTGATTATCAGAACATCTGCTATCCCCAGGTGGCTTCTGCCGCCAACGGATCAAAGTGAAGGCAGTAGCTTCGTTCGAGTGGCGCTGCTGACGGTCAGGAACAGTTTGAGACGTTCGAGTGGCACTTTTGACTCTTTCTGACGATATCTGACTGGCCAATCTGGTGCTCGAGTGGCGGAGCTGATAGTTGGCGACCGTAAGTTTAAGTCAGCGGATTTTCGTCTAACTGTTTTCTGACTGACTCCAAAGCGTTTAACAAGCCTCCTCCAAAAGACAAGCCCGCATATTTACTAAGAGGTTTGTGTTCTAAGTCTTCCATTTTCTCTTGATTGAGGCTGAGTTTGAATATTAGACAGGCATTCTTTCAACTTATGTGGCCTTCTAATACAGTACGTCCTCTTTTTATTACACCCATACATACTATAAATGAAAGGTGTGGACATTTTCATAACACGAATTTAAAGATGAATGCGTATGTTTTTACAGTTTGGATTGTGGTATATTCGCCTGAAAATGAGTCAAAATAGTCCTACTGAGATTTTCTGTGCCATCTGTAAATGAAGTGATTGACACATAAGAATAATATAGTTCACAACAGGCATTAGCAGTGATAGATTTTTATAACCGACATACGTGCCACTATAGCGTCTCAGTTACTGTTCTGTGTTTCTCCTTGTGGTTATATATTATAGAAATCTATTTGTGCCAATGTGGGCGTTTCTACGCTGTAACTTCTGGGAAAATCATGTACGATGATAATTCTTGCACAACACCTGCAAATTTTTGTATATACATTTGTATGTTTCATTTTTTAAATTTTATTGTAACTCATAATAATGGGACAAAATGCATATGAAGTTGTATGTTACCAAATATTCCTTTCACACACAACTATCTTAATTTACCTCATTTTTGTATGAGGTTTTGTCAGTTTAAATTGGCTACATTATTTATAAATGGAGGGACATGTTTACGTATATTTTGCGTTTTGTCGAAGTTTATGATCAGAATTTAATCCACAATGTATTTCTAATGGCGGAATGCACACTGTCCGTCGCCGGTCCGCCACCTCACGTCAACGTGAGCTTTCTCAAGAAGAATGTTTTGATGGAATGGTCGTCTGGTAACATCGCGACTCGCAAGTTAACCTAGTTTCGTCACGCGAATTTTATACTCGACAGATACACGGTTTGCAGGCAAATGTGTCTTTCGCCAGTCATAACCTCAGTTTCAACATCGGTAGAGAGAAAAGATGCCAACTAGCACTATGGGTGGCCAATATGCGAAACACGTGAAATAAGTGTTCGAGTTGGCTTCGGGGTTGGCAACTGTCAAAAAGCGCGCATGCGCAGTAGAGGCCTTCCAAATCGTCAGCAACTGTCAGGAACTATCAGCGTTTGGGCCACTCGAACGAACCTAGTGTTTCGAGGTGTAGTACATCTACATCTACATACATACTCCGCAATTCACCGTAAGGTGCGTGGCGGAGGGTACACCGTACCACTACTAGGCATTTCCTTTCCTATTCCACTCCCAAACTGAACGAGGAAAAAAAGAATGCCTATATGCCTCCGTACGAGCCCTAATTTCTCTTATCTTGTCTTTGTGATCTTTACGCGAAATGTAAGTAGGCGGCAGCAAGATCGTACTACACTCAGCTTCAAATTCCGGCCCTCTAAATTTACTTAACAGAAATTCACGAAAAGAACGTCGTCTTTCTTCCAGCGATCCCCAATTGAGTTGCCGGAGCATTTCCGAGACACTCGCGCATTGGTCGAACCTACCGGTAACAAATCTAGCTGCTCGCCTCTGAACCGCTTCTATGTCTTCCTGCAACCCGATCTGCTGCGGGTCCCAAATACTTGAGCAATACTCAAGACGTGGTCGTACAAGCGTTTTATACGCGGTCTCCTTTACAGGTGAAGTACATCTTCCCAAAATTCTCCCAATGAACCGAAGTCGGCTGTCTGCCTTACTCACAACTGTCCTTACATGCTCGTTCCATTTCATATCGCTCTGCAATGTTACGCCTAGATATTTGAACGACGCGACCGCATCAAGAAGCTCACTACTGATGCTGTATTCGAACATTATAGGATTGTTTTTTCTACTCATGCGCATCACCTTACATTTTTCTACATTGAGAGCTAGCTGCCATTCTTCGCACCAACTAGAAATTTTGTCTAAGTCAACCTGCATGCTATTACAGTCAGTTACAGACGACACCCTCCCATACACCACAGCATCATCAGCAAACAGCCGCAAATTACAACTTACTCTGTCCACCAGATTATTTATATAGATAGAAAATAATAGCGGTCCTATCACACTCTTCGTTCTTTTTTCGGTTTTGTGGTAGCTACACGTGGTCTGAACCGCCGCGGTGAGGAGTGCTAACCACTCGGGGAGTAGACTTGTCCGGCCTTCCAGGAACGGCTGCCCGCTCCATTAGTGGAGACCCGTGGCTTTAGAACGCCGCCAAACAGCGGCTGTGCCCCTGTTTGAGTTCCCTCCCCCTCCCCCCCCTCCCCACCGCCCACGCGCGCGCCCCCTATAACACACCAGCGGTGAGTGACAGCGACTAGCAAACACTCCATCGGCCGGGCGTTTGCCCACCGCGTTAGCACCGATACTGCCTCACAAAGGCCGTCTTTAAGGCGCCTTTCTCCACAGCCAGACGCTCGTTGCCAGTCACATCCAACTCGCAACAAGTTACCTGTCACTGCACGAGCCAGCAATTGCACTACAAGAGGCCGAGCAATTAAATACGTTATTAGCTATGTTTCATAGATCTGGAAAAGTCTTATGACCATGTTCCTAGCAGGAAGCTACTGTCAGTTCTTCAAGATTATGGTATAGGTGGCAAACTTCTGCAGGCAATCAAAGGGCTTTACGTAGACTGTCAGGCAGCATCTAACGTCCATCACCCCTTTTCGGAATGACTCAAACTGAGCCCTAATATTTTCCTGAATTACGGAAAGTTTTGTTAGTTAACAGTCTATAACAAAGTCATTCCACTGTAGGTGAAGTTGAACTTATCTTATATGCTGGCTGAGGTCCATTGCGTTGTGAGCTGTCTTCGGCATTCACTAAAACATTTGATTTTACAGGATCTTTTCGTAAATTAAAACCATGTCAGTTGATATGGAAACGATTTTATTTCCACTTAAACATTGCACAATAAAAAAATGCAGCGGCAAGCCAACAGCTTACAGGCTTGTGGCTGCTAACAGACTCTATCAAAGACTAACTAAACAATGGTTTCTCTCAAACATCTTTCTACGTAACCGCGTAATAAGATTGATGACAAAGTTTTTGAAATTCACAATTAAACAATATTCTTTTACATTAAATTTGCCAAAATACAGAAATTAAAACATTACATTTAAGCTTTGACTATTTATGTCAATGTATGTACGTGTTTCATGAAATTTGTATTTAATGTGGTACACAAATTCAAAGTCACCCTTTTGACTAGTGTTTACTGTGCTCAAATTATTTACATTATGTGTGTTTTCGAAGTGCACACATATTTGTTTTGCCAATATTGTGTAGGCGTACTATTATTGTGACATGGAATTTTAATGTGTTTCAGTTTGTGGTCAAATTATTTATTAATACGGATTTGTATATGGTTGTCTTAGTTTTGTTAATTTCGAAGATAGCTTCTTAGTACCAAACGGATTATTAATTTTAGTGCATGAAAAATTATCAGTATTTAATTTAGGATCCAGTGATATATAAAACATGGTCTGCCCTAATTTATTTAAACAAAAGGTATATATGAAATCATGTTGTGCAATAGTTATAACATGTAGTATTGTTGTTTTTATACAAATTAGTATCTATATAGGTTCAGCAATTTCCGAAACTAAGTGTAATGCATTTTTAGTATTTGCAGCTATTATTTACGAAAGCATTAAAAACTGAAAGTTACGTAAAAGGTCAGCCAAATTTATATTTAAATCAACGTACTATTTTTTAAAGGTATTTTACTAATAGTGTTAATAGAATTTCAAACTGAAGGCGAAAATGTGATATTTTACATGTCCGATAATGAAGTTTTATTTTAGGTGTCAGACATTTCGTGTTTCTATGTTGGCAACAGATTTTTAGGAGTTTGCAACATAGCAGAAACGTTACAAGCAGTTAGAGTAGATGGCAAATTAAGCTCATGTTTCAAGGTAGTTTCAGGGGTAAGAAAAGGCTGTAACCTGTCACCACTGTTGTTCATACTATTCATGGATCATTTGTTGAAAACAGTAGACTAACAGGGCGGGATTAAAATAGGTGAAAACAAAATAAGCAGTCTCGCATATGCAGATGACTTAGTTGTAATGGCCGATTTGATTGAAAGGCTGCAAACCAATTTTGCAAAGCTCGATCAGAGGTGCAAGGATTATGATATGACGATCAGCATCTCCAAAACGAAAACAATGTCTGTGGGAAAGAGATTCAAACAGATTGAGTGCCAGATAGGAGGAACAAAGTTACAACAGGTAGATAGTTTGAAGTACCTGGGATGTATTTTCTCACAGGATGGCAACATAGCGAAAGAACTGGAATCGAGGTGTAGCAAAGCTAATGCAGTAAGTGCTCAGCTAAGATCTACTCTCTTCTGCAAGAAGGAAGTCAGTAGCAAGACTAAGTTAGCAGTGCACCGCTCTATCTTTCGACCAACTTTGTTGTATGGGAGTGAGAGTTGGGTGGATACAGCTTACCTTATTCATAAGGTAGAGGTTACAGATATGAAAGTAGCAAGAATGATTGCAGGTACTAATAGATGGGAACAATGGCAGGAGGGTGTCCGTAATGAGGAAATCAAAGAAAAACTGGGAATGAACACCATAGATGAAGCAGTTAGAGCGAACAGACGAGATGGTGGGGTCATGTTACACGCATGGAAGAAGCAAGGTTACCTAAGAGACTCATGAGCTCGGCAGCGGAGGGTAAGAGAAGTCTAGTTAGACCTAGAAGAAAGTACTTAGATTCGGTGCAGAATGATTTTGAAGTAAAAGACGAGGCATCAATGTTAGCATTGAATAGGGGATCATGGAGGAATTTTATTAGAGGTACTAAGCTCCAGACTGAACGCTGAAAGGCATAATCAGTCTCTAATGATGATGATGATGATGATTAGCTGAAAAATGCTCATGCCGGAGCACAAAACGGCAAAATATCTCTTTTTATCTTTGGCCATGTTCCCGAATATGCAGGGTCGGCTTTGTTAATCCGGATTTGGAGTGTTAATACCGGATGATCGAAAAGTCAGTATAAATTTGAAAACTTAACAGATCACGGAATAATGTAGTTAGAGAGGTAAAAATTGCCACACATGCTTGGAATTATATGGGTTTTTAATAAAAAAAATAAATAAATAAAAATGAAGAAAAAAGCGAAGTTTTGGGCCTGCGTGATTCTGGTTTTGTAACTGCTACCGTAGTGGGTGAGAGGTACGCCGATATGTTACAGAATAATATCTCCCCATCCTGGCTGATAAACACCTGCTGGAACGTACGATTTTTGTGCAGGATGGTGATCCACCCCATATTGCTAGACGCGTGAAAGATCTCCTGCGCGCGTCGTTTGGTGACCTCGGTCGTTGCGGATAGGGTTGTTGCGTGGGAAGCCATTTTTTTCTGTTCCAGTTTCGTTCTTTCTCTGTTTACTGATATTTCTCTTCGCACAGGAGGTGGTGAAATTTCTGTAAGACGGCAGAGCCCATTCGACTGGAATTGACTTCAGGCAGCCTCCTATAATTCTGCATGTGTCAATTAGGTCAATAGCCACCTGTTTGGGGTGTTTTGCCTTATACCAAACAGGGCAGGCATACTTTGCAGCCCATTAACGTAGTGCCATTCCAGAGGATCGGACTGTTTCAGCTTGACAGTCCCACTGTGATTCGGTCAGTTTTCTCATTAGGTTGTTCCTGGTGGAGGCTTTTGATTTGAGATTTATGCAGTGTTCTTCAACGTTAGAGTTCTGTCGAGTGTTATTCCTCGGTATTTTTGATTGTCACAGTGTTCCAATTTAACTCCTGACTATTCTGTCAATAACTTTCGGGTGGTTCCGCCGTATTTCAAATGAAAAGTATATGGGAACATCTAACTTACATCTATAAATGTGAATATCTGTTCGGTGTACGCTTATCATGTCCGAACCACAAGACGCAGAGACTTAAAAATTTGTACAGTCACTAATTTATACCCGAGAATGGTTTTAGGCACGGTTTTATAGCGATCTAATAGATAGTGATTTGGAGAATATAACGCGAAATACGGAACAATACTTACTCTTTGGAAATTATATTTACTCTCTGACTTTAGAACTGTACCATGTTTCTGAAAATGCTTTTATTGGTTGATTTGTTCTACGAAATTTGATGCAACACGATGAGTACAATGCTTACACAATTCTCATTATGTTGAATCCGTATTTATATCTAAATAAATGTGTCACAGAGGCAACAAGAAAATTGAGGAAGCGTCGCTAAAACGGCCATTTACACATAGTCATCCGTCTTAACCGAACAAAATGGACCAACACAAAGTCAGCGATTAGTAGATTTTTCCCAATGTCGGATGACATTTCCACTTTAAAGTTGAGGACACTAAATCTGTTCTGCGTATCTGAAAGCTCACTCCAGTGGCGTAGCTATCATAGGGCTAGGCGGGGCAGTGCCCCGGGGCCCCCGAGCTCAAGGGGACGCTCGGCCTACGTGAGCGACGTTCCAAAAAAATTACCGTTGATCCTTGAACACTTTCTTGTCCATCAATTACTTCGGACAATCGAAGTTCTACTGTATATAATAACTTAGTTGATCGGAGGTTTTCCGACTTTGAACTTTTTGAACCATGACCAACAAATCTCAAACGCACGAAGTGAAATGCAAACATTATTCGCACCCCAGAATATAAACATAACAAGGTCCTTTGCTTGTCTGCTAAGACGTGGACCCTTCCACCGTTAGTGTGTTGTCGGTTGAAGTCGGAGTTGCCGTGCCTGCCAATCTTTGCGAAATAACAGTGAATGCTGCTGAATTACTAGCACAGTGTTGGACAGTAGACAGTGTGATCTCATTTGAATATGAAGTCTCTACAAGGTATTATTACAGAACGGTATTATTATGGTAACTCAACTGTTTGTGTAGTGAACTCCCAAAGGGTGTGCTCCATAATCATAGATCCCAATGAAGTTCTGTAACCAATTGCACTCTGAAATTCGTGCAAGAAGAAGAAAAAATATGGTTACTTTGTCACAATAGTAAATTGTGCATTCAAGACACTACCCTGTACCCCAATGCCACTATAATAAGCGAAGATGTCAACTTAGTTATTTTACTTATTACTTTTTCGTGGCCAGGTATTAATATGTACTTCATGAAGCCTGGTAGGGGCATGGCTCAAACCAAAGTATTCCATCAAACAAAATCCGGCAACTTTCTTTTCTGAAACGATCCTACACGATTATTTCTCCAATTTCCCTTCTTTGACTGGACTATCAACGAAATTAGGCTGATCGGCATGGAGAGTGAGTTGTCAGCACTGACAACAGTTCGCCTGCTGTCACCGCGGACTTTACTGTTCCCGGTTTGCTTCGCGACAGGGGGGGTGGGGTGGGGCATGTTTTCATGGTTAAGTAATATTCCTTCATTGTTTACTTTTTACTAGCTTATGCCTGCGACTTCATTCACCTGGTATGGAGAAACTTCGGAAACTATCCCAAGAGGTCGTTTATCTTTATGTCTTACCCAGGTCCAAAAGTATTTCTCTGCAAAATTTCATTCAAATCCGCCCAGTAACTTTTGCGTGAAAGCATAGCAAACAAAACATTCTACACTCAGTTTGTGCACCGTTTGAGTCAGAAATTATGTTCTTACGTTTAGTAATAAAATACTGATAATTCGAAAGGAGTGCAATTAAATATTATCTGCTGCGTAACACATAATAAATTACATAATAGTATTTAGGTTTGCCTTATGTATTCCAGTAGGCGGTGAGGAACTGATGAAGTAGTTTTGCATAGTTTTAGTTTAAAGAGGGCCCCAATGTCATTTTTGCCCCGGGGCCCTTGGTGACATTGCTACGCCACTGGCTCACTCCAGAGATATTTCTGATCTGTGACTGCCACAAGAGATAATATACACACGCGAGGGACAAACTCATCAGAAAACTCTTTGCTTTCATAATTGTTAGGTACAATATCGTGATTAAAATTTGTAATTACTTACTTTTGGTGCGAACTACATTAAGATAGAGGAAGACATCTTCTTTTGGTGAGACAATTGTGCTTTGAGTTATAATCCGACTTCTGAATATATAGTTCTATTACACAAGATCGATTTCAACTTCAGGTTTTACGAAGTAATCACTGCAAAACGACAGGATTTGTATTAGCTGAAACAGTGGTCGATGCTGGTAACACAGTCAAGACAATTCACTGGAAATACTATATTTAATGGAAAGTCCTATACAGACGATCAGCTGACGCCATTCCTTCAATGTTTACCCAGACTTAATTTATCGCACGTTGACACCACCATGACGTCTTATTTAAACAGACATGAACTGTTCTGCTGATTGAATTAGTAGACTCAGTATTCGTCGAGTTTTCGATAATATGGAGCACTGCATACAGAATAACTACATTGTCCCTAGTGCAACATACTGTGAGAGATAAACAGTTTAGTACAACACCATAGAACCAATACATGGCGTTTTTATTACTATTAGTATTTCCCATCTCAACGATAGAAGTGTTTTCAGAAGTTTACGCAAAACAGACAGGCATCGCAGTCTTAACTTTATGTGTGGTGTCGCACAAGTACAAAGTGCGCGCCACCTACTTTCGCCGCGCGCCGCCATGCACGCACGGCGCGGCGTTCTCACGACGACAGCCACGAGCGCCCTCTGCTGCAACCCCGCTCGTGGCCACCACGGAAAGACACCGGTCACTTCGGACGGAGATAGCAACCAGTTAGGACCTTCGTAATCAGATAGGCACCAATGAAGACTTTGCTATCGTACAGGCACTAGGCAGGCCTCTAACAACTATGTATCAACATTCTGCAGTACTATGTAAAAGTTAAGTATTGTTACATTCTGTGCAATATATATATCTTTCTAATTTACTCTAGTGTTTAAAGTTTCTGGCTGCTCCCCTCCGTACCTGCACCAGCGTGCTATTTTTGTTCCGGTGTCGGGCTCATTCCACTCGGCCACCGACACCTACGACGAGGCTGGGATACAAAAGCGGCGACGAAGTTGGGACACAAAAGTGGCGACGAGGAGTGATAGAACCTTGGACCAGCCCGCTTGCAGCAGCCAGACAGCAGCAGTCGGAGCACGCAAAAATTGCTCCCGCCCACCCACCCTTATTATAAGATTTTTGGGGGAACATATTCTGTTACGTATTTTGTGGACTTTTTTGTTGCAGAGTGTCCTCTTTCATATTGCATTTGTGTTTTGTTATAATTTACTTGTATGCGTGGCACCTAATCCGTCAGCATGGCCACTACCCCGAACCCAAACTTAATGGAAATTATTCAGTTACAGACGGCGAAAATAACACAACTTCTCCAGGATGTGGCCCAGCTCACAGCGCAAGCAGCTAACCAACAACAACAGCCGCCGCTTCAGCAGCCCACACCAGCCGCCGTACCGCTCCCTACGTTCCGCCAGTACAACGAACGTGAGGAAGAATGGAGCGACTACTTCACACAGTTTCAAGAACTCGTCGCGGCTCATCAAATTACATGTCAGAGAGTGAAGAACCTTTTCTTATCGATTGTGGGCCCCCAGACCTTCGTACTATTGCAGAAACTATTCCCTCACGCATCTCCTCGTGATGTAGACTTTGAACAAATTGTAGATGCACTGAATGCTCATTATGAGAGAAAAGTTCTTGTAGCCGCTGCACGATACCGATTTTTCAGACTTAAAAAATTACCGCAGCAGTCACACCAAGAATGGATCACGGAATTGAAGGGCTTAACCCGCCAATGTAAATTTACTTGCTCTTGTGGACTTTCGTATAGTGACGTGATGTTGAGGGATGCGATTACGCAGAATATTCAGGACCCCAGAATTAGAGCAGCAATTCTGAAACAGTCTGACCCCTCCTTAGACAGTGTACTGCAGCTTATAGAAGCGCATGATACTTTTGACTTAGCAGATGTAGAAATGCAAAGCTATAGTGTAAATTCAGTGCGCCGCAACGGACGCTTTCCTAGCCGTAGTTCTCAGTATAGCACTAGTGATTCTTTAAATTCTACCGGCCGTGCTGAAAATACAGTGAACAAACAGTAGCCAGTGTAAAAGTGCGACACAAAGGTCGCCCCGTCGTGTTAGAAACAGTAATTTGAATAACGGGCGCCAACGCTCATTTCAGAAAAATGTACGTAAATCTTGCCCCCAGTGTGTGTCTCGCCACAAGCGTGCTCATTGCCCTAGTCGCAACGCAACCTGTTATCAATGTGGCAAATCAGGACATGTACAGTCTGTGTGTATGCAAATTAAAAACTCAAAGAACAGACACGTTAGAAACAGTGCTTCGCAGAGTGCGAGAACAGTTCATTCTGTGAATGTTATACGTGCTGTGGAATTGAACAGTGCTTTCCTTGGATCTCAATTGCAAGAAAGTAGTTCTGCACCTATGGCAAAACTATATAGTGCACCACGTAGCAAGTACCGACGAGCGCGTAAAACAGTGCAACGGAAAAGGGTTCGGGACAAGCAAAATGACTATGAACAGTGCATTCCGGTAGTGAAAATAGTGCCTTCTGCAACTGCTCATTGTACTAGTTCTCAGTACTGTGTAGATGGTGACAGTAGACTTGGAGTAGCTACTCAAAAGTTTAGTGCAGTAGTTAGTGACTCTGTAGTAGCCTCGCATTGCGCGGACGCCGATCCGGCGGTAGTGCCATCTAGTGACAGTGTTGTTAATCCGCTGCGTACCGAGTCTGCGCCGCTCACTTCACTACGCGGCCCGCGCAAGGGCAGTAAACAAACCGTAGCAGACGTTGCCCACATTCGCGCCCCTGTCGAGCGCCGCAAGCAAAAACTATTTGTGTCTCTCTTCATAGAAAATAAGTCGATGCAATTTCAGCTTGATACTGGTTCCGCTGTCACATTAATAAATAAAGACACTTATGAACTTCTGGGTTCGCCAAAATTGTCGCCGTCACAGCAAGTGTTAACAGCGTACACAGGTCAAAATATTCCCGTGCTAGGAACGTGTAGCCTGCCTGCCTCTTTCCAAGGTATAACAAAAACAGTTGCTTTTGTAGTTCTTCAGGCCAAATCGACACAGAACATTTTTGGACTAGATGCTTTTGACTTGTTTGGTTTATCAATTCAAAGAGATGTGCTTCAAATTTCGTCAATAGTGCCTCAGGATAAAATGAATGCATTGTGTGACAAATATAGTGACCTGTTTTCGCCGGAACTAGGTTGTGCAAAAGACTTCGTGGCACATGTAACTTTAAAAGAATCTGCAGTTCCAAAATTTCGTAAAGCTAGACCAGTGCCTATCGCATTGCGTGATTCAGTTGCCGAAGAACTTAAACGTTGGCAAGATAGTGGGGTGATTTCTCCTGTTTCTGCGAGTCAGTGGGCCTCGCCTATAGTAATTATACCCAAGCCGTCAGGAACACTTCGTCTCTGTGCGGACTTCAAATCAACAGTGAACAGTCAAACAATTGTAGACACTTATCCCCTGCCCAGACCTGACGAACTAATGGACAAATTAGGACAGTCTCGTTTCTTTTCTAAGATTGATTTAGCAGAGGCATACTTACAGATTCCACTTGATGACGAGTCAAAAAAGTTTTTCGTCATTAATACTCACATGGGCCTTTTTCAATTTCAACGCCTACCCTTTGGCAGTTCTTCCGCTCCCGCTATTTTTCAGCGTTTTTTGGAACAGCTGACAGTTTCCGTACCGTGTTGTTCGAACTATTTAGATGACATTGTGGTGTCCGGACGTACAGTTGAAGAACATTTAGCAAACCTGGAGTGCCTTTTCAAAGTGTTGACTGCAGCAGGTCTACGTTGCAATAAAGCAAAGTGTTCGTTTTTTCAAACTGAAATAGAGTACCTAGGCCATGTGATTAATGCCCAAGGAATACATCCCTTACAGTCACATCTTAGAGCAATCAAAGACTTGCCTCCTCCTAAGAATGTGCATGAATTGCAAGCAGTAATGGGAAAGCTTAACTATTATTTCAGGTTTATTCCCAATGCCTCTCAGATTGCAGCTCCACTGCATCACTTACGTAGGAAGAATGTTCCTTTTGTATGGTCTAAAGATTGTCAGGTTGCCTTTGACAAACTAAAGTCTGCACTACTCAGTGATGCATGTTTGATTCCCTTTGACCCTCAGAAGCCTGTAGTGTTAGCAGTTGACGCCTCGTCGTACGGTGTGGGTGCAGTTCTGTCACATCGTATTGGATGTCATGATCGTCCTATTGCCTTTGCATCCAAGCTACTGACGCCGACGCAACAGAATTACAGTCAGATAGAAAAGGAGGCCTTAGCAATCATTTACGGCGTCACAAAGTTTCATCATTATCTCTATGGCAGAAAATTCTATTTGTTGACAGACCACAAGCCTCTCACGTCGTTGTTCTCACCCACAAAGCCAATTCCGCCACGTACGGCACAAAAGCTTCAGAGATGGTCCTTGATATTGTCAAATTATCAGTATGAGATTTTGTACCGACCTACCACTAAACACGCCAACGCGGACACACTTTCCCGACTTCCGGTTGGCCAGGATGTGTCGTTTGATTCTTCGGAAATGGCATGTTGTCAGATAGACTCCAGAGATGCTACCGCTGTCGCAGATTTCCCTTTGAACTCTCGTCGGGTCGCACAGGAAACAGCTGCGGATGCAGACTTAAGTGTGGTAGCACGTTTTG
This sequence comes from Locusta migratoria, assembly GCA_026315105.1. NCBI lineage: Eukaryota > Metazoa > Arthropoda > Insecta > Orthoptera > Acrididae > Locusta > Locusta migratoria. The sequence continues at coordinate 88,207,856 of CM048754.1, read as the reverse complement.
TTCGCTTTGGTTGGCCTGCCAGAGCCAAAGACATTGATCGGCCTCTGGTTCGACGTTATTTTGCACAACGTCATGCATTATCTTTAAGTCAGGGTGTACTGTTGTTGCATACCGACAACGACCAAGCAAGAGTGATTGTTCCTCGTTCCCTGCAACGAGAAGTGTTACGCCTCCTGCATCAAGGACATTGGGGTATTGTTAGGACAAAGCAACTGGCCAGACGTCATTGTACCTGGGTTGGTATGGACGCTCAGATAGAGAACATGACGTCACAGTGTACTGTTTGTGCGGAGCATCAGGCGGCTCCTCCGCAACGTTTTTCAGACTGGCCACGCCCCAAGGGACCATGGCAACGTTTACACATTGACTTTGCCGGACCTTTCTGGAATACGCGATGGTTAATTGTTGTAGACGCTTTCAGCAAGTTTCCTTTTGTGATTGCCATGAACTCAACGACGGCGTCTAGTACAATCAGTGCCTTAACATCAGTGTTTTGCATCGAAGGCTTGCCTGAAACTATTGTCAGTGACAATGGACCTCAGTTTGTTAGTGCGGAATTTCAACAGTTTTGTCGTGTGAATGGCATTCAGCATATTACCACTGCACCTTTTCACCCTCAGTCCAATGGTGAAGCAGAACGTTTCGTTCGAACATTCAAGTCACACATGGAAAAGATGAAAGGTCAGCACTCCAGGCAGCAAGCTCTTCAAATTTTCCTGTCTACGTATCGGTGCATGCCACGTGACGGCCCGTCTCCTGCCGAGCTGCTACACGGCCGCCGTCACCGCACTCTCCTTCACCTGCTGCAGCCTCCCACGCACCGAGTCGGTTCGTATGGCGCTACGCGTTATCAGGTTTCTACGCCGGTGCTGTACAGGGTGTTTGCTGGAAACAAGAAGACATGGCTGCCGGGCACCATTCAGCGCGTGCTCGGTAGCAATATGTATGTTGTACGTTCTTCCACAGGGTCGGAGCTGCGGCGCCACGCAAACCAATTGCGCCTGCACAGGCCGCGCGATCCTGTCTCCGGTTTCTTGATTCCAGACCCAGTTCACCGCCAGGGAGCACAACCACATCGTTCGTCCCCGGACTACGAGATCGTCCCGATGGAGATCGACGCGACGCCGCCGCTGTCGCCGCCGCAGATGACAGCGTCACCGAGAGGGACTCCGGGACCGTGCGTGCCGCCGCCGCCTGGGCCACGCACCTCAGAAGAAGATGACCTGCTCCCTCTGGGCGGGGGCGGGCGCCCTTCCCCAGGTTTCGGGGGTTCCCTGGAGGATCTCAAGGCGGATGCCGGGGCGCGGACGGCGTCTCGATCCCGGCCTCAGCTACGACGCCCGTCCCACCAGTAACGCCCCCGCCCAGGCCCTCCTCCCAGTGCCGCCGCCGTGGCCCTCAGCCCTACGCCACGACGGCGCGGCGGTTTGGGGGGGAGGGGTGTGGTGTCGCACAAGTACAAAGTGCGCGCCACCTACTTTCGCCGCGCGCCGCCATGCACACACGGCGCGGCGTTCTCACGACAGCCACGAGCGCCCTCTGCTGCAACCCCGCTCGTGGCCACCACGGAAAGACATCGGGCACTTGGGACTGAGATAGCAACCAGTTAGGACCTTCGTAATCAGATAGGCACCAGTGAAGACTTTGCTATCGTACAGGCACTAGGCAGGCCTCTAACAACTATGTATCAACATTCTGCAGTACTATGTAAAAGTTAAGTATTGTTACATTCTGTGCAATATATATATCTTTCTAATTTACTCTAGTGTTTAAAGTTTCTGGCTGCTCCCCTCCGTACCTGCACCAGCGTGCTATTTTTGTTCCGGTGTCGGGCTCATTCCACTCGGCCACCGACACCTACGACGAGGCTGGGACACAAAAGCGGCGACGAAGTTGGGACACAAAATTATGAACACAACCTAACACTGAAATTACATCGTTCAGGAGTACGGGATTAAATTAATTTCACTTTTTGTATGAAAAACTTTATGAACAATCATCGTTTTCGACAAAGACTTCTACTTAACTTTCAAATCTTCGCTAGGAGGACTGAGTTTATTGACAGAGCAATCCAGCAAGGATTCTGTTTTTGCTTACCTAGGTCCGGAGCCCTAAAAAACTGTGATATACACAGGTCCCTCTTTAACACCCGTTGCGAAGCACGGGTATATAAGCTAGTACTGTATATTCACTGTTCAAAACAATTAAGGCGATCAATTGAGTATCTAGGTTCTGAAGTATTGTCATGGGCGGCATGAACGGAATGGAGACTACAATGTTACGGCAACCGATATAGTGCAAATAACAGAAAGTTGCTGCAGAGGGGATTGGTGATGACTCGTGTTTACCAAACGAATACACAAGCAGTTGGGTTCAGATTGTGTAGTGAGCAGATAGTGCAATGCAACAACAACGTGACTTACCCGAAGCTGTGGATGGAGAGATTGGAAATGGAACAGAGGGAGGTGGCTGCAGCTACTGGAGTGAGTTTGTGACACTTGCGGGGAGTGACACTTGCGAGGAAAGGGAATGTGTAGACACTTGCGGGGAGACCCGGACGCTGCAGGTAGTGAACAGGGTGTTCCAAAAGTAGGGATACACCACCCCTACTCCACGCCCTCCAGACGCTACCTGTGCCGTATTCAGGGAAAGGCCCACTGAGCGAGGTGGAGCAACACAAAACGCTTCAAGTCTATAATTTCACTGGTTTTCGAGTTCTGAATTTTAATATGTTTTTAATGTTATTATAGAAAAAAGAAATTTGAGAATCACACTATAATTTTCATATGGCAGATTTTGTAGGTATATTCACAAGACATAATTCAACGGTTCTGTGCATTCATCTTATGAGAAATATCAATCATTTATTTTCAGTGATTATTTCAAATTTCTACATTTAAGTTTATTTAATTATTAGTACTTAAATGTGGTGACTAAATAAATAAATTACGTGTATATGTGTAGTCTTATGCGGCCAAAGTACTTAGGTCATCGGTCGCTAGACTTACACACTACTTAATCTTACTTAAAATAACAAAGTACAAACAAACATACCCATGTCCGAGGAAGGACTCGAACCTCCGACCGGATCGGTCGCGCAATTTGTGACACAAATTACATGTTTGATAATATTAATGCATAGAAGTATGAAATGACGTCAAGACTACTTCCTGCAAAAATTTCGACAAAAAAAGTTGGCACTGAGTTTAGAAAAACAAAATTCTGGTATACTGGATTTTAACATTTTGTCAAAAAAATGAATGTTGCTACAAGAGATACAGCCATTCAAATTTATGGGCACCATAACGTTTCCCCTTCCTGAGTAAATGAGCTGCTTCTTGTAGTTTTAACATCACAGTAGCCTTTTCCTTGAATGTTCTGAATATAAATCTTCACACTGACTTCTTGAGGAGGAGAGTGATACGGATATCTGATTGTAGACCACTGCCTATTACCTTAGACCTTTTTGACTGCACTGAACAGGACTTCCGCGTATTCCGTAATTTATATTTATACAGTTAACAGGCAATGCAATTTATAACCAACTATTGGCTGCCAATTTCGCTTCATTTTTCTTGGAAGTCTTGCAACTTGTTTCTCCCTGTTGGTTTATGCCAAGTTCGGAGTAAAAATGGTTCTATATGACGGTGATAGAAAATAGAATTTATCTTTGGCATTTTTCGGTGTGTGACATGATGTATTTGTAATTCGAATACAGCCAAATCGTTTTGGGGTCTACGTATAAGCGCTTCAAGTATGTAAAATACTCATTGACTTATTATTAACGTTTTTTAATTGAAGGTTTAAGGTTGCGTCTCCTATTAAAAAGCATAGTAGCTATTTTTAAAGAGATGGAAGTTGCGTGATAGTGGGGTTAACTACATAGCGGTCAATTACATCAACGTATCTGTGCAGAATGCCAAATATATTTATTGCTTGCGCAGGTGTCTTGATATGCTTAGTGTTCTGAATAATATGCTTTTAGGAAGTATGACTGTGGAAAGTCATCGTCTTGTAGTAGCAGAGAATGTCTTAATAACTCTCTAAACTTTGTCACTATTAAAATACCTCTTTGTTTTCAGGAAGAACACTCAACGAATTAATATGTAGTTAGAACAAGTTACTATATTTCTCTTCAGATTGCAAATGGTTGTGCAAATTCACTGAGTTTGGTGTTATGTTGACAGTGTGGAAACTTGACAACAGCAGTGCTAGACTTGTTGGTGTGCCTGTACCCAGGAAAAGCCATTAGCCGCCCATTGGCCCCGGGTTCCCCGCAAGTGTTCCAACCCCACTGGAGTGTCCCACAGTGTGATTCCAGGACCTGGACGCGATTTCAGACAACAGGAACCGTTACCAGAAGGAAGGCTAATAGGGGCGCCGACTCTGTGGATGCTCCGGTGCTGGTGGACCCCCCACGATATTTTTGGGGTGCTCAGCACCCACACAAAATAAGAGAGGAAAATAAAGTAGCACAAAAATGTGGAGACGTCATAGCTGTCAATTATGCATTTTTGCCATCGCAGAGTAGCAATGACGACCTAGCCGCTAGGCTGTTCCAACAGTGCCCCAGGGAGCACTCACTGCAGAGGCTTGGAGCCCGTTCGGAGGGAGGGGGAGGGGCGAGACCACTGACCCCTGGCCGCGTGACGTCGTGACCGATGCAACGATCAGAGTTCACTGACAGCCACAGTCTTCTGTGGTCTTTTAAGTCAAAGTATTTAAGTCTGTTTACAAGTACAGCATACTAGTACAGTGGCGTTACACACGACTTAACGTAAAACATCGCGGGCAGGTAGACGGCGAAGCACCTGCAGGGCTACTAGCCGAGCTTAATAATGACACATATACTGAAAGGTGCATATAAGATGAAGATTAACAAGAGCAAAACTAGGGTAATGGAGTGCAGTGTAAGAAAATCAGGTGATGCTGAAGGAATTAGATTGGGAAACGAAGCAATAAAGGGGGTAGATGAGTTTTGTTACTTGGGCAGTAAAATAACAAATGATGGTCGCAGTACAGAGGATATAAAATGCAGAATGGCAATGGGTAGAAAAGCGTTCTTGAAAAAGAGAAATTTGTTAACATCGAATATTGATTTAAGGCTAAGGGACTCCTTTCTGAAGGCATTTGTATGGGAGAGAAACATGGACGATAAACAGTGCGGAGAGGAAGAGGATTGATGCTTTTGAAATATGGTGCTACAGAAGAATGCTGAAGATTAGGTGGATGGGTCGCGTAACTAATGAGGAGGTACTGAACAGAATTGGGGAGAAAAGAAATTTCTGGCATACCTTGACTAAAAGAAGGGATAGATTGGTAGGACATATTCTTAGACATCAAGGAATTGCGAATTTAGCGTTGGAGGGAAGTGTGTGGGGTAAAAACCGCAGAGGAAGACCAAGAGATGGATACAGTAAGCAGATTCAGACAGATGTAGGTTGCCGTTCTTATGTGGAGATGAAGAGGCTTGCTCAGGATTGGGTATTGTGGAGAGCTGCATCAAACCAGACTCCGGACTGAAGACCACAACAACAACAACATACAGAAATGAACTGAAATATGAACCCAGGAAAGAGGTTTTGACTATTCATTGCTCCATTCCCGAAGCGCCATCGTCTGCTGAAGGAGTGCAATAGGCGCCGTAATAAGAGACGTCACGAGTGTGGGATCTGTGCTTTGTCGCCATATAAGTAACCGCCGTTTCAAAGGTTTCCTGAAAGTTATACAACTGGAGCATGGGTATATATCTTGCCACAGTACAATTCGTTGGCTTAGTTTTCTTTACTTTGTTTGTCAGTCATGAGGAAATACGTCTAAATGAAAGGGACGAAGTACATTGGCGAATAGATTAAAACTGAATATTAAATTTACCGTTCCATACTTACAAACTATGCACTAAGAAATTAGTCATTGCAGTGCTAAGAGCATCTAATAATAGAGATGTAGGACCAAATCAAAGTGCTTATGAAACAGTTTCGTCTATCTGAGAGGCAAATATGTAACGAAATTGCCGCGGCAGAGTAGCCGAGCGGTCTAAAGCGTCTCGCTGCGGAGCGCGCGGTTGCTCGCCGTGGAGGTTCGAGTCCTCCCTGGGGCATGGGTGTGTGTGTCCTTAGGTTAGTTTATCTAGGTTTAAGTAGTTTGTAAGCTACGGACTGATGACCACGCAGTTTGGTCCGATAGATTTACAGGCATTTGAACATTTTGTAACGAAATTGTAACATACTTCAATCGTCTGATTCGTTTTAAACTTCTTAAAATTTCCTGGACGTACCAGTGGTGCTAATTTTGAAATTAATGATTTTTTGTTTTTGTTTCTTATTTTGTTTTCTATAATATTGAATTTACCACAGTTGAAGTACTGTTAATAATATCAGTGGATGATCTCCCTCGGTTTTCTCCAGATATCAAATCATGCAATGTTATTACCACTGACAGAGCGACAAATATGACTGGTACGTTTTCTAGGTTGCAAGCAAAAATCAGCGAAATTGAGTACTCCTTGGCCCATTCTTTGAACCTCGTGGTCGAAAATGTAATTAAAAATGAAACCACGAGCAATCACACTGATTTTCAAAAGTCGGCGCCCCTGCAGGCCAAGGTCGCCTACAAGCTTCCTAGGGTTTTATTTGCGGACGGAGAAGTTAGTACTGCTTCCTCCCACAAGTCCCCTAAAACCTCCACATCCTTGCGGATGCTGTTGCGTAGCAGTGTGCGTTTGTACCGCCCTACAGTACGCACGAGGTGCCGTAGTTGCCGTCCAAGACTTTATGGGAAGCATAGAGTTCTGACTAACCTGCTGTCTTCTATAGTTGTGTCCCCAGCGCAGAAGACAGCACACAGGTCGTTGATTCTTCTACAGCATACAAGTGAGGCTAAAATACGTTCTGTATGATGGAAGCATAAGAAGCGACTCGCGAGATTTTTAATTGTCAGGGATGCCATTTATTAAGTAAATAATAAAAAAAAGAGCAACTATTGTTAATATGATACGGCCTATGCTGCCCATAGTTCATGTTGAGACCTCGACTGTTATCACATTTACGCAAATCTTTACTCATGACCGGCGCGGTCCGGCGCGTATAGTGGTCAGCTCGAGACTGAAACTGCGGCGCGTTGCGAGACTAGAGGGCACCTGACGCTCTATTTCGCGCCAAAACAGGGCCGTCGCGCGCCTTCTGCAAAATCGCTCTTCTCTTGTTACAATAAGAGAAGGCACCTTCAGCTTTTTAAACTGTCAAAACCTAGCCTGTCCTTGAGAGATATTTATTACAAATTCTCAGCTCTGAATAATTAATATTTAGTATATAATAAACAAAACTAATTTCAAAAGAAATCACGTGACGTGAAATGCAGCAGCCCATGCGAAGAGAAAGGAAGCTTGGAGTTTAACGTCCCGTCGACAGCTTGGTCATTAGAGACGGAGCTTACACTCGGAGTGTTTGGGTAAGGACGTGGAAGGAAATCGGCGTCCCCTTTCTAAGGAACCATCCCGGCATTTGCCTGTAGTGATTTAGGGAAATCACGGAAAACCTGAATCTGGATGGCCGGAGGTGGATTTGAACCACCATCCTTCCGAATGCGAGTCCAGTGTGATGCGAGGAGAGTACCAGTAACATAGACGGGCTTTCCCACGGGAACCAGCACCTACTGCGCCATATGCTACTGCTCCCCACCCCACATTTCAACATATGCTGCACTTCTGTCTCTCTTCCGCGCTTAAGACACGTACAATGTTAGCAAAGAAACGGCCAGCGGCCAGAAATATGAAGTGGCCACAAGCCAGGAATATCACACGCCCACGAATAACATCAGCAAGAGATGACCGTCGAGACAGGAGGCTGAATGCAACGCATTTTCCAGGTAGCTACAGGACGCGCAGTATCGACACAAACAGTCCGAAATCGCCTTCGGGAATGTGGTCGCTTCGCACGGACGCTTACGGTGTGTATCCCATTAAACCACGACACCGTTTAGGCCGAAGAAACTGGGCGGAGGAATATCAGGGTCGAACTCGTAACGAATGACGCCGGGTTCTGTTCATAGGTGAGTCAATATTTTGCGTTCAGCGAGAAAATCGTCGAGAGAAAGTGGAACTCGAAAAGTCCTGCTTTTGTGCAGGAGACATCACTATATTATGGTGGTGGACGAATGCTGTGGAAAGGAGTTTGCACTGGCGGGCGTATGAACCTCTACGTTGATCAGCATTGCGCTGCTGGGGCCGAGCGGTGTGTTCCCAGCTTTAGGTCAGGATGAGGCGTGGAACCTGGTGGAGCGCCAAGGGACGCTAGTGAAACACAATTATAGTTGACACATTTTATTCCGTAACATACACAAGTTTGATGAAGGCGCTAGCTCGACAGAAGCTAGAGCAGTAGGTGGCGTCGCCTTCGAGTTGCGACCTCGGTGTTTCGTATGATGGTAGTGCTCGCGCCGCGCCTGTTATTGTGAAGTGCTCTATCCCTTCACCAGGCTATGCAGCGGGCAGTGGATCGACGCAGGGACCCTCTGAAGTCGGATGTCGTGCTGGTTCCCGACTCGGGACACCTACTGGCCGGATTAGAACCAGAATGCTAACTCGACCACAGGAACATTGGCCTTTGGTAACCAACCACTGAAGATTGAACCGGCCTCAGGCAACCACCATAGAGGTGTGAAGTCGTCAGCATTGCGGATCACCACCTTCCCAGATGATATTTAGTGTGAAGTATGGCCTCGACCAGACTCCGTCTCTTAGCTGCCTCTAGCAGCTAACCGTATGTACTGCTATCTGTGACAATTGGGTCAGTGAATTGACGACTACCTCCTGGGCATCGTCGATTCAGAAGAACAAGTGACTGCTACTTCTAAATGTGGGAGTATTTATACATAAAATTGGCTGAAGCTATGACGTATGAAAAGGTTTGAATGTGTTCCCTTTGAAAATGGTCGGCCGCGGCGGTCGAGGGGACTGAGGCGCTTCAGTCACGGCCTGCACGGCCACTACGGTCGGGGGTTCGAATCCCCCCTCGGGCATGGATATTTGTCCTGTCCTTAGTTGTAGGTAGTTCATAAGTAATATTCACAGAATATATGACATCAACTGCGATTGGGCAAAGATGAAAATGTGTACCCAGCCGGGATTCCAACCCGGGTCTCCTGCTTTCTAGGCAGTTGCGCTGACCCCTACACCACTGGGGACACAGTGATCACCGCACCTGCAAGGACTACCTAAGCACGCCTCCCGTCAGATACAAATTCCCAGCTTCGCCCTACCCACAGTACTCAAAAACGTAGTTATGAAACTAATTCCCGTAAGAGTAAGGGCTCCAAACTTGCCCACTTGCCCACATTTTCAGCTTTGCCCAATCGCAGTTGATGTCATATATTCTGCGAATATTAAAGAATAACAACTGCAGGATCAGAAGTGACGTCTGTTCTTTCGGAACAGACGCCACATGTATATATATAATATGCCGGTGACGGGCAATGATCCTATCGTTAGAGGGGAGGGGAGGGCAAGTTTGAAGCCCTTACTCTTACGGGAATTAGTTTAATAACTACGAGTTTGAGTACTGTGGGCAGGGCGAAGCTGGGAATTTGTATCTGACGGGAGGCGTGCTTAGGTAGTCCTTGCAGGTGCGGTGATCACTGTATCCCCAGTGGTGTAGGGGTCAGCGCAACTGCCTAGAAAGCAGGAGACCCGGGTTCGAATCCCGGCTGGGTAGACATTTTCAGCTTTGCCCAATCGCAGTTGATGTCATATATTTTGTGAATATTAAATAATAACAACTGCAGGATCAGAAGTGACGTCTGTTTCTTTCGGAACAGACACCACATGTATATATAGTTCATAAGTAGTTTGTAAGTTTAAGGACTGATGACCCCATAGTTAAGTCCCTTAACCTTAACAAACATTTGAACATTTTTTGAAAATGCAGTGTTCGCCTGGTGTGTCTTTACCGTTGACGCATCCGCGGTCTTATTCACTCTTGTGACAGAGTTACGTGTAGTTATGAAATGTTTACCAGCTGCGTCTCTGCCTGACAGCCATTTCACTCACACACAGTTCGCTGACGGTAGGCTTTCCAACTTGCCGACGCAGTGGCTGGCGTCATCACGCAAGGCGGGTGAGCATTTTCTGCTACCGGCGGCTGACCTTATTCCATCTTGCCAAAGTGAGCAAACCAAGATCTTAACACATTTCCCTGCCACAATGTTTGCGGCGCAACAGCGCTTTCACTGCTCAGAGGGATAGAGACGATATTCTTCGACCTTTTCTTGTGCCCTACACCGGTGCCATTGGAGATGGGTGTCTTGTGGTGGGCGATAATGCTCCTCACCAAAGAGCTGTACTGGTGATCAATATGCTTGAAGATGAGTGAATTGAACGAGTGGAGTAGCCAACTTGTTCACCAGACTTAAACTCTATTGATCATGTCTGGATTGCACTTGATAGACGTATTGCAGCCAGACCAGCTCCTCCCACAATAGTTGCAGAGCTGGGCATTGCACTCATGGAAGAATGGACAAATATCCCTCAAGAGCTGATTGTTATGTGCCTGGCAGAGGCTTCATTGAACCACCATTATACCATTTATCTCCCATTCCATTTTCGAATAGCGCGCAGGAAGAAAGAACACCCGAATCTCTCCGTTCGAGCTCTGCCTTTCCGTATTTTATTCTGATGGTCATTTCTACCTATGTAAGTGGGATTCAACAATATATTTTCGCATTCGGAGGAGAATGTTAGCAATTGGAGTTTCGTAAGTAGCCCACGCCGCAGCGACAAGCGTCGTTGTTGTAATGATTCCCATCCCAGATCCTGTATCATTTCCGTAACGCTGTCTCCCCTCTATCGTGACAATACGAAACGAGCTGCCTTTTTCTGGACTCTTTTGATGTCCTCCGTCAAACCCACCTGATAAGGATCCCACACTGGGCTGCAATACTCCAAAAAAGGACGGACAAGCGTAGTGTATGCAGTTTCTTTTGTAGTTCAGTTGCATCTTTTAAGGGTTCTGCCAATAAAACGCAGTCTCTGGTTCGCCTTTCCCACGATATTATCTATGTGTTCTTTCCAGTTTAAATCTGAAGTAATAGTAATTCCTAGGTATTTTGTGGAGTTTACGGCCTTCACTTTTGATTGATTTATCTTGTAAACAAAGTTTAACGGATTTCTTTTCGTACTCAAGTGGACGACTTCATACTTCTCATTATTTAGAGTCAATTTCCAGTTTCTACTCCATACTGATATCTTATTCAAATCGTTCTGCAGTTGTTTTTGATCTTCAGATGATTTTACTAGACGGTAAATGACGGCGTCATCTGCAAACAACCTAAGAGAGCTACTTAGATTTTCCCCTAAGTCGTTTATGTAAATAAGGAATAGCAGAGGACCAATAACACTACCCTGTGGAACGCCCGATATCACTTCTGTTTTAGTCGATGCCTTACCATCGATTACAACGAACTGTGTCCTCTCTGACTGTAAATCCCCTATCCACATTTTCACTATTATAGTAGCCTCAAATCAAATCAAATGTTTCAAATGTTTGTATAGTTTATGGGACTTAACTACGGGGTCATCAGTCCCTAAACTTACAAACTACTTATGAACTAGGACGGCACAAATATCCATGCCCGAAGGGGGATTCGAACCCCCGACCGTAGTGGCCGTGCAGACCGTGACTGGAGCGCCTCAGTCTCCTCGGCCACCGCGGCCGGCTAGCCTCATGCTGCCTGGCTCTAAGTAAACGTCATGTAAGCCACTGTATAAGATTCCTTTTTTTTTTTTTTTTTTTTTTTATTTTTTTAAATATGAAAAGCTTTAGAGATGTCGGAGGTACGGCTTGCTTGTTAGGTCGGCGTGTGTAAATGCGTTATCGCAGTGACGCACTTGTGGTTTCCTTAACACCCTGATTCAACCCGCCACGCCTCGAGCGCTCAGACACAGCAGTAAGACGACAGCTGGTCTGTCACGACTCGTCGGTATTTGCGCTGCCAGTTAGCAGCCACTATTCCCCCGTGTGTACACGCCTCGCGCCGCCTCTCACGTTTTCTGTGACGGCAGAGGCAGTCAGGCCCCGGGAAGAATCTCGCCTTCGCAGAACTGTCCGCTACCGCACGAAGCAGCAAAGGCGAGATGTGATGTTTCTAACCGCTCTTCTCATCGTTCGTCCCAGTTCATGATTCTGAACACTGCAAACAGTAAGACGATTGCACCAAGAGCTTTGGTAATGCTAGTTCGTGCAAACCATTAATCCAGAGCTTTCAAAACTGGGTGTCGCGAGACCCTGGGGCGTCGCGTAGTAGTGTCAATGCTGTCGCGAGACTAACAAATTTAGACTCTAAACAAAAAAACTTGTCATAAAATAACAAAAAATATCCTTCTCTTCGTACTACCCTAAAGACTCGCCTGCAGCTAATCACCCTTCTCTTCATTCGGTGCACCACAGCTCACGTATTAAAGGAATGATCGGTGCGCATTAATTGCCCCCCTTCCCCTGCAGGGCCAGTACAGTGCTGTGTTTTTAAGTGTTCAGAGCGTCGTGTGTATAGTGTTTCGTCGCCCAGTGTTTTTTAACGTTGCGTATACCAGTGTTCAATGTTTTTTACCTCAATGTCGCCGTCATGTGATGTCTCGTCGTCTGCTGTGAGTGTTTTTAGCCACCGTGACAATGCCTTGTTTTAACAACCATGTGTGTTCTGTCCGCTGTCGTGTTGTCTTTTAACATTCTCCCATATTTTCATCTTGTAATTATCAAAGCGCCATTTTATCACGTTTAATTTTATATTCTGTTTGTCCATTGTTTCCATTCGCTCGGGTGTAGAGCAGCATCATCGGCTTCTGCCAGCCTCCCTGCATTAGGGCATTAAAATTAAAAAAAAAATAAATAAATAAATAAATAAATAAAATAAAAAATAAAAATAAAATAAAATAAAAAATAAAATACAAAATAAATAAATAAATAAATAAAAAAATAAAAAAAAAAGATTAATTGCGTGCTCAGCCGCTAGGCGGCAGCTCTGCTTCAGCAGCAGTAGAGCCCTGTATTGGGAGAGTACCGCCAACTGGGCGAGCGCCGCCATTGTAGGCCTGTTATATCTCGCAATAGCAGCGCTATGGGCGGCGCTCTTAAATTAGCGTTTATGGTGAAGGGAACCGGTCTGAACATCGACGTGGTATGACAGTACGTTAAGTAAACACTGAATTTAAGTTTTTAATCGTTTCATCACATCTACAGCAAATATTAAGGAAAAATTGGTATTCTGAGATCAAGACCTAGCAAACTAGTTGTAAAATTGTTTCGTGCTAATTTTTGCATTAATGATAAGAGTCTTCAATCGTTTGAGTTAACATATTTGATTTTAAGTACTGGTACTTATTAAAATACAAATGTGTACTTTAGTTATTTAGACCGCTAAGGAAAAAAATAAGAATTACAAATTGATTTATTTGTATAAAAAATTTACGTCTTAATATACCTTCACTGCATTCATCAAGCCACTATTATTACTGCCGCATTTTGCTGACGGTTATATTTTCTCATTAGAATATAATATTCTAGTGGTTAAAAATACGCGCACAACTTTTTCCACAGCACTGACATGACGGAATATTTTGAACACGTTCATTGATTGATTTATGTGCAAGCAGGATTGTTCACTATCTGGAAATGTATGAAAACGTTTTGTCGAAATACATTGCGATAAATTTACGTAAAATGAGTAAGATACGAATCTTTTTTATATACATTTCGACGTTGTTAGAACCGGTCTCTAGTGTATTTCTATTACTTTCAAACTACAGTGTGTCGTTCACAACATATTCAAAAAATGACTAAAATGTACGTCCCCATTTTTTCTCTTATGATACACGATGTACTGCGCGAGCAGGTATGTGTTTTTGTTATGAATATGTCCAGTTCCGTCTCTAAGGTCAGTAAACCGATCTATTCAAATGTAACAGTCAATGTATCCAATGAATTGAGTATACGCGCAGTTGCGTAAAAGCTAATGTTGATACTCAGATCTGCAGGCGATAACTGGGACCTGTATAGAGCGCAAACGTGTTTCTGACACAGCAGTTACAAGTAGCCTCATTTTCTGGTAATAGAAAGACCAAAGCCTTAACAATGACTTGATGGACCTAATTCCACACTAAGTGATAAGGAAATTTCCATAACATTGATAGGCGTTTGCTATATAACACTCATTACAATAGTTACTTTCTCGAAAACGGAAAAAGACGTTAGTGATTCCAAATGTTTGTTAATCTTAAGGGACTTAACTGCGGTGTCATCAGTCCCTAAACTTACAAACCGCTTATGAATTTTCTCATACTAAAGACGGCACAAATATCCATGGCCGAGGGGGATTCGAACCCCCGACCGCAGCGGCCGTGCAGACTGTGACTGGCGCGCCCCAGACCACTCGGCCACTGCGGCCGGCTGTCAGTGATTCCACAAATAATAACTTGTCTACAAAAGGAAGCCATAAACAAATGTGTAGGGTCGGTTTATTTCGGATGATGTTCATCCAGCATTAACCCTTTCCAGTCCAAATTCTATTAATTTGTGAACAATAGTATTTCTTTGCATATTTCTATTCATAATTACTGGAATAATGTGTATTTTTTTATTTTATTTGTTAGATATTTTAGTTTTTGGAGGGAAATTTGGGATGGCTTCATATGGCATCATTTGGCAGGATATGTTTCCTTTACGGTACCCGATACCTTTTTCAAACTGTGTACTACTAATTTAGACTTTTACAATAATTTATTAATGAAATTTTCTAATTATTTTGTTTCCTTTACCTTGATATTGTATTTTTAAAGTCTTGTTGTTTGTACTCTAACTTAGACATAAGCAACAATACATGTATTGTCAATGTTTGGAGCGTAATGTTCCTCTGTTTCCACAAATTAATGGTATTCAAGTTACCCACAATGAATTTTGGGAAGTCCTGCGTTGTTCTTTATACTCTTATATATTTTTTGACGACGTTACAGCGTTCAAATGAATTAAATAAATCGCAATTTGCGATCAGTTATGGCTTCACTGTATTAGGTCTAGATGGAATACCACATTGCGACGAATGACAATTTGTGCCCGGCCTGGATTCGAACCCGGGATCTCCTGCTTACTAGACAGACTCTGGAGATCCCAGGTTCGAATCCCGGCCGGACAGAAATTTTCATTCGCCGCAATGTGGTATTCCATCTAAACCTAATACAGTGAAGCCATAACTGATCGCAAATTGCGATTTATTTAATTTAGTTCTTTGTACTCTTTGGTCATATGTCTGGGCCTAGGGTAACAGATAAAGATGAGGATGCCATATGACATTATTGGCTGGAAAAGGTTAAGTCAGAATTTGAAAGAGCTGTCGAAGACTTGAAGTCAAATAAGGCAGAAGGCGTAAATGACATTTCACCGGAATCTGTGGTCTTCAGTCCACAGCTCTCCACGCTACCCTGTTCTGTGCAAACCTGTTCATCTGAGAACACAATCGGCAACCTACATCCTTTGCTTACTGTATTCGTCCCTCGGTCTCCCTCTACGATTTTTTCTCCACACACTTCCTTCTAATGCTAAGTTAACGATTCCGTGATGTCTCAGAATTGTGTCACAACCTATAACTTCTCTTAGTAAGGATATGCCAGAACCTCCTTTCTCAAATCAAATGTTCAAATGTGTGTGAACTCTTACGCGACCAAACTGCGTGGTTATCAATCGCTAGACTTACACACTAATTAATTGTTCAACTTTAACTTACGCTACGGACAGCACAAACACCCATGCCCGAGAGAGGAATCGAGCCCCCGGCCGTAGCGGCCGTGCAGACTGTGACTGGCGCGCTGCAGACCGCTCGGCCACTGCGGCCTCCTTTTCTCCCCAATTCTGTTCAGCACCTCCTCATTAATTGCGTGATCTACCCATCTAATCTTCGTCTGTAGCACCATATTTCGAAAGCTTCTATCAACTTTTTGTCTGACCTCCTTATCGTCCTCGTTTCACTCCCATACAATGCTACACTCCAGACAAATGTTTTGAGAAAGGACTTCCTAACATCTAAACTAATATTGGATGTCAACAAATTTCACTTCTTCAGAAATGCTTTGCTTCCCATAGTCATCCTGAATTTTACATATTCTTTTCTTCGGCCATCAGAAGTTACCTTGGTACCCAAATAACAAAACTCATCAACTACTTTTATTTACACATTACCTAATCTAATTCCTTCAGCATCGCTTGATTTTCTGACATTCCATTCCATTACCCTCGTTTTTCTCTTGTTAATGTTCATATTATATCTTCCTTTCAAGACACTGTCCATTCCATTTAATTGCTCTTCCAGGTCCTTTGTTGTCTCTAACAGAATTACTATGTCATCGGAAATCCATAAGGTTTTTATTCCCTCTCCAAATGTCACCTTGCGTTCCTTCAGAGTTTGCTCATTGTACCACACAATGCTGTCTGGCTTTTGTACAAGTTGAATATAACTCTTCGCTCCCTATATTTTACTGCTGCTACCTTCAGAATTTGAAATAGTGTATTCCAGTCAACATTGTCAAAAGCTTTCTCCAGATCCACAGGTTTCCCTTTCCCTAACCTATCTTCTAACATGAGACGTAATGCGACTGTTGCCTTACGTGTTCCTACATTTCTCTTGAATCCAAACTCATCTCCCCACAAGGTCGGATTCCACCAGTTTTTCCATTCGCCTCTAAATAATTCGTGATAATATTTTGCAGCCATGACTTATTAAACTGATAGTTTTGTAATTTTCACCTTTGTCTACACTTGATTTCTTAGGAATTGGAATCACTATATTCTTCTTGAAGTCTGAGGGTATTTCTCGTAACACTGGGGAAAGGCTACAACCCTGTCTTACTCTCTTCCCAACAACTACGTTGTTTTCGTATTCTTCGAATCTTATCAGTTTGGTTTTTGTACTAGTTGTTTCGTTCGCAGTATGTTAGCCCTGGTACCTTCAGGATTTTAGAGAGTGTATCCAGCCAATTTTATGGAATGCTTTCGTCAAATCTACGAAAGATAAAAACGTAGATCTGCCTCTCCTCGATCCATCTTCTATTGTTGAAATTTGATTTTTAACACTGACAAGGAAAGTACTTGGGCTCGAACAAATATATCTGTATGAACGTTTGGTTACAGTATCTCTACGTACACCTCGATGTGCTGGTGGGTGTCGTTTTTATGCAAAACTTTGCAATCATGCTCTAGATAGCACTGTAGACGTAATTGTAGACGCCATACGTAATGCAGATATCTTAACTATAACTTATGTAATAATCATCGTACAAGTTCTCTAGCGTATTGTCATCAAAAGCCGTGATGATAGTTGCAACTTTAACCTTCTTCCCGAAAGACTGTTGGTATTCACTGCCACTGCTTCCATCGCCTCTTCCCGCACTTACCGTAGCACTACCGCTTGCAATGAGTTCTTCGTCATTATCATCCCTATTATCATCATTATGTGTCAGTGTTAAAACAGTATCTAACTTATGCTCATATTTCTGTACCATAACAGATCCGAGAAAGCATGCGAATGATTCATCTTCTACACTAATACCATCTTCACGAAGAAGGGTTCTTCGTATCTTCATGTCAACTAATCGCAGGACTGATTAGCAATCGCCGCCCCATCTGACGCTTCACCACACACATAACGTCACAAAACGCAACTTCGGAGACACACTGCACCGTCCCTACTGGCGAACCGACAGGTCAAAGTGCAATGCGGCATGGCACACGCAGAGGCCTCTAACGGACAACTGCAGAGTTTTGCAGATGCGGGAGTGTCACTAGTGCAATAAGGGATCTTTTCATTATCTCTGGTACGATTTTCATGTATATGTGTTCGTTGGAGCCCAAGTACTTTCCTTGTGAGTTCGTCACGACTGTCAGTGTAGGCCCTGTAGCCGGGCGGCCTCCCCTCTGAGCTTCGCCTTTCTGAGAATCCAGATTCGGGGAAGAAACGCTAGCATTGCTCGGCGCCGGTGACGGGACATTCCAGCGCCTGTTATCCCCTGCTGTTTGACCCTTTTAAGACCTTTTCTGGCTCCCAACAAAACGCGCTGTTTGCGCAGACGCGGCAAGAACGGGCCCGCTAACACGGGATACCGAGGCGCTAACTCGCTCGACAAATTGCCGAGCCTCACGTCCGCACCGCAAGTGTCTCTCCTTACCTCTCGTCCCCACCTCTTTCACCCCCTCCCTCTCTCTCTCTCTCTCTCTGTCCAACCTTCCCGCTCCCCTGTTTCCTTCCTTTCTTACTACCCCTCTCTTCCGTCTCCTTCTTCAACGTACTCACACAGTATCCAAACGCCTATCACTCACACTACATTTACACTACATCTACACTAAATAAAGAAAAGTGTGAAGTAATACACATGACCACTAAAAGAAATCCGCTGAACCTTAATTACGCGATAAATCAGTCTAACCTGTAGGTCGTAGATTCTACCAAATACCTAGGAGTTACAATTACGAACAACTTTGACTGGAGAGAACACATAGAAAATATTGTGGGGAAGCCAAAACCAAAGGTTACGTTCCATCGGCAGAACGCTTCGAAGATGCACCGCCGGCCGCGGTGGCCGAGGGGACTGAGGCGCTCCAATCACGGTCTGCACGGCCACTACGGTCGGGGGTTCGAATCCCCCCTCGGGCATGGATATTTGTGCCGTCCTTGGGATTAGCTAGTTCATAAGTGGTTTGTAAGTTTAGGGACTGATGACCCCGTAGTTAAGTCCCATAAGCTGTACAAACATTTGAACATTTTTTGAAGATGCACCAGCTCCACCAAAGAGACTGCCTACATCAATCACACTTGTGCGTCCTCTCCTGGAGTACTGTTGCCCCTTGTGGGACCCTCACCAGGTGGGATTGACGGAAGACATTGAGAAGGTTCAGAGAAGGGCAGCTCGTTTTGTTTTATTACGTTACGGGGGGGAAAGCGTCACGGAAATGTTACAAGAATTGGGGTGGAAATCATTAAAAGAAAGACGTTATTCATTGCGGCGTGATCTGTTTGCGAAGTTTCAATCACCGACTTTTAGTTCTGAATGTGAAAATATTTTGCTAGCACCCACCTACTTCGGGAGACATGACCATCCCAATAAAATAAGATAAATCAGATCGAAAACGGAACGATTTAGGTGTTCTTTCTTCCCGCGCGCTATTAGAGAATGGAACGGTAGAGAAAAGTTATGAAAGTGGTTAATGAACCCTCTGCCAGGCACTTGAATGTGATTTGCAGAGTATCTATGTATTTGTAGATGTACATCCATACTCCACACGCCACTTCACGACGTGTGACGGAGGTTACTTTTTATGCCATTGTCACTTACCCTTCTGTCCAGTCGCGTATGATACACGGAAAAAAAAATGTGTGTAGATATGTCTCAGTGCGGACCCTAATCTCTCGTGCTCTTTTGCCGAGATATTCGTAGGAATAAACAATACAGTGATTGAAATAGATCTCGGGTGGCATGCCTGGTGTATGTGTGCATAGGACACAATACTTCGGAAATCGACCGTGTTGCCATCATGAGGTTTTGTGTCGCCGGTTGTCCTGGGTGTCGGTGGCCGAGTAGAGAGAGACCGACACAGGGAAATAGGACGCACGCGTATGCGGGTACAGTCAGAGGTGACCAGCCAGTGGGACAGCAGAAACTAGAAACACTGAGCTAGATTAGAACAAGATATATATTTCGAAGAAACATTATAATACATAACTTTGTTAACTGAAGACTAGTGGAATGCATATACATGGTTTAACTAGATAGAAACCTGCCTACTGATGAGTCCTAGTGCCCGTACTAATGCCAAGTGACGGATCCAGTCCAATGGTGGCCACGAGCGGGGTAGCAGCAGAGGGCGCTCGTGGCTGACGTGGTAAGAACGCCGCGCCGTGCGTGCATGGCGGCGCGCGGCGAAAGTAGGTGGCGCGCACTTTAGACTTGTGCGACACTGCATCAGGTGTGCTGATGTACTGCCATGGGGGCGGCCTGGGTGAGGTGTATATCAGATTCCCCCCTCCTCCTTCGGGCGCTCCGTCTGAGCCCATCGCGGTCCGCGGGTCAGATCCCGCCTCCTCTCGTCCGTCGTCTGGGCGTTCCCACCTAAGTCTCCAGGGGGTCCACCGGCGGTGGCGTTCCATCTGTTTCTCCCCCCGCCCTCAAAGTCAGTACACTATGCGACGTTCTATTCTTTGTCTTAATCTGGGTAATAGTTGGTTCCCAAGCTTTGCTAAGAAAATAGCTGTTGTCTCGATTCAGTTTTGATTTCCTTTTATTGATCTCTATAGCCTCTTCGATTATGCACCTCAGTATTTCGAAGTTTGTGCTAGGACCTTGGTCTGGTCATAATCCATACCATGGAGGTTCGACAGGCAATGCTCGGCGATTGCCGACTTATTTGGCTGTTGTAATCTTGTGTGCCTTTGGTGTTCGCGGCATCGTTCTTCAGTGGTACGAATAGTCTGTCTTGTGTATTCCTCACCACATTGGCAAGGTATCTCGAAAACTCCTGATTTACGCAGACCAAGATCGTCCTTAACACTGCCAAGAATAGCTCTGGTTTTAACTTTGTATCTGCGTAAAATACGTCCAGTTTCTACCTCTACATCTCATAGATACTCTGCAAATCGCATTAAAGTGCCTGGCAGGGCGTTCATTAACCACTTTCATAACTTTTCTCTACCGTTCCATTCTCCAATAGCGCGCGGGAAGAAAGAACACCTACATCGTTCCGTTTTCGATCTGATTTCTTTTATTTTATTGGGTGCTAGCAAAATATTTTCACATTCAGAACTAAAAGTCAGTGATTGAAACTTGGTAAACAGATCACGCCGCAATGAATAACGTCTTTCTTTTAATGATTTCCACCCCAATTCTTGCAACATTTCCTGACGCTTTCCCCACCCGTAACGTGATAGAACAAAACGAGCTGCCCTTCTCTGGACCTTCTCAATGTCTTCCGTCAGTCCCACCTGGTGAGGGTCCCAGAAGGGGCAACAGTACTTCAGGAGAGGACGCACAAGTGTGATGTAGGCAGTCTCTTTGGTAGAGCTGGTGCATCTTCGAAGCGTTCTGCCGATGAAACGTAACCTTTGATTCGCCTTCCCCACAATATTTTCTATGTGTTCTATCCAGTCAAAGTTGTTCGTAATTGTAACTCCTAGGTATTTAGTAGAATCTACGACCTTAAGGTTTGACTGACTTATCGTGTAATTAAAGTTCAGCGGATTTCTTTTAGTGGTCATGTGTATTACTTCCGCTTTTCTTTATTTAGTGTCAATTGCCAATTTTCGCACCATGTAGAAATTTTGTCTAAATCGCTTTGCAGTTGCTTTTGATCCTCTGTTGACTTCACTAACCGATAAACGACAGCATCATTCGCGAACAGTCTAAGGGAGCTATTCAGATTGTCTCCTAAATCGTTTATAAACACGAGGAAGAGTAATGGACCTATAACGCTTCCCTGTGGAACGCCACCGGATAAGGCTCCACAAAACGCAATGAAAGCCCTGGCCGTATTTTCCTCAGGTTCATCATCCGCTCGCTGTGTCGTGGGACGCAGAGCTTTCAGGATTTGTCCTTCCGTGTAACCGTTCTTCAGAAACACAGACTTCAGATGGTCCAATTCCTGTTGGAGACTGTCCTTGTCAGATAGGGCGCGAGCTCTGAGTAGAAGAGTTTTTAGCACGCCATTCCTCTGTGCAGGAATGTGCGGAAACTGATGAACCTGAGGAAAATACGGTCATGGCTTTCATTCCGTTTTGTGGGGCCTTATCTGGAAAAATTGGACGCATTTTACGCAGATACCAAGTTAAAACCATCTTCTGCCCTCCGGTAAAACCCAGGGCTCTTCTTGGCAGTGTTAAGGACAACCTCGGTTTACGAAAATCAGCAGTTTGCAAGATGCCTTGCCAATGCGGCGAGGAGTACACAGGACAGACTATTCGCACCAGTGAAGAACGATGCCGCGAACACAAAAGGCACGACGGAACGTGCACATGTAACAGTGCTGTCCAAACTATTGACCACGTGCTTTTTGACTGCTGCAATTTATTGAAAGAGAGGGACCATCTCAGGGAAAAAAATAGCTGCCAAAGGAGGATGATGGCCCGTCAGTAAATATGACTTAGTACATAAATACACTACTGACTTTTACAATTTCTGTAATTCAATAAGAGTTCCTAATGTATAAAACTTTTATATTTCTTGTAATTCATTAAGATTTCCTAATGTATAAAATTGTTTGTTCCTTTGTAAATCCTGTCAACTTGTATACTGTACTTGTGTTTGTAAGAACATTTGATGTAACCGCCTGAATCAAACCATCAGACATGTAATATTGCTATGTAATGGGGCATGTTAAATAATAAATAAATAAAAAAACGAGATTACAGCAGCCAAATATAGATATGAAGTTCAGATTCACTCGATATGTCTTAAACATCTATATCCACACTCTGCAAGCCATTCTGTACCATTGTCACTTCTTGCTGCTACTCCAGTCGTGTAATGTTCGCTGAAGAAATGATTGCCGCAATGCCTCGACGTGGGCTCGAAACTGTTTAACCCTTAAATGCATGGTGTTGCATATCTGCAACATCGATTGTAATACTGTTTTATCAGCGTCTACTGGGAATTTTTTGAATTTTTAAATTTTGTGAATCTGTTTAACAGATGCAGCAGAGTTAGTAGTCTGTGGTGTTTTTTGTGTCTCCTTTGGTGGAAGTGCGAACTTCTAATAACATCTTTGCTTGTGTTTGGACAAAAAGGCAGATATTGCAGATTTTGACGTCTTGTTTTCCATTTAAAGAGCCAATTTTGAAAGGAGGAAAAAGTCACACCAATTAAGATGGGTATCGAGAACCACAATAAGCACAAAAACCTGTAACTACTACCCAACTTTGAAAATTATACGAGGCGCGTCCAGAAAGTAAGTTCCGTTTGATTATATAAAACGAACGGGTACAGGTACAGAAAAAATATTGATTGTACAAAAACCTATAACTGTTAAACTACTTTTCTACATAGCTTCCGAAATTTTATAGGCAATTGTCGTAGCATGGCTCAAGGTTTTGTATGCCTTTTTCATAGAATGTTGCCTCGTGTGTATTCAACCATGTGGTAACATGTTCTTTCAGCTCGTCATCATCGTTGAAGTGTTGTCCACCAAGGACAGATTTTAGGTATAAGAAGAGAATTACTGTCAAAACTTTTTTTTGACGATAATGCCTGACCTCACACACCGAATGTGACCAATCAATTCTTACGGAAATTTCAAAGGGACCTGTTTGATCATCCTCCATGCAGCTCGGACCTCTCTCCTAGCGACTTTCATCTCTTCTTACACCTAACATCTGTCCTTCGTGGTCAACACTTCAACGATGATAAAGCGCTGTTACCACATGGTTGAATACACAGGCGGCAACCTTCTGTGAAAGATGCATGCAAAAACTTGTGGCACGCTACGACAAGTGCCTACAAAATTTCGACAGTTATGTGGAAAAGTAGTTTAAGAGTTGTAGAATTTTGTGCAATAAAAATTTCTTCTGTATCTGTGTACAATTTCGTTATATTACCAAACGGTACTTACTTTCTGTACGCGCCTCGTATAACAAGTTTTGTATGTTGCGTATGTGCGTTTTTGGAAAACAAGCAACATAGGAATGTTACTATTTTTTCCTTTGTTTGTACAACTTAAAAAACACGAAAATAATTTGTTTTTTGAAATTTAAAAAAATTATGCATTTAAGGGTTAATCTCATTCTTGTGGTCTTTTCGCGAGGTATACGTAAGAGGAAGCAATATATTCATTGAGTTTTGGAGAAACTTATGCTGTTGGAATTTTTCACACAAGCCCGCACCGCGATGCAACGTTTGCCATGGAGTTTTACTGATCTCCTCTGTGATGCTTTCTCGCTTACTGAATGAACCCGTAACGAAGCGTGCTGCTCTCCGTTGGATATACTCTGAGCCTTCTATGAATCCTACTTGGCACGGGTCCCACTCTAGTGAGCAATACTCGAGCGCTGGCCGAACAAGAGCTTTGAAACCTACTTCCTTTGTCGACGGAGGATTCGTCCAATGAATTGTAATGTTACTTTTTTTCTGGATTTTATCGCTGGCGTTGTCACAAGATCAAAATTGAAAACCGGAATTGAAATTTAACTAACCGTAAGATCAGCAATGAATATTAATTTTTGAAATGGTTATCAGTTCTCAGCAGCAATGTAAGTTAAAAATTACTACATCAGAAAGCACCATTACATAAGAAAATAGCGGAATCAGTTACCTGGTATGCATTCATTGGTGGAAGCCGTGACACTGCAGTTGAGCCTGTATGAACTGATTAATATCTTCGTTCTCGTAAACTGATGCTTGGTTTCATGACTATGAATTATTAAAGTTTTAAGACCGTGTGCAATTTTGATCACTATGATTATCAAAAGTTAAAGAAATTATCGGACTTCGCTTTTAACAGAACGAAGATTTCCTGCAGGCATTGAATTCAATGTTTAATATAAAATGAGAGTAAATAAATTTTGCATCGAGAATGTTCTTTTGTCATCATGAGACAGTAGGCAACAATAACTAAGCATCAATTTACTAATATTGCTGAAAATAAGTCATCAATTAAATGAAAGATGGGGAGAAATAGTCATTATTTAAATAAAATAGGAATTCCAAATGAAAGTTAAAGTTTATTACGTAAAGGGTGCTAACCAGAGCTCACACTTACATGATTATGGAGGTCGAGTAAAATACGTCCGCTCAGTATAAAGGTAGAAAAACGAAAGACGACAAGCGATTCCGTTTTCTCACCAGATCGTTTGAAATAGTTGAATGTCTTACTTAAAACAAGGATAATCAGAGATTTATTGGCAGAGAGAACGGATGCTTGCGACAAGCGTCGCAGATATAATTTTCAAGAAAAAAAATTGGTGTATTGCTACAGAATCTGCGTTTGGTATTTGTCTTACACACGATTAATTTTATATGGTCGTTCCATTTCGCATCGCATCGCATCGAAAGTACATGGACTCCAACAAACATATCTGTATGAACGTTTGGTTACAGGATCTCTACGTACACCTCAATGTGCTGGTGGGTGTCGTTTTTCTGCAAAACTCTGCAACCATGCTCTAGATAGCACTGTAGATGTAATTGTAGACGCCATACGTAATGTAGATAAAAAATGTTCAAATGTTTGTAGAGTCTATGGGACTTAACTACGGGGTCATCAGTCCCTAAACTTACAGACTACTTACGATCTACTTACAACTAAGGACGGCACAAATATCCATGCCCGAGGGGGGATTCGAACCCCCGACCGTAGTGGCCGTGCGGACCGTGACTGGAGCGCCTCAATCCCCTCGGCCACCGCGGCCGGCGTAATGTAGATATCTTAACTATAACTTATGCAATAATCATCGTACATGTTCTCTAGCGTATTGTCATCAAAATCCGTGATGATGGTTGCCGCTTTAACCTTCTTCCCGTAAGACTGTTGGTATTCACTGCCACTGCTTCCATCGCATCTACCAGCACTTACCGTAGCATTACCGCTTGCAATGATTGTTCGTCATTATCATCCCTATTATCATTATTATGAGTTTGTAACAACAGTACCTAACTTATGCTCATATTTCTGTACCATAACAGATACGAGAAAGCATGCAAATGATTCATCTTCTACACTAATACCATCTTCAGGGAGAAGGGTTCTTCGTAACTTCATCTCAACTAATTGCAATACATTAGCAGGATTGATTAGCAATCGCCGTCCCATCTGACGCTTCACCACACAAATAACGTCACAAAACGCAACTTCGGAGGCACACTGCACCGTCCCTACTGGCGAACCGACAGGTCAAAGTGCAATGTGGCAAGGCACACGCAGAGGCCTCTAACGGACGACTGCAGAGTTTTGCAGATGCGGGAGAGTCACTAGTGCAATAAGGGATCTTTTCATTATCTCTCGTACGATTTTCATGTACATGTGTTTGTTCGAGCCCAAGTACTTTCCTTGTTAGATGCTCGCATATATATATATATATTTTAAGGAAATAACTGCAACTGTTTGTAAATCTAAGGTACTTAATTACGTTGCCCACCAGTCCCTACGCTTAGAGACAAGTCACTTATGCTAAGGACAACACAAACACCCATGCCCGAGGAAACCCCCGCCGGCGAACAGCTGGGCGCTCCGCAGCAAGACGCCTTAGAACGCTCGACCACTGCACCTCGGCGAAATAACTACTTCCATTGTTTGTCCTGCTTTGCGTAGTTATATGATAACGGAACTTTCATTCCCTGTAAAAGCAGCACTTAACACTTTTTTGTGTTGAGGCTAAATTGCCAAACCCTTCACCATGCGTCAGTACTCTGCTGGTCCTCCTGCATTTCGCTGCCGATTTCCAATGTTGCTTCTTCTCCATAAAGTACAGCGTAATCTTCGGGAAGCCTCATTGAACTTACGATGGTACCTACAAGTTCATTTATATCAGAAACGGTCCTATAACACTCACTTAGGCCATGCTAGAAATCATCTTCACCTCTGTAGAAGAGAATGACATGCTGCTTTCTGTTAGCTAGAAACGTCATCCAGTCACACTGCTGGTCTGATATTCCATGTGTTCGCACATTGTTCATCAGGCGAAGTTGCGGAACCGTGTCTTGCAGAAATCAAGTAACAAGGCAAATACCTGGGATCCAGCATCTCGTGAATAGCGCCAGTTGTGTTTCAAATGATCGTTGCTCTCTGAAACCATGTGGATTCAGGTGACTAGAAATGCATAATACTCGAACATAAAGTGAGTTCCAAAATTCTACAACTGACTGACGTTTCAGATATAAGCCTATATCTTTGCGCAACTGTTCAAAGAGCCTTCTTCGAACAGGGAATGACCTGCGCTTTTTTCCAATCCTCAGGAACACAGAGCTGCATGTCCTCGAGAAAAAGTAACGACAGTACTTTACTCTTGCCTTCAGTCGTTCGTAAAACTGCATGGCAAAACCTTGTTAGCTGATGTTGCTGGCCGCGGTGGCCGAGGGGACTGCGGCGCGCCAGTCACGGTCTGCTCACTACGGTCGGGGGTTCGAATCCCCCCTCGGGCATGGATATTTATGCCGTCCTTAGTCTTAGCTACTTCATAAGTAGCTTGTAAGTTTAGGGACTGATGAAACATTAGAACATTTGATTTAGCTGATGTTACAAGGCCAGCTCAGTCAATCATCCAGACTGTTGCTCCTGTAACTACTGAAAAGGCTGCTGCCCCTCTTCAGGAACACACGTTTGTCTGGCCTCTCCACAGATACCCCTCCAGTGTGGTTGCACCTATAGTACGGCTGTCTGTATCGTTGAGTCACGCAAGCACAGACAAATATATACAGACGGGAAACCTCTGTAAGAGCCCAGTCCTACGCTCAGGGGTGCGGGGAGGGAGGTTTTCCAGCAGTTCCGTAAGGTGTCCCGTGATGGCGCTGCGGTCAGAAGCAGCCCTTTAAACTGGCCAGAGCAGGCGGCAGGTAGCGGCTGCCCCCACCACCACCTCCCCTCAAACGCCAGCAAGCTGGACACAGTCGTGGCCTCGTGACAGGCGGTACAAGCTCTCCCCTCCACGCTACCCTCTGACGTGCGAGAGGCACCCTAAGCCAGCGATCCGCCTGACACCTGCTAGCATCTTACGGAACTACGAGGGGAGCATAGGACAGTGGTTTAGGGGGGGCTGCTCCTCTGTATATGTTACTCTGTGACGCAAGGCACCCCACCCGGCAATATCTGTGGTTCATGAGGATGGAGCGTTGAAGTATTCCATCGTAATTCGCTGTCCGTTCTGTTTTAGCACAGCAGAGCCTACGACGTCCGTCATCTGTTATGAGTAGTGGCTGCCTAAATCCTCGACATATCGACTTGATTACACCACAGTCTAAAATATACAGATACGACACTCCCACTGTATTTTGTTATTCACTGCAACAGGAGCAGTTCACGCGGCTGACAAGCTATGTTTCTGAATAATGCGAGAGTTAGACTACTGACGCTGATAGCACACGTTGTTGACAGACCTACCTTATCTCGGACACAAATGGACTCGCCCGTCCCACGTCAGCGGCGTGCGCACAATCGAGGGAAACACAGCCACTTGTGAGCGAGCGGTCTAACGTAACGCATTACGTTCCTGCACAGCAAACCGTAAATTCACAGTATTACCACAGTCTAACATAAACAGTCACGGCACCCAATGCTGTAAGTTACCAATTGACAGCTGCAAGGACACTAGCACTGGGAAAGTCACCACAGTTGTGACATTTGTTTATAATTACTTTTGTATGTAATTAACGAAATAGTTAGTGCAATTTTTGCGTTACAGGCATTAGTAAAATATCAAGAGACGTATATTAAAATGGAAATTAATGTAAACAGAATCAATTTTACTCATTCAGTAGTATAAACAACAACTTTGTCTTGAAAAAATACTTGCGAATGTGTGTATATTTCAATCTTATTCCGCTGAAAGTAAGTAGACTATAAACATAAGAGAATAATAAATTTCTATTAGGGTAAGGTGGTACAATTTCGATCATTTCGGACAAATGTTATTGTAACTGGAAATGTATTGAGAAAATATGTAATTTTTATTATAGCACTTGTTCTAATATGTAACACAAATATTAGACAATTACAAATGTCGGTATAGACACAAAAAAAGTTACAGAATTGAGAAAAATCGATCGAAAATGTACTACACTAGGTATAATTGTGATCACTTCCTAGTAGAATTTTGACTAAGGTCTTCTTCCACATAAAAAGCACTTTTTCCGTCAGGCACCAACGCATACTTAGTTTTACCAAACATTGCATTTTGGGTAGAGAATCTAGTCACCCTTAAATAGAAAATTTATAAGAGCTCGTTAGACTAAGTAGCTTCACTTATCTCCTAACGTGAAAAAATTTATTTCTCCTTAGCACAAAGTGGTGTATTCTTGGAAAAGACAGGAGGAGCTGTAGAAACCTGCTACTCTACAATGCCACACAACGAGACACTACGAGACTGACAAATGGCGCGAAAATTTATGTTGATCAGAATTGTACCTATATCGAACTTGTACCACCTTACCCCATGGTCTTTTCTTACTATGACAGGCAGTTTTTCGACTTCTATAAATTCGGTGTGGAGTCTAATGATTTGCACAGTTTTACACCTCATACGTCTTCCTTAAACGTGCATATTATGTTCATTGTAATTACTTTAGCTTCAAAAGGCAAAGTTTAGATGATTCTTGCCATTTGTGGTTCAGCTGTAGCAACAATTGTGGAATTGCCTTCGTCTCTGTTGGAAAACAGTTTCATTGATTTTGCCGTTTTATTGCCACGTTTGTGACGTGTTTCCTTCAGCTACAACTGTTGTAGCTGATTTGGTACGTTACGTAGTGTAGTTATTGCATTCTATATACGTTTGCTAAGTTCAAACTCACTGATTCGACTGGAATTATAGTGAAGAAACCTTAACGATCGTTAGTAGAAAAGCGACGTCTTTCTGCCAAAGGAAAGGTCTTCTGGTGTTTCCTAGCCATTTTTTATTTTTAATAGAAAGTTAAATTATTTAGCAGAAGCCTATAGGTTACAAGATAGCGGTAAATAAACTATCCTATAATGTAACGTTTCGTACCTTGCCAGGGACCTTACGAAACTTAATTGAGACAAATGTAGAGCTGTTTTTAAGTTATTACCTATTTTAAGGTATTACATACGTTTCCTAATGTAAAAAGTATGTTACAATCAATATAATCGATACTATTCTCACTCTTCCAATGTCGTATTGAAATGTAGCTGTCGCAGTGTATAACAAAAATCTGCGGAAATGTCGTTACTGTGGTATTACTGTTCGTTTTTGGTGCATCATCTGCTTTGCGAAAGAAGCGGCAACACTTTCTGCGCAACCCTCCCACCATTCTGCAGGACAATGCTCGGGTCCATACAGCGCAAGCTGTGGCCGCTCTGTTCGGTCGATGGGACTGGGAACTACTGTACCATCCACCATACTCCCCAGACTTAAATTCTTGTGACGTTGATTTGATTCCGGAGATGAAGGACCACTTCGTGGCATTCGCTTCAGAACTGTTCCAGAGATCCGACAGGCAGTAGACCGCTCCATTCGCACCATCATCAGAACAGGCTCTGCTAACGGTGTACTACGCCTTTCACATCGCTGGCAACGGGTTCTACTCAAACATATTTGAAATGTAAATCCGTCTCTGGGATTGTTTATTTGTATTAATTGATATTTATATCACCATAACAGGATTGTTCAACCATGTCCATTGCTGAGGTGCTATTCCGCTGCATGGAGAGCCTTGGCAGTTGTGGCAATTATCTTTGGAACAAAGAAGCTGAATTAAAGTTTGTGTTGTGGAGGGAAATCGTACATAGACTATTCCAAGGCGCCTTAATCGTTAGTGGTGTGGTAGTCTAACGATGCCGGGCGCCGTGGCTCAGCGCGCCCGGTCAGCGGGCTCCACGCCCTCTGTAATAAAAAAGCTGAGCCAACAAGACACCGAACAAGAACGAACAAAAAGGATCAACGTCCGCAACAAAGAGAACTACCAAAAGAACAAAAAACAAAAAAAAAAAACAAAAAAAAAAACGGTTAAGACGTCTGCCTAGTAAGCATGGAGATCCCGGTTCGATTCCCGGCCGCACCACAAATTTTAATTCAATGCTTCAGATCTATCAATAATGTCTTTTGTATCGGTTTTGAATAAATAGTTGCGATTACTTGAAACCCTCGCACTAGGTAGTTTCTCACTTTAAGGTTTACAAGTCCAACTAATCCATCGGCAAAGACATGTATCGAGAGAAGAAAATGGAAACTGAATAGACAGACTGCAGACTGAGAGATAGTGAAAATATGATAGAAAAAGAATGGGACAAAGACAACGGTGGAGAGATTGGGAAAGTGGCAGAGAAGGAGAATGTGGTTAGAAGGAAAGAGGTGGAGATAGTGACGAGAAAGACAGGAGAAAGTGTCGAGGAGGGGAATAGGGAACAGTGGGAGAGGCACTATGTAGACAGTGACAGTAAAAGGTGGGCCTGTGAATGAAAAATTCATTACGGTGACAGACCGGATAAAAGAATTTAAGAATTCGCTATTGGATGACTGCGAATAGTATCGTTTATATTGACTTTAACATACTTTTTTTTACATTAGGGAACGTATGTAGTGCCATAAAAATAGCTAATAACTTAAAAACAGCTCTACATTTGCTTTTCTTGGCTAAGAACTCTGGTGTACTAAGAAATGGTACATTATACGACAGTTCATTTACAATAATTATCTTGTAACCTATAGGTTTTGAAATGAAGAATTTCATCTTCTATTAACAATAAGAAATGTATAGGAAACACCAGAAGCCTGGCCTTTTAAGACAAAGGCATCCGTTTTTCTACTCATGAACGTTAAGGTTTCTTCACTACAATTCCAGTAAAATCGGTGAAGGTGGAACGCAGAAAACATATATAGAATACAACAACTACAGTATTTAACGTACCAAATCAGCCACAATACACGTAACTGAAGGGAAAACATGACAGACGTGGTAATAAAAATGCAAAATCAATCAAACTGATTCCCAACGGACAAGAAACCAATTCTACAATGCTTGCTACAGCTGAACCACGAACGGCAAAATTCTTTAAAATATTGACTTTTTAAGATAAACTCAAAAGCATATGAGGGTACAAGAAAGACAAGTGAAGTATAAAAATGTGCGAATCAATACTCTCTATACTGAACTGACATGAGTCAAAAAATGGCTGTCATAGTAAGAACAGACCATACAGTAACAGAAATTTATGTTTATCTTATTCTATTTACTTTCAGCGGAATAAGCTGCACGTATATACAAATTCGTATAATTTCATGATGAAGGTGTTCTTTATACAACTGAATCACTGAAATTCGGCTGTTTTTACATTAATTTCCAGATTATGTATGTCTCTTGAATGTTAAACTGTGATTTCACCCTAGTTTTCGCCACTTGTTGAAGAAAGTTCAAATGTTTGTTAAGCATAAGGGACTTAACTGCGGGGGTCATCAGTCCATAAACTTACTTATGAACTAGCTTATACTAAAGACAGCACAAACATCAATGCCCGAGGGGGGATTCGAACCCCGACGGGGAACGGTCTCGCGCATCGTAGCATAGCGCCTCAATGCGCTCGGCCGCTCCGCCGCGGCACTTGTATAAGACACCTCGGCAGCGTCACCTAATGGCGTATTGGGGGTATTGCTTGTCTCTTATCCTTAGTATTCTTCACATACTGCCGCAAGACCCCGAGTTAACCTACTGCAATGGATAGTGTCCATGGTTCTACTGATGATACGGACTTTTGGAAGGATGTACTAGATATATCCTTTTTATTCCGGTTCTAGTCCGTGTAAGCGACGGCTTTTACGTTGCCTAATCGGAGCCACGGTGATGCAGCTGTTGCACAGTGTACCTGGCGCCTCCACCAAGCAATGTCACGTTGCAATGGAAGTAGGCTTGACTTCGAAGGCAGGGCTGTCAATTGAACACAGCACTTACACTGAAAGCAGGTTTATTAGAACTGAACGTACACGCAGCACTAACTGACTCTCGGGCAGAGTGCTCTGCTATTTATACACAGACAGAATGTACCAGAAATTAGAAGAATAGTTAACATAAGAAAAATGTAGAAATTACAAGTAAACATAAGAAACATTTAGAGCATACTGGAAATGATAATTACTAAGAAATAAATTTTTGCCGGTGGACGGGATTGAACCCGCGACCATCAGCACTGCAATCGGCGAAGCTATACATTTCCTCACGCTGGTAGTCGGTTAACTAGTGGTCTTGCGGCATGTTTTCGAGAAAACGACAATGTCATCTAAATAGCAAAGACACTTCGTCCACTTAAGGTCCATCATGCGTTCGAATGAGGCCTTCGGCTGAACAAAATCACAAAAAAGATTTCTACCCATTGCCGCGCATTGACGACACCTTAGACTGCTTCAGCTATGGACATGCAGAAAGGTTACTGTCAAATCGAGGTTGACGAAGCTGACAGGGAAAGGACAGCTTTTTTATTACACCTGACGGCCTCTATGAATTCAAAGTAATGCCATTTGGATTATGTAATGCTCCGGCTACATTCGAATGCATGATGGACAACGTGCTTCGACACCTTAAGTGGACGACGTGTCTTTGCTATTTAGATGACATTGTCGTTTTTTCTAAAACATTTGAACATCTGAGTCGCCTGTCAGACTGCAGAACTCTGCCTCAATCCAAATAATGCCTCTTCGTCGCCAAAGAGATAAAAATCCTGGGGCACCTACTCAAAGGAGATGGTGTCCGTCCTGATCCAGATAAAGTAAGGGCAGTCACAGAATTTCCAACTCCTCAGCACATGCATGATGTGACAAGTTTCCTCGGGCTGTGCTCATACTACCGACGTTTCATAAAAGGATTTTGTAACAAGGCACGTCCATTGCAAGAACTTCTTCAGGGAGACGCCAAGTTTTACTGGGATGAGGCAAAAGAAAGCGCTTTCCGGGCACTTAAGGAGGCTCTAACTTCCGCACCATTCTAGCCTTGCACGACGATAATGCGGAAACTGAACTTCACACAGACGCCAGTGGTTATGGGATTGGTGCAGTGCTTGTATAAGTTGAGGAAAGTGCTGTAAAGGTGATAGCCTATGCATCAAGAGTACTCTCAAAGCCCGAGATAAACTACTCTACAACGAAAGAATGTCTCGCAGTTATCTGGGCAATCAACAAGTTCCGGCCGTATTTATTCGGCAAACCATTCACCGTCGTGACAGACCACCATTATTTGTGTTGGCTGACTAGCTTGAAGGATCCATCAGGTCGACTAGCAAGATGGGAACTAAGTCTCCAAGAGTACGATGTCACACTGGTACTCAAGAACGGGCGCAAACACAAGGATGCCGATTGCCTTTCGAGGAATCCATTAGTGGAACACAACATAATGAATGAAATTTCAGCCCTCACTGAATTAGAAGACGTTACAGCTGAACAGAGCGAAGATCCAGCACTACTAAAAAATCATAGAGGCCTTGGAAAAAGGAGAAACAACCAATGGAGAGTTCCAACTTATAAACGGGACATTGTATAAGATCAATTACGATCCATTGGGCCCCAAATGGCTACTGGTTGTTCCAGCTCATCTCCAGCCAGCTATTCTCAAGTACTTTCACGATGCTACAGTATCCGGTCATCTGGGATTCGTGAAGATCCTAGACAGAATCAGTCGCAGGTATTACTGGAAAGCTCTCTACCGATATGTCAAGCACTATGTGAGTCACTGTAAAGAGTGCCAGCTACGGAAGCATGTGCCGCAATTACCTCCAGGACATCTCGTACCGATTCCACATGCAGCAGCTCCATTCCACCGAATTGGAATCGACCTTTTAGGGAGGTTCCCGAACTCGACAACCGGTAACCGTTGGATAATAGTCTGCACTGACTACCTCATACGCCACGCTGACACCAAACCTGTGCCGACTGCACAAGCTCCAGAGATCGCAAAATTCCTGTTAGAAGACATTATTTTGAAGCATAGAGCACCACGTGTGATGATATCGTGGAAAAGTATTCCAGTCAAAACTAGTATCAGAGGTAACGTCACGTTGCAATATTGTCCACAGAATGACAACTGCATACCATCCTCAGACAAATGGTCCTACAGAACGTTTTAATAAGTCGTTAGCAGATATGCTGTCGATGTATGTCGATGTTGAGCAGAAGGATTGGGATACAATTCAGCCATTCGCGACATTTGCAAGACAAGACACCACAGGCTTCACTCCGTTTTTCCTGCTCCATGGCCGTGAAGCTGAGACGACATTGGATACGCTGTTCCCGTTCCAACCGGACGACACTCACGATGACTATGTTAAACAGCTCATCACCAGGGTCGAAGAAGCAAGACAGCTGGCTCACATACGGACACAGGACGCCCAGGAGAAGGGCCGTCAGCGGTATAACGACAAGCACCGACCTGTTGTGTACAGTCCAGGAGATCTGGTATGGATTTTAACCCCGGTATGGAAAGCTAGACTATGAGAAAAGTTATTGAAGCGATAGTTTGGTTCGTAACGTGTCATACGCCGCCTGTCAGACGTCACATACGAAGCTGAGGATTATGAGCCGTCGTCGAAGCGACAAAAACGAAGGGACATTGTTCACGTCCTCCAAATGAAACTTTACTACTTTCCTGAAGAGCAGATAGGCGAAAACGGCTTCTTGTTTAAGGACTTTAAGGACGGTAATGATACTGATGAAGCCACGACAGGAACGTCTGTCGTCGGTAGTCATGCAGAATTGAAGGATTCTCCAGAACTGCCATACAGTGGACCCATGCCAAGATCAAGATCCAGGACATTGCAGTTGGCTCCACAGGGAACATAACAGCGGGTCGTTGTTTTTCCAGGAGCAATGCCGCGAGACAGCATGTAAACCGACTGCCATTCAGTAGCCACTACTGAGAACCGACAGTTATTGTTATTAGTACTCAGTACTCTGAATGGACAGTTATTGATATTACGTAGAAATACTATGTATTACCAGTACCAGACAGTTATGGTTATTTCTACTCAGTACTAATAACGATCTATCAGTATATAATATATCTGGTGTAATTGAAATTGCGATTGCTGTGTAATGGCAAAACTTATCGTCCGAATCGTGCTATAAACACGTATAACTAAAGGTCCAGTGTATTACATCTGATATCTGAAGGGTTCTGGTGTTTAATACGCTATTACACGAAATCTGTGCCCTGTAATCTACAGTTATCCGTTGCTATTGGAAATGTAGCCTTAATTTTCGAAGCTACTATGAAGAGTATATGAAGTGAAAGTGGACTATTAAAGATGTGCTTAAACGTGTGTGAAGTGAATATTGGAGTTAAAATTATAAACATAACGTTGCTTCAATAAGTGTTTTCTGGAGCGTCTTTAAATGCACCGTAAAAGTAAACGTAATGTGATCGTTTCGTTTATTCCTAATAAAGTTCTATATTAAAAAAATAAATAAATAAATAAATAAATAAATAAAATAAAATAAAAATAAAAATAAAAAAAACTGCCAGAGTGGCGCAATGGATAGTGGCAAGGATTGCGGTGCTGAAGGTCGCCGTTTCAATCCCGTCCACCGGCAAAAAATTATTTCTTCGTAATTATCATGTGTAGTATGTTCTAGATAGTGGCGTAACTAGGACTTGGCTTTGGGGGGGGGGGATAGATCTGCTTGACGAGCAAAATTTTAGTCAGTTTCCAGACAGACTACCATCTACCACTCCCGTTGAAGAAACTAATTCACTCCCATCCAATGAAAGCTTATGGTAAAACACCCCAAGTTTCCAATCTTTACCTTTACCAGATCGCTATTATACGATTTCTTTTTTCTTTTCTCTCTCTCTCTCTCTATCTCACTTTTTTTTATTTATTTATTTATTTTTTGTTCTGGGGGTGGGGTTTATCCCCCTCATCCCCCCCCCCCTAGGTTACGCCAATGGTTCTAGATCTTACCTTATGTTCACTTGTAATTTCTACATGTTTCTTATGTTAACTGTTCTTCAAATTTCTGGTACATTCTGTCTGTGTATAAATAGCAGAGCACTCTGCCCGAGAGTCAGTCAGTGCTGCGCGTATGTTTGAGTTCACAATAAACCTGCTTTCTGTGTAAGTGCTGTGTTCAGTTGACAACCCTGCCTTCGACGTCAAGCCTGCTTCCATGTCAACGCGACAATATGCCCAGAGTCCCTTTGGTTTTATTTTTTTTTTTTTTGTTTTTTTTTTTTTTTGTTTCTGCAACACGTCGTATTGTAAATGTGAATGTACGCTTTCTCGGCGTACAGAGCGGATAGATTACTCGGGCTTCCAGCCGGTAGGCTGCATCGTATTGTCTTGAACGTCTCCTGCTTAGAAAGGCGCACAAGAGGAAAAGCCACAGTGCAGCAGAAGTAGGTCTGTCAAATCAGTTGAACACACACACACACAGACAGACAC
The DNA here is from genome assembly GCA_026315105.1 of Locusta migratoria. Taxonomy (NCBI): domain Eukaryota; kingdom Metazoa; phylum Arthropoda; class Insecta; order Orthoptera; family Acrididae; genus Locusta; species Locusta migratoria. The sequence continues at coordinate 88,170,762 of CM048754.1, read as the reverse complement.
GAGAAACTCTGTGTGTCGCATCTGCAGCTCTCACCGTAAGTAGCGTACACATCTGGCTCCATTCCTTTGTAACGAGTATTTAAGAATACTAGTATTGCGTGCGGTCGAAAATCGACCAATTGTGTTTACAATGGTCACTGGGGGTAAAATTTTACGTATCATGTCGGCGGCCTCGCGTGATTATGTTGGCAACATCAACAGCACGATAGAAAATCTTTGCCCATTTGTTCGAACCACATAGAATGACTCAATTAGTTTATCGTACAGACCATGAAGTAAACAAAAAATGCTGTTCCTGCTTTATGGTTGACAGGTTCTTGTGTGTACCCTCGTCCGCTCAGTAAAAATAATTGCCCTCGTAAAGCGAAGATTCCACGAGAAAACATCAGCGTTGTCAAGCGATTGGCTAAAATGAAGACTCACAGGATTCTCACTATTCAGCATCTGTTGGCAACATTATCATAGGAGGCCGCTGGGATATTTGGTAAAATTTAACCAGCACAACAATTACAATGCCGAGCCAGAATTAATCAAGGTTGTGTATAGGTTATTACTGAATGGAAAGTGATATAAAGTGAAATCAAATGCGATGAACGACCTTGCGCAATGCAGAAAAAAAACATTTAAAGTAAATTGCCAAAAAATTAGCAGCACCATGAAGAACTCCGGGCTGTGTCCTCCGCGAGCTCCAGTGCAACCGCCACGCTCCGCTACTACTCTCCGACTCTCTCGCGGCTACACTCAGCAAAACCCCGCCTACCGGCCGCCAAAGATAATCCTTGCGGACCCAACAAAGATGTTTAATATATATGTTGTTTCCAACATATATAGTCCCAAAACTTAAGGTAGGAAATTTCCGTTCAGTAGCCACCTTACAACTGTTGTGAGCGCTAGACTTTTTTTCGTTTCATCATTTTGTGGGGAGGGGGGGGGTCTGTTACAAAAAGCTTCATAAACGTCCGAAATTATATGCAAACTTTGTTGCAGGTCCCTAACTACTCCCATTTTCCAGTAATTGACGCATAAATCTGGGTATTCTCACTCGGTGACCTCTCATAATTTATGGCGTCATATCTCCCGAGCTATGTATCGTGCTCTTTTGTTTGTGGCTCAGGAACCTTCGTGGGCATACGGTGAACAGTTCACCAAAGTTTCATTGCAATCGTATGAATGGTTTATGAACAAATAGAGGACATACAAACAAACATAGTCACCTTTGGGCGTTGGAGAGGTACAATCATTCCAAAGCGATAAAGCTAAACTCCAGACGAGAAAACCTCTTAATTGGAGAGGAATTCAGCCTAATACATGACACCTTTTTTGGGTTCTCATCCGCCGAACATGTTTCGGCATTTCTGGTGCCATCTACACCTATTTACATGCAATAACATGTTTTACAGTTTTTTATCTACAACACCAAAACGTTTGGGCGTTGGTGACGAGCTGAAGGACACGGTAGAGGTCTACTGCAGGAATTCTGGGAACAGAAAATCCTTCGGCTCGTTAAACAGTGGAATAGTTATGCTCAGACCTCAGGTGATTACTTTTCAATAAAGTTTTCAACTATACCCACTTTGACGTTTCGTACTTTTTCATTTGAACACCTCTCGCAATTCTAAACAGGCGACTTGGATGCCAATATTTTATGAGATGCAGTACGGTCTAGTAGAGGTGTGTATCTGGAATCTGAAAGGTTTTACAAACCCTGCAACGTAACGTATTCGGGAAAACTCAATTACAAACTTAGTATCAACCTCTGGTAGTTTTCGATGGCAAAATTATTTATTTAAGAGAGCGAATGTTGCAGTTTCGAGCGTGTGACCTTTATCAAATGGACATACATGTCAAAACCTCAAATCATCTTGCACGGCATTGTACAGTAGCTGGTTTCATAGCATTATGATACACATTATGTCCTCTTGTGTGTATTGCACTTTTTGAATTGTATTGTGAAAATATTAATCACAATCTGCCTTATTTTTTGCATGACCACGTAATAGTATAGAGGAAATAATTACATTTTTCATATAAAACTTACGAAAATATCATTACATAATGTTTGTGAACTCATGTACATTTGTTGTTGCATACAAATCTGTGTAAACTGCTCCATTAACGTGCATGGTAAGTATACTGTTCGTGATCTATTTCGTTTTAGTTTGAAACCGTTTTCGAATTTTTACGCATTTGATGGAGAACTCAATGTGAACGAATTTAAATACAATTGCTATTTTACCTAATTACATTTTGTCACAGAATGAATAGGTTATGTAATTCTGCTTTCAGTGACACCGCTCCTTGTCACTGAATCGAAATCAGAAACGTCATGAATCCATCTTCTGTTTCAAACGAAACCAAAAAAAAACATGAAGACTCAACCATCAAATAATAAACCGAGGTGGCTGCTGATAACCTTGCAGCACTCAAGGTGAGGGGGAGTGAACCCAAGGTGGTTTTCTATGTGTTTAATACTTGCTTTTGTTTTAAATACAGGGAGCATATTTCTTGTTTTATCCACACGATTTCAGCTTTTGTTGTGCTGCAGATGACAAAATGTTCAAATGTTTGTAAATGTATGGGACTTCACTACTGATTATCAGTCCTTAGGCTTACGAATTACTTAAATTCACCTAAGGACAACGCACACACACACACACACACACACACACACACCAATGTCCGAGGGAGGACTCGAATCTCCGACCGGAAGCAACCGCGCGCACCGTTGTAAGGCGCCTTAGAACGCTCGGCCATTCCACTACGGTTGCAGATCAAATGTTGTTTGCAGTCATGACTACATAACTGAGGATTATTTTAGTAGCTAAACATATTTTGTTGAATTTTATACTAACTACTGTACTGTTTTTGCAGCTTTATGTTTGTTTCTGAACCTCACCATACATAACGAACTAGTTCAATTGAATTATTCAGCGAAATGAACTATAGTTTATTTTAGTTCAGTTTGGTGAACTATAGTTCATTTACTCCTTGTTTTCTCGATCTACTGGAAATTAGAAGGCACATATTCAAAATCTCTTCCCTTGATACTGAGTACACCCCGCCCAACTCCCAGGCATAAAAGCATGCATTTCTGAAGTCCTAACTTATAACTGCGTAAAATGCATCGGATTGGAAGACTGAAATAGTTCCGTTAGCTCTCTTACGGGGAGAATGTATGTCAGATAGATTTTTTTATTAATATTTATATATAAATTGAGGTGTTTGTGTCTATATTTCACTCTGCAGCCAAAACTACGCATCGCAAACGAATAGCGTTTGTACGTGGTAGTAGGTATCAAGTCTCCCATTGTGTACTACGATGGTAGAGCGTTGATAACGATAAGGGGATGGAAGATATGGGAGTTGAAAGTTACCGACTTATATAAAATTCTACGTGTGGGTGTTAATATTTTGCTCTTCAGCAAAAACTACACAATGGAGACGAACGATCTCTCTGTGTTGTTGTAGTACAAAATCCCCCGTTCTACTCCATAGCAGTTCCGTATCGACAGCTACAAGAGGGTGAAAGATACAGTGGTTGAAAGTCTTCAGTTTATATAAAATTCGAACTGAAGATCAGCGATGACTTGACACTATAATAGCAAAGAGGTTATATACATCGAAACGTGATGCACATTCTTCAGGTGTTTTTCTGGAACAAGCTTACGAATAAGGAAAAATAAGTGCATATTTCAGTTTGAAAAGTAAAACTACCAAGAGAGATGCCAAAGCGTAAGAAAGAAATTTCGCGTTGTCGATCTGTTTCTAAAAGACAGAACCCGGTGCTGAAAAGTAAATCTATAGCCGACAGAAATTTGAAATTTGTACACTACAGACATGAGCAATTTTTCGATATTCCCATCCCGAAGGGGGTGAAGTAGGGGATGAGCGGTTTTTTGAAAATAAGTTACTATTAAGGCAATTTTGAAGCAAGAAATACAAAACATCGGACTTTGAATTTTGATTGGAATTTTAAAAACACGTGTTTCAATATTTTTAAAAATTCAACCATTAAGCGGGTGAAATAAGAGAATTTTTTAAGGGTGCTACCAAGACTATTTTGATGCTGTAAATATAAAAATTTGGATTTGGAACCACGATTCTGTCATAAATAGTGCAATAGGGGGTGGCAAGTTGAATCAAAATACTTGATTAGGAAAGCATTTTTAAAGCTAAATCTATGAAAATTTATGTTCAGGAGTAGAAACAACCTATTCAGATCATCCAGCGTGCGAATCAGCGAGAATAAAGCAAGACTTAACCCAAGTTTGCATCTAGAACTAAGAAAATTCGTGAGTGGTTTTAGAATCAAATGTTTGTAAATCTATGGGTGTCAACTGCTTGGTTATTGGTCACTAGCTTACAAATTACTTCGGTTAAACTAAGCTAAGGACAACATATAAACCAATGCCAGAGGGAGAACTCGAACTCCCGACGGCGAACAGCCGCGCGCACCGCAGCACGCCGCCCCAGCGCACTCGGCTAATCCGCCGCGGCGTTTTAAAATAAGACTTTAAAAAACACAAAGGCCTATTTCAAAGATTTTGGAAATAGTACCAGTAAAGGGGTGAAATAATGGGTGAAAGATTTTTTCCCGAAAGTGAACTATGTAGATAATTTGAATTAGTTCTTTGAAATATGAGGTATGTCCGCAAAGTAAGTTCCGTTTGGTTATATAAAACAAACGTGTACAGATATAGAAAAAATATTTATTGTACAAAAATATGCAACTATTAAACTACTTTTCTACATAGATTCCGAAATTTTGTAGGCAATTGTCGTAGCATGGCACAAGGATTTGTGTGCCTTTTTCATAGAATGTTGCCGCCTGTGTATTCAACCATGTGGTAACATGTTCTTTCAGCTCGTCATCATCTGTGAAGTGTTGTCCACCAAGGACAGAGTTTAGGTGTAAGAAGAGGATTACTGTCAAAAGATTTTTTTTCACGATAATGCCTGACCTCACATACCGATTGTGACCAAACAATTGTTACGGAAATTTCAATGGGACCTGTTTGATCATACAGCTCGGACCTCTCTCCTAGCGACTTTCATCTCTTCTTACACCATTTGTCATAGCGTGGCAGAAGTCTTTGTATGCCTTCTTCGTAGAAGGTTGCCGCCTGTGTATTCAACCATGTGGTAACATGTTCTTTCAGCTCGTCATCATCGCTGAAGTGTTGACCACCATGGACAGGTTTTAGGTGTAAGAAGAAAGTCGCTAGGAGCGAGATTGTACGGAGGATGATCAAGAACCTCCCAGTGAAATTCCCGTAAGAGTTGTTTGGTCACATTCGCCTTGTGAGGTCGGGCAGCAATGTGAAGGGAAGAAGAAGACTGCTTTCATCTCTTCTTACACCTAAAATCTGTCCTTGGTGGTCAACACTTCAACGATGATGAACTGAAAGATCATGTTACCACATAGTTGAATACACAGGCGGCAACCTTCTATGAAGAAGGCACACAAGAACTTGTCCCACGCTATGACAAGTGCCTACAAAATTTCGGAAGTTATGTAGAAAAGTAGTTGAACTGTTGCAGATTTTTATACAATAAATATTTTTTTCTGTATCTGTTCACGTTTGGTTTATATAACCGAACCGAACTTACTTTGTGGAAATACCTCGTAGTTTAGTCAGAAGAGCTATTCCGAAATGAACGATTCCGTAAAAGGAAGTACTTTTCCCATCCCTACTCCCTAGTGTAGAACATAAGAAACGAAGTAACGCTCGAAAAGCACAAACGCGACTGCTCGGGAAGAGCACCTGAGCACGTTGCCAAACAAGACAATTTGTTGCAAAGGACTATAAGAGCGGAAGCAAATATGGCGCTTGTGACGCACGAGAAGGAACTGCAGGCGGTCGTAAAACTGGACGCCATAACAAGATCAGTTGGGAGCGTGCGATTAGCAGCCTGAGGTGTTCTTAGGCAGTTGGCAGGCCTGCGCTAACGGCCGCTACCAGGAAAACAAAATGGGGTCGCGACTGCTAAAGACCGCGCAATTTCAGCCGGGCACTCGTGAGAAGCAGCGAGTAAGCGGCAGAAAAATACCCTCCGACTTCAAGAAGAAAATCGTAATTCCAATTCCAAGGAAAGCAAATCCAGACAAGTGTGACAATTACAGAACCATCAGTTTGATTGGCTCCGTAGCATAGTGCGGCTCCTTAGCACAGAGGTAGAGTGCCAGGCTAGATCCAAAGGTCGTGGGTTCGATACCCGCTAGGTCCTAGGATTTTTATCTGTCACTTTCCACTTCTTTCACCTCTGGCAGTACTGCTCATGTGAAAAATACCGAGTAGCACCGTGGTTCTGAACCCACGTTAAACTGTAGGTCCCCCTATAACTGGCTGGGTAAGTCAGTTCGAAGGTCGGAGGAAAAGCACTGTGGTGTTCAAACCTTTACTTACCAGTTTGATTACTCATGGTTGCAACATTTTAATACGAATTATCTACAGGAGAATGGAAAAGCTGGTAGAAGCTGACCTCGGGGAAGATCAGATTGGATTTAGGAGAAATGTAGGAACACGACTTATCTTAGCAGAAAGGCTAAGGATTGGGAAACCTACGTTTTTAGCGTTTTTCGATTTGGAGAAAGCTTTTGACAATGTCGACTGGAATCCACTCTTCCAAATTCTGAAGGTAGCAAAGGTAAAATATAGGGAGCGAAGAGCTATATTCAACCTATACAAAACCAGACAGCGGTTATTAGAGTCGAAGGGCAAGAAACGGACGCAGAGGTTGGGAAGGGAGTAAGACAGGGTTGTAGCCTTTCCCCAATGTTGTTCAATCTGTATATTGAGCAGGCAGTGAAGGAATGGAAGGAGAAATTTGGAGAGAGCATTAAAGTGCAGGGTTCAAAAAATAAAAACATTGCGGTTTGCCGATGATATAGTAATTCTGTCAGAGATCGCAAAAGATCTGGAAGAGCAATTGAATGGGATGGACAGTGTCTTGAAAGGAAGATATAAGATGAATATTAACAAGAGTTAAACGAAGGTAATGGAATGCAATGTCAGAAAATCAGGCGATGATGAAGGAATTAGATTAGATAATGAGACAATAAAAGTAGTAGATGAATTTTGTTATTTGGGTAGCAAGATAAGTTCCTACGGCCGTAGTAAAGAAGATATAAAATTCAGAATGGCTTTGGGAAGAAAAGCGTTTCTAAAGCAGCGTAACTTGTTAACATCCAATATTAATTTAAATGTTAGGAAGTCCTTTCTGAAAACATTTGTCTGGAGTGTAGCATTGTATTGGAGTGAAACGTGGACGATATGGAGTTCAGACAAAAAGATGATAGAAGCTTTTGAAATGTGGTGCTACAGACGAATGATGAAAATTAGATGGGTAGATCACGTAACTAATGAGGAGGTGCTTAACCGAATTGGAGACAAAAGGAGTTTCTGGCTTATCCTGACTAAGAGAAGGGATAGATTGGTTGGACACATTCTGAGACATCAAGGAATTGTCAATTATGCATTAGAAGGAAGCGTGCGGGGTAAAAATCGTATAGGGATACCGAGGAATGAATATAGTAAGCAGATACAAAAGGATGTAGGTTACCGAACGTGTTCTCAGATGAAGAGACTTGTACAGGACAGGACCACAACAACGACTGATTTTATTTCTTTATTGGTTTAATAATAGTATTCAGAGTTTACGATTCTTAGTTTGTACTCGTTCCAAAAGACTGGAAAGTTGCACAGGTCACACCTATCTTCAAGAAAGGCAGCAGGAGTAACCCATTAAACTACAGGCCTATTTCATTGACGTCAATTTGCAGCAGGGTTCTGGAACATATCCTGTATTCAAATGTTTTGAATTATCTCGAACAGAATGATCTATTGACCCAACAAAACAACAAAATTGCTCTTTACTCACACGAAGAGGTAAGTGCTATCGACAAGGGATCTCAAATTGATTCCGTATTTCTTGATTTCCAGAAGGCTTTTGACACCGTACCTCACAAACGGCTTTTAATCAAATTCCGTGGTTATGGTATATCGCCCCAGATTTGCGACTGGACTGGTTTCCTGTCAGAGAGGACACAGTTAGTAGTAATAGATGGTAAGGCATCGACTAAAACAGAGGTGATATCGGGCGTTCCACAGGGTATTGATATTGGTCCTCTGCTGTTCCTTATTTACGTAAACGATTTGGGAGAAAATCTAAGCAGCACTCTTAGGTTGTTTGCAGATGACGCCGTCATTTACCGTCTAGTAAAATCATCTGAAGACCAACACCAACTGCAGAAAGATCTAAATAGGATATCACTATGCTATAGAAATTGGCAATTGACTCTAAATAATGAGATGTGTGAAGTCGTCCACATGATTACGGAAGCAAATCCGTTAAACTTTGTTTACAAGATACATCAATCAAAAGTGAAGGCCGTAAACTCCACTAAATACATAGAAATTACTATTACTTCAGACTTAATCTGGAAAGAACATGTAGATAATGTATGGGAAAGGCGAATCGGAGACTTCGTTTTATTGGCAGAACCCTTAAAAGATGCAACAGAACTACAAAAGAAACTGCGTACACTACGGTTGTGCGTCCATTTTTGGAGTATTGCTGCCCAGTGTTTATGTCACTGAGCCCACATCCCCAGATGATCTAAAACGGCGCATCGAGGACGCATGTCGCTCCGTCACACCGGCGATGTTACATCTCGTCCGCAGATCCTTTCGACGGCGCATTGCATTATGCATTGAGGAACGTGGACACACATTTGAACATCTCATGTAAATCAAGTTCCCACCGCCATAACATCCATCACCCACCACACAGCCATATATTATGTACATCGTGTGGTATCTGCCCCTGAAACTTTGAAGGGTTGTAGCTCCCAAACGTACAGTGATAGAAATGTAGTTTAAATTGATTTCGACGCAACTGGTTTCAACGATTCCAATGCACGATAGAAAAAACTTTTTTTCCACTTAAAAAATTATATCTTTGTGCTGTAACTCTTTGGAAAATGATACAATAAACTATGTTCATAGCTCCGCAGAAAGTGTAACATTTCTTGTGTTGACCTACCGCATTAAAATTTCCCGTCACCTATTATTTTATAAGTTACAGAGGCAAACACACTTAGTGAAACACCCTGTAGGTAGAAATGATCATCAGAATAAAATACGAGAAATCAGAGCTCGAACGGAGAGATTTAGGCATTCTTTCTTCCCGCGCGCTATTCGAGAATGGAATGGGAGATAAATAGTATAATGGTGGTTCGATGAACCCTCTGCGAGGCACTTAAATGTGATTTGCAGAGTATCGCATGTAGATGTTACTATTCACCCGAAAACTGCATACATTGAAATATGGTAAGTTTTTTTTAAATCTTTTTAGAAGTAGAAAATTGGCTCGTTTATATAGAAAAGTATATACTGCAATTTGGATATCGAAAAGAACAGAAAAATGTGTGTTATAAACTATAGCGTAAGATTCTTGAAAGTTCTTAATATAAGAAGAAAATCGTCTCGTGAGACGTGCAAATACCCGGTAAGCGTAGAAAATGTTAACACCAAACTCAAGTCTGGGCGTCAGCGATCATTCTCGTCCTTTTTTTTTCGGTAAAATTACACGTTATCGTAACAACTTTTCAACGTATTTCAACTATTAGTGGGAAGCATCGTATCCGACACAAGAGAATAATAAACACGAAAATCGTAGTTTTGCTGACAGGTGGACTAAAATCTAAAACACAGAACGAAACGAAACGGGACTTGTGTGTATCCTTTGAGGCTACACGGTCACGCTTATTACGCTTAAAACTGTTTATGTATCTTGATGTAAATTATTTCGATTTAGATGGGGAAAGCTGCAAAAATATTCTGATCGGCATGTATTCCTGCGTTAGTAGGTACTAGGTCTCGTCATTTAATTCATGTTTTAGTTCCACTACTGTTTATTTCTAGCATCAGCCTTTTGATATGATATTAGACTAACGCCCTCGGGACTAAAATAAAATAATCATATCGTGCAGACCGTGACTGGCGTGCCGCAGACCGCTCGGCCACTGCGGCCGGCTGTTACTTGATTTCGTATTCCTCTCCCATATATAAACATGAATGCTTGTATGCATCAATGCGAGCCCTAAAATCTTTAATCTTAGAAAAGGGGGCGAAATTAATTGTATCGAAACGACGTTTCTGGTGTTAACAGACGTCTCCCTTCCTCACCGCTTGGAGCGCTAGTGTCGCCCAGCTGTCAATGGGTAACAGATTTTACTACAGTGATTTTACTCCCTTGTTAATATATGGGCTACCTTTCATAAGCCACCCAATTGGTGTGTGGCTGAGGGTAACTTACAATGGGTTAATATGTTACCCACTCTTTCATGCTGAAAGGGAAGAACAGATTTGAATGGAACCTGGAATGCAGATAGCTTATGCCCCAAATTAACACATGAGCCACCGTACGGTGCATGGCAGAGGGTACTTTACAGTGGATTAACACCTTTGTTACTCTTCACGCTGAAACGACTGGATGGAATTGTATGAAATGTGGAATGAAGATAGCTTATGCCTCGAATTAACACATGGGCTACCTTTCGTAAGCCTCCTTAGGTGTATGGCGGTGGGTATGTTACAATTGTTTGACTGGTCACCCTGAAAGTCAGCACATAAATGTATGTTTTCATGAAGCAGACTTCTGTAATGTGTGGCGCAGTGAATTTAGCATGGTGGAGGGAACTTAGCTACTTTCATATCGTTTGACCAGTCTCCATGAAACTTGAAAGTTTCTCGCTTCTCCTTCTCTCTTATAAAATTTCCCTCTGCTGTGTGTTTGAACTTGGTCTAGCTGAATGCCTTTGTACAACTTTATGTTAATCTGACTGCGTATTTTTAATTGTATTCTATGTGAGTGTAAAGGTATTGCAAAACCTATCTGACTGCGTTATGTTTATTATAATGAGACACAAACTGCTAATTGTTTCTGTATGAAAATGTAACAAAGTTAACTGCCTGAAAATTACTGATAATAAAAATCACTGTGTTAATAATTCCGGCCCTACAAACTTGTTTCTGACTGAACTAACAAATGTTCAAATGTTTGTAGAACTTATGGGACTTAACTACGGGGTCATCAGTCCCTAAGCATACAAACTACTTGTGAACTAGCTAAGACTAAGGACGGCATAAATATCCATGCCCGAGGGGGGATTCGAACCCCCGACCGTAGTGGCCGTGCAGACCGTGACTGGAGCGCCTCAGTCCCCTCGGCGACGGCGGCCGGAACTGAACTAACAACCTCTAACTGAATGTAACGAACACAATATTTATCAATGCTATCTGACTCAGTGCAAACACTTGTTAACCTGAACACTGTATGAATTGTCCTACCCTGAAATCTGTAGATCATACTGAACTGTAAGCTTGACAAAAAGTGATTCTTTCTCACCATCACTTATTTCATGAATTTGCGCAACACCAAACTGCTTCCTGCTGTACTAACTACTGGAAAACTAACTACAGAAAACATCTATGGCACTTTTAATAAAAATATGAGGAGGGATAAACTGGTAATCTGTTTAAGAAACTCGAACTAATTATTAAAAATGAAATATCTGGTTTATTTTCTAACTGATGTAACTTCATGAAAATTACTAACAATGTCATGTTTATGATTTTAAAAACTTTCAGAGAAAAATATAACTCAGATATTTAATCTGCCTACAAAATTATTTTTAAACAAAGATAAATTTAACTCGATTTACACAAACAATGTTACAACAAAACCATATTTCGAGAACACTGCCCATGAAATTCCTACTTAATAAAAAACGCAACCTCAAAACTAAACTATTACAATAAATACTTTTCCTAACACAGAAAGGGGTCCCTAGCGTGAATCGTGAGACCACAAGCTAACAGCAAGATCTTTCCCGACCGTTACTGTTACCATCAGTTCAGCCTGACAATGCGAAGTTGTGCCATAGAAACATGCCAAGTATTTCATGAAAAACTTTAGCTTATAAAAACTTCAAAAGATCGTTTCTCCAACGTCGTATATTCCTTTTCGCCTCCATATCTTAAACAAACAGCTTGGCTCAGCATTCAAGTTTCAAAATCTCATCTCCTCGGCTATCCCGCCGGAAAGACAACTGCACACAACCACGGTCCCTACGCTTCTGCAATCTCATCGCCAGAGTTGCCAACTCTGCCACAAAGATTCCCTCTAAATTTACTATAAAATCCCCCTAAATTGGAAGAAATCCCCCTAAATAGCAAACTGGGGGGGGGGGGGGATGGCGGATAGAAGCTGCAGTCTGACTACTTTTCGACAAGAAAAAAACGAAAGTTCTTGTTTTTGAGACTTCTCTCTCTCTCCCACCATCTCTTTCACAGATATTAAAAATTAGGAGCCATGCCCACAGGCACGAACGTAGGGGTGCAGTACCGAAAGACAGCTCATAATAAGAAATAATTACAGTCTTACCTTCCAGCTTGGGTCCGTTTCCTAGATCTTCGCATACTTTTGTACATACTTTCTCTTATTTTTGGTAGCCATTTTGACCAGTAAAACAATGCATTTACAACTTGAGCTGGTCATGAAAGTAAAAATAACGATGGATCACCAATATAACACAATGATCGCTAACGCACTAAATTGCCTATAATAATTATAATAATTTCGAGTGGCTCATTGGCCTGGTGCAAGTCTTTCAATTGGACGCCACTTCGGCGACTTGCGTGTCCCTAGCCTACCACAGTTATCCAACCGGGGAAAGGAAAGGGGACCTACAGCTTAACGTGGAATCCGAACCACGAGTCATTTCTGGCGACTCCTCACATCGTTGAGAGGTGAAGGATGGATTAAAGTGCAGACTGAAAAAATCCGAGGTCCGACCGGGTTTCGAACCCGCGACTCTTCGGTTTCCAGTCGAGCACTTTACCCCAAGACCACCGGGCCCGACAATTGCCGATCATAGCACGTGACTTGCCGGTACCAGTTTTTTTTTCTACTAGTTAATGGACTGGTATTTTCCGATGACACTACACCGAAATACCGCTAATTGCCGATCATAGCACGTGACTTAGCGATATTTCAGTGTAGTGTCCTCGGAAAATACCAGTCCATTAACTACTAGAGAAAAAAACCCTGGTATTGTTGAGCGACATGATGGGGTTGGAGAGAGGCAAAATATGCGCCACCTCCGTGCACTGTAAGTACACAGTGCAGGCAACATGAACTGAGGAAACAATGCAAACAGCGCAACAGAAGAGCGACAGTGTAGTCAACACAGGCTGACAGTAAGCCGCAAGGTTGGCAATGAACATCTGCAGTCAGTACGGCAGCACGTCTTCCTATTGCTACACACACATTTGATGCAAAAATAAATAAATTAATTCTCTTCTTCCCCATAAAAATCTCTCCGACACTTCTTTTTCCCCCTGAAAAACTCCCTAACCTTTCTTTCCCCCTAAATTCCCTCCTGAAAAAATTTTTCCCCCTAAATCTGGGGGAAAACCCTCAAGTTGGCAACGCTATCCGCGCGCATAGCAAAGTCTGCCCTCTCAATAATCACAACCCTACTTCCCGGCAACAATACTACCACCGTCTCCAATATCGATAGTACTGCCATCGAAAAATAAGCCTGCAACCAAAGATAAATGACCCATGCCTGACTAGCCAGACACTGGTTTCAAATTCGCGGTACATTTGAATGAAATGTATACCTTCCCATAGCAGGTATCTTACAAACTTGGTGCATGTATGTATGATTTCATATGTAGGAGGGAGAGGAGTGTGGAGCAGGAGACGGACAGAGAGATGGGAGAGGGTGAACGGAGAAAAGGGAAGGAAAGATGGACTAACTTAAGACTGGGCGACGCCAGGTCTTCAGGTTGTTTATTATTTTAAAAAAATACGGCGAAATAATACCAATTTGCGATCAGTTATGGCTTCACTGTACTAGGTTTAGATGAAATACCGAAGTGCGGCGAATGAAAATTTGTACCCGAGTGGGGTTCGAACCTGGGATCTCCTGCTTACGAGGCAGACGCGTTGACCACTCCGCCACCGAGGACACAGTGACCAGCCCGACTGCAGAGGACTCTTCCCTGCACGTCTCCCGCCACACCCAAATCTCCATTCGCCACGCTGTCTCTTTCCTATAACCACAGCCTATTTTGTTCTGTGATGCTCGCAGCCACAATACTGTAATCCCACATCAGGGAGAACATACCATGAAGTAACGAGACACAATTAATTGTCGTCAGGACCGCAGCCTCGGCTTGTATACAATTATATATGTTTGACGACATTACAGCGTTCAAATTAATGGAATAAATCGCAATTAACGATCAGTTATGGCTTCACTGTACTAGGTTTAGATGAAATACCAATGTGCGGCGAATGAAAATTTGTGCCCGTCCGGGATTCGAACCCGGGACCTCCTGATTACTAGGCAGAGGCGTTGAGCTCTCCGTCACCGAGGACACAGTGACCAACCCGACTGCAGAGGACTCTTCCAGACCTCATGGCCTGTTCTTCCTGGTGCGGGAATACAGTATTGTGCCTGCGAGCGTTAAAGAGCAAAATAGGCTGTGGTAACAGGAAAGAGACAGCGTGGCGAATGGAGATTTGTATGTGGCGGGAGACGTGCAGGGAAGAGTCCTCTGCAGTAGCGCTGGTCACTGTGTCCTCGGTGGCGGAGTGGTCATCGATTATATTTCGATTCATAACAAAAAAGAGAGAAAAACGAAACTAAAGAAAAGATTAAATACACAAGAGTATCGCACAATCAGAAGGACATGTAGAAACCTCGATGCTATACGATAGATTTAAAGGAACAGAACACTTTATTATTGCAGAAGGACTGCACTTCATTTCTATAGAGGAACATGTATTATTTTACTTATTGTGAAGGCATACTCACTACTCCCATACCCTCAAGATTTGTATTAGCACCTGAAGAATGAGTACTTAGTTTTAGTTCATGGCAACTGGACGCCAATCTTCTGTTCTGTTCCATGGGGTGTAGTAAGAGTCCCACATAGTTTAGTTCACTCTTAGTACCAATGTATCAATACATTAAAAACCAGATCCAGGAGGAATATAATCTCCTGTTACCACCAATTTGTACCGCGGAGCATGTGGTGGAGCGCTTTGGGTTACGAGACGTCGAAACGGATGACAATAATCGACTAATCGACGACAAGACAATCAAATTGATTGTGGAACATAATGGAAAGCAATTCACGAGAAGACAAACTCAGAGCCGACTCTACTGTGATTGTTTCTACGGAGCGATAGAAACGTCCTAAATAATAATAAAAAAATCGTAATAGTAAGGATAAAGAGATTTCCTTTGTTTCTTTCTTATCTACCACACATTCCCTTTCCTTTCCCTTGTTTCTTTTCCCTCATGTAGGTATTTTACAGGGGTATGTTTAGTTAGGCGCCAACGCCTGAAGAGGTTGAGGTTCTTTTTTTTTATTAGGTTCAAAGTGGCGGTGGCACATTACTTTACACCAATTTTGGAACATAACAGAAATGCATCACAGAAGAGGCATGACCCGAGTTCCTTTACTGGTTCGCAGCTACGAGAAATGGAGACATCTCTTCCCACTCATCATACAGGACACCAAACTTCCTTGTTTCCGTTATTCTTATCATCTGTTTTTTAACCCAGTCCCGGTGACACATTTGCCATCAGACTACACAACGGGGACCAACATCACTCTCGACGTGGAACAGTTTCTTCTCCGCAACTGGCCACAGCATGCTCACATCTATACTGACGGCTCTAAAACTGAAGCAGGGGTGGGATACGCCTTCTTTTGCCCCTCTAACGGCACCTACCAAATGTTTGCGCTTCCGCCTGCGTCATCTATTTACACGGCAGAGTTACTAGCCATCAGGGAGGCCATTTATTACGGCACACGAACATTTAACTCTATATTGATCCTCACGGACTCTCAAAGCGTGCTGAAAAAATTACAACATCCGACGTTTGACAAACGAACGAATAGATATATACTGGACGTCTTGGAGGCCGTAACAAATGCACAGACAGTGGGCATAGACATCCACTTACTTTGGATTAAAGGACATCGAGGTATACCCCATAACGAAACAGTAGACCGCCTTGCCAAGAGAAGTATTACGGAAGGACAACAACGCCCCACGCCGATTCCATATACAGACTTACGAACGACGGTTCGGAAAGCTGCCTATCGCACTTGGGACCACGAATGGCGCCTCTCTCATGTGTTTAAGGGAGGACACCTGGCAGCTATACAACCAAATGTCTCCTCACGACCGTGGTTTTCATCGATGACGCTTAGTAGACGTCATGCAACGTCTATCATTCGGATGAGACTGGGGCATGGATGTTACCCTGCCCACCTACACCGTTTGAAAATCATCGCTTCTCGGCATTGCGACAAAGATGTAACGGCAGTGGCGGATCTCAACCACATCATACTGGCATGCACCAAGTACACGGCCGCACAAAGTGTATTCTACCGAACGCTGGTCGCGAGGGGTTACCCCCTCCCCACAAGTGTCACTGTCCTCCTTCATGGATTCGACAAGCTTAAGTACACTTTACTGAAGGACTACCTCAAAGTCACTGGCATACAGCTCTAATTTTAGAGTTAGTGTGTTTACCTTGAACATGCACAGCGGGAAACTGCATAAGTGATTTTATATTATATTTTGCCTTTTATTTGTCTTTGCACCTCTCATTTAGTCCTATGCTTTCTGCACTTTTATTGTATTACAAATATCTGTCGTACTGTTAAATATGTATTGTTTAATGTCTTTACATGTTATTTTTCTACTTTTATTCTAAGGCTATATGATGTAACATACTTATTAATATTGTGCTGTACATTGTAAGAATTTCAATTCTATTGTAATGTTGTCAATGTAATAACCGCTGGCTGTATGGTCACTGTCACCAAAAGCCATAATAAAGAATTATAAAAAAAAAATACTTTCCTTTTTTTTCCAGTTGTTGAGTACAGGAAAAAAAAAATAATAAAAAAAAAAGAAATCAATCACATGACATCTCCCATCGGAAACTCTCATTTGCATACGTCGTCTTGCCTCCTTTATTAGATGAATTTCTCATTATAAATCAAGCGTTGTCATTTCCACCCAATGGACCACTGAAAATGATCAAAAACGCGTTGTTCTTAGTACAATGAATTATAATCTAATGTCTATAAATGCCTGCTTAACACCTGCCATCGATGATACGAAATTTATAGATTACTCTCGCAGCTGTTCGCCTTAACGTAATGGATTGAGGAACAAAAAAAAGTGGTCAACGCGTCTGCCTAGTAAGCAGGAGATCCCGGGTTCGAATGCCGGCCGGGCACAAATTTTCATTAGCCGCACTTCGGTATATCATGTAAACCTAGTACAGTGAAGCAATAACTGATTGCAAATTGGAATTTATTTCATTAATTTGAACGCTGTGACGTCGTCAAAAATATATCATTAAAAATACGGTGTTCAATTCAGTTTAACATATCTAGACCAGACACAGGACAAATTAGTGATGGCTCCAATACAGCTGTTCAAATAAGTGATAATCGCATTTGTTGAAATGTAGCCAGTTTGCTGTCGAAGTAAACACCAAGGAACTTAGCATATGACCGAACAGGCAGTTTGTATGGACCGAGCTGAAGGTCTGGCATTCGGATGAGACTGGGACATGGATGTTACCCTGCCCACCTACATCGTTTAAAAATCATCACTTCTCGGCATTGCGACAAAGATGCAACGGAAGTGGCGGATCTCAACCACATCATACTGGCATGCACCAAGTACACGGCCGCACAAAGTGTATTCTACCGCACGCTGGTTGCGAGGGGTTACCCCCTTCCCACAAGTGTCACTGTCCTCCTTCATGGATTCGACAAGTTTGAGTACAATTTACTGACAGATTACCTCAAAGTCACCGGCATACAGCTATAATTTTAGAGCTAGTGTGTCTAACTTGAACATGCACAGCGTGAAACTGCATAAGTAATTTTATATTAAATTTTGACTTTTATTTGTCTTTTCACCTCTCATATGGTCCTATGCTGCTTTCACTTTCGTTGTATTATATGTCACTCGTACTTTTAAATATGTATTGTTTTATGTCTTGTACATATGACTTTTCTACTTTTATTCTAAGGCTGTATGATGTGAGATACTTATTAATATTTTGCTATACATTGTAAGAATCTCAATTCTATTGTAATGTTGTCACTGTAATACCCGCTGGCTGTATGGTCCCTGTAACTAAAAGCCATAATAAAGAATTAAAAAAAAATGTAGCCAGCGCGACCTACCTTGCAGGCCGAACAGGTGTGGGTGTGGCCTGGCGGCGGAGGCGGCGGCGGAGGCGAGCCAGCCGCCGTACAGCAGGGAGCCCAGCGAGGCCGGGGGCGGCGTGCCGGGGGCGGCGCCGTAGTCCAGGAAGGCCGCCGCCGCCGCCGCCGCCGCTGCAGACGCCGCCCCCGAGGTGGTCGCCGGGGGCGGCGCGGGGGCGGCAGGGGGAGACGCCGGCCTGCCGGACACCGCCAGCAGCGTAGCCGCCGCCGCCCTGCACGCCACACACCACGTCACGGCTCGTTCGCACCAGAGTCAAAAACATCCGGGTTCGAGTCCCGGTCTTTACATCTTTTCATCTGCCACATTTTGGTAGAACATCCACTCCTCATACAGTGGACTTGTAAAAAATTTGATATTGCGAATAAATTTCGATAATATATATATATATATATATATAGGTAAAGCAGTCAACAATCCGAAGATTGGTTTGAACACCACAGTGCTTTACTAGGCATGGTCCTGTTTCGAGGTGGTATGCCGTTGCCTTCCTCCGACCTCCCAACTGACTTACCCAGCCAGTTATAGGGGGACCTACAGTTTAACGTGGGTTCCGAACCACGGTGCTACTCGGTATTTTCCACATGAGCAATACTGCCAGAGGTGAAAGAAGTGGAAAGTGACAGATAAAAATCCCAGGACCTGGCGGGGATCGAACCCAGGACCCTTGGGTTTGTAGTCTGACACTCTACCACTGTGCAACCGAGTGTGTGTGTGTGTGTGTGTGTGTGTGTGTGTGTGTGTGTGTGTGTGTGTGTGTGTGTGTGTGTGTGTGTGTGTGTGTGTGTACGTTTATCACGTCTGTACCGCAAGACATGAAGATCTAAAAATTTGTACAGTTACTAATGTCTACCCGGGGAAGGCTTTAGGCACGGTTTTATGGTGATCGGATAGCTATTTATCTATATATATAAAGGGAAGTGTCCCGATTGACTGACTGACTGACTGACTGACTCATCATCGCCCAGCCCAAACTACTGAAGATAGAAATTTGAAATTTGTGGAGGGTGTTGATCTTACTCTGTAGGCGTCACTTAAGAAGCGATTTTTCGGTATTCCGTCCGTAAGGGGGTGAAATAGGGAATGAAACGTTGTTTGAAAACACGTAGCCATTTAGGCAATTTTGAAGCTAGAACTACAAAATTTCGGATTTTAATTCAGGTTTCGAATTTAAAAGACACGTGTTTCGGCATTTTTTGAAATTCGACAAATAAGGGGGTGAAATGGGTGACGCAAAATATTGATTTTCAAAAATATGGTGCTCTTACCTCAAATTTTAAGCTACAACTACGAAACTTCGGATATGGAATCAAGGTCTGGATTAAAAACCCATGATTTTTAGTATTTTTGGAAGTTCAACAAGTAAGAGGGTTAAATAGAGGATCACTCCTTTTTTTTTAACATCTAGCTATTGATACAATTTTGAAGCTAGAGCTGCAAAAATTTATAATTGTATAGTTGGTTACACGTTAAAAAATACGTGTTTCGGTAATTAAATTCAACCATCAACAGGATCAAATTGGAGAGGGGGTGTTTTTCGAAAATATTTTGCTATTGAGACAAATTTGAAGTTAGAACTACAAATTTTCGGATTTGGATTCGGGGTTCGAATTTAAAATACACGTGTTTCGGCATTTTTTGAAATTCAACCAATAAGGGAGTAAAATAGAGGACGCAAAAAAATTGATTTAAAAAAATATGTTGCTGTTAACTCAAATTTCAAGCTATAACTACGAAACTTAGGATATGGACTCTTGATCAGGATTAAAAAGACACGAGTTTCGGTATTTTTGGAAATTCAAAAACAAAGGCGGTAAAAGAGGGGATCAAAAATTCTTTTCGAAAACACTTTGTTGTCAAGACAATTTTGAAGCTATAGCTGCAAAAATTGGTATTTGTATTGTTCGTTATGATTCAAAAAATAGGTCTTTTGGTATTTTTGGAAATTCAACCATCAAGGGGGTTAAATTGGAGAGGGGATGTTTTTCGAAAATCTGTTGCTTTTTAGGCGATTTTGAAGTTAGAACTACAAATATTCGGATTCGGATTCGGGGCTCGAATTTAAAAGACACGTGTTTCGGTTTTTGGCAATTAGACTAATAATGGGGTGAAATACGGGATGCAAAAATTGATTTTCAAAGATATGTTGCTGTTAACTCAAATTTCGAGGTATAACTACGAAACTTAAGATATGGATTCTTCATCAGGATTAAAAAGAAACAACTGGTGCACACCAACCAGCCTACGCATGCGAAGCAGCGGGGGTTCAGCTAGTATATATATATATATATGTGTGTGTGTGTGTGTGTGTGTGTGTGTGTGTGTGTGTGTGTTTGTGTGTACGTTTATCACGTCTGTACCACAAGACATAAAGTGCTAAAAATTTATACAGTTACTAATGTCTACCCGGGGAAGTCTTTCGGCACGGTTTTATGGTGATCGGATAGCTATTTATCAATATATACATAGTTACAGAAGAATGCTGAAGATTAGGTGGGTAGATCGCATAACTAATGAAGAGGTACTGAACAGAATTGGTGAGAAAAGGAATTTTTGGCATACCTTGACTAAAAGAAGGGATCGCTTGGTAGGACACATTCTTAGACATCGGGGAATCGTAAATTTAGCATTGGAGGGAAGTGTGTGGGGTAAAAATCGCAGAGGGAGACCAAGAGATGCGTATAGTAAGCAGATTCAAGTGGATGTGGGTTGCCGTTCTTATAAGGAGATGAAAAGGCTTGCTCAGGATAGAGTAGGGTGGAGAGCTGCATCAAACCAGTCTCCGGACTGAAGACCATAACAACAACACATATATTAATGTAAATGTTCGGTGTACGCGCCCGAACGACAAGACGCAGAGGCTTAAATGTACAGTTACTAATTTACACCTGAAGAAGGTTTTAGGCACGGTTTTATAGCGATCTGATAGATATTTAGTAATTTGAAGGATATAACTTGAAATGCGGATCAATAATAACGCTTTGAAAATTATATTTACTCTTTGAAAATGGTTTTATTGATTGCATTGTTGCTTGAGGGTTAATAATGATAAAAAGTGGAGTATATTGGGATGGAAAGTTATAGGTGTATATAAAATTCGACGTATGTGTGTGTGTGTGTGTGTGTGTGTGTGTGTGTGTGTTAATATTTCGCTCTGCAGCGAAAATTAGAGAACGCAAACGAATGGTCTGTGTGTAATTGTTGTCCGAAGTATCCCGTTGTACACTATAGCAGTTCCATGCCGATAGCTATACGGGGGTGGAACATACGTTGGTTGAAAGTCGTCAACTTATAAAAAGATTCGCACTGAAGGCCAACGATGACGTTTGCGACTCTATAGCACAGAGGTTACATATAGCGAAACGTGATGCCACAGACCATATCTTTGTTCTATGCGTGATACAATGTCTTCAGCTCTTTCTCTGTATGGATAAGGAAATATAAGAATAAATAAATAAAGCAGAAAAAAGAAATTTCTTATAATACATCTCTAAAAAAATTGATTTGACGTTTCGCGCATAACATCAAATGATAGATCTGTGATATTATTAAAATCATTATTGTTGAATTTTGTAATTGGATTCTTCGAAACGAGTGCATTTTTACCGGTGATTTGATCTACACTACTTACTTTCCTGATAAACTGTAAGTGCATAGACTTCTGCAATCTGATAGGAATATTTTTCAGTTCCGCTTTATCAGCGATACTTCCTCAATATTGTATTTCATTTCAGCCCTCATAACGAGTCTCATAGCACACTACTGAAAAATAGCTTATCTATCATAATCAACCAACACGCGAGCGAAGCCGCGGGTTTAAGATATAAATGCGAGTATGTCTTATACATACATACTCCGCAACCTTCCCAAATGTGCGTGGCGAAGGGTAGTCTGTACCACTACTAGTTGCTTGATTTCCTGTACCACTCCCATATACACTCCTGGCCATTAAAATTGCTACACCACGAAGATGACGTGCTACAGACGCGAAATTCAACCGACAGGAAGAAGATGCCGTTATATGCAAATGATTAGCTTTTCAGAGCATTCACACAAGGTTGGCGCCGGTGGCGACACCTACAACGTGCTGACATGAGGAAAGTTTCCAACCGATTTCTCACACACAGACAGCAGTTGACCAGCGTTGCCTGGTGAAACGTTGTTGTGATGCCTCGTGTAAGGAGGAGAATTGCCTACCATCCCGTTTCCGACTTTGATAAAAGTCGGATTGTAGCCTATCGCGATTGCAGTTTATCATATCGCGACACTGCTGCTCGAGTTGGTCGCGATCCAATGACTGTTAGCAGAATATGGAATCGGTGGGTTCAGGAGGGCAATACAGAACGCCGTGCTGGATCCCAACGGCCTCGTATCACTAGCAGTCGAGATGACAGGCATCTTATCCGCATGGATGTAACGCATCGTACAGCCACGTCTCGATCCATGAGTCAACAGACGGGGACGTTTGCAACACAACAACCATCTGCACGCACAGTTCGACGACGTTTGCAGCAGCATGGACTATCAGCTCGGAGACCATGGCTGCAGTTACTCGTGATGCTGCATCACAGACAGGAGCATCTGCGATGGTGTACGAACCTCGGTGCACGAGAGGCAAAACGTCATTTTTTCTGATGAATCCAGGTTCTCTTTACAGCATAACGATGGTCGCATCCGTGTTTGGCGACATCGTGAGCAATGCACAATCAGCGTGTATTCGTCATCGTCATACTGGCGTATCATCCGGCGTAATGGTATGGGGTGTCATTGGCTACACGTTTCGGTCACCTTTTGTTCGCATCGACGGCACTTTGAACAGTGGCCGTTACATTTCACATGTGTTACGACCCGTGGCTCTACCCTTCATTGGATCCCTGCGAAACCCTACATTTCAGCAGGATAATGTACGACCGCATGTTGCAGGCCCTGTACGGGCCTTTCTGGATACGGAAAATGTTCGACTGCTGCCCTGGCCAGAACATTCTCCAGAACGCTCACCAATTGAAAACGTCTGGTCAATAGTGGCCGAGGAACTGGCTTGTCACAATACGCCAGTCACTACATTTGATGAACTGTGGTATCGTGTTGAAGCTGCATGGGCATCTGTACCTGTACACGCCATCCAAGCTCTGTTTGACTCAATGCTCAGGCGTATCAAAGACGTTATTACGGCAAGAGGTGGTTGTTATGGGTACTGATTTCTCATGATCTATGCACCCAAATTGCGTGAAAATATAATCACATGTAAGTTCTAGCATAATATATTTGTCCAATGAATACCCGTTTATCAGCTGCATTTCTTCTTGGTGTAGCAAATTTTAATAGCCAGTAGTGTAGAACGAGGGCAAGATGAGTATTTGTATGCATCCGTATGAGTCCTAAAATCTTTAATCTTTCTTTCTGGGCTTTACGCGAAATTTATTTTGGCGCCAGTAGAATCGTTCTATAGTTTGCCTCTATATCCGGAGCTCGAAATTTCTTAATCAGTTTTCTCGTAAAGAACGTCGCCTTTCCTCCATCGACTCCCATTTGAATTCCCGAATCATTTCAGTAACACTCCGCATTGATCGAATGTATTAGTTACAAATCTAACTGCTAGCCTATGAATTGCTTCTATGTCCTCATTTAAATTGATCCGGTGGGGATCCCAAACACTTGAGCAATCATTTATATATATAGAAAATAATAGCGGTCGTATTACATTTCTCTGAGGCAATCCTGATAATACCCTAATATCTGGTGAACCCTCGCTATCTATCACTTAAGTAGTTTTGGAGCCACACACATATTTGGTTACCTATTCTATAAGTTCGTACCTTCCTCAGCAATCTGTAGTGCGGAACCGTGTCAAATGCCTACCGAAAATCGAGAAATACCCAGTAGCCCTGTTGCCCTTCATCCAAAGCTCGCAAGATCTCATGAGAGAAAAGGACAAGCCGAGTTTCACACGATAAATGATTTCTAAAGCCGTGCTGATGCATCGACTGAAGCCTTTCGGTCGCAAGGAAATTTTAGTATTTTCGTGATTCTTGGGCCTGTAGTGTGATAAATGTCACTGAAGGACATTGTAATGAAAATTCCAGATCAGAACAGTGCTTACACCTAATTATTTAGGGGAGACCAGGGAAATGGCGCCACCTCAAGGGAAACCAGTTTTTTACTGTATTAAAAGTGTGTCTTTTTCGTAAAGAATAATACTACAGCTTCGCCAGCTAATACTAATTTATTATAATTTTTTTCAGACATGTATTCTGTTAAGTTGTATTGTTAAAAATATATATTGTGAAAGTATACGCAGTGGCACCATTATCCTAGGTTCCAGGATAATGACGCCATACACTTGAAAGTCAAGGATAAACCTACACAATGAGTGAGTAGTAATAAATAAGTGTTGCATCCGTTGTAATTTATACTTATCGCTCTTTTGTGTCAGACATTTAGAAGGCTTAAAATACTTGTCTGTGTAAAATTGGAATAAAAATACATTTCATAATTTAGGCTTCATTAAGACACCACAAAAGTCAGAAATACCGGTATAGTTTTTGGCACTTCAAACCTACTACATTCTCCAAGTGCCCATTTCTCAAACTGTATGCATCTGTATTACACTTCATTTTGTCTAAATTCTCCACCGTGGCGTCATTGCCTCAGTTGAAAAATATGGCTAAGAACGTCAATTTAAAGCCTAAGATTTAGCGAAACAGATTAGAGACACGAAATCAAAGCTAAATACCTACAGATTACATTAATACGAGTATTTCCTGCAACAAGATCTAAAATTGTTGCAGAGTGTCACAGGGTTCTGGTGGAGCTAGGGGAAAGCAATAGAGTAAACCTATTGTGGGTCCCTGGCCACTCGGGGATCAGTGGCAATGAACATGCCGACAGATTAGCCAGGATGGGGGCAGAGACTCCATTTATTGGACCGGAACCTGTCCTGACAATCACCAAGGCAATGATCAAATTGGAGCTACGTAACTGGCTCAGAAGACAGCACGTAGAATATTGGATCAAAGTCTATCAACAAAAACATGGCAAGCTAATGATGCCAAAGCCATGTTTTAAAAGAAGCTCTGCAATCCTGGGCCTGAACAGGAGAGAGATTAGACTCATGGTTGGATTGCTGACAGCCATGGGAATTTCAAAAAACATCTACATACAATGGGAATAACAGAAGAGGACCCTAAATGTAGGATCTGTGATGACGGTGATGAAACTGCATCACATCTAATCTTCGAATGCATTGCATTGGAGAGTAAAAGGCACAGAACATTTAGGACAACCAGACCCGAAGAAACTAAAGAACTGGTAAAGGGACTCCTTGCACTGTTCAAGGGCATTGGTTGGCTTTACTAGACATACAGGGAGCGACACCGCACAATGAACTTAGTTTCGGCGCGGACAGTGGAGGGTTGGACCAAGATTGTTTTGGCTTCCCTGAGAAAATCAATCAATCAATACGAATATTACAAAACACTGACAGCCTATAGAGGTACTTATCTCAATAAAATACAGGCTCGAAAATTAGATTCAAAACGTCGAAACTAATAATTTCTTTCAACCGATTAATACCTGTCACCAATCACGAACGGCGACCACAGGAATTAGTTCTGCGGTAGGTAAGGGAGATAGAACACTGGCAAGCGTACTCGTACTGCAAACTGTTCGTCATAAAACTGAGGAGGCGCGATTACCCAGGGTGGCGCCGTTACCTGGTCTCCCCTAACGCTACAGCCCAAAAAAGTTCAAATGTTTGTAAAGCTTAAGGGGCTTAACTGCGGGTTCATCAGTCCCTAAACTTACAAACTACTTGTGAACTAGTTACTACTAAGGATGGCACAAATATCCATGCCCGAGGGGGGATTCGAACCCCTGACGGGGAACGACCTCGCGCATCGCAGCATAGTGCCTCAATGCGCTCGGCCGCTCCGCCGCGGCTAACGCTAGATTAGATTAGTTATTCGTTCCGTAGATCCATGTTGAGTGGATCCTCGTGGATGTGGAACATGTCAAGAAACAAAATTTACAAGTTGAATAATAGATAATACTAATAATATAAATACAAATACATACACTTATAATATAAATACAGGTACATAATTTTTATTTTTTATTTTATTATATATATATATATATATATATATATATATATATATATATATATATATATATATATATATATATATATATATATTTTTTTTTTTTTTTTTTTTTTTTTTTTTTTTTTTTGCTGATAAATAATGCTAATATAGTATGAGTGCATGCATCATTTGGTACAATTTAGTAATTCACTAATGGAGTAGAAGAAGTTGGCCACTAGAAAGTCTTTTTGTTTCCTCTTAAACTGATCTTTATTTGTAGCTAATTTTTTTTATACTTGATGGTAAATTATTGAAAATGTGTGTTCCTGAGTAGTGGACCCCTTTTTGAACTAAAGTAAGTGATTTTACGTCCTTGTGTAGATCATTTTTATTTCTAGTATTGTATGTATGAACTGAGCTGTTTGTTGGGAAAAGGGATATATTATTTATGACAAATTTCATTAAGGAATAAATATACTGAGAGGCAGTAGTTAATACACCCAGTTCTTTGAAGAGGCTTCTAGAAGAAGTCCGTGAATTTACTCCACAAATAATACGTATTACACGTTTTTGGACTCTGAAGACTTTTGACTGACTTGAAGAGTTACCCCAAAATATTATACCATATGACATTAAGGAATGAAAGTAAGCAAAGTATGCAAGCTTTGTTATTTTTTATGTCTCCTATGTCTGATAACACTCGTATTGAAAATACAGATTTGTTGAGTCGTTTCTGCAGCTCTGTGGTGTGCTCCTCCCAACTAAATTTATTATCAAGCTGTAATCCCAGGAATTTAATACTGCCAACCTCTTCTATCTGCTCTTTTTCATACTTAATGCTTATGCTGTCAGGAAATCTCTTACATGTTCTGAACTGCATGTAGCTACAGCTGTTTCAGCTTTTTGCCGCTATCAAGCCTGCGTTTATAAGAATTACAATAATCAATTTACATCCCATTACAAGTTAAACACTATATAAATTTTTGTTATTAATTTTCATATAACTTACGTCTACGATGTTTTGACATTAGTTACAACCACATGGCGTGACTGTTGTAAATACTGCAGTGAATCAATCACGTATTTCGCAGTTTAAGTTTTTAGCTGTCAGGTTTTCTGCAGCTTGTTACGCTATGACGTTAAATTACATAAAACTTTTTATATTTTGTGTAATTATCAACTGTTCTGCCAAGATGATTTACATACTTATGATAATCGGTTATGTTATCAGAGAATTTCGGTTATGTTATCAGAAAAATTTAACTAGATTCCATTTTGTGCCAGCCTACCACAGAATTATAATGAAATAAAAGGTTTCCGCTTGGTAGGCGATGTGAGATGATTCTTTTATTAAACTTCAAAACATATCGATTTCGTCGCTATGATGGGACATCATCAGTTCAGAATTGCAAGTCGTGATGACCTATGTGCTCTGCTCAAAACATTTTTATCAGTCATGTCATTAAAAAAAAAAAAAAACAAATAAAAAAAAACGATAAAAATGTTTTAAGCAGAGCACATAGGTAATCATGACTTGCAATTCTGCACTGATGATGTCCGATCATAGCGATGAAATCGATATGTTTTGAAGTTTAATAATAGAAACATCTCACGTCGCCTACCAAGCGGAAACCTTTTATTTCAGAAAATTTTAACGTTTGCATTGATTGGTCAGAGAGAATTATTTAGTTTTTAGTTATCTCTGGTGATCTGACTTTATAGATGAAAAAGTCTGAAAAGCAAAGATAAAATCCTCTATGACCAATGTAACCGTTAACAGTCTCTGATAACTAAGGAGGTTAGAATAAAGAGAGATGGCATTATCTATGCCGAGCGCATACATCAGTTGAAGCCTGTCCGCCATCTTGGTCAGTTTTGGATTGCTATTTCTCTGTTAAAACTATGCGTTAAGTCGAACCTCTTACTGTTAATGCATTTAACTGACAGTCACTGCCGAGTACGTACTTTCAAACAATATAGTTCTTGAATAAATAGTAGTAAATACTTATCATAATATATTTGGAAACTTCATTTTTAACGAATACTTTGCACTCTTTTAACACGTTGTACATCACGGCAAAAACCGTTTTATTTCTGTTTCAAGTGACATAAAACATTAGCTCTACAATACGAACACTTGTCCAAAACTTAGAAATATGATGGAGGAGGCTTCACTTTTTCAGCGTAAGGGCGTCTCCCTGTATTCTAACCTCCTTGTTGATAACATAGTCGATAACCACATGTATGTAAAACTGTTGCTAATTACGCAAAATATAAAAATATAAAAAAGTTTTCTGTAATTTAACGTCATAGCGTAACACACTGCAGAAAACCTGACAGCTAAAAACGCAAACTGCGAAATACGTGATTAATTCAATGCAGCTTTTACAACAGTCACGCCAGATGTTAGTAACTAACTTCAAAACATCGTAGACGCGCTTGATAACGGCAAAAAGCTGAAAACGTTGTAGCGTTATACAGGGTGTTACAAAAAGGTACGGCCTAACTTTCAGGAAACATTCCTCACAACACAAAGAAAGAAAGTATGTTATGTGAACATGTGTCCGGAAAGCGCTTAATTTCCATGTTAGAGCTCATTTTATTACTTCTCTTCAAATCACATTAATCATGGAATCGAAACACACAGCAACAGAACGTACCAGCATGACTTCAAACCCTTTGTTACAGGAAATGTTCAAAATGTCCTCCGTTAGCGAGGATACATGCATCCACCCTCCGTCGCATGGAATCCCTGATGCGCTGATGCAG
Organism: Locusta migratoria; assembly: GCA_026315105.1. Lineage (NCBI taxonomy): Eukaryota > Metazoa > Arthropoda > Insecta > Orthoptera > Acrididae > Locusta > Locusta migratoria. Next base: position 88,141,564 of record CM048754.1, on the reverse strand, counting down.
CCCTGGAGAATGGCGTATTGTATCACAGCCGTCCACAATACGAGCTCGAAGAGTCTCTACATTTGGTACCGGGGTTGTGTAGACAAGAGCTTTCAAATGCCCCCATAAACGAAAGTCAACAGGGTTGAGGTCAGGAGAGCGTGGAGGCCATGGAATTGGGAGCTCCATCGTGTATGAACCACATGTTGTGTCGTACTTGTAAAGGCACATGTTCCAGCAACACAGGTAGAGTATCCCGTATCAAATCGTGATAACGTGCTCCAGTTAGTGTAGGTGGAAGAACATGAGGCCCAAACAAGACATCACCAACAATTCCTGCCGAAACGTTCACAGAAAATCTCTGTTGATGACGTTATTGCACAATTGCGGATTCTCGTCAGCCCACACATGTTGATTGTAAAAATTTACAATTTGATCACCTTGGAATGAAGCCTCATCCGTAAATAGAACATTTGCACTGAAATGAGGAGTGACACATTGTTAGATGAACCATTCGCAGAAGTGTACCCGTGGAGGCCAATCAGCTGCTGATAGTGCCTGCACACGCTGTACATGGTACGGAAACAACTGGTTCTCCCGTAGCACTCTCCATACAGTGACGTGGTCAACGTTACCTTGTACAGCAGCAACTTCTCTGACGCTGACATTAGGGTTATCGTCAGCTGCACGAAGAATTGCCTCGTCATTTGCAGGTGTCCTCATTGTTCTAGGTCTTCCCCAGTCGCGAGTCATAGGATGGAATGTTCCTTGCTCCCTAAGTCGCCGATCAATTGCTTCGAACTTCTTCCTGTCGGGCCACCTTCGTCCTGGAAATCTGTCTCGATACAAACGTACCGCGCCACGGCTATTGCCCCGTGCTAATCCATACATCAAATGGGCATCTGCCAACTCCGCATTTGTCAACATTGCACTGACTACAAAACGACGTTCGTGATTAACACTAACCAGTTGATGCTACGTACTGATGATGCTAGTACTGTAGAGCAATGCGTCGCATGTCAACACTGAAGCCAACATTACCTTCCTTCAACTGGGGCAACTGGCGGTGAATCGAGGAAGTGCAGTACATAGTAACGAAACAATTGGGTATTTTGACAATTGCCTGCACGAATTATTTCAATTTACATTTAAAGAGAAATACTAAAATGGGCTCTAACATGGAAATTAAGCGTTTCCGCACACATGTCAACGTAACATATTTTCTTTCTTTGAGTGTGAGGAATGTTTCAAATGTTCAAATGTTTCTTAAGCTTAAGGGACTTAACTACGGGGTCATCAGTCCCTAAACTTACAAACTACTTATGAACTAGCTACAACTAGCCACAAATATCCATGCCCGAGGGGGGATTCGAACCCCCAACCGTAGTGGTCGTGCAGACAGTGACTGGAGCGCCTCAGTCCTGAATGTTTCCTGAAAGTTTGGCCGTACCTTTTTGAAACACCCTGTATATAATAAAGCGTAAGCAGTGATCTGGAATCTGGAATCTGAAATTGTAGTATATTAGAGCTGAGAATACGTTCAAGAATTCTACAGCAAACTAATGTCAATGATATAGATCCTACAGAAACTTGGCAGAACTTGATTAGGGACTGGGTTCGGAGGAGGTGTATTCAAAGTGGCGGAAATTCACTTCGAAAAATTAAGCAAATATTGCAAACTTTGCCACTACCCTTTGTACAGAGACATAGCTAGCGTCGACTCACCTGTGCGCTATGGGCTCCAGGATGTCGGGAGACGGCAGTCTCGGCTCGGGCCTGGCGATGCTGTGCTGCGGCCGCGGTGCCGGGTTCGACTCCCGACCGCAGTCCGCGTCCAGGAACTCCGTCTCCAGCCTGTGAACCTGCCAGGGCAGTCAAACGTGGAACATTTCCTACGGCTCACGGGTGTCCTCATAGTTTGTTACGATATATCGCCCCAAATTTGCGACTGGATAGGAGATTTCCTCGCAGAGAGGACATAGTTTGTAGTAATCGATGGTAAGGTGATATCGTACGTTCCACAGGTTAGTGTTATTGGTCCTCTGCTGTTCCTTATTTACATAAGCGATTTAGGGAGAAATCTAAGTAGCTCTCTTAGGTTGTTTGCAGATGACGCCGTCATTTATCGTCTAGTAAAATCACCTGAAGATCAACACCAACTGCAGAACGATTTGAATAAGATATCAGTATGGTGTAAAAATTGGCAGTTGACTCTAAATAATGAGAAGGGTCAAGTCGTCCACATGAGTACGAAAAGAAATCCGTTAAACTTTGTTTACGTGATAAATCAATCAAATGTCAAGGCCGTAAACTCCACAAAATACCTAGGAATTTCAATTACTTCTGACTTACATTGGAAAGAACAGGTAGATAAGGCGAACCAGAGACTGCGTTTTATTGGCAGAACCCTTAAAAGATGCAACAGAACTACAAAAGAAACTGCATACAATACGCTTGTCTGCCCATCGAAAGAGTCCAAAGAAGGGCAGCTCGTTTCGTATTGTCACGATTCAGGGGAGACAGCGTTATGGAAATGATACAGGATCTGGGATGAGAATCATTACAACAACGGCGCTTATCGCTGCGGCGTGGGCTACTTGCGAAACTCCAATCGCCAACATTCTCCTCCGAATGCGAAAATATATTGTTGACTCCCAGTTACATAGGTAGAAATGATCGTCAGAATAAAATACGCGGCCACTACGGTCGGGGGTTCGAATCCCCCCTCGGGTATGGATATTTGTGCCGTCCTTAGTATTAGCTAGTTTGTAAGTAGTTTGTAAGTTTAGGGACTGATGACCCCGTAGTTAAGTCCCATAGACTTTACAAATATTTGAAATAAAATACGAGAAATCAGAGCCCGAACGGAGAGATTCAGGTGTTTATTCTTCCCGCACACTTTCGAGAATGGAATGGGAGATAAATTGTATAACGGCAGTTCGATGAACCCTCTGCCAGGAACTTAAATGTGTTTTGCAGAGTAGCCCTTGTAGATGTAAGCGTAGATGTACATTGTCTTTAGCAGCCAACGACTAATCAGATCAAATTAGTTGTTCGCTCTATAGATCCGTATTGAAGAGATCTTCGTGGATGTGAAACATGCCAATAAGGTTCAAAGTATTATTATTAAAATAAGCAACATTTCGGGCTGTTGAGATCTACAAATGCAAGTTAAAACGCTCACTGCTGCTCTAAATTACTTTATGAGTGGCCACAGTACACGCGCAACGGAAATTTATCACTGGTACTACATTTATTAATATTCTCCCATTAGGAAGTTGACAAATATATTTTCTGAAAGAAATTAATATTTTTTGTTAATAAATTTTAAAAAGTTTTAATGAAAACTATAAAATGGATAAAGTAGATTTTAGTGTAGTTGACTCTAATAGCGTCACGTAACATACAGTAAAATATTAAGGTTCTGCATCAAATAGATTTCTCAGAAATGGGTCAAATACTTGCCTAAATTAACGCGGGTTAGATAGGCAGGATGTGACATCCTTAAGCTATTTTGCTATTTTTTATTCAAAAGCCATATGTGTAAAAACTTATTACTGTTCATCTGAGTGACACGATGTTATATTATTATTGTTCGTTTACGCATTTATATTGCTACGGTATCTGTTAGTAAGCATATTTTTGCAACTGACCAAAGTAATATTTATCTCCATAGCTGCCCTCAACCCTCTCTCACCCCTTTTTTATCAAAATATTCGATTTATTTAACATCGTTGTAAATTCAATGAGCCGGCCGCGGTGGCCGAGGTGACTGAGGCGCTCCAGTCACGGTCAGCACGGCCACTACGGCCGGGGGTTCGAATCCCCCCTCGGGCATGGATATTTGTGCCGTCCTAGTTCGTAAGTAGTTCATAAGTAGTTTGTAAGTTTAGGGACTGATGACCCCGTAGTTAAGTCCCATAGACAATACAAACATTTACAAAAATTCAATGTAAGTTGTTCTGCTTAAGCCACTAAACGTATGTGTTCCACAGCTCTTGCGCCACCGATCATGCTATCAGTGGTCTCCGTTTCCCATCAGTAGGCGAGATTGCCTCCAAATGCGCTAACATTTCCAGCAATCATTTAACTGACATTCCCTTTATTAAAGGAAAGTTTCAGCTACTGTGATATGCAACTATATTAAGTACCAATTTTATTCTGATAACTGTGTTTCAGACCACAGGCTCCGTATGACGCATAGGAGACATCATTATATAAATACGCTAACACGAAAATTGTGGTACAGATTACTAACTTGTTCGTACAAGAAGGCCAATGAAAGTTACATAATTCGCAAGATTGTTTGTCGCAGATTTCACGAAAATAAATATTATGTGTGCATTTAGCCATTACATGTGGTAAAAGGAAGTAAAATTTTCCTAGCCATCAAAAGTGGTAAAAGGAAGTAGCTTGGGCAAGTTCATTCTCCAACAATCAGCTCACTGATTGGCTATTCGCCTCGATAAAAGATGCTGTAATGCAGCACATCTGCAGTATTAAAATAACGTATTAAAATAAGTGAATATCGAAACATGGAGTGCTCCCAACTCACCTTCTTGTGCCGTTCAAATGCTTCATTTTCGCAGTGATTAAGAGTGGATAAAGAAAATGGATGTTTTCATATGAATGCCGATATAAAGGATGATGCGCCCGGAGAGGCATCTGGCGGTGCTCGGGTTAAACTACGAAGTCGAGAATGCCGATATAAATGATGATGCGCCGGAGAGGCATGTAGTGGTGCTCGGGTGGAACTACGAAGTCGACATGTTGTCAGCTCCGGAATTCTGAATATCGCAGTATCGAAATACACGAACACCGAAATTGTAGTTCCATTTCAAATATTAGTCTAATGAAAGTTATATAATTAGAAAATGGCATGAGAAATATATACTTCCGTTTTTATTTGTTGTTATTGTGTCAGGCATTTTCCTTAACACGTAAAAGATACCGTTTCATACCTCCCAGTGCCGGTTAAATTTTACCAAATATCCCAGTGGGCTCCTATGATAATGTTGGTTACAGATGCTGAATAGTGAGCCAATCGCTTGACAACGCAGATGTTTTCTCATGGAATCTTCGCTTTACAAGGGCAATTAACTTATTTTTACTGAGCGCACTAGGGTACATAAAAGAACCTGTCAGCCATAAAGCAGGACCAGCATTATTTGTTTACTTCATGGTCTGTACGATACACTAATCGAGTCATTCTATGTAGTTCGAACAAATGGGCAAAGATTTTCTATCTTGTTCTTGATGTTGCCAACATAATCGCGCGAGGCCGCCGACATGAGACGTAAAATTTTTACCCCCAGTGACCATTGTAAACACAATTGGTCGATTTTCGACCACAAGGCAATACTAGTGATTATAAATTTGTAATTTATGCTGTCATATTGTCTTTAGATATCACATGTATTTCTGAAGAAGACGGGTTTATATGCGTCGAAACCTTCTTCAAAGTTTATTAACCCAGTGTTGTTGCAACTGATTGGCTGATTATTAATTTGCTGAGGCGCAGTCATGTTTAAAATATTTTTATATTTATTATTTTTTTCAAGATGAAATGATAATACTAATAGGAACAGAATTAGTTGGCAACTCTGTGTTCACTAATCCCTGTATCTGCTGTATTGTCCTTTATTGTGACCGCATTATTTTTAGTACAAGGTGACGTGTGTTTGCACTACCATTTACTTACTAATATAGTGGGCTCATGAACTTATTGTTCGAAATAGTTTTCGGGGAGTGCGTGCAGTACGATTTCAGATTATGTTTTTTTTTTTTTTTTTTTTGCGTGCCTATAGTTTTGAACTTGTATTTTTGCAACATATCGAGGGTAAGTTGAAGTCACCACAAATTACAATTGTATGCTTCAAGTACATTTGAAGAGAGGAATTGCTAAAGGTGCTAAGTGCCGAAAATGAAATTGTTGAGGAAACGAAAAAAAAAAAAAAAAAAAAAAAAACTGCACATCTCTGTGAGAAATGGATATTATTTCTAACAAAACACATATTAACTCTTTACGTGGTTATAGAAATGTTGACAAAGGTTTTTCTACTTATGTTGAAAAATCAAAAAGTTACGTAGCGTTTTATGGAGAAAGGTTTTAAGTGCAATAGGTTTTGTCATAGCTAATAGATCTAAGTGCCACGAGGCAACATTAACTTCATGGAGGTAACAGCTGTCGTAAAAAGTCCTTGTTGTTTTCGTCCACGTAATCAATAATAAAGGAAAAATCGTTGTTTGCTTATTTTGATCAAAAAAGCTGTGTCTTTGAAAACTTCAGAACCTGATTTTTTTCTTCGTAACAACTGTTTGAATTTTTTAGCAGAAATATTAAAGGTATTAAAAAATGTAGCTTTGCATACTCTTTTGAGGTCTCCTGTCCCATCAAGGAGTGTGTAGCAGAGAGTTGACTTTCTTTTACCTCTCTGCGTCTTCATTATACGTCCCATGGCGTCGTCTTTGAGTAAGAAAAATCTCTATAAACCCCATCAGGTAATTGCCTTGTTGGTTCAGGTCAAATTGATGGTATTCTTCAATGAGCTGAGAGCTGAGTTTTCATATCACTGTACTTACACTTGCAGAACACCTAAACACAACACCCTGCTACAACTGGATAACATAGACCTGTTTCATATTATAAGTTTACATAACAGAACTCAAATCAATCAAATGTTTGCATAGCTTATGGGACTTAACTGCGGGGTCATCAGTCCCTAAACTTACAAACTACTTATGAACTAGCTAAGACTAAGGACGGCACAAATATCCATGCCCGAGGGGGGATTCGAACCCCGACCGTAGTGGCCTTGCAGACCGTGACTGGAGCGCCTCAGTCCCCTCGGCCACCGCGGCCAGCATAACAGAACTAACCTGTTAATATGACGGTTGTTTTGTAGCAATTTCCCTACTTGTCCTGCTTCTTCTGCGTGAGGTACGACGTTGCGCTTAATCTTGCCTTATCCTGTTTCTTCCTGAACGTAACGTTCTCAACACTTCCATCACCACTAAAATCATTGGCGTTCATTTATCATTATTAACAGGTACATCATTTTAGATAGCAAGCAACAGTTTTAGTAGGCAAAACAATAATGTTGTGGCATAACCTTGACTACAGACTGCTGTTCCGCTAGCGCACACAGATCCATTAGCAGAGCAGGCCCATCAGGACGTAGGACTAGTGCAATCTCTTGGCGTCAGTAGCAACTACTAGGAATGACTGGAGCACATAAATCTCTAGCAGAGTATTGGCGCGAAGATATAGATCGGTTAGCAGTGAAAAACACCGAAAGTCAAAAAATGACACTTACATCCTTTAGCATTTCCACTCTTCATTTATAAATTTTCGATACAAGCCTTCTTTGAATATTTCTACAATCGAATGAACTAAGTCAGGGGGTCGGTAAAAAGAACCGATTATTAATTTATTCCCATTGTTAGGTATTGTCTCTACGCATGCCAACTTACAGGAACCATCTACTTCAATGTTTGTCCTATCTGTGACCTGTACCCTTTGAGACTGAAATCCTTCCAGGGTGTTCTCATGGCCCACTAACTTAAAATATCGCTCAGTCCACACCACACAGATCCCGCTACCCGTCTAATCGCATAACGCCTGACAAATACTGCAAAACTTCGAACCCCGCTACCGTATGGTACAAGTCGAGGAATTAGCAGCCTACACTGTCGCAGAACCATCTGAGACTCAGATTCAGACGTTCCACTCAGCGCTGTATTGAAGGACCGCAGTCGGTATTTATAAATGTGTGGTTTTGTTTGATAGACAGTGGCGTAGCTATCATAGGGCTAGGCGGGGCAGTGCCCCGGGGCCCCCGAGATCAAGGGGCCCCTCGGCCTCCGTGAGCAAAGTTCGAAAAAGTTGAGCGTCGTTATTTTTATTTTTATTTATTTTTTTTTTTTTTTTTTATTCTTTACCTTCCTACCCTACCGTCCATCAGTTCCCCCTCCCGTCAACCTAAGCTTCCCACAGTAGCCGCACTGGGCCACAGGGTGACGGAACATTGCTTCTAGTGGGGCCTGCTGACAGGCCAAGCCGACATTTGCTGAGTACAACAGTCGACACACTCACAGTCGGCAGAAGTACAGCAGCTGCAGCATCAGAGCTGTTCACAGCAACAGCTGCGCCTCCCAAGTGTTGCGGCGTGCCGCTCGGCGCAGTGTGAAGGATCGCGCGCCTCCAAATACTGTATAAATACATTTACTGTACAGTACTTCTTATTGGCAAGTAGAAGTCTACAGTTCGACTATACGAATAATCGGTTTTCCAAACATCCATGTCGCCCAATTACACTTCGGATAATCAACGTTCTACTGTATATAATATTTAAGCTGAATGAAGGATTTTCGACTTTTAACGTTTTGAACACTGCCAACAAACTTCAAACGCACGAAGTGAAATCCAAAAATTATTCCCATTCAGAATATAAACATAAAAACGTATTGCTTGTCTGCTAAGACGTGCACTCTGCCACCTGCTGAATTACTAGCAGTGTGTGGCAATACTGTTCATGGTTTGATTCGCGGCAGGGGGCCATATTTTCGTGGTTGAGTAAAACGTCATTGTTCACTTTTACTAGCTTCTCTCTGCGACTTCATTCACCTAGTATGGAGCAACTTCGAAAACTATTCCATAGCAGTTTTATCTGTATGTCCTACCCAGGTCCAACTCTATCCCTCTCCAAAATTTCATCCAAATCCACCCAGTAGTTTCTGCTTGAAAGCATAATTAAATTTCACAGTTATAACTATATTAGAGAGTACGATTAAATATTATCTGCTGCGTGACACACAGTAATTTACTTAAGAGTAGGTTTGCCTTATTTCTTCCAGTAAGCGGTAAAGACCTGATGAAATAGTATTGCATCTGTATAGTTCATAGGCGCCGATTACAGGTATGCTCGGTATTTGAGTGGGTACGCTCGGCATACCCCACTGAAAATTTTGGTATTATTTTTATTTTCTTTACGTTATATTTCTTGATTGTAATTAAATTCGACTCTCTCATTCCATTGATCGGCGGCTGGATTTGTAATACACCGCTGTAAAAAGATTATCTAAAACAAACAGGTAATTGAATTCGTAGGCATTAAAATTCATGTTGACATGTGAGTGAAGTGATCATTTTCGAAATAGTCCGAATGTTAATGGAATGCTTCTTGTAAGTTCAATATCGTAAACTGAAGGCGGTAACCTTCAATTTTTGTATTAAATAACTAGAAATGGTTTGGTACGATACGATTAAAATGTGTATACTACTAATTTAACGTTTATGTATTCTCTTAGAAGTCAATTGTCTTCAAGGAATCGTGTTAGTGTTAAGTCGTGACATTTTTCATCCTGTTTACTGAATTGGTGTGTGATGTAACAATGGGTTGTAAACCTGTTGGTAGCGACAGACATGGTATGTAAGCAGAAGTGGTTGCGGACTATTTTTGTAATACTGAATAGAAAATAAATCTGCAGAGGAAAGAAGGCAGGAAGACCATCCGATGTTAATATCTGCGATAATGAACACAGTATTCACAATGCAGGAACATCATTATCTGATATGCATGTCTAAGAAGACGAAAACTCTGAAAATGATTTCTGTATTTACTACAACGGGAAAACAGGTTCAAATGGTCGCAAAAGCCGCCCAGTAGTTCTGAAACGTGAAATTGAAATTAATGGCTGTTAATTTCTTCACTGTGTAAAAAAATTACATTTCTCCTTTCAGAGATTAAAATGGTCCTAAATTATTAACACCAGATGAAGCAAAAAGGAAGAAATACTATTAAAATAAAACAAAATTATTACTTTACCTTTGTACCTGTAATTGAAAAAATGTAATAAAGATTTTTTTTTAGGGGGGGGGGAGGGGAGGGGCTGCATGCCGGCAACCACCTGCCCCCTATTGGAAACGCCACTGAGTACACCCCAAGATTTTCAAAAGTCGGCGCCTGTAGTATAGTTTTAGTTTAGAGAGGGCCCCAACCTCATTTTTGCCCCGGGGCCCTTGGTGTAGTAGCTACGCTACTGTTGATAGATATCTACATCTACAGGGGATACCCTGAAAATCACATTTAAGGGCCTGGCAGAGGTTTCATCGAACCATCTTCATACTATTTATCTCCCATTCCATTCTGGAATAGCGCGCGGAAAGAAAGAACACCCGAATCTCTCCGTTTTAGCTCTGATTTCTCGTATTTTATTCTGATAATCATTTCTACCTATGTACGTGGGAGTAACCATATATTTTCGCATTCGGAGGAGAATGTTGGCGATAGGAGTTTCGCAAGTAGCCCAAGCCGCAGCCATAAGCGCTGTTGTTGTAATAATTCTCATCCCAGATCCTGTATCATTTCCGTGACGCTGTCTCCCCTGTATAGTGACAGTACAATACGAGCTGCCCTTCTTTGGACTCTTTCGATGTCCTCCGTTAAACCCATCTGATAAGGACTCCATACTGGGCGGCAATACTCCAAAAATTGACGGTCAAGCGTAGTGTATGCAGCCTCTTTAGTAGTTCTGATGGATGTTTTAAGGATGCTGCCAATAAAACGCAGTCTCTCGTTCGCCTTTCCCACGCCATTATCTACGTGTTCTTTCCAGTGTAAGTCTGAAGTAATAGTATTTCCTAGATATTTTGTGGAGTTTATGGCCTTCACTTTTGATTGATTTATCTTGTAAACAAAGTTTAACGGATTTCTTTTCGTACTCATGTGGACGACTTCACACTTCTCACTATTTAGAGTCAATTGCCAATAATGACTTGATTGGGCCTGCTGTGTTACCGTGTCGTCTTACAAGACCCAGTTATCTTCACTTTCTTGAAAATGAACTTCCAGCGTTATTGTAATGGATTTCTTTGGCTGCAAGAATCCAATGCTCCACCAACATGATGCGTCAAGTCTTACTGGAAGGAGTATGTTCCATACACCTTCAAGAAGAGTACGGTGATCCTCATCGAGACGACGCCACAATAGAAGCCCTGAAGCGACTTCAACAACAAGAAGACAGAAAGGAAAAGGAAAAGAGGGGACACCATGGCTAACGCCGAGACCCTGAGAAGCCAACACCAAACACAACACACCAGCACACCGACATACAAGGTGGTTACCAGCAGCAGCTCTGTCCCAGGTTTCCGTGGTTTCATGTTGGCTGTAAGGTGAATACCGGAGCTGTTCCCACGCCCACGGAATATTCCCAATTGGGACAAACCTTCTCCCCCCCCCCCAAGTTCACAAAAAAACATAGGCAAAAATAACCCGTACACCATGCAAAAGAAATGATCTAATAAAGAAACAAGACATTCCACACGTGTGGGAACTCTCTCACGGCTGGAAAGAGCATAAGCATGCTGTCAAGCAGCCCGCCTCACCCCCTCAGGGTAAGGAATGAAAAGTGAAAAAAAAAAAAAAATTCAGGTGACACATCATCTAAACCTAACATTCCCCGGGAGATGCATCGGTACATATGAGCACGTTTCTTGGCCACCAAGATTCATGAATCCTCCTGCTTTGGGCGTTTGCCTGCGGCATGGTTGAGAAACGAAAAGATGAATACTTGAAGCCTCATAAAAGAACGTAAAAATATCAGAAGAGCTTCACATGGTGTTATCAATAACAGTCAAAAGTGCATTGAATTGGTTGTGGAATTTTTGAACGTCAACATTAAACGGCCTCATTGGCGATCGTTTTGTATACATCTGCATCTACATGGGATATTCTACAAATCACATTTAAGTGCCTGGCAGAGGGTTCATGGAACCACCTTATATTATTTGCCTTCCATTCCATTCTCGAATAGCGCGCGGGAAGAATGAACAGCTGAATCTCTCTCTTCGAGCTCTGATTTCTCGTATTTTATTCTGTTGATCATTTCTACCTATGTACGTGGGAGTCAACAATATACTTTCGCATTCGGAGGAGAATGTTGACGATTGGAGTTCGCAAGTAGCCCATGCGGCAGCGATAAGCGCCGTTGTTGTAATGATTCCCATCCCAGATCCTGTATCATTTCCGTAACGCTGTCTCCCCTGGATCGTGACAATACGAAACGAGCTGCCCTTCTTTGGACTCCTTCGATGTCGTCCGTCAAACCCACCTGATAAGGATCCCACACTGGGCAGCAATACTCCAAAAACGGCCGGACAAGCGTAGCGTGTGCAGTTTCTTTTGTAGTTCTCTTGCATGTTTTAAGGGTTCTGCCAATAAAACGCAGTCTCTGGTTGCATACGTATTACTTACACCCAAACCTTCAGATGTCAGACACTCAGATCCGTACCAAACGTTGTATATCGATAGAGTATCAACGGAGACTTCTATATAATTCGTGATTTGTGCTGTCGTCCAGTAGAACGTTTATAAACTATAATAATAAGTAACAACTAACATACGGAATAGAGCAAAAGCGTATCTATGAGGCGTAGTCACGTCACCCTTCCGTGGGTTAGTAAGTAGAGCATTAGATTGTCTTGCAGAGGGTCCTGGGTTCAAACCCCACCTAGGCCTTAAATTGTTTTTCATTGTTTAAACTACGGTACGTTGGAAATTGTTAAAAGGGGGCAACGTGTTACTCATATGTAAAAGAACTGTTTCCATTTTGTAACAATGTGTTATTGGCAGTTTACTCTTGCTTCGTTTTATTTGAAAGTAGCTAATCTGTAGGGTTTATTCGTAGTTTCACAGAATAAACGAACATAATCAGAACACATGAATAAAAAAACAACTGCATTACACATACAACTGTATTAATAGTAATAATAGTAATAACAAGGCCGGCCGCGGTGGCCGAGGTGAGTGAGGCGCTCCAGTCACGGTCAGCACGGCCACTACGGTCGGGGGTTCGAATCCCCCCTCGGGCATGGATATTTGTGCCGTCCTAGTTTGTAAGTAGTTCATAAGTTTAGGGACTGATGACCCCGTAGTTAAGTCCCATAAGCTTAACAAACATTTGAACTTTTTTTTTGAGTAATAACAATAACAAAAAAGTAATGTTAAAAACAATAAGCGTAATTAAAGTAATAACACTGTACAGGTTTCCTACTTTCAAATAAAACGAAGCAAGATTAAACTGCCAATAACACATTGCTACAAAATCGAAACAGTCCTTTTACATATGAGGAACACGTTGCCCCTTTTAACAATTTCCAACGTACCGTAGTTTAAACAATGAAAAAAAAATTAAAGCGAGGTGGGGCTTGAACCCAGGACCTTCTGCACCACTTTTTTTCACGTTTATTTATTTATTTATTTATTTTTTATTTTTATTTTTATTTTTATTTTTTTTATTTTTATTTTATTTTATTTTATTTTATTTTATTTTATTTTTTTTTTTTTTTTGGCCTCCCTTATCCCCTTACAGCCCATCCTGTCGCTTGCCAATATCGAGTTCTGCGGCGTCGGCTTCAATGCCGTTTAAATCAAATTGTTTTCCCTTATCTATTTACGCCACATATGTAAAAGAAAGTGGCATCTTCTATCCTGGTGCCATAAAATATACGAGTGTTTCCAGTTGTGTCGTACGGTCTCCGCAGTACGGTGTCTTGCAAGCGATGTCAGGACTCAGAGTTCGTCTTCTCGAAGTTCTAGGTTTCCGTGTCGTATCTGTCGCATTTTCTTCAGTTTCCCGAAGCCTATGTTTAATTATGGATATATTTAGTTCCTCTGCTCTTAACTCTGAGGGTAGAACCCGGTGAGAGCTCCGTACTGTCAGTGGTCTGTGACTTTAGTGCCTACAATTGGCTGAAAGCTGCTGCTTTGGCGTGACCTCTCTGTTTCAGAAATAAACATAAATAAATAAATGAAAAGTTTGTAGCAAAGAAATATTTCCTCTTCAATGTATACAGGAATAAAGAAAGACTTCTCGAATGAAGAATATGACTTCCATAATAAATCAAGTATTACAAACTTCTGTTTTGTAAACAAAAATGGTGTGTAACTTCCGCAACCACAAGCTAACGCTCTGCCAACTAATCCAGGGTGGCGTGGCTTCATTGCGCCTCGCAGACACGCTTTTCTCTAAATCCGTAGGTTAGCTGTTACTTATTATTATAATTTACGCACGTTCTACTGGACGGCAGCAAAAATCAGGAATTATATAGATGTTTCGGTTGATACTCCATCGATCTAAGTGTCTGACATCTGAAGGTTTGGTAAGAGGTCGGGGGAGGGGGGAGAGAAGGAAATGGACAGAACAAGGTGGACATAGAGTGGTGATAGGGGGACGTACGTTGGCGATGCAGCTGTCGGTACAGGGCCAGACTCACCGGCTTGGCCAGCCCCAGGATGCTGTCTATGGAGAACTTGGAGGGCTGCCGGGCGCCCCTCCTGGGGCCCTGCGCCTCCTCATCCTCCCCCGCCTCCTCCTCAGAGGTGGACGCCGCTAGCGTCTCCTCCAGTCCCGCCATCGCGCCCGTCCGATCAGCACCCACTCTCTGATGTCATCCTCTGTAAAATAATAATAACACAGGCACAACTCAGGCGAATGATATTCATATCCCATTGAAAAAAAACCTCTATTCAGTTTCTCGCGAATTTCCAAATTTTCCGCGTAACTTTTCCTAATTTTTAGTTTATAAGAACGAAATCGATAAGCGGGTCAAAGCCCACTGTCCAGTCACTAGTTGTTAATTCCGGGGCAATAATAGAAGAAAGCAAACGGAAAGCTGAAGTTCTAAATTTAACCTTTAAGAAATTTGTCACGCAGGAGGACCGCACAAATGTACCATCATTTGATCAACGTACTAATTACGAAATGAGGGACATAGCAATAGGTATTTCCGGTGTAGAGAAGCAGCTGAGAGAGCTAAATACGAAAAAGTCTGCTGGTCCGGATGGAATACCAGTTCGGTTTTACAAAGACTATTCTGCGGCGTTGGCCCCCTACTTAGCTTGCATTTATAGCGAATCTTTAATTCAGCGCAAAGTTCCTAGTGATTGGAAAAAAGCGCAGGTGACTCCCGTGTATAAGAAAGGAAAGATAACTGACCCATACAATTACAGGCCAATATCGTTGACATCAGAATTTTGGAGCATATTCTCAGTTCGAATATAGTAAATTTCCTTGAAACGGAAAAGCTTCTTTCCATGAATCAGCACGGGTTTAGGAAACATCGTTCATGTGAAACAGCTTGCCCTTTTCTCTCATGACATCTTGCGAGTCATGGACGAAGGGCAACAGGCGGATTGTGTTCTTCTCGACTTCAAAAAGGCGTTCGACGCGGTGCCACACTGCAGAGTGCTAACGAAGATACGAGCTTATGGAATAGGTTTACAGATTTGTGACTGGCTGGAAGACTTCCTAAGTAATACAACGCAGTACGTTGTTCTCGACGGCGAGTGTTCATCAGAGACGAGTGTATCGTCAGGCGTGCCCCAGGAGTGTGATAGGACCGCTATTATTTTCTATCTATATAGATGATCTGATGGACAGAGTAAGTTGTAATTTGCGGCTGTTTCCTGATGATGCTGTGGTGTATGGGAGGGTGTCGTCTGTAACTGACTGTAATAGCATACAGGATGACTTAGACAAAATTTCTAGTTGGTGCGAAGAATGGCAGCTAGCTCTCAATGTCGAAAAATGTAAGGTGATGCGCATGAGTAGAAAAAACAATCCTATAAGTTCGAATACAGCATTAGTAGTGAGCTTCTTCATGCTGTCGCGTCATTCAAATATCTAGGCGTAACATTGCAGAGCGATATGAAATGGAACGAGCATGTAAGGACAGTTGTGAGTAAGGCAGACAGCCGACTTCGGTTTATTGGGAGAATTTTGGGAAGATGTACTTCACCTGTAAAGGAGACCGCGTATAAAACGCTTCTACGACCACGTCTTGAGTATTGCTCAAGTACTTGGGACCCGCAGCAGATCGAAGAAGGAAGGAAGATATAGAGGCGGTTCAGAGGCGAGCAGCTAGATTTGTTACCGGTAGGTTCGACCAATGCGCGAGTGACACGGAAATGCTCCGGCAACTCAATTGGGGATCGCTGGAAGAAAGACGACGTTCTTTTCGTGAATTTCTGTTGGGGAAATTTAGAGGGCCGGAATTTGACGCTGAGTGTAGTACGATCTTGCTGCCGCCTACTTACATTTCGCGTAAAGATCACAAAGACAAGATAAGTGAAATTAGGGCTCGTACGGAGGCATATAGGCATTCTTTTTTTCCTCGTTCAATTTGGGAGTGGAATAGGAAAGGAAATGCCTAGTAGTGGTACAGTGTACACTCCGCCACGCACCTTACGGTGAATTGCGGAGTATGTATGTAGATGTAGATCTTTCGTTAAACGTCAAATGATCAAAATTTCATCTCAGTCGGATGAACGGTTCTCAACTTATAGTGTTGAGTGCATTTAGACTCACATTGAACAAGGAACTTGGTTCGAATTTTGCGACTTTCCTTTTTAATCGACTCTATGTATTTTTACTGAAAACTTTTCTAAAAAAAGAGTAAAGCAGTCAAAAATCCGAAGATTGGTTTGAACACCACAGTGCTTTACTAGACATGGTCCTGTTTGGAGGTGGTATGCCGTTGCCTTCCTCCGACCTTCGAACTGACATACCCAGCCAGTTATAGGGGACCTACAGTTTAACGTGGGTTCCGAACCACGGTGCTACTCGGTATTTTTCACATGAGCCAGAAGTGAAAGAAGTGAAAAGTGACAAAAAATCCTAGGACCTGGCAGGGATCGAACCCGCGACCTTTGGATTTGTAGTCTGACACTCTACCACTGTGCAACCGAGGAGAACTCAAAAGAAGAAGAGTCAATTATAGTTCTGAATTCAATCAAAACCGCAATTTCAGTTTTTCTCAAATTTTCCGGTAGATTTTCCGAAAAAATTATTTCATACCAATCTTGTCCTGTCAAGCAGTACTCAAGTGATGCTCTTACAACTATGTGGTAATTTATTTTTATTCGTAGAAAAAATCGCTTTCAGTTTTTCCTAAATTTTCCTACTTTCCGGAGGACTTTTCCGAATTTTTATTTGATGCGAACCTTCCTCTTGCTTTCAACATGAAATGTACAAAATTTTATCGCAATTGAACGAACGGTATTGATAGCTCACTGGAAAAAAGCTGTTTCAGTTTTTCGCGATTTTCCTCTTTTCTGGGCAAATTTTACATATTTTATCACCGTTTAAACCTTCCCTGGTCCTACACGAATATTTCAAGACTAAAATTAGCCAAATCGGTTCAGCCGTTCTCGAGTTTTGGCGAGACTAACCAATAGCAATCCATTTATATATACATAGATATTAATATTACATCTGTAAATAAAATGTTTACTTACGTCGACGTATCATTGACAGACATACTGCATCCAGTGATCTACTGTCAACTTTAATTTGTTGTATTACAATACAAATACGAATTTTGAAATTCGTATGCAATTTGACAGTTTGACACCATAGATGCTCATTGTGTTGTATCTTTGATAGTTCAAACTGAACTTAATCACAAGCCATACTTAGAAAAATTTATTCACATTCTGACAACGAAAATCGCAGATAGCATGAACAAAAATATTACACTACTATTAGCGCACACACCGCTGCAGAGTGACAGCTTCCCTGGCTACCAATACGAAGCATGAACGTCTATGTAACTACCTACCAAAATCTAAACTATAAACATCTATGCCTCGTACATACTATCGCTGACTAACCGCTATCACAAAATAAGTACCAAACTATAGTTAAAGATCCACCCAGCAACAAAAAACCACCGTCATATTCTGGCCCAAGTTGTCCCATGCAGCTTTTATCCCACCAACTTTTCTGCTCCTATCGTACTTTTGGAGTTATTCTTGATGACAACAGTGGCTCATGTAGTAATACATTAATGATTTTTTTAAAATACCTCGTTCAATGCTTGTCGCTGACTTCTGTCCTCTCTCTGCCAGCGTATCGATAAACATTTGATATATGTCACGTTCAACAAGCTGAAGGGAGAGAGCGGAACTGTTCGTCACTTACTGTCTTCTCCTCGCTGTATTAGGACGTGTTCCAGGATTTTGCCTAATTAATGTAAGTGTGAGCTTAGTTCCTTTTTTTATTAATTTCAATAAAACCGCACAGTTAATTTGAAATATCTTACTTACAATCCCTTTCTCCATTCTCACTAATTTTAAAGTTATTTATTTTCAGCAGATCCAGTACTTCATAAAGTGATGCTCGGGTACTGTTGCGATTTGTTTCGCGATTATACTAGAACATTTTCTGTGAAACTTTTATTTATTTCGTGGCTATGAATGGTTTATTACATTTTAATGCCTGCAGAAAAATCTTCGCGATGTTTCTGAAGTTCGATAATTTTGCAATTTTTGGCGACTATCATGATTAATTTTCAACACTGTCATAGCCGGCCGCGGTGGCCGAGGTGACTGAGGCGCTCCAGTCACGGTCAGCACGGCCACTACGGTCGGGGGTTCGAATCCCCCCTCGGGCATGGATATTTGTGCCGTCTTAGTTCGTAAGTAGTTCATAAGTAGTTTGTAAGTTTAGGGACTGATGACCCCGTAGTTAAGTCCCATAAGCTTTACAAACATTTGAACATTTGAACATAGAACAATAATAAACGAAACGCACAATCCCAGCATCAATTTATCGAAGTAATATTCCAGTCATCTCAGCTAGAATAACTACAGAATATGACCGAAATATTAGTACCAGCTCTCAATAAGGTAAAATTTAGATTCCGTCTTCTCCTGTAATGTTGCTTTCTGGTGTTGTATTTGCTACTGAAGTCACGACCGCTACCATTTAATAGCGGAATCCAATAATGTTGTTTAAATTGTCCCTTACTTGTCAAAATTGCTCAGTATTTTCATTTAAAAGTATTTCACTACATGGTAAAGTTTCATTTGCGGTCCCCAACCTCAACTTTAGTACGCAACACCCATTTTCATACGAAAGCAGCATTACACTCCTCCTGTACTAAATAGGTTCATCAAAACCTTCCTGCATTAGAAAGCAATTTTGTATCAAACTTTGAACGTTTTGAGTTTTTTTAAGAGTACATGTACCAAAAGAAAAAACTTTATACCATAGAAAAATACCGTTCAAAATTTAAATTACTATTGTTTTGTTACATATTATTATTATATATTTGATTTTATATTATCATTATTTTTGTCTGCAGAGTGGTCTAATGCGTCTTGCCACGGATTGCGCTGCCTTTCCCCGTCGGAGATTCGAGTCCTCCCTCAGACATGTGTTTGTGTGTTATCCTTAGCCGGCCACGGTGGCCGAGGGAACTGAGGCTCGCCAGTCACGGTCTGCACGGTCACTGCGGTCGGGGGTTCGAATCCCCCCTCGGGCATGGATATTTGTGCCGTCCTTAGTGTTAGCTAGTTCATAAGTAGTTTGTAAGTTTAGGGACTGATGACCCCGTAGTTAAGTCCCATAATCTGTACAAACATTTGAATTTTCTTGTCCTTAGCATAAGTTAGTTTAAGTCTAGGGACCGATGATCTTAGCGGTTTGGTCCCTTAGCTTAACAAACATTTAAATAACTTAATATTTTTTGTCCGAGATATTGGTAAAAATAATAGAACTACAGGAAAACATAAGGGGATCATGAAAAACGCCAGTGCGATTTCTTCTTTGATGTCCAATTTATTTTTTTGTCCATCTCTTATCTGGCGTTGAACAGATGAAGCTAATTTACTGTCTCTTGTAAGGCATTCAATTTATAGTTTGATTACTGACCGCTGATGATCGTATTACTGAGGCTGTTCTGAGATAGACTGAATTTATGAAAAGATTAATTGAATCTATCAATTGTGAAGTATTCAGATTAAATTTTGTCATTTCATGAAATTGTGTATAAAAAGCAAAGGTTGTGTTTACGTAATTTCTTTCTTTCTGAATAAACAAATGTTGAAGCAAGATGGACAGATTGATATTTGTTTAGTTAGTGGATTCGCATTGCACTTAAGCGATTCCTGCAGTTTGAGAATTTGCAGCTTGGTGATAGATTGGAGAGGAGAGTCATTAAAGACCATGAAAATTGGGCAAGTAAATTGCGCATTCATTTTCTCTTAGCTGCGAGGTTGCCGCGCATCTTGTGGTGAATGCTGTCGAAGAACGATAAGTCGCTAAAGATTGTCACTCGTGGTCGTCCGATTCAGAAAATGTTCAAATGTTTGTCAAGCTTATGGGACATAACTACGGGATCATCAGTCCCTAAACTTACAAACTACTTATGAACTACCTTATACTAAAGACGGCACAAATATCCATGCCCGAGGGGGGATTCGAACCCCCGACCGTAGTGGCCGTGCAGACCGTGACTGGCGCGCCTCAGTCTCCTCGGCCACCGCGGCCGGCTCCGATTCAGAAGCTGGTGTTTCTTCATATCTGACAATACAGGATTTCCTGTGTTACTATCTCGATTTTGATATGATCTGTTTAGTCTTTGTATAGATTCTTTTAAGAGACAATCCTAGTAACGCGAGGAGTTTGTGACTGTCCCTGTGTCCCTCTGAGAGCCAGTGTTCAGCCACCTCAGATTTATTAGACTGCAATAATCGCATGTGGCGATGATGTTCAACACATCTGTTATTGATGGTACGAACGGTTTGGCCAACCTATGTTTTAGCACACTCGTACATTTTTTGTGTGAATTGTTGGATAGTGTGTTGTAACGATACACTATAATTTTTATTTTATTTTATTCTCTTTTTTTGATCATCGATACTTATCGCCTCCGGTTCCCTCTAGCTCGCAATATAACTGACTTAATTTCGTTCGTCATTTTCTACTTCCGGACAAGCGAGAAGACGGAACCGCGATCATAGTTTTGCATCACTCTCTTGTCTGTGTCCGATATGTTCAGACGTCTTCCATTCATGTATCCATTCAACGTAAGTAATTACGAAGCAAGTTCTTGGTAAAATATATTACTTAAATTTAAAACCATCCACTCTCTTTGGCTTTTATTTAAATGAATCCCTCCACGTCAAATACTAATGTAATGTTTTCAGCTCCTCGACGTCCGTAAACAGTTTAATGTTCAGACGCCATTACGATTGCTTCGCATGTCTTTAAAATTTCACTCACTATTAGTCATTCTTGTATAATACCTTGCCTGATTTCAGAACCTGCAATTTCTTTTGTAATTTTACCAAGCCCGAACATAATTTTTTTTTATTTCTATTTTTTTTTATCTTTCTATCATTACCATTAACTTCATGTTTCATCCACGGTCATACAACAATGAAAAGCGAAGCGAACTGTCTGAGCATTAGTCTAGTACGGAAAGTATCTCGAACATTCTCATATTAAATAAGAAAAGATTCACATTTTCAGCTTCTGCAGTACGAAGCATAGGATCCAGCTAGATGCTTTCCGTAAGTCTTATAACGTGCCGTTGCTTTGTGTGGTGCCTGACTGTAACATTCAACCCGGGGTGTATTTGGCTTAATGTTTTCAAATGTTAAAATGTACTATGTTTTAACTAAATTATTCCAAATTCAAAATTTCGATACAACCAATCCTTTGTCCAAATTACAATCGCGGAATCAATTTAATAACTTATGGCATCATACGAAAGCAAGGGGAACGTTATAGTGTGACCAAGTCATACTATTTTAAGAAAATTTTAATTTTATCATAATTGGGAATAAACCTTGTCCATCAGCTCACCTTGTCTGTCAAAGTATGTCAACTTGTTCCTTGTTCTGACGCACTGCATAGGCTATTACAAATTAAAATATTCATGTGTTTTTATAAAATCTTTCGCGCTTTCATTTTTGACCCATTGAATTGGTGTTTTAAAGTGAGAGACTTTTCTTAAAGGCAGGAAATTAAAAGTGCCATGGAAGATGAGACAGCGAAAGACCCCGACAGGAGTAGGTACCGTAACAGGCAATTCCTCCCTAATAACTGAAGAGAAGAAGAATAAAACTTTTGGAAAACAAAAAATGCCACAATATGACGTAAAGATAGAATATAAGCGATGTGGTGAGAAATTAATGTTAGCGTATGTAGAACGAATAAAACAAGGCAACTGAGTAACACAAACCGTTGCTATCAAAACTATGTGAAATGACCATTTCGTTTCTACTTTCAAACAAAAGTAAATATATTTTTTTTAAATTCTTCATACGAAAATATTTTTCAAAATCATAGCTGGCATAATAAATACATAAATATATACCTGAACGAATGAGAAAATTTTGCTGCAATTATTTTTCAGTTCGTGATTCTAGAGTTAGTACAGCCTAAAACTTACACCAACAGATAAATCGGTCAAGAAGCCTAGGAGAGTGTTTGTGGTAGATAGAGCAAATAAGCTACTGTTAGAGTTCCACTTACGGAATCAATGGATACCGTTTACTTCCGGTACGGTGGACATAGAGGAATTATAAAATGATTTCCAATCCATGGTGTACAACAGCAATCAAAACGGTTTGAAGGAATATAGAGCAATTATGTGCAAAATTTAAATGCATTATAAATAAAGCGCTGGAGAAATATGTGCTGACAAAGTGGATTAAGGATGGGAAAGACCCACCATGGTATAATAGTAATATTCTAAAAATGCTGAGAAAGCAAAGGCAGTTGTACTCGCGGTTGAAAAAAGGTCAAGTAAATAAAATAAGGCAAAAGTAGGTAGAGATTCACGGGTCTATAAAAAGAGAAATGCACGAAGCATACAATAACTACCACCGAGCATTCAATAACTACCGCCGAGAACAAAAATGTTCAAATGTTTGTAAATCTATCGGACCAAACTGCGTGGTCATCAGTCCGTAGCTTACGAACTACTTAAACCTAGCCGGCCGCGGTGGCCGAGGGGACTGAGGTGCTTCAGTCACGGTCTGCACGGCCACTATGGTCGGGGATTCGAATCCCCCCTCGGGCATGGATATTTGTGCCGTCCTTAGTTGTAGGTAGTTGATAAGTAGTTTGTAAGTTTAGGGACTGATGACCCCGTAGTTAAGTCCCTTAAGCTTAACAAACATTTGAACATTTTGAACTTAAACCTAGGTAAACTAACCTAAGGACAACACACGCACCCATGCCCCAGGGAGGACTGGAACTTCCACGGAGAGCAACCGCGCGCTCCGCAGCGAGACGCTTTAGACCGCTCGGCTACTCCACCGCGGCACGCAGCGCCGAGAACCCGAAAATATTCTGGTCCTACGTAAAATCTTTAAGCGGATCTAAGGTCTCTATCCAGACACTCGTTGATCTTTCTGGGGTGGAATGAAGGCCGAAGTTTTAAATTTAAAAAATTGTGAAATCATTCACGAAGGAGAACTGCAAACATACCTTCATTTGATGGTCGTACTAACTCTCAAATGGAGGACATAGTAATAGGCATAGCTGGTGCAGAGGAGTAGCATAGACAGGGTTGAAAACAAACAAGTCGCTATGTCCAGATGAGGTACCAATTCGGTTTCACAAAGAGTACACGGCAACAATGGCACCTTACTTGCATTTATCGCGAATCTTTGATCTAGCGTAAAGCTCCAAGTTACTGGAAAAAGCCGCAGGTAATTACCGTGTATAAGAAAGGCAATAGAATGTATCCATGAAATTACAGACCTGTATCATTATAACTGGTCTGCTAGAATTCTTGAACATATTATCAGTTCTAATATAGTAAATTTCCTTGACACGGAAAAGCTTTTGTCCATGCATTAGTACGGGTTTAGGAAGCATCGATCGTGCGAAACCCAGCTTACCCTTTTCTCTTATGACATCTTGCGTGGTACGGATGAAGGGCAACAGGCAGACTGCATATTTCTCGATCTTCGAAAGGTGTCTGATACGGTACCGCACAACAGACTGCTAACGAAGGTACGAGGTTATGGAATAGATACGCAAAACGTGAGTGGTTCGAAGACTACCTAAGAACTAGAATCAAGTACGTTGTCCTCGGTGGCGAGTGTTCATCAGAGTCTGGGTATCGTCAGGGGAGCCCTAGGGAAGTGTGATAGGACTGCTATTATTTTCTGTCTATATAAATGATTTGACGGACAGAGTTGCAATATGTGGCTGTTTGCTAATGATGCTGTGGTGTACGGGAGGGTGTCGTCATTGAATGACTGTAGTAGGATGCAGGATTACTTGGAGCAAATTTGTAGGTGGTTGAGGAATGGCAACTAGCGATAAATGTAGAAATGTAAGGTGATGTAGATGAGTAGGAGAAACAATCCCTTAATGTTCTTATACAGCATTAGTACCCTGCTGCTTGACAGAGTCGCGTCAATTAAATACCCAGGTTCATAGAATATATGAAATCAACTGCGATTGGGCAAAGCTGAAAATGTGTACCCAGCCGGAATTCGAATCCGGGTCTCCTGCTTTCTAGGCAGTTGCGCTGACTCCTACACCCCTGGGGACACAGTGATCAACGCACCTGCACGAACTACCTAAGCACGCCTCCCGTCAGATACAAATTCCCAGCTTCGCCCTGCCCACAGTACTCAAACTCGTAGTTATGAGCTAATTCCCGTAAGAGTAAGGGCTTCAAACTTTGTTCCGAGAGAACAGACGTCATTAATTACCGTAAGAGTAAGGGCTTCAAACTTGACCCACCCCTCCCCACTAACGATAGGATCATTGCCCGTCACCGGCATATTATATATATATACATGAGGCGTCTGTTCCGAGAGAACGGGAATTAGCTCATAACTACGAGTTTGAGTACTGTGGGCAGGGCGAAACTGGGAATTTGTATCTGACGGGAGGCGTGCTTAGGTAGTCCTTGCAGGTGCGGTGATCACTGTGTCCCCAGTGGTGTAGGGGTCAGCGCAACTGCCTAGAAAGCAGGAGACCCGGGTTCGAATCCCGGCTGGGTACACATTTTCAGCTTTGCCCAATCGCAGTTGATGTCATATATCCTATGAATGTTGAATAATAACAACTGCAGGATCAGAAGTGACGTCTGTTCTCTCGGAACAGACGCCACATGCATATAAATACCCAGGCGTAACGCTGCACAGCGATATGAAATGGGACGAGAATATACGGACAGTCGTGGGGAAGGCAAATGGTCGACTTCCCTTTATTGGGAGAATTTAGGGAAGGTGTGATTAGTCTGTAAAGGAGACCGCATATAAAACGCTTGTACGTCTTGAGTATTGCTCAAGTGTTTGGGATCCCCACCAGATCGGTTTATAGGAGGACGTAGAGGCGAGTTTTGAGTGTTACCGAAATGCTTCGGGAAATCAACTGGGAGTCGCTGGAGGGGAGGCGACGTTCGTTTCGTGAAGCACTGTAAGAGAAATTTAGAGGGTCTGAATGTGAGGCGGACCGCAATGATTCTACTTCCACCAACCTACATTTCGCGTAAAGACCTCGAGGATACGATTAGAAAGATTAGGGCTCGTACGGATGCATACGAGCATTCCTTTTCTCCTCGTTCTATATGGGATTGGAACAGGAAAGCAAGTAACTATTAGTGGTACCGAGTACCCTCCACCACACACCTTTAGGTGGATTGCGGAGTATGTATGTAGATGTAGAACTTATTGGCGATCCCATCTGCGCTCTTGTTGAGGTTCAACATTGCGAGACTGCTGTTCTTCCTCGGTGGTAGCTCACACTGTAGTGGGCAAACAGATGTCGGGGCTCCATTCCACAAATAACTCTCGTGCGATAAAACGTTTACTAGCCGCCTTTTTCCTGATACGCTCGGCAATGGACAGACAGGAGATGAGTCATGCTGCGGCAAACTCGCCGTGACAGACAAGCAGCCACACGTGAACTTACAAACATGTTCTGTAAGCCAGGAAGTGGTACAAGGCGGACGGCTCATTCATCCGGACGAGTCCCTCATTCATGTTGCCTTCGTGGTCCTCACCTGAGGTATAAATTGACAGATTGACGTCAGCGGAATCATTCTGCAAAATACCTGTTGTCTAAATTTCCTCAGTGGTGTTTCGAGCTAAATAAGTCACCTTCCCTGCAGGGATTTCCATCTGAGTTCCCAGTCGTCTCAGTGTAACACTCATACACTGATCGGGCCTGCCAGTAACCTAGCAGCCCGCTTTCTTTGTATACCTTTAGCCTTCTCGGTCCCTGCGTCCTCTGTAGAGGATAAATCTGGTGACAATATACAAATGTTGGTCACAGTGCTAGGCATCTCAGCGCATAAACGGAAGGTGGCAGCATATGCTAGAACTGAAAAAGTCACACTAGCTTTCCACTTGTTCACTCTGCAGCAGTGGTACAATGGCTGACAGAATAATGAGGCGGTTTGCTGGCTGTGTTTGCACTCAAATTTCCATGTAACTCTTTATTTAGAGTAAAATCAACCTATACTACTCTTAACACAAATAAGTAAAAACATAACATAAACTGCATAGTAGGTATTATATCTTCTGGGTTGTAAGGCCGTGTTCTTGGAGTTTTGCTGCTTCCGGACGTTTCATCCGATGCTGCGTCGCACTTCTTCGGAGGTTGTCCGTCTGTTGAGTCTTGCCGACTGACGGGTCGGGGGTCTGAGAGCTTCTTAAAAACCGTCTAAAAGGGGGCGTGGCTAAGATGCACGTGATAAGCAGACATGATCCTTGTCAAAGATAAAGGTATACAATCGAACCAAGTCAAAGATAAAAACAATCATCGATTATGCTGAGTTTCATAGTCTCTTCTTTTCGATTGAAATTATCATTATGTTTATATATTTCAAACGCTTCTCTATACAACCTCGGATAATAATTCGGTTCATTGTTGCATACAGTTCCATTTCACAAGTTGTAACCCACTTTACTGGCAATACTATCGCATCTAACTGTGGGAAACAATGTATTACAGACCATCTATGAGGATAATACAATGCACATGCATAACATAAAAAAGTATGGTATGTAAAGTACATCTTATTGACTCCTTTCTAATTTGTCAATGTTATATTTCATATAATGTATGTATAAGGACGATGACTTCTTGTTAATTTATCATTGATAATGGCAAGTCACTTGCCGAAATCTAGATCTGCAAAATAAAGCAGTTTCTTTCGACTGATTGCTGCAAAAACTCCCATTTGAAAACATTTGTTTAACATTTTTACCAAGAATCTCGGGACGTTCTTGAGCGATTTACATGATTCTGTAATAAACATTCGGACAGACATACTTTACGTATTTTTTCAAACGAATTTAGTATATACATATTGAAAGTAGTGTGTCCGTGGAAGTTTAGTGTCTACATAAAGTTTCGTGCGGTACGTGGCGGAGGGTACTATACTTATGGACTTAGAGAAAATCTAGTTTTATCTAGTATTGCCTCTGGAATATCTATGAATATACCTGGATAAATATTAAGTATATCTATTATTTTTCTGTTAAATGACTTTACTGGCGAAGGTACTTATAGATACATACTTTCACCATAATCTTTCGCCAAATGTCCCATAAGTCGTCGTAGCGTATACCAACCGTGTGGCACCAACATCTATGTGTAGTCTTCAACATGCACTAGTAGCGTAGCAAACGAAAATAGGACACATATTCACAGGTTTGTTTCCACGTGATCTCACAGCAGTTAATAGTAATATAAAATTATATGTAAATAGAAATTCAGTTAATTTATTTAGAGGGAGAATTCTGAAAACTGCGAAGAAAGCATTATTAAACAAAAGGAACAATATTTTATCCAATAAGAAATTTGCTTTAAATGATAAACGTTGTGAAGTTTGGGAAATTATTGTTTATTAAGCCTTGGTATTAATGATACGTTCCATATTTTTACTGAAGCATGTTGGTTTATTGTGTAGATCGTTTACCACGCAAAGCTTGTTTCTAAATTTACTAAAAAGGAAACGAAGAAACAGGATGATGAACGTTCGCATTAGGGAGTACTTGTGAATCCCATTAATTTCTTCAGAGCTATATTTTCAAGCATTCGGTACTCTCCTTTTTCTGATACAAAATAAGATTAGACTCCAGTTTTTAAAGCAAGTTTTCCAGGAAGAATCACATGATAGCTCCATTAGTCTGTCTTCCTCACATGCTGATAGTTTTAAGTGTTTAAGGTTAATCTTTAAAAAGGGATTTCTTATCCATAACAATTCATCAGAATTCTTGGCAATTATCTACTGAAACAGGAACTAATTTTAAATAATAGCTTTGGATAAACAAATAATTTTCACAGCACCTAACGTAAAAATATTGGTTCGCAAAAACTTTAAAACATCAGTAAGCAATATAATTTCAAATAAAGAATCTATTGAACTTTATCGTTATTTTTCTTTCCGTGGTGAAGAATCTTGAAAGTAATGAGTTATAAAAAGTTTCACATTTTTTTCAGACTGTAAGATATCTTACATTGATACGTTAAAAGTCGTTCGGCGAACCACAGTTTGGTAACCACTGGATTATTCCGTCTATTCAGTTATTTCAGTACAAGTAGTATTCAGGTTTAACTGAGTTGAGATACTGAGAGGAAAAGAAGATAGATTTTAATCTAATCTAATCTTGGATACTGTAGCGTCTTTTAGTAACGGAATAAAAATTTATTTTGGGCTCTTCGTGATTTTTGTTGTGGAGGACGCAAACTCATGTCACCTGTTATATGAAAGGGCTCGGAAAACGATTTGGTGGTGTATCGTTGGAAATTAAATACGCCGTGTGATACGACACAGTTATTTTGGATTCATTTATTTCCTGAATATCTACGCAGTAGATTTTCGGTGTTTTTATTGCTGCAACATTGTTCGGTGGAGGTAGATACCAATTAAAAATGTTCAAATGTTTGGAAACCTATTGGACGAAATTTCTATGGTCATCAGTCCCTAGACTTACAAATTTCTTAAACAAACTTACACTAAGGAAAACACACACACACACACATGCCCGAGGGAGGACACGCCGGTCCGTAGCATGACGCTTTAGACCGCGCGGCAATGCTGTGCGGCGAGGTGGTTACGTACTACGTGGTAAGTGACGTTGATGAGACTCAGTGGTGTAAGGTTTTAGTGCAGAAGGGGCTAAAATTTTATTCACACTGGATCACGTACTAGACAACAAGTTCTCTCTTATTAATACAGTACTCTGCTCGGAAAAGGAGTACTGACTTCCACACGTAAAGAAGTAGTCACTTGAAACAAATGCAAAGTACCCTAGATGACCCATTCTTGCACAGAAAATACAGCGCGCTACAAGTGTGATGACTGAAAATTCCCTTAAAATAGATAGTAGGATCGCGTAAAGCCAACACTGGAGGGGCTCAATTTTAATTTTAAAGCCGAGGGACTAAAGTAGTGGTGGCACTCAAGATTTTTGTTATAAATTTTTACTTATACAGTTCTTTTTAATTTCATTAATCCTTTCTTGTGGGATTAGACTTTTGCTGTCACTGCACGATAGGCTTGCTGCTTTTAATCGTAAAATAATCGTAAACCTCAACAATTTAAAAATCATTGCGAGTTCGCTATGATATTAAAATATTCAAATGTCAAATGTTTGTTAAACTTATGGGACTTAACTGCGGGGTCATCAGTCCCTAAACTACTTATGAACTACCTTATACTAAAGACATCACATACATTCATGCGCGAGGGGGGATTCGAATCCCCGACGGGGAACGACCTCGCGCATCGTAGCATAGCGCCTCAATGCGCTCGGCCGCTCCGCCACGGCGCCATGTTGTTATTTTCAATCAAAATAAGTAAATTGGTCAGCTTTATTTGCAGGCAAAGAAGATAAAGACAGTAATTTGGTCTTTAGTAAATAAACAAAGGGACTTAAACATCAGTAATTTCAATAATTTAATGGTTCGAAATAATTGATTGATTAAAACTATTTGAATGTCTCAACTATTCATAAAGTTATTTAAAGGTATTACCATTTAAATGACAGTGTTTAATTATCAATGAGGTATTAAGAGCAGTAAAGGAAGGACGGAAGATTAGGGTTTAACGTCTCTCGACAGCGTTGTCATTAAAGACGGAACACACTCTCAGATTGCCTTTGATTAAGGATAGGGAGACAGATCGGCTATGCCGCTTCAAAGAGACCCGATTTAGGGGAAATCACGGAAGCATTAAATGTGGATGGCCGCAGGCGGATTTGAAGTGCTGTCCTCCAGGATGAGAGTCCAGTGTTTATAAGATTTAAGTTAATTTTCGTACTTTCACAAGGGAGGAAACCATAGATAGATATCTCTGGAGTGAGCAATGCGTTCTGCGCATGTTCTCAATATCTATATGGGAGAGTCACGTGATTTCGGTGCGCATCTTTCTGCTAGTGTTTATGAACGATCACGAAATGTATCGTATTACATGTATTTCTAGCGTTTTCAACTGTTGCTTGTTATTAATAGAAATGGTGAATTACTGTTATTGTTATGGTTGTAAAGAAAAATACGCGAAAAGAGGAGAAGTAACTTTTCATAGGATGTACCACAAAGCGATAATGAAACGTAACATGTTATTATAGGCGCCTTATGGGTGAAAAATTTCGAGTCACGTTGTAATTCGAAATGTTCAAATGTTTGTATAGCTTATGGGACTTAAATACGGGGTCATCAGTCCCTAAACTTACAAACTACTTATGAACTAGCTAAGACTAAGTACGGCACAAATATCCATGTCGGAGGGGAGATTCGAACCCCCGACCGTAGTGGCCGTGCAGACCATGACTGGCGAGCCTCAGACCCCTCGGCCACCGCGGCCGGCGGAATGTTCTTATGAGAAATATTTACTGCAGAAGCCTTAGACTTCATAAAACAAAACAACAGCTGTCGTCACAAAAATAAAAGCAATAGGTAAATAAGAGCTGTGACACTTGTCGCTAAGGACGAAATGACCATTTTACTCTTCAAAACTAAGAGCCCAGTTATCCTACGTATCAAATAGAAACTTATTATGTTCATGAAGTTTCTATACCTAATCCATGGCACCTACGAGTTCAATTAGCCTGTACTAGCGATGAAATGACGCTTTAAATGTACACGGCGCTTTATGGACAAACCTCCTGCATACTGACAACACGTGAGCGGGCGGCCAAGACGTGCTGAGAACAAGGTTTCAGTTCTGCGCATGTCAATGCTCACTCCAGAGTGATGTACGAAAAGTAATTAGTAGCCACAGAATCTCCAAGAAAATGTTTAGTTGACCTATTATCTCTTCCAAAGTAATATTTTACGTCTTTGTAATTGATGACGATTATCGCGTAAATAGAATACACTTAATATTTTCGCAATACTTAACGGATCGTACGTAAACGGTGGTGTCAGAGTAATAAATTACTGAGCATTGTAAACAAGTTTGTTGTTACATTGGTAGCGCCAACAATCCCCAAACACAATATTTAACACAGCACGCGTTTATTACGTCACACGCAACCCGCCAATTGATTTGCAATTAAGAAATGGCCGAATATTCGTTTTCTGACAAAATATTGGTTTCGGCCGCAGTTTCGGTTTCGGCCAGATATTAGCAGAATCTTCGCCATAGCCGAAAGTAGCTATCTTGAACTTACTGATGAAGTCGGGTCGCGTTCTGGATGTATTCAATCGACAGTAACGCTTTATTTACCTCAGCTGACGGTGCGCCGTTTAACTGCTAGCAGTCTCTCCTCCCGTTTAAAAATTTTGAGTTTTTTATTGTTAACCACAATATAAGGAAACTGTATCTTATAGTGATAGTCAAATGTTCAAATGTTGGTAAATCTATCGGACCAAACTGCGTGGTCATCAGTCCGTACGGTAAACTAACCTAACGACAACACACACACACATCCATGCCCCAGGGAGAACTCGAATCTCCAACGGCGAGCAACCGCGCCCTCCGCAGCGAGGTGCTTTAGACCGCTCTGCTACTCCATCGCGGCATAGTGATATTCTTATACTAAGTTAGTTACAATTTAAGTCATCATTATTGTACGTAACGGAACTTGTTATCATATTGCTATGCTGAAAAATTTCATTGATGTGTTTTCTTGAAAGCGAGAAGTTTTTTTTTTTTTTTTTAATAACTAATATGGGTTTAGGGAACATTTCTCATGTGGTACACAGCTTTTCTTATTGACATTGCATAAATTTATACTGACCACAATCATACTGTTAGTTCAGTCGCAACTATCACCTTATTTTTCGAAATACCGGGTGATAAAAAAGTCAATATAAATTTGAAAACATAATAAATCACGGAATAATGCAGATAGAGAGGTAAAAATTGACACACATGCTTGGAATGACATAGGGTTTTATTAGAACACAAAAAAAGTCATCGGGCCTTTTTCCTTCGAGGAGCTGCGTGATTCTGGTTTTGTAACTGCTACCGTGACGGGTGAGAGGTACGCCGATATGTTACAGAATCGCATCATCCCCAGCCTGGCTGATAAACACCTGCTGGAACGTACGATTTTTATGCAGGATGGCGCTCCACCCCATATTGCTAGACGCGTGAAAGATTTCTTGCGCGCGTCGTTTGGTGATGATCGTGTGCTCAGCCGCCACTTTCGTCATGCTTGGCCTCCCAGGTCCCCAGACCTCAGTCCGTGCGATTATTGGCTTTGGGGTTACCTGAAGTCGCAAGTGTATCGTGATCGACCGACATCTCTAGGGATGCTGAAAGACAACATCAGACGCCAATGCCTCACCATAACTCCGGACATGCTTTACAGTGCTGTTCGGGACTGATGACCTCGTTGTTTGGTCCCTCATGTCCACCACCACCACCACCACAGTGCTGTTCACAACATTATTCCTCGACTACGGCTATTGTTGAAGAATGATGGTGAACATATTGAGCATTTGCTGTAAAGAACATCATCTTTTCTTTGTCTTAATTTGTTATGCTAATTATTGCTTTTCTGATCAGATGGAGCGCCATCTGTCGGACATTTTTTAACTTTTTTTTCCTATTAAAACCCCATGTCATTCAAAGCATGTATGTCAATTTTTACCTCCCTATCTACATTATTCCGTGATTTATTAACTTTTCTAATTTATACTTACTTTTTGTCACCCGGTACTTTCTGCAGCACTGACATTAACTTACATGCATTATGTATTTAGGATTGCAGAAAAGGAGATATGTAAAGTTGTTCGTCGACTGAGAAAACGGAAATGAAGATGGCAATAGAAAGCTAGAATTCCCAAGAAAAAAATTGTAAAGAGTCGGCTTATGAAGCAAATAAGTTATTACTTCCTGCGTATTCTGTATTGTGGTAGTCATATCCAGACTCTAGCATTTCGTAGTACGTGCTTGGCGTGTTTGTTGTATACCTAAAGAGTATCTTTCTACAAGTATATCCAGGACTGTGGAATTTGGTGACTATACAACAGCCGCGGCGGATCAGCCGCGCGTGCTGGAACGCCGTGTTGCGGTGCGCGCGGCCGTCCGCCGGCATTCCCCCTCGTGCGTGGATGTTTGTGTCGTCTTTAGTATAAGCTAGTTCTTAAGTATTTTGTAAGTTTAGGGACTGATGACCCCGCAGTTAAGTTCCATTAGCCTTAAAAGCATTTGATCATTTGACTGTACAGTAGAGTCGCATTATATTGAGGCGAACAGGACCGGGACCATCTCCAACTATGGAAATTTATGTGCGAAAAAGAAGTAAATCTACCTTCAAAAGAATCTATGAGTTAAAAAAGTACGAACTTTTTTTAAACAAAGCGTTTAAATAGGCATTTACATTGGCGAACTAAAGTTTTTAAAGCCTTTTAGCTATTTACTTCGTGATATAGTGGTGGATTGCCGCAGTTTTTGTTTCGTTTTATCACGTTCGGATTTATACGAAGCTGTATCGAGCTGTATTGAGTTCAGTTTACTTCTTTTCTTACTTTAATATTATAGCCAGTAAATGTCACAGCGACGAGAATAGAATCAAATTTGGAAGTACATTAATAAAAGTACCGTCGATTTGTCTATACCTGTTCGTCTATACCTGTTATCTACGGACTCCTGATTAGGCTTACACATACTCGAGAAGGCTAAGTGCACGGAGGAGATCTCGCAAAATTTGGGAAAACTAGTAATTTGTGGTACATTGTAAATTTGCCGAAATTGTAATTGAATTACGCAAGTTTTAGTTACGATTTCGACCGAAACTAGAACATAGCCGAATATTCGGTTTCGGCCGCAAATCATGTTTCGGTTGGACTCTATTCACAATTGATCTCAATATTGGATTTATACTACTTGATTGTTTATACGAGGTATGTCCACAAAGTAAGTTCCGTTTGATTTTATAAAACAAACGTGTACGGACGCAGAAAAGATATTTATTGTACAAAAATATACAACTATCAAAATACTTTTCTACACACCTTCCGAAAATTTTTAGGCCTTTGCCATAGCATGGCAAAAGTTTTTGTACGCCTTCTTCGTAGAAGGTTGCCGCCTGTGTATTCAACGATGTGGTAACATGTTCTTTCAGCTCGTCATCATCGTTGAAGTGTTGACCACCATGGACAGGTTTTAGGTGTAAGAAGAGTTGAAAGTCGCTAGGAGCGAGGCTGTACGGAGGATGATCAAACACGTCCCAGTGAAATTCCTGTAAGAGTTGTTTGATCACATTCGCCTTGTGAGGTCGGCCGGCAACGTGAAGGGAAGAAGAAGACTCCTTTCATCTGTTCTTACACCTAAAATCTGTCCTTGGTGGTCAACACTTCAACGATGATGAACTGAAAGAACATGTTACCACATAGTTGAATACACAGGCGGCAACCTTCTATGAAGAAGGCACACAAAAACTTGTACCACGCTATGACAAGTGCCTACAAAATTTCGGAAGTTATGTAGAAAAGTAGTTGCACAGTTGCAGATTTTTATACAATAAATATTTTTTTCTGTATCTGTTCACGTTTGGTTTATATAAGCAAACGGAACTTACTTTGTGGACATACCTCGTATAATATTTTGCATGTTTCTTCCTTTAAGGAAATTATACTATTAAAAAGGTGGTTTACCAGTGCAGGAAGCGAGTACTAGATTTAGGTAAAGTTACGGTTACAACGAGTCTGGGTTACATTTAACTTATGAAAGCAGCGACGTAGTGTGCAAAAGATGGCGACGGAATGTACGCTATAATTAATTTATTCATGAGAGAAGGATACATAGAAGCCATAGTTCCTGGTAGCCATAGAAAAGGAACAGCATTAATAATTGCCCTTATTCTATGTTACTGGGTTTACTAAGAATATTCAGCGCTCGTTGCCAATATCAGCACTAGACATGGGCAGACTAGTCCATTTCTGAGAACTACTTTACTGATAAATAGTTCAGTTTTGGGAACTGTTTCTTTATGTTCGTTTGCCGTTCCTTTTTTCATCCAATTGTTATCCAATAACACATAATCAAAAGAGAAATCAAGTAGTATGTTTATAAAATCTGAACAAAAAATGTAAATAGGATATTATTGCAATTTGTGTCTTTCGAAAAAGAAATCCCGTTTCCTATTCAGCAGTTATCACGCCTAACCTTTTTTTTTTTCAATTTTTACACAAAAAATTGTGACAAATAGGTAGCGCAAAGACACTTGAAAATTGTACCCACGTAAGAGTCACGTATTGCCACTTCATTTTAGATATTAAGTGAAGCAGATGAAATCTAAAACTGTACGAATAATAATGGACAAAGTTCGCAAGAATTGTCTTCTGTCGTTGATAAAAATTATGATGAAATAAGCAGATTTGCCTTTACAATGCCTCTAAAATATATGTACCAGGAGGAGTTGGAAAATAAATTTTCTCACAGAGTTGCGTAAGAAAGGGGGGAAAATTGAATAAAAGTGTACACATCACTATGACTGTCACTTATAGTGATAAACACATTTTTATTACAATGACATAGTGCACCTATGCACTTTATTTTATACTACAACTGTTCACATTACAAGACGACGGCTTTGCAAAACAATTTTTGCACCAGGTGATGATGGCAGAGACTATTCAAACCGGTCGTCCAAATAAAATTATACACCAGCGATCTTGGCTGGTTATGAATTACATATGAAGTGTTACAAGAGGTCCGGCCGCGGTGGCCGAGGTGACTGAGGCGCTTCAGTCACGGTCTGCACGGCCACTACAGTCGGGGGTTCGAATCCCCCCTCGGGCATGGATATTTGTGTCGTCCTTAGTATTAGCTAGTTCATAAGCAGTTTGTAAGTTTAGGGACTGATGACCCCGTAGTTAAGTCCCATAAGCTATACATACATTTGAACATATATTTGTTACAAGAGGAAAAACAAAAACAACCAACTGTGGCTTAGAATACATTTGTAATCCCTATCACATAGTTCAAAGAAACATTATCGACCTGGGCTTTAGTGTCCCCTTGCTGACTGCATCACACAAAGCTTTATGCCTCACTTGTGTCCGTTGAAACACGTCCAGTGAATATGTGGTCGTGTTCTATTTTTATTTATTCTTCAACCTAAAGTGTTTCTGCATCATTAATGCTATCTATCTGTGTGTTCATTATTTTATTATTTTGATCAATGATCAGTGCCCCATGTTTATGTATGTTTAACCCTTGCTAACATTGAATATTAATCTAAGTGTAAGGGAGCCTTTTCTGGACAGGAAGCAGTGCGGACAGGAAGAGGATAGAGGCTTTTGAAATGTGGTGCTACAGAAGAATGCAGAAGATTAGGTGGGTAGATCGCATAACTAATGAAGAGGTACTGAACAAAATTGGTGAGAAAAGGAATTTTTGGCATACCCTGACTAAAAGGGATCGCTTGGTAGGACACATTCTTAGACATCGGGGAATCGTAAATTTAGCATTGGAGGGAAGTGTGTGGGGTAAAAATCGCAGAGGAAGACCAAGAGACTCTTATAGTAAGCAGATTCAAGTGGATGTGGGTTGTCGTTCTTATGAGGAGATGAAAAGGTTAAAAAATAGTTAAATGTTTGTAGAGTCTATGAGACTTAACTACGGGGTCATCAGTCCCTAAACTTACAAACTACTTATGAACTACTTACAAGTAAGGACGGCACAAATATCCATGCCCGAGGGGGGATTAGAACCCCCGACCGTAGTGGCCGTGCAGACCGTGACTGGAGCGCCTCAGTCTCCTCGGCCACCGCGGCCGGCGAGATGAAAAGGCTTGCTCAGGATAGAGTAGGGTGGAGAGCTGCATCAAACCAGTCTCCGGACTGAAGACCATAACAACAACACCCCATATTTATATACGTATCCACCAGTGTGATTGAACGTGTGTGTTAATGTGAATGTGGAAGGTTGCTGTTAATACTGACTGACTGCCGCGCAGTGGCTTACAGTCGCCGCCTCGCGCTCTAGGGCTCGTTTTGCTGCAGTTGAGAACGCATGGCTTCGTTTGTCGTCTGCTCTGCCGTCTGCTGGCTGGCCAGAGACAAGCTTACTTGGCGAGGTGGCGAGGTGGCCGTGTTCTTAGTGTGGTACCAACCTAATCTTGGACGAAAGAGGTGACAGGAGACCTCTCTGGGAGCGCATGTAGAGGGAATTGTCTTGGGCAGGTAGCAAGGGTGAGTAAACACACTAGTTTCTGAAAGCATTCTGCGTCGCTTTTATAGCGCTCATCTCCAGCATTGCTCCAGGCATCAGTCCAGTCCACGAGACATAGTGTTGCGCCAGTTTTGCGTGATCGCAGGGGTCTACACGTTATCAGGCAAGCGTACCAGTTTTCATTGCTCCTCAGTGTATAAAAAGAAATGTGTCCCTATGTTTCATTTTGCAGCCAGAAGTATTGTCCTCCATACTAATGGGCTTTAAGTATGGGAGTAGCCGTGAATGTCGCATTGTGCACTAGGGCGGCTTGCCAGTGGGCGAGGTGGTGAGCGAAATTCCGCGAAATATGAAGCAATAGATAAAAATGATGGTCGCAGTACAGAGGATGTAAAATGCAGAATGGCAATGGGTAGAAAAGCGTTCTTGAAAAAGAGAAATTTGTTAACATCGAATATTGATTTAAGTCCTTTCTGAAGGCATTTGTGTGGAGTGTTGCCTTGGACGATAAACAGTGTGGACAGGAAGAGGATAGAGGCTTTTGAAATGTGGCGCTACAGAAGAATGTTGAAGGTTAGGTGGGTAGATCGCATAACTAATCAGGAGGTACTGAACAGAATTGGGGAGAAAAGGAATATCTGGCATACCTTGACGAAAAGAAGGTATCGATTGGTAGGACACATTCTTAGATATCAAATGTTCAAATGTTTGTAAAGTGTATGGGACTTAACTACGGGGTCATCAGTTCCTAAACTTACAAACTACTTATGAACTAACTAACACTAAGGACGGCACAAATATCCATGGCCGAGGGGGGATTCGAACCCCTGACCGTAGTGGTCGTGCATACCGTGACTGGAGCGCCTCAAGTCCCTCGGCCCACCGCGGCCGGCTCTTAGAGATCAAGGAATAGTGAATTTAGCATTGGAGGGAAGTGTTTGGGGTAAAAATCGCAGAGGAAGACCAAGAGATGAATACAGTAAGCATATTCAGACAGATGTAGGTTGCCGTTCTTATGTGGAGATGAAGAGGCTTGCTCAGGATAGGGTATTGTGGAGAGCTGCATCAAACCAGTCTCCGGACTGAAGACCATAACGACAACAACAGACACTCTCATAAAAATATAGAATCTCTGTGAGTTACAGCACTGTAGCCTTGAGTGTAGCACTATGTACTGAAGTACTTTACTTAGTCACGCATGTAAGTGGATGAAAGGGGGGAGGGGGCGGGTTTGAATGGATGAAATCACAGATGTAAATTAAATTCGAGATTATGCGTAACAAAATTTTTTGCGGCATGTATGCAGTTAGAGTGATGTGCGACCCGTGATTCGTGTAGATACGACTCTGACGGGTGAGACGTACAGTACATACGCATCTTGAAATATAACCGACACCCATGCACGATTTCTGATTTCTGTTTTTATTTTCTTCATGCAACAAAACCATCTCTTGAAGTCAGCTGTGTGCAAGGGAATACTGGAGCTGTATCCTGTAATTAAATCCGTAATAGGGAATTGTTCACTCATCTTCTTAACATAAATGAACATTAAGCATCTGTGCTCCGTCAAAATACGAACGTACGACAAATATCAACGGATTAACTAAAAATTCATTAATAAAATTAGTATATAAGAACAGACAGTTGTCAGTTGTCTACCACATGCTATATGTTTATTTATTTATTTATTGGTTTTTTCTGTTCCATAGGACCCAATTGAGGAGTGAGACTCCATGGTCATGGAACAAGTCAATACATTAATTGTTACACAAGAATGGTAATAGAAAATTTTAAAGTAGTCCTTTACACACTACAATCTTAAGACAAAGTGAAAAGAATCTATAAAGAAAAAAATGAATTAGCTTAATTGTTTAACTTTTCTAAGAGTTCCTCGACAGAATAAAAGGAGTGAGCCATGAGGCAACTCTTCGATTTAGATTTGAAAGCGTGTGGATTAGTGCTAAGATTGTTTAGTTCTTGTGGCAGCTTATTGAAAATGGATGCCGCAGAATATTGTACCCCTTTCTGCACAAGTGTTAAGGTGGTGTGATGCAAATGTAGATTCGATTTCTGTCTAGTATTCACCGAGTGAAAGTTACTAACTCGTGGGAATAAGCTGATATTATTAACAACAAATGACATTAAAGAAAAAAAGTACTGTGACGCCGGAGTCAAAAGGGGTCGACATGACGTTTGTGAACTTACACCAGATATTGCTCGAACCGCCCGTTTTTGAGCCAGAAATATCCTTTTTGGATCAGGAGAGTTACCCCAAAAAAACAATGCCGTACGTTATAAGTGAGTGAAAGTAAGCGTAATAGACTACTTTTCGTGTTGAAAAATCACTTATCTCAGATATTGTTCTAATGGTAAATATAGCAGAATTTAGTTTTGGAACAAGATCCTGAACATGGGCTTTCCATGACAGCTTACTGTCTATATGAACACCTAGAAATTTGAACTGTTCAGTCTCACTTATCACATGCCCATTATGTGTAATCAGAATGTCAGCTTTCGTCAAATTATGTGTTAGAAATTGTAAAAACTTAGTTTTACTGTGATTTAACATCAACTTGTTTTCTACAAGCCATGAACTTATCTCTTGAACTGCATTATTTGGTACTGTGTCAATATTACGAGCAACATCCTTCACTACCAAGCTGGTATCATCAGCAAACAAAAATATTTTACTGTCACCTGTTATACTCGAAAGCATATCATTTATATAAATAAGAAACAGCAATGGTCCCAAAACAGACCCCTGGGGCACCCCATACTTAATTGTGCCCCATTGGGATTGCACGTCATAGCCATTTTCTACAATGCGGAAAATTACCTACTGTTGTCTATTATTAAAGTAAGAGGTGAACCAGTTGTGGGCTACTCCCCGTATTCCATAATGTTCCAACTCTGAAACAATATTTTGTGATCAACACAATCAAACGCTTTTGTTAAATCAAAGAAGACGCCTAATGTCCGTAGCCTCTTACTTAACCCATCAAGTGCCTCACAGAGAAACGAAAATATAGCATTTTCAGTCGTTAAACCACTTCTGAAACCAAACTGTACGTTTGAGAATAAATTATATGAACTGAAATGATCAATTAATCTTGAATATACAGCCTTCTCAATAACTTTAGAAAAAAACCGATGGTGTAGAAATAGGTCTATAGTTGTCTACATTATCCCTTTCTCCTTTTTTATAAAGTGGTTTCACTACTGAGTACTTTAATCTGTTAGGAAACTGACCATTCTGACAGGAAAAATTACAAATATGGCTTAGCACTGGGCTAACATATGGAGAACAGTACTTTAGAATTCTGCTAGATATCCCATCATATCCACAAGAGTCCTTAGTCTTTAGTGATTTAATTATTGACTCAATCTCACCTATGGAAGTATCATGAAGGACCATTTCAGGTAACAGTCTCGGAAAAGCATTTTCTAAAAACGTTATATGATTACCTGTAGAAACTAGAGTTTTGTTTAGTTCCCCTACTATATTCAGAAAGTGATGATTGAATATTGCACATATTTCTAACTTGTCAGTAACAGAAACATTTCTACTACGCACTGACATAACTTCTACCTGCTGCTGCTGACCAGACACTTCCTTCACGACTGACCAGATAGTTTTAATTTTATCCCGAGAGTTTGCTATTCTTTTTACATACCATAGTATGCATTGCATTCTTAATTACATTCTTCAGAACCTTACAGTACTGTTTGTAATGACCTACTGCATCTTCATTCTGACTGCTTCTAACATTTTGATACAACTCCCGCTTGGTTCTACACGATACTCTTATCCCCTTTGTCAGCCACCCTGGCTGTCTGTTACTGGAAGTACCCTGTTTTGTGCGTTCTAGCGGAAAGCAACTTTCAAACAGCATAATAAATGTGTTCAGAAAAGCATTATATTTATCATCTGCATTATCAGCACTATAAACATCCTGCCATTCTTGTTCCTTAATTAAGCTTCAAAAGGTCTCAATTGCAACTGGATTAACTTTTCTGAGTAGTTGATATTTATGTTTAACATTTGTTTGAGAACAAATACTTTTTAGAATTAAAAGTTGGACATCGTGGTCTGATAGGCCATTTACTATTCTGCTGACAGAGTGCCCCTCTAATAATGAAGAATGAACAAAAATATTGTCAATGGTAGAACTGCTATTTCCTTGCACTCTCGTTGGAAAAAATACTGTTTGCATCATGTTATAGGAATTAAATAGATCTAACAGCTGACTTTTCCTTGAGCTATCACCTACACAATTAATGTTGAAATCTCCACACACAATTAAATTTTTATACTTCCTATACAGTGAACCCAGAACCAATTCCAGCTTGGGCAGAAACATTTTAAAATATGAGTCAGGGGATCTATAAGTAACAATTATTACTAGTTTAGTTCCATTAACATTAACCACTCCTGCACAACATTCAAATATCTGTTCTGTGCAGTGTTTAGAAAAATCGATTGAGTCCGATGAAAAATCGTTTTTTACATACATGACCACTCCCCCACACTGCAAGGAAGTCCTAGAGTAGAAGGCAGCTAACCTGTATCCTGGAAAAGGAATCTGAATTGTCACACCACTTAAAAAGTGCTCTGAAATACCAATAATATCAGAATCAGTATCAATAAGCAGTTCATTAAATTTATCTCTGATACCCTGTATATTTTGATGAAAAACAGTAATTCCCTTATTACTTATATTCTTAGACTTTGTCAGAGGTGGTTCCTTTCTTAGAGTGACTTCCTTTAAGCAGGAAAACCTATCAGCTGTCTTCAGTCTAAAAAAGGTGCAGCCCTAACACCAACTACTACAGGAATTTTTCCATGAGTGACACCCCCACCTCCTACTACGCTGTCACCTATGAGCTTTGCCAACCTCCCCTTCCCATACCTATTGAGGTGCAGACCGTGCCTAGTAAAATCCTACCTTTGGATAGTCTCAACTGGCACCACTGCAATGTGATCCATGCCCTCCGTCATCAGCGCCTTCTCAAGCCCCATGTTAACACGGCTGACAGCCGTATTAAGACAAGGCCTATCATGACGCTGAAACAGCTGCACGAAATGCACATTCGTGCCACCAGTTTAAGTTGCTATCCTTTCCAGATCACCACCTATATCATATTCCCAGTCCCTATCAAGACTATTCCCGGCCCCACCCACTATAACTACCTGATCCTCTTTTGAGAAATTCCTACATGTCCCCTATGTTACAAGTAACCTGAGCTAACCCTGCACTAGGCTTCACTATGCTGGTGACCTGGTACTCACTCCCAAGTACTTCCTGCAACTGGTGGCCAACACTAACACATGTCACTAACACCTTGAAACGCACTTGAAAATGGCAATATGCTGAAACAAGCTTCTTGTGCAAATTCGTAAGGCACAAGCAAACTAAAAAAATAATTGCAGCTACCTGGAATAATTTAATATAAAATGACATATTACGAAGTCCTAAATGCTGACGGCCCCAACACCAAGAAAGTATTGATGTTAAAAGAATTCTATCAGCTCATTCCATTACGTCTACTATTTTTACACCGTCTTAAACAATATACATTCCAGTACAAGATTGTTTACATGCATAGATCTGTCAGAATTAACTTGTTATTTGCTTATTCCTATAATTTTTGTGTGTGACAATTTTCAGTTTCACTGCGGAATTAGATCCTTCAAAAAAATATATTCATCGTTTCTTCAAATGTACAAACATACACAGCCTGCATTTGACAAGGACAACACATTCCATAATGAAATACACAAGCTGCGACGGATAGCGGCATATTGTTACGGTCTGATCAAACTTGAGGGGTTGTGTTTTGAACTCTATTGTTTGCTTATTGGGCAGAATGTTGACGCATTTTTGCGAATGCTATTTTGAAGCTCGTCACTTTCTACGACATCGAGTAGCATGATTCGACAAAAGCGGCTGTGACTTAAGCCTTGGCACACACGATATTACATCTACATCTACATACTCCGCAATCCACCGTAAGGAGCGTGGCGGAGGGTACACTGTACCACTACTAGGCATTTCCTTTCCTATTCCACTATCAAATAGAACGAGGAAACAAAGAATGCCTATATGCCTCTGTAAGAACCCTAATTTCTCTTATCTTGTCTTTGTGATCTTTACGCGAAATGTGAGTAGGCGGCAGCAAGATCGTTCAGAAGTCAGCTTCAAATTGCGGCCCTCTAAATTTCCTCAACAGAAATTCACGAAAAGAACGTCGTCTTTCCTCCAGCGATCCTCAATTGAGTTGCCGGAGCATTTCCGTGACACTCGCGCATTGGTCGAACCTATCAGTGACAAACCTAGATGGTTCTATGTCTTCCTTTAAACCGATCTGCTGCGGGTCCCAAACACTAGAGCAATACTCAAGACGTAGTCGAACAAGCGTTTTATACGCGGTCTCCTTTACAGGTGAAGTACATCTTCCCAAAATTCTCCCAATAAATTGAAGTCGGCTGTCCGCCTTACTCACAACTGTCCTTACATGTTCGTTCCATTTCATATCGCTCTGGAATGTTACGCCTAGATATTTGAACGACGAGACAGCATCAACAATATCACGACTAGTGCTGTATTCGGATTGTTTTTCTTACTCATGCGCATTACCTTACATTTTTTACATTGAGAGCTAGCTGCCATTCATGGCACCAACTAGAAATTTTGTCTAAGTCATCCTGTATGCTATTACAGTCAATTCAAGACAACACCCTCCCATACAACACAGCTTCATCAGCGAACACCCGCAAATGACCAACTAGAAATTTTGTCTAAGTCATCCTGTATGCTATTACAGTCAATTCAAGACAACACCCTCCCATACACCACAGCATCATCAGCAAACAGTCGCAAATTACAAGTTACTCTGTCCATCAGATCATTTATATATATATAGAAAATAATAGCGGTCCTATCACACTCCCCTGGGGCACGCCTGACGATACACTCGTCTCTGATGAACACTCGCCGTCGAGAACAACGTACTGCGTTCTATTACTTAGTTACTTAGGAAGTGTTCCAGCCAGTCACAAATCTTTGAACCTATTCCATATGCTCGTATCTTCGTTAGCAGTCTGCAGTGTTGCAGCGCCTCAAACGCCTTTTTGTTTCCCTTCATCCATGGCTCGCAAGAAGTCATGTGAGAAAACGGCAAGCTGAGTTTCACGTGATGTTTCCTAAACCCGTGCTGATGCATAGAAAGAAGCTTTTCCGTCTCAAGAAAATTTACTATTCTCGAAGTGAGAATATGCTCCAAAATTCTAGGCTGGTGAAGCAGTTTTTTTGGCTCTACAGTGCATGCTGTACTTACGGGCGACATCGGTGCTGTGGACAATCGTGTAGAAGCTGTCCGTCCGACGGCCGATGCCTGCGTGGTTTGGATGTGGTCTCCCGTAGCGTTGCCACTCGGCCATACACTGACAGTTCTCTCGCCCCGCACCACTGGCTGCGGTAGCCACGTGGACGCGTCCGAGAGTTTACTTCCCATTGGAGCGCGCAGATGATGGAGGGGGGGGGGGGGGTTGCTGCCTCTTTCC
This sequence comes from Locusta migratoria, assembly GCA_026315105.1. Taxonomy (NCBI): domain Eukaryota; kingdom Metazoa; phylum Arthropoda; class Insecta; order Orthoptera; family Acrididae; genus Locusta; species Locusta migratoria. Next base: position 88,096,619 of record CM048754.1, on the reverse strand, counting down.
CCTATCGCGCTTCCCCTCCAACCCCTCCAGGGCGCGAGATTTCACACCTGTTCGCCTCCCCCCCCCCCCCCCACTTCCGCGCCAACAGCAAACGAGGTGCGAAAAGTGGGGAGATGAAGCTGCGATAGAAAGCGTATAGCGTGACCCGAGAATAACCGCCTGTTGGCAGAGCTCAGCTCGGCGTATTACGGCGCTCAAAGCACTCTTAAAGAACTAGCTCCCTCCCCCCTCCCTTCCTCCCTCTCTCTCTCTCTCTCTCTCTCTCTCTTACACACACACACACACACACACACACACACACACACACACACGCACGCACACATTCACCGACCCGTACGACCCAGACGCCCTGAAATGGATGTGAACGCAAAGCACAGCCCGTTCAATTTATCAGCGCCAAGATGGAAAAAGTTTTGCTCTTTCGCAACAACGGAGCGCTTGTTCGTTGACAGATGAGGATGGAGTTGCGTGGCGAAGTGGGGAACCTCGTTTACGCTCCCTGTTCTTAGCGATAATCCCCTCTAGTGCGTCTGGCACCGTACCTCACAAACGGCTTTTAATCAAATTGCGTGGTTACTGTATATCGCCCCAAATTTGCGAGTGGATAGGGGATTTCCTGTCAGAGAGGACACAGTTTGTAGTAATCGATGGTAGGACGTCTACTAAAACAGATATCGGACGTTCCACAGGGTAGTGTTATTGGTCCTCTGCTGTTCCTTATCTATATAAACGGTTTGGAAGAAAATCTGAGCAGCTGTCTTAGGTTGTCTGCAGATGACGCCGTCATTTACCGTCTACTGAAATCACCTGAAGTTCAAAACCAACTGCAGAACGATCTGAATAAGATATCACTATGGTGACTCTAAATAATGAGAAGTCTGAAGTCGTCCACATGAGTACGAAAAGAAATCCGTTAATCTTTGTTTACAAGATAAATCAATCAAAAGTGAAGGCCGTAAACTCCACAAAATACCTAGGAATTAATATTACTTCAGGCTTATACTGGAAAGAACACGTAGATAATGTCGTGGCAAAGGGGAACCAGAGACTGGGTTTTATTTGCAGATCCCTTAAAAGATGCAACAGAACTACAAAAGAGACTGCATACACTACGCTTGTCCGTCCTTTTTTTGGAGTGTTGCTGCTCAATGTGGGATCCTTATCAGGTGGGTTTGAAAGGATCCAAAGAAGGGCAGCTTGTTTTGTATCGTCACGACACAGGGAAGAAAGCGTTACGGAAATGATACAGGATCTGGGATAGGAATCATTACAACAACGGCGCTTATCGTTGCGGCGTGGGCTACTTACGAAACTCCAATTGCCAACATTCACCTCCGAAGGCGAAAATATATTGTTGACTCCCACTTGCATGGGCAGAAATGATGATCACAAAAAAAAAAAAAAATAAATAAATAAATAAATAAATAAATAAATAAAAAAACGAGAGATTCAAGTGTTTTTTCTTTTTTTCTCCCCGCGCGCTATTCGAGAATAGAATGGGAGATGAATAGTATAAAGGTGGTTCAATGAACCCTCTGCCAGGCACTTAAATGTGATTTGCAAAGTATCCCATGTAGATGTAGCTGCGGCGGAGCGGCCGAGCGCTTTGAGGCGCTATGCTACGATGCGCGAGGCCGTTCCCCGTCGAGGGTTCTTGTTCCCCCTCGGGCTTCGATGTTTGTACCGTCATTAAGCTAGTTGATAAGTAGTTTGTAAGTTTAGAGACTGTTGACCACGCAGTTAAGTCCCATAAGCTTAACATACATTTGAATTTTAAATTCAATTCTGATCAGGACGTCCTCATTATCTATCCAAGTAACTTTCGGCATTCGTCTGTAATACCACATTTCAAAAGCTTCTATCGTCTTCCTGTCTTAACTATTTATGGTCCAGGTTTCACTCCTGTACAGAGCAACACTCCACACATATGGTTTCAGAAAAGACATCTTAACACTTAAATTGGTATTAGATGTTAACAAGTTCCTCTTTTTCAGAAACGCTTTTCTTCCCATTGCTATTCTGCATTTTATTTTCTGTGTACTGCGACCATTATGTTATTTTACTGCCAAAGCAACAAAACGCATTTAACTTTTTTATTGTTTCGTTACCTAATGTAATTCCTATATACAAGGTATCACATTTATCTTAACCAACCAAAATGTATCAGGAACAATAACAGCTATTCTAAAACGTGTTTCTCAAACAAAAACGTTTGGTAAGCTTATGGGACTTAACCTCGGGGTCATCAGTCCCTAAACTTACAAACTACTTATCAACTACCTTATACTAAGGACTGCACAAATATCCATGCCCGAGGGGGGATTCGAACCCCCGACCGTAGTGGCCGTGCAGACCGTGACTGGAGCGCCTCAGTCTCCTCGGCCACCGCGGCCGGCGTTATTTTATCGCTTGTTACGGTTTATAAAGCAAAATGTGTCATATGAAACTACGACAGTCAGAAGTGATTAATGCTAAGGTGTATTCTCGCATACATCAATAACATTTAGAAACTGAGAAATATACATGCCAACATCACTGTTTAATATTTTATTTCAGATAACCGGTTTCGACAAACTTGTTTGTCGTCTTCACATCGAAGATGACAACTAAATATGTCGAAACCGGTTATCTGAAATAAGATATTAAACCGCGACCTTGGCGTATATGTTTCTCAACAAATATCAGTTTACAGCACCCTCTTGTTCTGAATAATGTGAAGCATATACGTCTCGAAAATGTTTCGTATTAAATGTGTACCAAACCAGTCTCCGGAATGACCACAGCAACAACAACAACAACAACAACAACATGTGTGTACTACGGCATTGCTTGAAGCTGTGATTCCCAATCTTTTTTCCATTGCGACCGACAATCTTTCTGGAAAAAGTTCCGCGACTCAGTAGGCCTATATTCCTCGACGGTTAATAGTAACATAAAAAAAATATGTAATAAGTGCCTCAAGTTATTTTCTGCAATTTCTGTGCTGAGTAAGACTTTTGAAACTGGAACTATATTTTCTCAGATAAAAATATTTTATACAAATTAAAAGGTAAACTAAATGAGATTTGTGGTACTTTTATCGCGCCCCCTCAGCCGCCCTCCCCCGGGACACAGAAAAAGACCTGGAATTATGTATCATTTTTAGAAAGTACTGTCCTGAAATTCACGTTTTTAAACCGTGGTATGTTATAATCAAAAACATAAAACAGCAAGGTTCAATACAAACAACAGCTGCTACTTATTATGAATAGCAGTGATTTTCCGTCTTTGCAACTACAATAAAAATGCGATTTTTTCCACACCAGACGCGTTTCGTTTTATTGAATGTAAAACATCTTCAGTGGTCTGTAATAATACAAATCTACAGTTTGTTTTGTGTTTAGATCGAAAACAGTTCTTAAATGGGCCCTGAAAAGTAGGCTTAATGTTTGGTACTTACGGAAATTTTGTCTTCTTTTCGCTTCACATCATGGAATGCCGGTCTGTTTGGTGCAATACCGCCGGTTCTTCATGCTGTGTCGTTCACAGTGACAGTGAAAGTAGTGAGAAAACGACACAGCATGAAGAACCGGCGGTATTGCATTAAACAGACCGGCATTCCATGATGTGAAGCGAAAAGAAGACAAAATTTCCGTAAGTACCAAACATTAAGCCTACTTTTCAGGGTCCATTTAAGAACTGTTTTCGATCTAAACACAAAACAAACTGTAGATTTCTATTATTACAGACCACTGAAGATGTTTTACATTCAATAAAACGAAACGCGTCTGGTGTGAAAAAATCGCATTTTTATTGTAGTTGCAAAGACGGAAAATCACTGCTATTCATAATTATGAAAGCAACTATGGACATTATGGCCACACAAACGAAGAACAGCTGCTACGTCTGCCGACGTACCAGTGTGACTTGTCCCCATAGTTCTGCTTCATACGTGTTGGCACAAGTCTGTAGTGTTCGAGACCATGATATCAGGTTTTCAAATGCTGCCGGACGAAACGTTGGAACAGCTGCTTTGTAGCTGATTTGTGAACGTGTGTTCAGTTTTAATCAACAAGGCATTTAGTGGTTACTGACGATGAGGATGTTTCCACGTCTTTACGAAACGTTAATGCAGCTGATCGTTGCGTCGCGCGTGAGTCGATAACAATGCAAGACTCTCCTGAAATGTGATGTGACTGAGAACCACCCCAATTAAATCAGAAAAAAGCTGTTTGAAAATCAAAGAAAACCGTTTAAAAATCGGAACTTTCGTTTGAAAACTGTGTTGGGGCATTGGAAGTTAAAAATTGCCCACTGCGGGAGATTCTACTACGTAAGAAATAGAAAATGAGGGTTGCTTGTAGTGGCCATGTGAGCAGCAGCTGAATACAATGTATTTTCACTTTAGTATTTTGAAAGAAACCGCCTTTTGCTACTGCAAATGAAGGATTTTTAGAGGATATAAAATGCAGAATTTGCAATGGGAAGAAAAGCATTTTTGAAAAAGAGAAATTTGCTAACATCGAATATTAATTTAAGTGTAAGGAAGTCTTTTCTGAAGGCATTTGTGTGGAGTGTTGCCTTGTATGGGAGTGAAACAAGGACGATAAGGGGACAGGAAGAGGATAGAGGCTTTTGAAATGCGCTGCTACAGAAGAATGCTGAAGATTAGGTGGGTAGATCGCATAACTAATGAAGAGGTACTGAACAGAATTGGTGAGAAAAGGAATTTATGGCATACCCTGACTAAAAGAAGGGATCGCTTGGTAGGACACATTCTTAGACATCGAGGAATCGTAAATTTGGAATTGGAGGGAAGTATGTGGGGTAAAAATCGCAGAGGGAGACCAAGAGACGCGTATAGCAAACAGATTAAAGTGGATGTGGGTTGTCGTTCTTATGAGGAGATGAAAAGGCTTGCTCAGGATAGGTTATTGTGGAGAGCTGCATCAAACCAGTCTCCGGACTGAAGACCATAACAACAACAATTCACCCATACGCGTTTCGCCGTTTTCACAAGGCATCATCAGTGGGTGTCCTGAAATATTTACATTTTTCTGTTTACACATATAGCTTACGATTTTACATATGTACGAAACATTTCGTTTCCGATTCAAAACAGTTCATTTTTTGCTATAAAATGGTGTATTTACAGCACTTGCTACTCGATATCCGCCTCTTTCCGGCAACCAGATCGAAAGGTTTCACTATTTTCTAGTTCCACTGTCCACAGTAATGACAGCAGATAACAATGGAACTAGGCACGTCTGGTTTAAGTTGATGTGCTGGTTCAAATCAGCGAATTTAACTCGCGTATTTTTGTATTGCTGACAATTTTCTACATGAAACTTACTTGTAATCATGTAGCACCCAAAAGTAAGGTCCTAAAAATTATTTTTAAATATGAGACCTATAACTTAGAGATAAAAAAATAACACAATGAAATTTACAAGTTGATTTATATTTGAAATAAAACTTATTTTAATACATTCCTTTCGAATTTAAGTATTGTTGTTGTTTGGATGTTTTAGGGGGACAGAACTGAAGAGGTCATCAGCCCCCCCCCCCAAATTAAGTCTTAATATGCCTCTTATAGAAATAGCCTGTTTTTTTAATCAGGGGACGATATGCACCAGCAATTTCAGGTATGTTAATGAAAATAACTGGCAACCAGTTTCAGCACCTCATTAATGTCATCTTCAGGCCCTAAAAAAATAGACAAACAATCAGCACTCAAATCTATAAATCCCATTACACATTGTATTATAAAAAAATTAAAAAAATCAAAGGCAGAAATAGACATAGATGGCCCTGAAGTAATATAATGCCCTAATGAATGGCATACATTAAATACAAGATTTTACTTATCCGGCATAGCGTCAGACCGCACTGAGCTGCCAGCCACCGTCTGTATTGAGAACGTTGTCAAATATTTCTGTCTCTATTGCCTCCTTTATTACACTGTCCCGCAACCTGATGGTCCGTTTAGTGTAGAGCAGGAACCCACTCAGGATGATAACAAAACTGAAAATTGGGCGTGAAACAGTATTTGTGGTGTTATGTTTGTCATTTCACTGATTCTCCCAGGACATTGAAATAATGGGTTTAATGCAACTGTGATCCACCGCCCCTTAAGCAGTGGAGCCATCTGTTTTCTATTATTAGGTCGTTGAAATGCCCAAGGTTGTGTTAGTAGCAGACGTAAAGTTATCGGAGGCTATTATTCGACACGTTGCAAGATATTTTAAAACAACGTCGTGGTGAGTCAATCCAAATGAAGTGGTTCAATAAAAATTAAGTAAATTGAAAATATCTATTTTAAAACTGTCACAATATAATAATTTCAGCAACATTTCCATTTTTATTTATAATTCAGTACCTTAACTTCAATAATGATTACATCCAGTCTATATCACACATGAAGGCAACAGCCATTAATGAGTTTTAGTGTAAAGTGAACTTTCCTCATTTTCAAAAATTCATATCTTTGTTCACAGTCAAATATCAATGTTGAAATTTTTACAGTACTTTGTTGTCATTAGGTGTACAAACTGTGCAAAAATCAGATTTTTATATTCGGTCCGACTAGAGATAATTAACTCCAAACTTTAAAAAAACGAAAATGTTCAAATTTCAAAAATTAATAAATAATTAAGGAAACTTTTGTAAATGTTCTTGCTGTATATAAGACTAGTAGTTTATAATATCTAACTAGAGAAAACAAGACTCCGATAAATCACCAGTTGGTTATTTTAAGACCTAAAAAGTGGATTTTCTAAAATTCTTATATGAAACGTCGGAGGTCAGTTTGACCGGTTATTTTTTAATTTAGAGCAGTTTGTTAAACAAACAGTTTTGCAGTGGAGATTTCTATAAAAACAACCATCTCAATTGCATTGTTGTGAATTATCCCAGTGGAGAGATATTCTGAAAATCACTGCCGTATCCAAACTGAATAATGGTCGCGCGGTTACCAATAAAAATGGCCGTTATTCAGTAATAGGCAAAAAAAATTAACTGATTAAACTTCTCAATTATAGGGCAATCACATACTACAAAATCAAAATATTCAAATATGGTCAAGCAACCCTCATTGGACCACTTCATATGGATTGACCCTGCATGTAAACAATCGTTCTTTACTAATTGTGCACAGATGCCTAAATATTTTTTGTTTTAAATATTTTTAATGTTTATCATTGTGGTGCTTGCACATAAAATACAAACTAGATAGTTGAACATGATACACTATATATATAATTGGAACTCCATCCGGAATCTTATGACAGAGGTAATTAATTTACCTACATTATAGATGCATTTGAAATTATTCAACTTACTAAAATCTTGAGGATAGCTTCGAACACAGATCGTCTCCACATGCCAAGTGATGACGCAGTCACCTTTTTATTGTTATTATTATTATTATTCTCCCTTGTTCTTTTGGTAGGTCAGCGTGGTTAAAACTTTGGAGTCCTTTTTCTCGGAATTTTCTGGATAGTGCGCTTTAAAACTTGTACGAGTGCATACTCAGGACGTATACTGCTAACAGGCGAAGTCTCATTCGAAATTGAAGGTGTCCTTGTTAGAATACAAAAATGTGCACTTTACGAGGGGCGTTTGAAAAGTCCGTGGAACGTCCGAGAGATGGCACCACCGGAACGTATCGACGTCATGTTCAGTTAGTAGTATCTTTGGAAAGAACACACCAAGTTTCTGCCATAGTGGTCTATTTCTTTGTGTTTGGCATTCGCGTGAATCAAGGAAGACGAAAGTGATTGTCAAAGAATGGACGATAAAGAATTTCGAGTGGTGATTAGACATTATGAAAGGCAAAACGCCTCAGGAGACTAAAGAGAAGCTTGATAAACACTATGGTGACTCTGCACCTTCGATTGTAACAGTTTATAAGTGGTTTCAAATTTTCGCAGTGGCCATATGGGCACAAGTGACGCTGAACGTTCTGGACGCCCTGTGGAGGTTACGACTCCAGAAATCATTGATAAAATCCATGACATGGTGATTGATGGCAGAAGGGTTAAATTGCGTGAGATTGCTAGTGCTGTGGGCATCTCGAAAGAACGGGCACATAATATTTTGCATAAACATTTAGACATGAGAAAGCTATCCGCAAGACGGGGGCCGCGATTGCTCATGCTTCGCCAAAAACGGAATCGCGTGAAGTGTTGCAAGGCAGGTTTGCAGCTGTTCAGGAATAACCCGTATGACTTCAAGCGCGTTCGTCACTGTTGATGAAACATGGGTACATCACCATACTCCTGAGACCAAGGAACAATCTAAACAATGGGTTACCAAGGCAGAATTAGTACTAAAAAAAGCCGAAGACCGATCCTTCGGCCAGAAAGGTTATAGCGACGGCCTTTTGGGATTCGCAAGGGATAATCCTCATCGACTATCTGAAACAGGGTAAAACTATTACAGCTACATATTATTCATCGTTACTGGGCCGTTTGAAAACCGAGCTGCAAGAAAAACGCCGGAGATTGGCCCACAAAAAAGTCATTTCCCATCACGACAATGCACCAGCTCACACCTCGGTAGCTGTGGTCGCAAAATTATTGGTAACAGGATTCCGACTCGTTTCACATCCTCCCAATTCTCTACACTTGTCTGCCTGTGACTACTGTTTGTTCCCCGATTTGAAGAAATGGCTGGCGGGACGAACACTTCATTCAAACCTGGAGGTGATTGCAGAAACTAGTAGCTATATTCTAGGCTTGGACAATTCCTATTATTCGGAAGGGATCAACAAATTAGAACAGCAAGGTATCTTGTATGATAGCAACCGGTCGCTTTTTATGCAAAATATTTTATTACATTACCGGTTCCGATATGCCTAGCATGTCATCATCAGATGGTGAACGGTTTTTTATATTACAGATGGTGTATAGTGGGATTTGTTTATCTGTTATAATTACACGAAAACAAAACAAGTGAAATATATGGCGAGCATAACTGACATAAACAGAACAAGTTAACTATGTTGCGAGCATAATTGACATAATAATATTGACTTACTGGTAGGCTTAAATGTTGCTATTTACAATTTGTGTTATCCATAAATTCATCGTCACATTTGGTAGCATGCACACATTAATTGTGCTGCTATGCACTTCACGCGTATTATACAGCATAACTTGCAGCATGCACATATTTATTGTGCTGCTAAACACTTTATACTTGTTGTACTATACAGTTTCCACACGCTATACAAATGTAAACAAACCAAAGATCTTCGCCGAAGATGTTGCACAGATACATCACCCTTTGGTTGACACTTGCATTATTTGGTAATTACGTATTTGATTGAGGATATGTCATGAGCTAAAGTTACGTAATTTCTAAAGTGTTAATGTTAATTATTTGTGGTACAATAGTTTTAAATTATTACAGTTCTTATTTTAATTTTGTTAACATAATGAAACAGGGCGAAATTTTGTCAATAATTTAATAGTAGTTTAGAGATGAATTAACATAGGTATTGAACTTTTAGGAATATAGTACAGGGCAAGGCACAAGAAGAGGAGTTAGTATCTGTAGTGACAGAGGGGGGGGGGGAGATATTGGAAAGAGAGAGAAAGAGGCACAGAGAGAGTGTGAGAGAGAGGCAGAGAGAGAAAGAGAGAGAGAGAGAGAGAGGGAGAGTATTTACTTCAAAGCATCTACCACTCTCACTTTCTCCTTCCACTCATCTCCGTTTGTGTGTGAGAATTTCTATTCAGTGTTACTGTAAGGGTTTTGAATGTTGGAGATATTTAAAATTTTGGAAAAAAATAGGTTCTTAGCTAAATCAATCTGTTCATTTAAGATCGTGTGGGATGATTTTTTTAGTTATGAATGAAGATCTCTAGTTGTTCTAGGAGGTTCATTTATATGCCTTTGTCAATTGTGTGTAGAATTTTGTGGTTGTTTTTTTATGACTGTGGTCCAATGGTTATTTTGTGCCAGATGGGCTGCGAAACTGGATTTACTTAAATTATATAGACGGAGTGCATCCTCGTGTTCTTTGTGTCGGGCATTGAAGTTTCTTCCGGTTTGTCCTATGTAGAAGCAGGCACAACTGCTACAAGTTAGTTTGTATATCCCTGATTTGTGATATGGTGTACAGGCTGATTTAGTGTTGTGAATTAATTTGTACTGGATTCTGTTGTTTGTGTGGAAACTTATTTTTACATTATGAGGTTTGAAAAGTTTTGCGAGCTGATATGAAATGTTCCCAAGGAAAGGCATACAAACATATTTCATTTCTTCTGTTGTTGATGGTTGGTTAGTTAATGTCGTATTGATGGTCTTCATTTTTGCATCTAATTTGTCAACTATGGATGTCATAGGCATTGTTGCTGGCTATTGTTCTTAATATGCTCGCCACATATTTCACTTGTTTTGTTTTCTTGTAATTATAACAGATGAACGAATCCCACTACACACCATCTCCATCTGTAATATAAAAAACCGTTCACCATCTGATGATGATATGCTAGGCATGTCGAAACCGGTAATGGGAGAAATGTAATAAAAACATTTAGCATAAAAGGCGACTGGTTGCTGTCATTCAAGATACCTTATTTCACCACAGTCGCAGTGTTCCTCATCCATAATGGATAAAATTTTTTAATTAGAACAGTGTTGCAGGAACTGGACATGTCTAAAAGGAGACTATGTCGAAAAAAAAAATCGCACTGGCGTGTTTTACGGCCCACTTTAGATTTGTAGGTTTATAAGTGTTTGCAAACGTTTTGGACCAAAATAATAATCTAAATAATAAAAATGTAATTGATAAGAGTGTCTGAAACCCTTGTAGGAAAAAAAAATTAGGTACTAGCGGTTTTCTTAACGACTGACCTTCAGCGTCACAGTCCAGCACATTGTCCACTACGCTACAGCTAACAGTTAGGAATTGGTTTTTTTAATCTCATACTATTGATGGCCGTTGTTAACTGATGGTAATGTGGCATTTGTAGACACTAGATTATCATTTATCGTACGAAGAACGACGTCTTTTTGTTAATTACAACAAGAAAAATCATCAAATACTGAACGCAAGATGGCGTATGCCAGAGACAGTTCTGGGCGAGGAATGTCACATGACATCTGCGAACGGCTGGTTTTCGTTAATTTAATGGAGGGTGTCAAAACTCCGTTATTTTTGCAAATATGTCTCAAACGATACGAGATATGAATAAAACAGAAGGGAAAAAAGTTGTAGAGAATTTTCTCCTCTACAAATTCGCTTATTTAATTTTCGCATCACATGAACAGCTTATTTGCGATTACACTTACTATACAAAAGGCTCTCTCTCTCTCTTTTTTTTTTTTTTTTTTTTTTTTTTTTTTTTTTTTTTTTTTTTTTTTGTGGTCTTTAGTCCGGGGACTGGTTTGATGCAGCTCTCCACAATACCCTATCCTGAGCAAGCCTCTTCATCTCCACATAAGAACGGCAACCTACATCTGTCTGAATCTGCTTACTGTATCCATCTCTTGGTCTTCCTCTGCGATTTTTACCCCACACATTTCCCTCCAATGCTAAATTCACAATTTCTTGATGTCTAAGAATGTGTCCTACCAATCGATCCCTTCTTTTAGTCAAGGTATGCCAGAAATTTATTTTTTCCCCAATTCTGTTCAGTACCTCCTCATTAGTTACGCGATCCACCCACCTAATCTTCAGCATTCTTCTGTAGCACCATATTTCAAAAGCCTCAATCCTTTTCCTGTCCGCACTGTTTATCGTCCATGTCTCACTCCCATACAAAGCAACACTCCATACAAATGCCTTCAGAAAGGACTTCCTTAGGCTTAAATCAATATTCGATGTTAACAAATTTCTCTTTTTCAAGAATGCTTTTCTACCCATTGCCATTCTGCATTTTATATCCTCTGTACTGCGACCATCATTTGTTATTTTACTGCCCAAGTATTGGTATTACTAACGTATTTCTTGTCCGACATATTTCAAAAAGCGAGGTACTGGTCTCTGGTAGCCAACAATTAGGTCTGTAAAATTTGGTGCCGATCGGTTGACCGGTTCGACCTAAATAGTGGGAACACATTACAGCCAGACAGACATCGTCAAATCGTCATTACTTTTGCAAATATCTCTGCAACGATGAAATGAAAAAAAAAATATAATAGAGCGAAGTGGTAGAGAATTTTCCCCTCTACCAATTAGGCTCTCTACCAATTAGGTTATTCAATTTTCGTGTCAGATGAACGATTCGTTTGCAATTACAATTATATTACAAACGGCTATTTTTTGTATTACTATCGTATTTTTTGTCCGAAAAGTTTGAAAAAGGAAGGTTCTGGTCTCTGGTTGCCTACAATTATGTGTGCAAAATGTGGTGCTGATCGGTTGAACGGTTCGTCTTAAAAACAGGGAACACGTTACGGACAGACAGACAGACATCCCAAAATCGCCGTTATTTTTGCAAATATCTCGGAAACGATACGAGATGTGAAGAAAACATAGCAGAGCAAAGTTGTGGAGAATTTTCTCCTCTACAAATTCGGTTATTCAATTTTCGTGTCACATGCACGGTTAAGCTGTTATTTTCATTTAAATTTCGAGCTGTCAATGATGATGATGATGATGATGATTGGTGTTTTAGGGCGCTCAACAGCGAGGTTACCAGCGCCCGTATGCTAACGTAAGGAGATGAGAAGAAAATGGGTCCAGTCGTATGGACATTTAACTTCAATTGTACATTAAAAATTTAAAAGACGGTTCAAAGGAAAGGACTGCATAAAAGGGATAAAAGTTTGATAGATGTATGGGGCCCGGTGACTACTTAAAGAGTGACCGAGCCACACTGTCACACATTAAAATCGAACACCCAATATTTTGGGAAGAAGTCCAGATGCTGCACAAAATCTTAGGACACAATCCACGGACGCTTCATCGTCTCCTAAAATAGATTTCAGGTCCTGTGAGAGACCTAAATTTGTCCTCACACCAGCGTATAAATAGCATTCTGTGAAAATATGTCGTATCGACAATTGTGTCCGACATCTGTTACACTCTGGCGGTTCCTCACGACGCAAAAGAAAGCCATGCGTTAGCGGGCAGTGTCCAATTCTAAGGCGAGTAAGGGCGACTTCCTCAGCTCTTCGAGAGCGGAAGGAAGTACGCCATGGACGTACTGAAGATTTTAGGGCGCGTAACTTGTTATCCGCCACATCCAACCACTGATCCTCCCACAAAATCATGGCTTTCCTTGTCACATACGAGGTAACAGCCTGCAATGGAACAGAAAAGCGTACAGCAGGGGGGAGGGAGCAAGCCTCCTTAGCCGCCACATCGGCAAGCTCGTTTCCCAGGAACCCAACAGAAGATGATCTCCTTGTTTCGTTGTTGCAGTGCAAGGAGAGCGTCCTGTATATCCTGCACCATCCGATCTGATGGGTACATTTGGTCAATAGCCAGGAGGGCACTTTGGGAGTCTGAACAGATCATGAACTTCACTCCATGATGTCTTCTTATCTGTTCTAGTGCCCTCAGGATAGCAAACAGTTCCGCGTAATAAACGGTAAACTGTTCTGGGAGCCCTATCCGAAGGACAACATCGGGGAACACGACAGAGCAACCAATATGATCACCTTGCTTGGACCCATCCGTGTAGACCGTGACAAAATCAGAATGGTGACTTAAAATTTCGAGAAATTTACTTTTATAAAAGGTATCTGAAGTAAAAGCCTTCCTGTAGAGAGTCAACTCTAAAAGCACCCTGGGCCTCTGAAGTAGCCAGGGACATCCCCTACTCCACCCCTGGCGTTGGACCTGAATGCCTTGCGCCTGTAGCAAATCGAGGCTGTCCCTTGCACGGAACCAAAAGGGCCTTGTTGCCTGCGGACGGTTACGGAACAAGCGTACCAATGATTGTTGATTAGCATTGGAAGTCGCTAGGGAATTTGGAGTTGACATAGATCGGTACGCTTGACGTGCAGTGAGTAGAAGGCGACGAATAGAAAGCGGAGGCTCACCAGCTTCTGCACAACCGGACTTGTGCGGTATGCACCCGTGGACAACCTGATACCTTCATGGTGTATGGAGTCCAGCATTTTCAAATAAGAGGGTCTCGCGGACCCATAAACTTGACACCCATAGTCGAGGCGGGGTCGCACAAATGACCTGTAAAATTGGAGGAGACGTGCCCTGTCAGCTCCCCAGGCCCGATGGCTAACACACTTAAGAAGATTTAAAGCCTTGATGCATCGTAATTTTAGTTCCTTGAGGTGTGGCAACCAAGTGAGCTTTTCATCAAAAGTGAGACCTAGGTATTTCACCTTCTCCTTAAAAGTGAGAGCAGTCCCCGCTAGTTTGAGAACTGGGTAATTAAAAAGGGAACGGGAGCGATTAAAATCAACACAAACGGTCTTCTCCAACGAAAATTTAAAACCTGTTCTGTTGGACCATTCCTCCAACCGCCTGATCGTCAGATGTAATTGACGAGCAGCAGTTGCGACGGAGGAGGACGCACAGAAAATGGAGAAATCGTCCACAAAGAGGGAACACTGTACTGGACTTCGTACAGTGGACGTAATACTATTGATAGCAATGGCGAAGGCCGTCACACTTAAAACACTTCCTTGGGGGATACCGTTCTCTTGATGAAAACGGTCAGACAATACGCTCCCGACCTTGTATTTAAAATACCGATCCGAAAGGAAAGACTGAATAAAAATGGGTAGACGACCACGAAAACCCCACTCATGGAGCTGCTGTAAAACATTACGCCTCCAGGTAGTATCGTAGGCTTTTTCGAGATCAAAGAACACACCTATCAGGTGTTGCTTACGTAGGAAAGCTTGTTGGATTTCCCGGTCAAGCAAGATCAAGTTGTCAAGCGTTGAACGGTACCTTCTGAAGCCACATTGGGAGCGGCTGAGTAGGGACCTGCTTTCTAGGACCCAGACTAGGCGTCGGTTAACCATACGCTCCAATGTCTTTCCTACACAGCTGGTGAGACTTATGCTACGATAACTACCAGCGTCAGTCCGATCTTTCCCTGGTTTTAAAATAGGTATTAAAACAGACTCTTTCCACGAGCGTGGAAAGTTTCCCGTGAACCAGATTTGGTTAAAAAGCTGAAGGAGGACATGCTTCGATTGCGGTTCCATGTGTTTGAGCATGCTGTACGTTATGTCATCGACGCCAGGGGTAGTATCACAAGGTACTGTTAATGCAGTCTCCAGCTCCCACAGTGAGAACGGTTGGTTATATTCCTCAGCATTTGAGGACCGGAAATCAAAACCAACCCTCTCCTGTATAGCCCGGTGCTGCCGAAAGGCTGCATTCTGGCTAGAATCCGATGTAATGGTGGAAAATGATTCTGCCATTACCTGAGCAATGTCTCGTGGCGAAGTCAGGAGAAGTCCTTGCCCTTGTACAGCTGCTATTGGTGGTCGGGAATTCCGCCTCGAGATCCTCCTAATGGCTTCCCATACTCTGCTTGCTGATGTGAACCTATTGATAGAATTCAGGAACTCTTGCCAAGACCTCTCCTTGCTCTCTCGAATAATGCGGCTTGCCCGTGCCCTCGCCACGCGAAAGGTTGCAAGATTGTGATCAGTAGGGCGCCTGTGGAATCGTCGGAGAGCTGCCCTCCTGTTTTGGATTGCAGACCGACACTCCTCGTTCCACCAAGGAACAGGCTGCCTCTTAAAGTTGCCCTTCGATTTGGGGATCGACGCATCGGCAGCGGCGCGAATCACGGCTGTAGTGTGATCCACCCAGTTCTGAACGCCTTCATGCCTTTCCAAAACAGCCAACTGTTTAAAAAGCTGCCAATCAGCTTTCTTAATAAGCCATCTCGGCTGCCGTCGAGCATGATCCATTCCATCTGGCAGAGTTACCCAGATAGGGTAGTGATCACTGCCATGGAGGTCGTCGTCTGCATCCCACTGGGCAATGTCTGCAAGAGCTGGCGAACAGAAGGAGAGGTCAATGGCGGAAGACGTACCTGTAGCAACGCTGAAGTGTGTGGCCTTACCCGTGTTCAGCAAAATCACCGATGTCGACTGTAACACACGCTCAACCATTCGACCCCTGGGGCAAGTGGTGTTAGATCCCCATAAAGCATTATGAGCATTGAAATCTCCTAAAATGAGAAAAGGGCGAGGAAGGTCATCGAGAAGCTGTGTCAAGAGTACAACATCGAGAGGCTCTCCAGGTGGTAAATACAGAGAACACACTGTAAGCTCAGTGTGTGCCAACACACGGACTGCAACTGCCTGTAGCGTCGTAGTTAGTTGCACAGGCGTAGAATGGAATGTGTCCTTGATGAACACTGCCACACCGCCTTGCGCCCTATCGCCAGTCAGGTCGTCTTTTCTGTAGAGGTGATAGCCTCTAAGTACAGGTGCGTCACACTGCTTGAAATGTGTCTCCTGAAGGGAGACACAGAATGGTCTGTTCTGCAGAATAAGACGTAATTCGTCCAAACGAGCCCTGAATCCGTTCATGTTCCATTGGAGTATGGTTCCCATGTCAGCGGTGTGGTTGTAGTTTCCCCCTATCCTTGTGCCTAGACGGTGAGGCACTGTTTGATCGGGCAGCGGCATTAGGGCTGACTGATTCCGGTGATGAGGTATCCAGGTCCATTATGATATCCTCGTCATCGGTTAAAGCTGCCAGAACGACATTCGATGGTGCCTGGGGGAGGCTTTCTATCGAATGCCGAGGCGCCTTCTTTGGTTTCTTCTTCTCTGAAGAAGATGAAGGAAGGGCGTGTTGCTGAGCACTCTGCTTTCGGGAAGCACTCTGCTTCTGGGGGGCCACCTGCTTCTGGGCAGCTCCCTGCTGTTGAGGAACGCGTTCTGTTGGAACGGCACGTTCCTGTGGGATGGTACTCTCCTTTTGAGGTGTCTTCTCAATTATTACTGCAGCTATCTCGTCCTTCACATTCATTGGGTCGGCCTGTATTCCGATATCTCGACTAATCGAAGTTTGGCATGTACAAATGCAGGTGCAAGTTTCGCTGTTGGAAATGGGGATGGTCTGTGTCGATGCATCAACAGTGGGCGTGGGTTTCTGGAGTAGTGAGGCATAGGAGGTCGGAAACACCGGAGGCTGTGTCGCCTTATATTCTTTTTTGGCCTCCACATATGGAATACGTTTGCGCACTTTTATCTCCTGTATTTTTTGTTCTTCAACAAAGACAGGGCAATCACGACTCCATACAGGGTGGCCTCCTGAGCAGTTTAGACACGTTGCTGGGGAAGGACAGTCGACCCCAGAGTCGTGAGCTGCCTGTCCACACCTCCCACAGGTTGGTTTGCCTCCACAATTCTGTGTGGTATGACCGAAACGCTGGCATGTGAAACACCTCATAGGGTTCGGTATAAAGGGCCTAACTTTCAGACGGAGAAACCCTGCCATAAGATGTTCTGGCAACGATGGGGAATTGAAGGTAACAATGAAGGTAGGGGTTTTCTCTATCACTCCATTGTTCCTGCGGGTCCTTTGCTCAACGTCAATGATACCCTGTGACGCCCACTCCTGTTTTAATTCTGCCGTTTCGATGTCCACAATGTCACGGCATGTGACCACTCCTTTGCTGGAATTTAGCGTGTTGTGTAATTCTACATCAATGTCATATTCCCCTAGCTTTGCTGAATTCAGGAGGAGGTCCACCTGCTTTGCTCTGGCCGTCTCAACTAACAAAGCACCATTCCGCAGCCTCTTAATTGATTTCAAAGAACCTGCAAGTCCTTCCAGTCCCTTATTAATGTAGAAAGGGGAGACCTTTTCAAAGGTACCCTCTTTCCTCTTAATAACTACGAAAACATTATTATTAATGACTCCTTGAGCCCTGTTACTATGACTAGATTGTGTCTCAGGAGGACTGGCCTCCCTCAACCGCTTAGATGACTGGGTGCGAGTGCCCCCTGACGGTACACCCATCCCGCCGGGGTTAGAAACATGTGAGGACTCCATCTCGGTCCCACGAGCAGCTAGGGAAGGGACGGTCCACCCAGGCAGAGCCCCGCTTGCCTGGGTAAGCCTTTTACAACTGAGGTGCGGCAGGTTCCTCAGAGGTCGCTCGCTATCGACTGTTCAACCTCAACAGCCATGCATCCCATCAGCACGCAGCACACCTTGGGATTGAGGTTTTTTTTATAGAGGTTTTTTCCATCCTCACGATCCGGGCAATAAAGCCGAGATCCCCGCTCCCTGTAACACACAACATTCCACCGCTGCGCCATGCGGTGGTCGCTGAAGCATGTCCAGGGCTTACGGTCTGGAGGACTGGCGGCGCTTACCAGTCCTCAGCTCAGGACCCCGGGTTCGCCAAGCCCGTACTCAGCAAATTAATGCTGAGCCCCTGAGGGGTCGAGCTGTCAAAAGGCGATCGCAAAGGCCCACTTTTACTGTTACTACCGTAACCTAAAGGAGTTTGTGACACTTGCGGGGAAAGGGAATGTGTAGACACTTGCGGGGAGACCCGGACGCTGCAGGTAGAAGTAGGGATACACCACCCCTACTCCACGCCCTCCAGCCGCTACCTGTGCCGTATTCTTCACACAGACTTCTTAAGGAGGAGAGTGACACAGATATCTGATTGTAAACCACTGCCTATTACCTCAGACCTTTTTGATTGTACTGAACAGGAGTTCCGCGTATTCCGTAATTTATATTTATACAGTTAACAGGCAATGTAATTTATAACCAACTATTGGCTGCCAATTTCGCTTCATTTTTCCTGGAAGTCTTGCAACTTGTTTCTCCCTGTGGGTTTATGCCAAGTTCGGAGTAAAAATGGTTCTATATGACGGTGATAGGAAACAGAATGTATCTTTAGCATTTCTCGGTGTGTGATAAACACATTCCGTATTTCATTCATTTATTAGATGTATTTGTAGTTCGAATACAGCCAAATCGTTTTGGGGTCTACGAATAAACGCTTCAAGTATGTAAAATACTCATTGACTTGTTATTAATGTTTTTTAATTGACGGTATAAGGTTGCGTCTCCTATTAAAAAGCATAGTAGCTATTTTTGAATTGATGGAAGTTGCGTGATAGTGGGGTTAACTACATGGTGGTCAATTACATCAACGTATATGTGCAGGACGCCTAATATATTTATTGCTTGCGCAGATGTCTTGATATGCTTAGTGTTCTGAATAATATGCTTTTAGGAGGTATGACTGTGGAAATTCATCGTCTTGTACTAGCAGAGAATGTCTTAATAACTATCCAAACATTATCACTGTTAAAATACCGTTGTTTTCAGGAGGAACACTCAACGTTAGAACAAGTTTCGTGTTATGTTGACAGTGCTAGACTTGTTGGTGTGCCTGTGCCCAGGAAAAGCCATTAGCCGCCCCAAGGGCCCCGGGTTCCCTCCTCACAAGTGTCACTCCTCGCAAGTGTTCCAACCCCGGGGATTATTACATTTTTCTTAAAGTGTGAGGGTATTTCGCCTGCCGGCCGCGGTGGCCGAGGGGACTGAGGCTCTCCAGTCACGGTCTGCAGGCCACTACGGTCGGGGGTTCGAATCCCCCCTCGAGCATGGATATTTGTGCCGTCCTTAGTATTAGCTAGTTTGTAAGTTTATGGACTGATGACCCTGTAGTTAAGTCCCATAAGCTATACAAACATTTGAACATTTGGTATTTCGCCTGTCTCATACATCTTACACACCAGGTGGAATAGTTTTGTCATGGCAGTGCCAGACCTGTTGGTGTGACTATACCCAGGAAAAGCCATTAGCCGCCCCAAGGGTCCCGGGTTCCCCGCAAGTGTCACTCCCCGCAAGTGTTCCAACCCCACCTAAAGTGGGCCAGTAAGTATGGTTTTCCACAAGCACGTTAGTAGATTTCATTTTTGCACGGACTTTTCAAACGCCCCTGTAGCACCGAGCTGGTGTGGTTCCCTGCTGCAGCCGCCCTAGCGTGCCAGAGTTTCCGCCTGGTCCGTGATGGCCTCTCGCCCACCTCCGCATCCAGCGGAGAGACGGATGGCTCTGCGGGTCACGCGAAACCCCGATCTGCCCCCCTGTGGATCTCATCCGGCGGCCGGTGGCTCCTTTATGTGCGCACAATAACGCGCAAACACCCACTTCCACGCCAAAAGTTGCGCCCCGCCAGTTTACTCATTTCCCGCCCTCTTCGCGCCCTCTTTTGTTCCGCCCCTTTTCTCATAACCCCATTCTCCTCCCCCTCCTCCCCACACGCATTTCTCTCTCTCCAACAGATTCTCGTTTCAGACCTGCAGTGGAGTGCAGGTGAGAATAGACACTTGGCGCATCTGCGGAAATTACGATCATTAAACGCACAATAGACTATCATGCTACGTTAAAAATATGGCCGCAGTTGTTGTTATTCTGAACGATTATAACGTTTCAATAGAGTTGAGAATAAAAACCGCTACCCAGATAATCCTGAAATATATATATATTTTTAATTTTATGTTTATATTTTAATATTATATCATTAGTTAGGCCTACTAAAAACACACAGATCCGTTTTCTGCAACAATTACACTTATAAATTAATTAAATGCAGCAACCAGTGGCTTGTGGTTATTTATTTTTAACTTTAACGACCGGTTTCGGGCGCTTGAGTGCCCTTCTTCTGGTCTCTATACAGACAAACAAGTGCATTGGTATACAGTAAAGCACATAAAACGTATAAAAGTCGATTACAGAAATATGAAGCAGTTTCGAACCAAATAGATTGTAATATAGATAAGTTCATATAATGGGATAAAATTAACACTTACATTTTTGTACTGTTGCTTAATAAATATACATGCTAGTAGTGGAATCAACGCTAAGTGCACGTTGATTCCACTACTAGCATGTATATTTATTAAGCAACAGTACAAAAATGTAAGTGTTAATTTTATCCCATTATATGAACTTATCTATATTACAATCTATTTGGTTCGAAACTGCTGCATATTTCTGTAATCGACTTTTATACGTTCTATAGCCTTATTGTATACAAATGCACTTGTTTGTCTGTATAGAGACCAGAAGAAGGGCACTCAAGCGCCCGAAACCGGTCGTTAAATTTAAAAATAAATAACCACAAGCAACTGGTTGCTGCATTTCATTAATTTATAATCTGAACAGTTGCTGAAATGGATAAAATACTTCAATTACACTTATAGGCTAGTTATAACAGGCCTTCCTTCCTAGGATTGCCAAACGTCCTTTTTCCCGGACATGTCCTCTTTTTGAGGCAAGAAAATGTGTCCGGCCGGAATTTATAAAATTCTACAAAATGTCCTCTTTTTTGGATTCGAAGAAAGAAAATTTATTTTTGTATCGCTGGTGACAACAGGTTCGTTCGCATAACAGTTCCAAACTGCCGCAACTATCACGCGCGTACACAGAGTGAAATTGCCGTTCTCAATTTCGCTCTCCGCATGGGTCTGACAGTTGCAAACGATTCGGAACTTCCCTGCGAAGAACTCGGTTGTCTATCCGGTATTCAACCAGTCTTCTGCATTATGTTCTTTTGTGTTGCTTTTGATTAACTTTGTGGTTTAGGTTAAAGCTGTATTGTGGGTTCGAGATCGTAGGTACCCTTTTCCTTCAAAATAAATTACGATCTTAAATACAAAATTCCGAAAATAAAGTCTGGATTAAATGATGTGCTCTTGGAGAAAAACAAATCATTCAAGAGAGGAAGAAACGAACATGAAGCAGAATGTTTTATTTGTCCTGCTGGAACGTACATATCCTTTGCTAACATAGGTATTTCGTGTAAGTATCGTGAGGGGTAATATTGGATCGTATTAATGTAAATGTTCATTGAATCCAGGGAATTATGTTACAGGAATAGATTTAAAATAGAAAATATGAAAAATAGTATAATGCCTGAGCTTTTCTCAGTACTAGACAAAAACAATAACACCTCGAGAGAGATTACGTCGTTGTCCAAATATAGTTGGTTCAAAAGTGAAAAAGACAAGAACGAGACAATTGAGTGTAGTGATGATGAATAAACTGCCAAGGTTCATAATATTTTGTTTCACAATAACCACACAAGGTTACTGTTTTAGTTTGTAGTAGTTTTACGTGGTTCATCAATAAAGTTGTAAATTACGTGTCCTCTTTTTTATATGAACTATCCTCGTTTTTGATGATGAACATATGGTAACCCTATTCCTTCCAGAAGGCTGGCAGGGTAATATGACTACATTTTCAACAGTATTACAGCACCCTAGGATCCAGTGTGGAAAGACAGAAAACATGATACGAGAAGAGCTACATCACACTTCAGGCATTCAGTTGTGGATTTCTTCTTGCACATTCTGCATTGCACTCGAATTTTCTTGTCATTTTCTTGATATCTACTGGTAAGTCACCAACATAATGTTCCTTCCCATAATAACGTGAATCAGTTTTATTTACTCTGGATGGTTGTCCTCTGCTTTGGAGAATCCTCTTAATTTCTTCAAGTATGGCAGTGGCAATGCGGTGCCAATTTATGAGGTGATCAATTGGTCCCTCATGTCGCCTGTTAACCTCTTAATCAAAAAATTGTTCATAGTATTCTAAAGGACTCCTGCATATTTGGTTAGGTACTATATACGTCAGTGGCCATTCTACTATTGATTCAGGCATGCTGTCTTTTCTCCAGTTATAACTTTTTTTCCCAAAGGAAGAAGTAGCAGCAGCCTGGGATCTTTGTTGATTACTGTCATGTTACCCTTGATGTTACGGTGGGGCTTCTATTTTAAAAGACAGGGAGGGACGGTCACTGCATAGTTGACAAAGTTCCTAAACACCTCCCCTCTTTAATGTCTTTCCTCGGCTATATTACTATCACACTTCGTGCAGTGTCCTGGTTTGTAAACGGGGCAGCACTGCATTCGAGGTGCCGTGTCGACATGCAACTTCAGTGCATGTCTGAATTCATTCTTTACTAACCTTGTGTCTTCTGTCGTAGTTGATTTCCCATTGCGCAGGTGAAGCACACAGGTCGCACATCCGTTGTGCTTGAAGTGATGGTAAAAGAGGTGTTGAGATGTGGCTAGGAAGTACTGCACTACGAATAACTTTAGCTTTTGTAGGATGCCAGTGCTTGTTTTTATTGATGAAATGCCAGTGTATATCCAAGCACAAATATAAAGACTAAGTAATGTTAAAAATATAAACGTTGCATAACGTATAAACTGTCCCTGGCCCGCAGTGAACTGACATGAATGTGCAAGGTATCGCGGTCGGCGCTCGACTGACTGCCGCCGCCTCTCGCTGCGCGCCACAAGCCACCGTTTTGGCGCCAAACGAAACTTCTAGAAAAACATTGTTCAACTTATTACTAAATATACAAATAATTAAATCTTTGAATTAACCGAAATATAGATTAGCGCAAAAGCATTACAGAAAGTATACAGACAATTTTTAATAAACATAGGAAAGTTAAATATTAATAAAAGAAGCTTAAAGTTTTGGCGGACAACTAGTATAGGCGGGAGCCAATCAGATCTCAACTTGCAATAGGGGCGGAGCTTTCCCACGGAATACAAGCTCATCTACAGTCTCTCTCTCTCTCTCACCCTTTCTACTATTGCGTCACACGGTTCTCCAACCAAGAAAAATTCTTTAACACCTAATATATTAATATGCGAAATAAACGGCTCCATGTCAGCCCCCTCACAATGTTACTGCACACTCAAGATATACCAGGTTTTTTTTTTTCTGAAAATATTTTGCTTCCATTAGCTAATCTTGAGTCAAAGCACGCTCAAACGTTCAAATGTTTGTCAATCTTAAGGGACTTAACTGTGGGGTCATCAGTCCCTAAACTTACAAACTACTTATGAACTACGTCATACTAAAGACGACACAAACATCCATGCCCGAGGGGGGGGATTCGAACCCCCTACGAAGAACGGCCTCGCGCATCGTGGTATTGCGCCTCAATGCGATCAGCCGCTCCAGTCAAAACACGAATTCGTGGGTCAGTAATAAATACGAATGAAATCGTCTGGGGTTACAGGCCGCGTCATGTGGTTTACTGCCCACGAGCTTTCGACAGAGACCTCCTCTGCCATTGTCAAGTGGATGACTGTCGTTTCGCGGCCGCTGCCGTGCTTATATAGCCGCGCCGCCGCCAGTGACGTCACTGGTGCCCAGTTCTTCACCATATAAGGCAATGTTTTAGTCGCATAACTGGGCACCGTGCTATATAAGCACGGCAGCGGCCGCGAAATGACAGTCATCCACTTGACAATGGCAGAGGAGGTCTCTGTCGAAAGCTCGCGGGTAGTAAACCACATGTAACCCGAGAAGATTTCATTAATGGATATCGCCGCGAAAACATGCACTCATATAGTAATAAATATGTTAACATTTAGCTCACTTCCAGGTAAATTGTCTACATCTACATCTACATACATAGGCCTACTCCGCAATCCACCGTGAGGTGCATGGCGGGGGTACACTGTACCACTACTAGGCATTTCCTTTCCTATTCCACTCCCAAGTAGAACGAGGAAAAAAAGAATGCCTATATGCCTCCGTACGAGCCCTAATTTCTCTTGTCTTTGTGATCTTTACGCGAAATATAAGTGGGCGGCAGCAAGATCGTACTACATTCAGCTTCAAATTCTGGCCCTCTAAATTTCCTCAACAGAAATTCGCGAAAAGAACGTCGTCTTTCCTCCAGCGATCCCCAATTGAGTTGCCGGAGCATTTCCGTGACACTCGCGCATTGGTCGAACCTACCAGTAACAAACCTAGCTGCTCGCCTCTGAACTGCCTCTATGTCTTCCTTTATACTGATTTGCTGCGGATCCCAAACACTTGAGCAATACTCAAGACGTGCTCGTACAAGCTTTTTATACTCGGTCTCCTTTACAGATGAAGTGCATCTTCCCAAAATTCTCCCTATAAACCGAAGTCGGCTGTCCGCCTTACAACTGTCCTTACATGTTCGTTCCACTTCATATCGCTCTACAATGTTACGGCTAGACATTTGAACGACGCGACAGCATCAAGAAGGTCACTACTAATGCTGTATTCGAATATTATAGGATTGTTTTTCCTACTGATGCGCATCACATTAAATTTTTCTACATTGAGGGCTAGCTGCCATTCTTCGCACCAACTAGAAATTTTACCTAAGTCATCTTGTATGCTATTACAGTCAGTTAAAGATGACACCCTCCCATACACTACAGCATCATCAGCAAACAGCCGCAAATTACAAGTTACTCTGTCCATCAGATCATTTATATAGATAGAAAGTAATAGCGGTCCTATCACACTCCCCTGGGGTACGCCTGACGATACTCTCGTCTCTGATGAACACTCGCCGTCGAGAACAACGTACTGCGTTCTATTACTTAGGAAGTCTTCCAGCCAGTCACAAATCTGTGAACCTATTCCATAGGCTCCTATCTTCGTTAGCAGTCTGTAGTGTGGCACTGCGTCGAATGCCTTTTTGAAGTCGAGAAAAACACAATCCGCCTGTTGCCCTTCACCCATTACTCGCAAGATATCATGTGAGAAAAGGGCAAGGTGAGATTCACATGAACGATGTTTCCTAAAGCCGTGCTGATTCATAGAAAGAAGCTTTTCCGTTCGAAGGAAATTTATTATACTCGAACTGAAAATATACTCCAAAATTCTACAGGAAACTGATGTCAACGATATTGGCCTTCTCTTTCCTTTCTTATAAACGGGAGTCACCTGCGCTTTTTTTCCAATTTTAGGAACTTTGCGCTGAATTAAAGATTTGCGATAAATACAAGGATTATCCTCAGCAGGTGAATCTTCATCAGTAATATCATCTGTGGCATTCAGAGCAGTTAGAGTAACATCTACACCATTATTTGGAAAATCATCATTGCTGTCCATTTCATTTAGTGTAATCCTTTCCCTGAAAATAAGTAGGAAAATTCTCACATAATCCTACGATCCTTCTGGAAGGATGTCAACAAATAAGACACTAAAAACTACCTATAAGCTTTATCGTAGGTAATATTTTTATGACTATATACAAGATTAAACATTTAAGATGTTATTAACATAAAGATAATGTCAATAATGAATATTTAGTATAAAGTTTACTCGTCCATGCAAAACCAAGTCAGTAAGTTCACCCATCGCTGCAGAAGAGTGATTTTTGAAGCACAACACTGATCACTGCGGCACCATTATTACTCTGTTTAGCTGAATTGTTTCAACAATGGTCTTCAAACTTACGTATCATTGTTGCATAAATGTTCCAGAACTCTGAAAATGGTAGTTGCATAAAGTGTTATATTCATATGCATACGATACTTTTGGAAGGCTCATAAGGTCAACGGGGTTAAAGATCGTGTTATTTATTTATGACACGACCGGTTTCGAGCTTGTGCCCATCTTCAGGTGCTTAAAACATTCGGAATATTACATGTGTAGCGTGTTGGTTGAGTCCACTGTTTGAAAACAAATTATTTGGTATTGATAATTTGGAACCAAATTAAAGGGGATCGAGGTAGACTGCTTGGACTTGGCCAACGACATTGCTATTCTGTCAGACAACATAGATGCCGCTAGAGTTAAAATCGAACTGTTAAAAGAAAAAACTGAAGAAACTGGTCTGCAAATATCATTTGAGAAAACAGAAGTCATGACTAACACTGAAGACGCTACACCAAAACTTCGTACTAAATATGGAGTCATCGTCCTGGTGGAAAAATTCAAGTACCTAGTTGAGATGCTAATGAAAAATGGACTGGACAAGGAAGCCAGGGCCGGATCTAGGACATTTGCCAAGGGGGACAAGCTTATATTTGCCACCCCTTCTTTCACCCCCCCCCTTGTAAGAATCGACTTTTTGACGCTAATTGGGTTACATATTTCTAAATAAATGTCACAATCTCACAACATGAATTTATTTTATTGACTGAATTAAGATCAAAGGAAAACAGAACAATTTTAATGCATATAAAAATATTACAAGATTACTCATCGTACAAAAATCAATTCAAAATTTCGCTTTTCGAACTTTTTTTGCAGCAAAACTGTTTTTGATATCATCATAGTTTAGAGAAGCAGCTCGTTTGTGCTCTATGCATTTTACACTCAGATTTGTTAAGCAGTCGTGCTCCTCAAGTTTATTTAATTAGTTTCAGCTTGCTGAAAATTCTTTCTCCTGACGAAACAGAAACTAGAATGGTAAGATATATTTTAACGCTGTAGTAAGGCTGGGTTACCCCTCTACCAATTTATTTTTATAAATTAAACTGTAGTTGATGATGCAGTGGAATCTTGCAAGGCTCTGTCTACTGCCAGCCCATGTTGTCTGAAACTTTCAAGTTCTTCCGCCTTCAAGTCCTCCACTTCCATTTCTCGAATTTGCAGACCACACAGAAAACTAATTTTTGCACCAATTTTCTCAAGTGCGGTAAACCTGGTACTAAGCTCTGTCAATTATTCCTTATTTTTTCTGTGAATGTTGGATAGTTCATCCTCACAAAGCTCATCGGCCTTTTTCATCTTTCTGCGAATCCTTTTTTCGGAGAATACCGTTGATACCTCATTATCTTCTGCTAGCACTTTGGCCTCAGAAATGACTTCAGAGGTACAAGAATCCCGGGAAGTTCTGAGAAAGCCCAAAAGTCCTTGGATGTTTCGAACAGTTTTATCAATTGTAAAGTATTAACTTCGCAGAAACAGATTAACATGAGCAATTTATTTTAATATTGCATACCAGAAACAAGTTAAAGTAATAAATTTCAGTTTTCTCATATTTTTTAAAATAGATCTTGTTTCTGATTTTGTCTCCGGTGTTGACAATTTATAAGTTTCAGTTTCTTCCAGGGCCTTCAAAACGTTATGAAAATGCTTGTAAATAGCTTCAACAGCATCTACTCTTGCAGATCACCTAGTCTTGCTGAATGTCTGCTGAATTTGCTCCTACTAAATTTAAATAGTGAGTAGCACATGGTACGAAATAGGCCACTTCATTATTCTGAAGTATTCTTGACTGGACCCCTTTGGACTTTCCAGCCCTGTTTGCCCCATTTTCATGAGACTGCCCCCTGCAGTACTTAATGTTCAACCAATTTTTGCAGTACATGAAATCTGAGCTCGAACAGAGAGATTCAGATGTTCTTTCTTCCCGCGCGCTATTCGAGAATGGAATGGGAGATAAATAGTATAAAAGTGGTCCGATAAACCCTCTGTCAGGCAGTTAAATGTGATTTACAGAATATCCAAATGTTTGTATATCTTATGGGACTTAACTACGGGGTCATCAGTCCCTAAACTTACAAACTACTTATCAACTAGCTAAGACTAAGGACGGCACAAATATCCATGCCCGAGGGGGGATTCGAACCCCCGACCGTAGTGGCCTTGCAGACCGTGACTGGAGCGCCTCAGTCCCCTCGGCCACCGCGGCCGGCTTACAGAGTATCCTGTGTAGATGTCTATCAGTTCCACCGCTACCGAGCGAGGACTCTAGATCCTTAATGCTTTTGACTTTCAGTAAGAAGTGTGCGCACCTGAAATAACTTTTTTTTCTTTTTTATAACGACTGGAACGTTATTCAAATTCACCTGTTCTACAAGTATTACCTCGATAAGAAATATGAGTATTCATTTATTTGAAAGAGGAAATCTATGCAAATTAATAAACATTTTGCATTTACTTATGCAATAATGCAAACATCTCCCTCATTCTGGCTAATATCTAGTAGATTTTCAAAGTTTGATTAGCTGAAGTACCTGTGACAGGGCAACACTGAAGTCAGCAACCAGGAATTTTAGTTTTATTAAATGATTTCTGTATTTCTTTTACTTTTAATAATTCTGAGTCAGTTAATTTAATAAATTATACCAGAAAGACACATTCTGTAAAAAAAAAGTGTCGGTCAAAATTTTCAGCCCTCTAAATTCTGCCGCCCGGGGCAACTGCCCCCTTTGCCCCCCTCTAGATCCGGCCCTGAGGAAGCGCTTAGGGAAAGGATACGCAAACTAGAAACAGCCTACCAAAGAAATCTACAACAAGAAATGCCTTTCCCAAAACACTAAGATACGTCACTACGAAACAGTTTTGAACCAGTAGTTATGTATGCAGCTGAAACCTTATACTTAAGTGCTGATAAAAGATACCACGAAGAACTGGAGAAAAAAGAGCGCAAAATCGTTAGAGTAATCCTAGGATACAAGTTCAAAAATGGCATCCGTCAAAACAGATCCAACAAGGAAGTCTACAGAAAAATAGAAGAAAATTACAGACACAATCCGTAAAAGACGGACACGATTTTATGGTCACCTCAAAGCGAATGGACAGAAATAGGTTACAGTCACGGGGGACCCTCACAGAGTAAAAAAGAAGGAAGGAACACACAATAAAAAACAAGGAAGGATAATTAGGGTTTAACGTCATTTCGACCGTGTGTTCATACAGATGAAGCTCACGCTCTGATGTTTTGGGTAAGAATGGGGAAGGAAATCGGCCGTGTCCTTTCAAAGGAGCTATTCCGCCATTCGCCTAGAGTGATTTAGGGAAGTCACGGAAAACCTAAATCTGGGTGGTTGGAGGTGGATTTGAAACACTGTCATCCCTAATGCGAGTCCATTCTGTTCCTACTGCGCCACCGTGCTCAGTGTCACAGGAATAAACGCACGAAGTAACGGCTATCTCGTTTTGATCTCCGCGAGCGAGTTTCAATCACATTTTACACATTTCTCATTGCTTGGAACATGTAAAAACAAAATTTCTGGCGTTTTAAAAATGTTCAAATGTTTGTAAAGCGATTGGACCAAACTGCTATGGTCATCAGTCCCTAGACTTACTAAGGGCAACACACACACACACACACACACACACACACACACACACACACACACACATCCACGCCCCAGGGAAGACTCGAACCTCCGACGGCGACCAACATGCGCTCCGTAACGAGACATCTTGGAACGGTCGGTCTCTCCACCGGGACTGGAGTTTTATAGAAGTATTTTGTACATATCGGTACTACGTTAATATTTGTAGACAATTTTATGAAAATTGAGTGCACAACAACATATGAGTGTTTGTGAATTTTACGTCAGCTTCGTGTGGGATGACGTCTGAAGTATCAGATGATACAAGTGGAGCGTTTTAGCGGGATATTAAATTATTTAAATCTGATTTTTTTTCTGCCGCTGAAGAATTAGCTGCATCTACCAACAGCGGGATTTGAACCACCACACTTACAGTGCGTAATAAATGCACTGTGATTTATATCTAATGTTCGAGATATAACATCACGATTTATACGCGCCATATTTGCTTCATTGTCGTACCCCAGGCTACGACAGTTTTGAATATATATTTTTTCCCTAGCTTTTCCAGTATTGCATTAGTCAGATATTCTCCAGAAATAGCTATGAATCCGATGAAGTTTACTTCTATTGTACCAGTTAATGTATTACAATATCTTAACCCTTTCATTTGCACATTATGAATTTAGCTTTGGAAAAATTAAGTGTTTTCTGTATTAATACAGTGCACTAAACATCAAAATATGCGCTATACAGTTTTTGACCGAACTATTTTTTAATACTGGGTTCGAAAGGGTTAAGATAACTGACATTTGTTCGGTTGGTCTATAGTTTGAAGCGCAGTCAAAGAAATTTGAATGACATTTTGCCTCTTCTATTCTACTTATTATTTCATCGGTAACCGTTTTAGACATCAGTATTATCATTCTGAATATCGTGGCTTAGATAATGGCGAGTAAGTTTTGAGTCAATGCGTTTCATGTGTTTCCGTAATGTAGTATCATATTTAGATAGGAATTTAAACAAATCTATGAATTTAGAAGAATTACCACTGTCGTCGTCCAAACTTAGAGTCTCTGTGACCTCTAATGCTAGATTATGAGAGGCTAATAAATAAATTATATAAATCTCAGAAACAGCTTGTGCCAATGTTTTCGATATTCGCAAATGTTCATATGTTTGTAAACATAGTAGACCAAACTGCTTAGGTTATCAGTTCCTAGGCTTACAAACTACTTTAAATTACACTAAGGACAACACACACACACACACACACCGTACTCGAGGGAGGACTCTACATGTACATCTACATCGGATTCTATGCAAAACACATTTAAGTGCCTGGCAGAGGGTTCATCGAACCACCTTTGTACTATTCATCTCCCATTCTATTCTCGAATAGCGCACGGGAAGAAAGAACACCTGAATCTCTCCGTTCGAGCTCTGATTTCTCGTATTTTATTCTGATGGTCATTTCTACCTATGTACGTAGGAGTCAACAATATATTTTCGCATTCGGAGGAGAATCTTGGAGTTTCGTAAGTAACCCACGCCGCAGCGATAAGCGCCATTGTTGTAATGATTACAATCCCAGATCCTGTATCATTTCCGTACCGCTGTCTCCCCTGTATCGTGACAATACGAATCGAGCTGCTCTTCTTTGGACTCTTTCCATGTCCCCCGTCAAATCCACCTGATAAGGATCCTACACTGGGCAGCAATACACCAAAAAAGGACGGAAAAGCGTAGTAGTTTTGTTGCTCTTTTAAGGATTCTGCCAATAAAACGCAGTCTTTGGTTCGCCTTTCCCACAACATTATCTACGTGTTCTTTCCAGTTTAAGTCTGAAGTAATAGTAATTCCTAGGTATTTTGTTGAGTTTACGGCCTTCACATTTATCTTGTAAACAGAGTTTAACGGATTTCTTTTCGTACTCGTGTGGACGACTTCACACTTCTCATTATTTAGAGTCAACTGCCAATTTTTACACCATAGTGATATCTTATTCAGATCTTTCTCCAGTTGGTTTTGATCTTCAGATTTTACTAGACACTAAATGACGGTGTCATCTGCAAACAACCTAAGAGAGCTACTTAAGATTTTCCCCTAAATCGTTTATGTAAATAAGGAACAGCAGAGGACCAATAACACTACCCTGTGGAACGCCGGGTATCACCTCTGATTTAGTCGATGCTTTACCAACGATTACCACGAACTGTGTCCTCTCTGACATGAAATCCCCTATCCAGTCGCAAATTTGGGGCGATATACCATAACCACGCAATTTGATTAAAAGCCTTCTGGAAATCAAGAAATACGGAATCGATTTGCGAACCCTTGTCGATTGCACCCATTACTTCGTGAGAGTAATGACCAAGTTGTGTTTCACATGAACGATATTTTCTAAATCTGTGCCTGCCGCGGTGGCCGCGGGGACTGAGGCGCTCCAGTCACGGTCTGCACGGCCACTACGGTCGGGGGTTCGAATCCCCCCTCGGGCATGGATATTTGTGCCGTCCTTAATATAAGGTAGTTGATAAGTAGTTTGTAAGTTTAGGGACTGATGACCCCGTAGTTAAGTCCCATAAGCTGAACAAACATTTGACCATTTTTTTCTAAATCCGTGCCTCCGGTGGGAACATCCGCCTACTCCGTAGCATAACATCTTAGACGACGCTCAGTCTAAAATGAACAGGCTCCTAAGCTCTCTGATCATGCACCATATGGCGAGAATGCACCGTACATCAGGCCTACATTCACTCTTAATACGTTCTACAGAAAGTGAATGTTTTGGGCTAGTATTACCACATACTTTGTAGCCAGTGGGATTTATCGCCTTATAAGGCTAGAGGTGCGCCTCGGTTGCACAGTGGTAGAGTGCCAGACTACAAATCCAAAGGTTGCGGGTTCGATCCCCGCCAGGTCCTAGGATTTTTATCTGGCACTTTCCACTTCTTTCACCTCTGTCAGTATTGCTCAAGTGAAAAATACCGAGTAGCACCGTGGTTCGGAACCCACGTTAAACTGTAGGTCTCCCTATAACTGGCTGGGTAAGTCAGTTCGAAGGTCGGAGGAAGGCAACGGCATACCACCTCCAAACAGGACCATGCCTAGTAAAGCACTGTGATGTTCAAACCAATCTTCGGATTGTTGATTGCTTAACCTTTTAATGACTAGAGTCTTTGCTCGCGGTTTCGGATGTTAACGTTTACACTTGAAAAGTTCTCATGAGTTAAAGTAACTGGATAAAATCTTGAGGCGCGTTGCCCCTATGACCGCGATGCCGTGGGCAGTCGTCCACGCCTTGCGCCGTCTCTGTGTAAAGATACAAAATAAATAAATTACGCCTTTTTCGCAACCAGTGCTCGTCCCCTCTGGTCAGTGGAATAATTTATTTAAACCCCTTATATTCATATCGCTGGCCAGAGCGGAGGAGACAAAATCGAATTAATTGGGATCCAGCTTCTGTTTCGAGAGAACATCATCGTATCATGTAAGTGTGGCCCAGCAATTATTATTATTAAAAATTAATTTCAGTTTACCCATTGCATTTTTTTCATTTATAACTACCTCCCTTTGGTTTAAATATTTATTAAATGCAGTTTCTTTCTTTAATAAATTGGCAGTTAATGTGTACAACAATGTCGAGCCGCCATTACAGTTTAAAATCAATGATTCATGTTTAATTACCTTTCCACTAGGACCCATCATACAGAACCTAAAACTTTTTCACATTTCTTTCGAATTCCGATGCTTTGATACACAAATTCAGCGCCACGCGCCTCGTTGAAATATTATAACGTATAACACAATTCGGCCCCGACATTAGTACGTACTGTTGGCTACCTATTCTTATTACGGCACCAAATGTACTTACTTGTAAACATCTTAACAATTTCAGAGCCTACAAGAGTTATAAAATTCCCGCCCATGCTGAATTTTCTCATGTTCCTGTGTGGCGTAAGTTTTTTACAACGTTGCCTGCAAGGGTCTCCCATTTATTCCAAATTCTTCCAGTCATACTATTATTATTATTTTATTTCCGTTACATTATTCACACTCAGGGTTCATTTTCCCCTCGATCAATCTTTATTTTGTATTTTTATTTTCATGAAACCCACCAATACCTCACTTCGGTTACGTAAAAAAAAAAAAAAAAAAAAAAAAAAAAAAAAAAAAAAAAAAATATTCACCTGTATTTTGGTGTCCCGGTAGTTTACGTAACCCGCTGGTAGCGTTATATCTGCTAATATTAATGCAATGATTATCGCTTTTGCATACTAATAATTTCGTGTGTCTTAGTGGCCTGATGCATGTCTTTCAACTGCACGCCACATGCGTTTCCCCCGCCTACTCCAGTTATCCAAACAGGGGAAGTGGGACCGACAGTTTAACGTGGAATCCGAACCACGTGTCGTTTCTTGCGACTCCTCACATCGTTGAGAGGTGAAGGCTGGGTTCGAACCCACGACACTTCGGTTATCAGTCGAGCGCTTTACCCCAAGACCACCAGGACCGACGCTTTTACATGTGACCAGGTGAAACGTACTTGCACTAGGGTAAGGTGGTACAAATTCGATATAGGTACAATTCCGATCAACATAAGTTTTCGCTCCATTTGTCTGTCCCGTAGTGTTTCGTTGTGTCGTGATGTAGAGTAGCAGGTTTCTACAGCTCCTCCTGTCTTTTCCAAGAATACACCGCTTTGCTGTAAGGAGATATAAATTTTTTCCCTTTAAAGAGGTAAGTGAAGCTACTTAGTCTAACGCGCTCTTATAAATCATCTAGTTAAGGGTGACTGGATTCTCTGCCAAAAATGCAATGTTTGGTACCATGAAGTACGCGTTGGTGCGTGACAGAAAAAGTGCTTTTTATGTGGAAGATGCCCGTAATCAAAATTGTACGAGGAAGTGATCACAATTGTACCTAGTGTGGTACATTTTCGATCGATTTTTCTCAAGTACATAACCTTTTTTTGTGTTTATACCAACATTTGTAACTGTATAATATTTGTGTTACGTATTCATTGAACATCCAAGAACGAGTGCCATAGTTAAAATTATTCCTTTTCTCAATTTATTTCCAGTTATAATAACATTTGTCCGAAATGATCGAAATTGTACCACCGAAAGTTACTTTTTTAATGTAACTAAGTTACAATTAAAGTTAAATCCCTGAAAGATAACTTATTTACAGTTATAGTTATTACACATGGAAAGTAGCTTTACCAGTTACATATAAGTTTACTGTTATTTTTACAGTTATTTTTAAAAATTGTAATTGTAAGTAATTTGTAAATCTGTAATAAACGTTACTCGTGTAGAAAGGAAACAAGTTTCTGTGTCAGTCAATAATTAAATACATTAACACATACATAATGAATAATAATACATAAATAATGTACAGCCAAGGTGTGGAAAAATAATCGGAGACTGTTTACGTATGTGCGTAAATAATAATACATAAATAATGTATTATTAAATAAATTGGCCACAGGATTTCTATCTCATTGCATCTCAATTTCAAAGTTTGTTCATTTTTACCAAATGTAGTTTTTCAAACGTTCAATCTTACCATAGTTACGTTTCATTTTGTTCGTTGTTCGCATCTCCGCGAAAACTGCCGAATTTTTTGTCTACTATATATTCGCACCGTCTGTTACGCTGAAAAGGCAGCAATGAGCAAACATTTCCATCTGTATAAACGCATCGACAACTACGCTATGACAGGTGAAGAGGAAGAATTACGGATATGGACGCACATGAATTCTGAAGTTCACTTTGGAGTTTCGACTGCTTTGAATTGTCTTCCCACCGCGACGCAATTTGCAGAAACAGGAATCGTTCTTTCCATCCAACGTCAAAAATTCGAACACTTCATCATAAGCTGGCCAAGACATGCCGTGTGTCTTCTTCCTGCTCCATCTCGAAAGGTGTGGAAAATAATCGGAGACTGTTTACGTATGTGCGTCAGGTTATTGTTGTGTACTGATTGTTGCGTCTACATCTACATCTACATGGGATACTCTGCAAATCACATTTAAGTGCCTGGCAGAAAGTTCATCGAACCACAATTATACTATTTATCTCCCATTCCATTCTCGAATAGCGCGCGGGACGAAAGAACACCTGAATCTCTCTGTTCGAGCTCTGATTTCTCTTATTTTATTCTGATGATCATTTCTACCTATGTAAGTGGGAGTCAACAATGTATTTTCGCATTCGGAGGAGAATGTTGGCGATTGGAGTTTCGCAAGTAACCCACGCCTCAGCGATTAGCGCCGTTGTTGTAATGATTCCCATCCCAGATCCTGTATCATTTCCGTAACGCTGTCTCCCCTGTATCGCGACAATACGAAACGAGCTGCCCTTCTTTGGACTCTTTCGATGTCCTCCGTCAAACCCACCTGATAAGGATCCCACACTGGGCTGCAATACTCCAAAAATGGACGGACAAGCGCAGTGTATGCAGTTTCTTTAGTAGTTCTGTTCCATCTTTTAAGGGCTCTGCCAATAAAACGCAGTCTCTGGTTCGCCTTTCCCACGATATTATCTACGTGTTCTTTCCAGTTTAAGTCTGAAGTAATAGTGATTCCTAGGTATTTTGTGGAGTTTACGGCCTTCACATTTGATTGATTTATGTTGTAAACAAAGTTTAGCGGATTTCTTTTCGTACTCATGTGGACGACTTCACACTTCTCATTATTTAGAGTCAATTGCCAATTTTTACACCATACTATCTTATTCAGATCGTTCTGCAGTTGGTTTTGATCTTCAGATGATTTTACTAGACGGTAAATGACGGCGTCATCTGCAAACAACCTAAGAGAGCTACTTAGATTTCCCCCTAAATCGTTTATGTAAATAAGGAATAGCAGAGGACCAATAACACTGCCCTGTGGAACGCCCGATATCACCTCTGTTTTAGTGGATGCCTTACCATCGATTACTACAAACTCTGCTCTCTCTGACAGGAAATCCCCTATCTAGTCACAAATTTGGGGCGGCATACCATAACCACGCAATTTGATTAAAAGCCGTTTGTGATGTACGGTGTCAAAAGCTTTCTGGAAATCAAGAAATACGGAATCGATTTGCGAACCTTTGTCGATAGCACCCATCACTTCGTGTGAATATAGAGCTAGTTGTGTTTCGCATGAACGATATTTTCTAAATCCGTGTTGACCCAACCCTGTTCGAGATAATTCATAATATTTGAATACAGGATATGTTCCAAAACCCTGCTGCAAATTGACGTCAATGAAATAGGCCTGTAGTTTAGTGGGTTACTCCTACTGCCTTTCTTGAATATAGGTGTGACCTGTGCAACTTTCCAATCTTTTGGTACAGATCCTTCTATGAGAGAGCGGTTGTATATGACTGTTAAGTAAGGAGCTATCGCTTCAGCATAATCAGATAGAAATCTAATGGGTATACAATCCGGACCAGAAGACTTGTTCTTATTAAGTGATTTTAGTTGCTGCACTACTCCGATGATATCTACTTCTATGTTACTCATTACGGCATCTGTTCGTAATTCGAAATCTGGAATATTGGTTTCGTCTTCTTTGGTGAATGAGTTTCTAAAAGCTAAGTTTAGTAACTCTGCTTTAGTAGCGCTGTCATCGGCAGGATAGCCATTACTATCACGTAGTGAAGGTGTTGTTTGTGACTTTCCCCGAGTATATTTAACACATGACCAAAATCTCTTTGGGTTTTCAGTCAAATTACGAAAAAGAGTTTCGTTGTGATAAATGTTGTAGGCATCTCGCATTGAAATCCTCGCTAAATTTCGAGCTTCTGAGTACAATCGCAAATCCTGGGGATTTCGTGTTCGTTTAAATTTAGTATACCTTTTCCTTTGCTTTTGCAACAGTGTCCTAACCTGTTTTGTGTACCAAGGGCGATCGCCTCCTTCTTTTATTAATTTATTAGGTATAAAACTTTCAATTGCTGTCGATACCACTTCTTTGAATTTGAGCCACATCTGGTCTACACCTACGTTTAGTGTTAGAAACGAGTGGAAGCTGTCTTTCAAGAAGCAATGTATTTTGTTTCTATCTGCTTTCCTGAACAAATATACTTTGCGTTTATTTTTGGTAACTTTGGGACTTTCGATATTCAATTTCGCTACTACAGCTCTGTGTTCACTAATACCTGTATCCGTTTTGATGCTCGTTATGAGCTCAGGATTATTTGTTGCTAAGAGATCAAGTGTGTTTTCACATCCATTTACAATTCTAGTTGGCTCATGAACTAATTGTTCGAAGTAATTCTCAGAGAATGCGTTGAGTACAATTTCACACTATGCTTTATGCGTACCTCCTGATGTGAAAATATAATTTCGCCAACAGATCGAGGGTAAATTAAAATCACCACCTACTATTATCGTGTGAGTCGGGTACGTTTTTGTAATTAGACTCAGGTTTTCTTTGAACCTTTCTGCTATTGTATCGTCAGAGTCGGGAGGCCGGTAAAAGGAACCGATTATTAACTTCTTACGATTTTCGGGTACAACCTCTACCCATAATAGCTCGCACGAACTATCAACTTCAACTTCGCTACATGAAATACTACTTTTGACAGCGACAAACACGCCCCCACCTATTTTGTTTAATCTATCCTTTCTGAACACCGATAGATCTTTTGAAAATACTTCTTCTGAACTTATTTCCGGCTTGAGCCAACTTTCGCTGCCTATAATGATGTGTGTTTCGGTGCTTTCTATTAACGCTTGCAGTTCTGGAACTTTCCCGACACAGCTACGACAATTTACAACTGTTATACCGATAGTTTCCGGATCTACATTTCTCCTGTCATCCACCTGCACCCTTTGAGATTTCCCATTTTCTATTTCCCCGAAGCTCTTTATCCTAAAAAACCGCCCAGTCCACGCCACACAGCCCCCGCTACCCGTGTAGCCGCTTCCTGAGTATAGCGTACATAATTATAAAATAAAAATATTATGAATGAATGGGAACTATTAAATGTTAAACGGCAGTAAAATATGTATTTTATACATTTCCAACGTATGTTGTTGAAAATACGTAATTTAGAAATAACTATAGTTTCTTTTTCTTTTCACTAAAATCCAAGTCTGGTATGCTGCAGTCTTGAGATTTTCACAAAAAATATGTTTCGCTACCAGCGCAAAAAAGTAACGATACTTCCATGAAATAGTTAACCGAAAAAAGTAACTTAGTCACACTTAAAGTTACTTTAGGCGAATAATAACGCCGTCCCCGTCCGTTACGTTTGAAAATTAACTGTTACTAGTAACAGCGTTACTCCCAACCATGTACGTACGAATATATTGCTTTGTTTCCAACTGATGAACGTGATTATGGACGGAAAGGACTAATTCATCTGATCTTGACTATATCAGCAAGTAAATTATTTCCGCTGCAGATCTGCTTTTAATCACCATATACGCAACTGAAGATGAATATTGACTATTTATTATACCTGTAATACCAATAGAGGAAAAGGAGAGTTCTTTACAACTTGTACAAAAGCCAGACCGCAGTTATTAGACCCGAAGGGCATGAAAGGGAAGCATTAGTTGGGAAGGGAGTAATACAGGGTTGTAGCCTTTCTCCGATATTATTCAATTTGTACATCGAGCAGGCGGTGAAGGAAAGCAAGGAAAAATTTGTAATAGGGATTAAAGTTCAGGGGGAAGAAATAAAAACATTGCGTTTTGCTGATGACATTGTAATTCTGTCAGAGACAGCAAAGGACCTGGAAGAGCAGTTGAATGGAATGGACTGTGTGTTGAAGAGAGCGTATAAAATGAACATTAACAAGAACAAAACAAAAATAATGGAATGCGGTCTTAGAAAATCAGGCGATGCTGAAGGAATTAGATTAGGTAACGAAACAATGAAGGTGGTAGATGAGTTTTGTTACTTGGGTAGTAAAATAACATGCGATGGTCGCAGTACAGAGGATATAAAATGCAGAATGGCAATGGGAAGAAAAGCATTTTTGAAAAAGAGAAATTTGCTAACATCGAATATTAATTTAATGGTAAGGAAGTCTTTTCTGAAGGCATTTGTGTGAAGTGTTGCCTTGTACGGGAGTGAAACATGGACGATAAGCAGTGCGGACAGGAAGAGAATAGAGGCTTTTGAAATGTGGTGCTACAGAAGAATGCTGAAGATTAGGTGGGTAGATCGCATAACTAATGAAGAGGTACTTAACAGAATTGGCGAGAAAAGGAATTTTTGGCATACCCTGACCAAAAGAAGGGATCGCTTGGTAGGACACATTCTTAGACATCGAGGAATCGTAAATTTAGCATTGGAGGGAAGTGTGTGGGGTAAAAATCGCAGAGGGAGACCAAGAGATTCGTATAATAAGCAGATTCAAGTGGATGTGGGTTGCCGTTCTTATGAGGAGATGAAAAGGCTAGCTCAGGATAGAGTAGGGTGGAGAGCTGCATCAAACCAGTCTCAGGACTGAAGACCATAACAACAACAACAAGCACATGTAATAAGTACAACCACCGCATTAATATTAGGAATATTAGGAATTGCGGAAAATAACGTTAACTGCACTAGTGTAATAAGAATAGGACAAGAAGTTTTACTGTTAAAATGTATATTTAATTTGACTTACAATTTAAAAAAAAAAAAAAATCAACTATCCGTTCCATTTAACATCGCTCTTAATGATGATAATGACTTTCTGCCCCTCGTCATGAAAGTTACATGCTAGTTTCAGTAAAATGACTTCGCATCCAGTCTATTTTATCTGTGGTTGATGGTGATAAGAGCTCGATCAAACGGCCTATAGTGCCGAAGAGGAATTCCTTATAACGGGTCGGTCAGCACGGCGGTTACCCTGTGTTCTGATATGAAATAGTTCGCCGTTAGCGACGCCAGATGCCCCCACCACTGGCGACATGGCTGCGGAGGCGGCGCATCTCCCCACCACTGCCGCTGACGGACCAATGAGCTGGCGGCGGCAGAGGCAGGAGAGGAGGGGAGCGCCTACCCCTCTGTACTCCACCCCCCCCCCCCTCGCTCTTAGACGGCTAACAGCAGCATCTTCTGCCTCCGTTCCGACGCTTCTGCTATCCCCGCATCGTTCCTTTTAAGCTGTCCGCCTCCCATTGTGCACGAAATGGGTCTTTTATCACGCGGAAATTTCCAGGGCGCCGTCTTTTAAAGCGAGTGAAAGCGGATTAGAGCTGTGTTGGTACGGCCTCGGAAGAGACCAGCCTTCTCAAGAGCCCAACCACACTTACAGCGTCTGTAACTCTCTCCGTAATATATCCCGTAACATTAAATGCGTGAACAT
Organism: Locusta migratoria; assembly: GCA_026315105.1. Classification (NCBI taxonomy): domain Eukaryota; kingdom Metazoa; phylum Arthropoda; class Insecta; order Orthoptera; family Acrididae; genus Locusta; species Locusta migratoria. The sequence continues at coordinate 88,055,592 of CM048754.1, read as the reverse complement.
GAAAACGGAACTACCGACTACTAATATTAACTGGCTACACGCGCCTTGCGTTGCAGTGCACTTATTAAAATGCCGAGTTCTATCAGAATATCAAATAATTCGGTTAAGAATTCTTATGAATAAATTAACAGAAAATGTAAATGTTCCTAATGCCAATAGTAATTTTGATACAGCGTTGCTTAGGGATACGGCTGTGATTAAATATATTAAACTAGCTTAATTCTCGCTGCTTCGCACGCATAAACTGGGAGGTCTGCATTGGTTGTTTTACAGGTACTCCTAAATATAAATTTTCATAGATTTAGCTTTAAACATGCTTTCCTAATCAAGTATTTTTATACAGCTTGCCACCCCCTATTGCACCACTGGCGGCAGAATTCAAAACATACCAAAACACATTTTTTTAAAGTTCTAACCATGGTTCCAAATCCAAATTGTCGCATTTCTAGCATCAAAATAGTCTTAGTAGCACCCTTAAAATATTTTCCCTTATTTCTCCAGATTAATGATTGGATATCCAAAAATATCGAAACACGTTGTAAAATAATTATATATTAAATATTGATATTCATTCATATAATCAATTATTTTGATTTAAATGTCTCATTAAAAGTCACTGATCAGTTTCTGATAAGATGCTGCAAAATTCCTGAAAAGGAACAATTTTATTTATTTCTTACCACCTCAGGCTAGACTTTGTGGTGTCACTGCAGCTCGTAGTTTCTTGCTTCATGGTCTGCAATGATGTGTGAACCTGTAAACTTTTTTATTTACCCAATCTGGAATTGCCAGGAGTATCTGTGTCTAATATAACAGTCAATTTTATAATTAGCTTCAAATAAAGTCTCGTGTGTGAAATCTGCAGGTTCGTAATTCCAGGTGAGGTAGCTCACGTCTTTCTACTCCACCAAAATAAAATTACATGTTGAAGAGATGAAATAATTGTAGACGAAAGCAGAACTTACTTTAAGTTGAAATATATATATTGAGCGTTCGTAAGACATCGATTCACTTTCCATAACATCCCAATAATAATAACATACTGCTATAGAATACTCTAAACTCTTATCAGCAAAGAACAACCACTTTTTCCTCTTCCTAGCAATTACATGGAGATTCTATATGTTCTGAAAAATACTTTACGGTAAATTTTGATATATATATATATATATATATATATATATATATATATATATATATATATATATATATTAAATACAGCAAACATTCTAATTAGCCTTGAAATTAATTTATAACATAACAAAATCTTTTATCGACAATTACATCGTTAACAAGTATGTGACACATAATACTAACAGGTATCTTACAACGTGTTTTTACAATTCCAATCAGAAATTAAAAATTTTGTATTTCTTACTTTAAAATTTGCTTAATAGCAACGTATTTAAAAAAGAAAAAAAATAATAACACATCCCCTATTTCACCCTTTTACAGATGGGAATATCGAAAAATCGCTGATGCCTACAGAGTAAGATAAACATCGTCAACAAATTCCAAGTTTCTATTGTCTGTAGATTCACTTTTCAGCGCCGTTTTCTGTCTTTTATAAAGGGATCGAGAGCGCGAAATTTCTTTCTTACGCTTTGGAGTCTTTCTTGGTAGTTTTACTTTTCAAACTGGAATAGGCTCTTATTTTGCTTCATTCGTAAGCTTGATGCAGAAAAACAACTGAAGAATGTGCATCACGTTTCGCTGTATATGACCTCTTTGCTATTATCGTATCAAAAGTCATCGCTGGTCTTCAGTCCGAATTTTATGTCAGCTGACGACTTTCAACCAACGAGCTTCAAGGTCGTTGCTTTCAACCAGCCTATCTTCCACCCTCTTATAACTATCGACACGGATCTGCTGTGGTGTACAACGGGAGAATATGCACTACAAAAATGTTCAAATGTTTGTAATTCTGTTGGACCAAACGGCAATTTCCAAGAAAGCTTACACTCGAAGTTGTACGGTTGGAATCGATATATATCGAATGTTTTACTAAAGTATTATAACGTACAAATACATTTTTATTACCAGAAATCTAACAATAACAAGTAAGTTACTTCACTCCCGAAATGAGTAGATACGGATATTTACTAATGTATCATAACGTACAAATACAGTACATTTTATTGCTAGAAATCTACCGACAACAAAGAAGGTACTTCACTTACTTTTTTAATGGGCGTAGAGTTCGTCTTCAAGTACTCCATCAGTTGTATATGCACTTAATTAATTCAATTAATTAGAAATACGCTCTCCACGCTTAAAAATTCGCGTGCCAGTACTAATGTAACCGACATTCGATAAATATCGATTCCGGTTGTACAACTTCGAGTGTAAGCTTCCTTGGAAATGACCGACCAAACTACGTTGGTGTCAGTCCCTAGACTTACGAACTACTTAAACAAAGTGAAACTAAACAAAGGACAACACACATCCATGCCCGAGGGAGGATTCGTAGCTCCGCTCTGTTCGTTGCAGACACTGATCGTATTTGCTTGTTCTTGTTCGATGTGTTGTTGGCTCAGCTTTTTTAGCTCACTTTGGGTTACCGCAGTAACACTAAAAAGTGGGCCTCTGCGATCGTCTTTTGACAGCACGAAATTTAAATGAAAATAACGGCTTAACTACTCATCTGACACGAAAATAACCGAATTTGTAGAGGAGAAAATTATCCACAACTTTGCTCTCTTATGGTTTTTTTTTTCTTTTTTCTTTTTTTCTTTTTTTTTCCATATCTCGTAGCGTTTCAAAGATATCTGCAAAAATAACGGCGATTTTGGGATGTATGTCTGTCCGTAACGTGTTCCCTGTTTTTTTAGACGAACCGTTCAACCGATCAGCACCAAATTTTACAGACATGATTGTAGGCCGCCAGAGACCAGAACCTCTCTGTTTGAAATTTTTCGGACAATAAAATACGGTAGTAATTAAAAAAAAAAAAAAAAAAAAAAGCAGATTGTAATATAATTGTAATTGCAAAAGAACCGTTCACCTGACACGAAAATTGAATAACCTAATTGGTAGAGGAGAAAATTCTCAACAACTTAGCTCCCTTATATTTTTTTCATATCTCGTAATGTTTGACACATATTTGCAAAACTAACGGAGATTTGACACCCTCCATTGAATTAACGAAACCAGCCGTTCGGAGATGTCACGTGATATTCCTCGCCCAGAACTCTCTCTGGCATACGCCATCTTGCGTTGCGTATTTGATGATTTTCTTATCGTAGCTTACACTTGTCATTTCAAAGCAATGGCGCACTGGAATTAAAAAAACACATCGTTGTCGTACGATAAATGATAAACTAGTGTCTACAAATGCCATATTAGCATCAGTTAACAACGGTAATCAATAGTATAAGATTAAAGGTCTCATCTTTTGGTTGATAGCCGTAGTGAACCCATGGACATAATAGATAACAATATTATAGACAAGTCGACTCTGAGGTCTGACGATACTGCTCAAGAATTGTTGCTTCAAATACATGCAAGCATATAAAATAGCTTCCAGTAATATCAATAGAATTGAATCCGATCTCAAAATGAAATGTCTACAAGATTATTTATATGCAGCTGATGTGGACGTAGCTATGCTTCAAGAAGTGGTTACATATAGAATTGTTAATACTTTTGGTTATGATGCTATTTTAAATATTGGTCAGGATTGTGGGATATGCCCCGACTGGCTCCAAGGGCAAACGAGAAAGAGGTAATTTGTTTCGTGATGAAATAGTGCATCTGTTAACAGACATTCGACATAATATTATTCTGGGAGGAGATTTTAATTGTGTTTTGCGTCCAGAAGATCAAGACCCTAATTTTAATTTCTGTGATGAGCTGGATTAGACTTAATAGATACATGGATTCATCTCCGCCCACACTCTATAGGCTATACATACGTTAGCTGTACCTCTAAAAGTATATTAGACAGAATTAAACAAAATGTGGTTGATTGCGAGATATGGTCAGTAAGTTTTTCAGATCATTGTGCCTATCACGTAACGGCTAACTACATAAACAACAATGTTTTCTGGGAAGAGGGGTCTGCCAACTAAATTTGTCGCTTCTGGATGACAAGGAATTACAAAAAGAAATTATGGATACATGGACAAGATGCCTTCGAGGTCTAGCAAGACACCCAAAGCGCATTACCTGGTGGCTTCAAGTTGTAAAGCCGCAAATAAGAAGATGCATTATTCGGTTTTCACGAGCAAAGAACTACTGGCGGAGAAGGACACTGGAATATTATTTCCTAAGTCTACGTGTCTTGTACAACGAGCCAACGAATCTAACAGCTAATGTTCTTAGAATAAAACGTATCAAAGCAAAAATTACTTCTTTGACACGGCAGTCTTTGCAAGGGAAAAAAGTCCGAGCGCGTTCCACAACTGATATCGATCAAGAAAACGCTTCGATATACCATACAATAAGGAAAGGAAGCAAAAAGAGGCAAACAGAAGATAATCAACCACGTCCAGGATGAGCAAGGAAACAACTATGACAATCAGAATGCTATTAAGCAACATATTGTACACTACTATTCGGATCTTTATTCTGAATCTGTGACAGACTTGATTGTACAGGAAGAGTTTTTGTCTAATATACAACCAATAGTTAACCTCGACGAAAATGAAAAGCTTATAGAAACCATCTTGGATAAAAAAAAAATCAAAAAAAAAAAAAATCACGGAATCTCCACGAAACAAAGCTGCCGGAATAGATGGCATACCAGTAGAGTTTTATATACGATTTTGGAATGTTATTGGGAGTGAACTGATATTAATGTACAATGAATTGTTGGTAGATAACAGCTGTCCACTAGAATTCACTGAAGGTATGGCCGTGCTTAACCCAAAAAAGTCACAGAGTATTAAAATAGAGGACTTCAGACCAATTACTCTACTCAATTCCGACTTCAAAATTTTTACTCGTCTCATAAATAATAGAATGAAACCACTTCTTGGGAAGATACTTGGGCCATACCAAACAGCGGCAGGTACAGGTAGATCAATGGTCAACATTCTTTCTAAATAAATTAATGAAATGCAGCAACCAGTTGCTTGTGCTTCTTTCTGAATATAGAGATATTTTATATTTAACATGGTTATGTAATTGTCAAACTGCTATGATGTTCCTAGATTTTAACAAAGCATTCGATAGGGTTAACCACTGTTTTCTGCTAAAAGTGTTGAGTAAAATAGGATTTAATGCTCTTTTCTGTCACCTGATACGAAATTGCATAGTTGGAACACATTCCAGAATAAAAATCAATGGGCAGTTAACGAACCAAGTGCCAATCAATCAGTCTGTTAGACAAGATATCCTTTATCCATGACGTTGTATAGTATCGCAGTGGAACCATTACTTTTATATTTATATGTACATGTGGCGTCTGTTCCGAAAGAACAGACGTCACTTCTGATCCTGCAGTTGTTATTCTTTAATATTCACAGAATATATGACATCAACTGCGATTGGGCAAAGCTGAAAATGTGTACCCAGCAGGGATTCGAACCCGGGTCTGGGGACACAGTGATCACCGCATCTGCAAGGACTACCTAAGCACGTCTCCCGTCAGATATAAATTCCCAGCTTCACCACTTTTATATTTACACCTCCGTCTGAAAGGATTAAAACTTTTCAACAACAAAACGGTCTGTCATGCATATGCATATGCGGATGACATAAGTATACTTGTCAACTCGAAACAAGAGATTGAAATTGTACGAGAAATTATTATGTCTTTTTCCAGCGCAAGTGGAGCAAAGCTCAACGAGCATAAGTCGAAGATTTTGGCCATTGGACCCAACAGCGATCTTATAGAAACCACCTGGTTGCAAAGAATAGACAAGGTATACTGTTTAGGAATATTCTTAACACCGAATCCATATGAAATGATAAAGGTAAATTGGGGGCATAAGCTGAATATTATAAGAGCCACACTCAAAGAACACACAACCCGATCATTAAATCGTATGCAAAGAGTGCTGTTTATAAACACTTATATTATCAGCAAGACACATCACATGGGAGCCGTGTTACCAGTGTCATCTGATATAGCACACAACATTTTAACTGCCATATTGTGGTATGTATGGAGAGGCAACATTTTCAAAATCTCCCTCCAAACAATGACTTTGCCTCGCACTGATGGAGACTTGGGAGTCAAGGATGTCCAATCACAGTGCACTGCATTGTTTATTAAGCAAACAACAAAAATTATACAGAGCGCCCAACTTGGTATTACCAAATATCTCTTTACTACCTGGGCCCCGAAAGATCAGAGGGCGTCAGTAAATGTGGGACACATTAATGCTCAACTGGCCTATGTCTGTAAATACTATGCAGAATTAAATTATTTACAAGAAGCTTCTCACAGATATACCACTTCGAAGTTGTACATTTCACTCATTAGGGGACACCCACGAAACCCTATAGAGTTAAAATATCAAAACAAAAAGTGGAAAAATATCTGGAAAAACATAAATAATAAGATCCTTACGACTGATGAGCAATCCTGTGTGGTATGACATTTGTTAATGAAAAAGTTGTAACAGGTGAAAAACTGTATAAAATCAAAATAAAGCCTGACCCATATTGTGACAACTGCCAATTTGGTAGACACAATAGCACATACCTTTGTTTGCAGCGACCGAAATACCATCTGGAAGTGGACCCGAAAAAAGCTAGCAATTATCAACAGGACGTCGTAAAACGCAATATCGGTAGAGGATATACTATATCCAAACTGGAATCCTATACCCCAGTATGAAACACAACAGCTATCTTTGATTACTTGGAAAATTTATAAACTACATCATTTGAAACAAAAATACAACATTTGAAGAATTTATGATGTATATTAAAGAAGAAACAACAACAAATTACAGAAGCTACCCAAATATAAACAACAATTTCAAAATTTCCTCTTTCATACCCTGAAATAAGAATGTAAACAAGTTAAATATGAGGAGGTACCACAAGTTGTGCAACAATGATTTTCTGAAGCTACAACAAACCAACAGAAGATGAACAACATATTGAAAATATAAAATAGATTTCAGGAGCAATAGTAGATAATTTGTTTTTTTACATTTTATGTATAAATGCTTTGTATAATAATAATAGGTTAAAAAAAATAGTGTAGTGGGCAAGTCGTTGGACTATGACGCGAAAGGTCGGTGGTTCGGAACCCGCCACTACCTAATTTTTTTTCCCTAATAGGGTTTCAAACACTCTTATTAATTACTTTTTTATTGTTTGATTGAATGATTTTTCCAGGAAAGCCAAAACAGTCTTGGACCAACCCGCCACTGCCCGCACCGAAACTAAGTTTATTGTGCGGTATCGCTCCCTGTATATCTAGTAAAGCCAACCAATGCCCTTGAACAGTGCAAGGAGTCCCTTTACCAGTTCTTTAATTAGACACAATTTCTTCGGGTCTGGTTGTCCCAAATGTTCTGTGTCTTTTACTCTCCAATGCAATGCATTCGAAGATTAGATGTGATGCGGTTTCATCACCGTCATCACAGATCCTACATTTAGGGTCCTCTTCTGTTATTCCCATTCTACGTAGGTTTTTTTTTTTTTTTTTTTTTTTTTTTAATTCCCATGGTATGTCAGCAATCCAACCATGAGTCTAATCTCTCTCCTGTTCAGACCCAGGATTGCAGAGCTTCTTTTAAAACATGGCTTTGGCATCATTACCTTGCCATGTTTTTGTTGATGGACTTTGGTCCAATATTCTACGTGCTGTCTTCTGAGCCAGTTACGTAGCTCCATTTTTATTGTTTACATTATTATTTTGGTCCAAAATGCTTGCAAAAACTTATAAAACTACAAATCTAAAGTGAGCTGTAAAACACGTCAGTGTGATTTTTTTATTACAAAGGGCGTTTAGCCCCCTGATCGGGCGCGATGAGCCACGGCGCCCAGCACCGCTCGGCTACTCACGGACGGCCTGTGCACTACAACACACAGAAATCGTTTGTCTCCATTGTGTACAGAGGTGTGAAAATTATTAGGTCTACACTCAAAACGAAATATTAGCATTTCCTAGTTTCTCTCACTCTAAACTTATTCTGTCATGTGATATTGGCATTTTCACTCACTTACATCAATATGACAACATTTACCTTTTCTACTGGCAGTACTGAGCTATTAAAAATGTTGGCAGCACTCCCTAAGTAGTCAATTGTTATTTTTGTGGCAAAGATTGCATAGTTCCAGCTGTTTTGGAGACAGTTTAATTCAGCTGGGACGTTCATAAGGGTGGTTTTACGATTAATGCATCGTGAAACAATAATTACTGAGTATTTCTACTAGCACTTTTAGCCATAAAATATATTTTTTATTATGAATAATTGTTTTGTTTGTCAGATGTTGTTGTTGTGATCTTCAGTCCGCAGACCGGTTTCCTGCAGCTCTCCACGCTACCCTGTCCTGTGCAAGTCTCTTCATCTGAGAATACGTTCGGCAACCTACATCCTTTTGAATCTGCTTACTGTATTCGTCTGTTGGTCTGCCTCTACGATTTTTACCCCACACACTTCCTTCTAATGCTAAGTTGACAATTCCTTGACGTCTCAGAATGTGTCCAAACAATCTATCTCTTCTCTTAGTCAGGATATGTCAGAAACTCCTTTTCTTCCCGATTCGGATAAGCACCTCCTCATTAGTTACGTAATCTACCCATCTATTTTCATCATTCGTCTGTAGCAACACATTTCAAAAGCTTCCAACATCTTTTTATCTGAACTCCTTATCGTCCCCGTTTCACTCCCACACAATGCTACACTCTAGACAAATGCTTTCAGAAAGGACTTCCTAACATTTAAATTAATATTGGATGTTAACAAGTTACGCTTCTTTAGAAACGCTTTTCTTCCCAAAGCCATTCTGCATTTTATATCTTATTTACTTCGGCCATCATAAGTTAACTTGCTACCCAAATAACAAAATTCATCTACTACTTTTATTGTCTCATTATCTAATCTAATTCCTTCAGCATCGCCTGATTTTCTGACATTGCATTCCATTACCTTCGTTTTACTCTTGTTAATGTTCATCTTATATCTTCCTTTCAAGGCACTGTCCATTCCATTCAATTGTTCTTCCAGATCTTTTGCAGTCTCTGACAGAATTACTATGTCATCGGAAAACCGCAAGGTTTTTATTTCTCTCCCTGGATTTTAATGCCCTCTCCAAATTTGTCCTTCCATTCCTTCACTGCCTGCTCAGTGTACAGATTGAATAACATTGGGGAAAGGCTTCAACCCTATCTTACTTCCTTCCCAACCTCTGCGTCCCTTTCTTGCCCTTCGACTCTAATAACCACTGTCTGGTTTTTGTATAGGTTGAATATAACTCTTCCCTCCCTATATTTTACCCCTGCTACCTTCATAATTTGGAAGAGTGTATTCCAGTCGACATTGTCAAAAGATTTCTCCAAATCGACAAACGCTAAAAACGGAGGTTTCCCTTTCCTTAGCCTATCTGTCACTTTCCACGTCTTTCACCTCTGGCAGTATCGCTCATGTGAAAAATACCGAGTAGCACCGTGGTTCGGAACGCACGTTAAACTGTAGGTCCCCCTATAACTGGCTGGGTAAGTCAGTTCGAAGGTCGGAGGAAGGCAACGGCATACCACCTCCAAACAGGACCATGCCTAGTAAAGCACTGTGGTGTTCAAACCAATCTTCGGATTGTTGACTGCTTTACCTTTTTTTTAACCTATCTTCTAAGATAAGTCGTAATGTGAGTACTGCCTCCCGTGTTCCTACATTTCACCTAAATTCAAACTGATCTTCCCCGAGGTCGGATTCCACGAGTTTTTCCATTCGTCTGTAAATAATTCGTGTTAGTATTTTGCAATCATGACTTATTAAACTGACAGTTCTGTAGTTTTCACACTTGCCTGCACTTGCTTTCATTGGAATTACAATATTCTTCTTGAAGTCTGAGGGAATTTCCCCTGTCTCATACATCTTGCATACCAGATGATACAATTTTTTCACGACTGGCTCTCCTAACGATATCAGCAGTTCAGACGGAATATCATCTACTCCAGGGGCCTTGTTTCGACTCAAGTCCTTCAGCGCTCTGTCAAATTCTTCTCGCAGTATAATATCTCCTTCTCTTCTTCCTCCGCTTCGTCTTCCATTTCTAGAATACTGCCTTCAAGTTTATTTCCTTTGTATAGGCCCTCTATATATTCTTTCCATAGTTCAGCTTCCCCTCTTTGCTTAGTACTGGTTTTCCGTCTGAGTTCTTGGTATTCATACAGCTGCTTTTCTTGTCTCCAAATATCTCTTATTTTCTTGTAGGCGGTATCTATCTTTCCCCTAGTTATGCAATCCTCTACGGTTCTGCATTTGTCCTGTAGCCACTCCTGCTTAGCCAGTCTGCACTTCCTGTCAATCTCATTTTTCAGACGTTTGTACTCCCTTTTTCCTGTTGCTTGCTGAATTTTTATACTTTCTCCTCTCATCAATTCAGTATATCCTGTGTTATCCAGGGATTTCCATTAGCCCTTGTCCTTCTGCCTATATGGTCCTCTGCTGCCTTCACTACCCTATCTCTCAGAGCTACCCATTCTTCTTCTACTGTATTACCTTCCCCCGTTTCAGCCAATCCTTGCCTAATGCTCCCTCTGAAACTCTCAACCACCCCTGGTTCCTTCAATTTGTCCAGGTTCCATCTCCTAATCTTTCTAACTTTCGGCAGTCTCTTAAGTTTTAATCTGCAGTTCATAACCATTAAGTTATGGTTAGAGTCTATATGTCTTACAGTTTAGAACCTGGTTTCTAAATCCTTTCCTTACCGTTATAAAGTCAATTTGGTACCTTGCAGTGTCTCCTGATCTCTTCCACGTATACAGCCTTCTTTCATGATGTTTGAACCAAGTGTTGGTGATCATTAAAGTTCAAAAGTAATTTGAAATTTTAGGAACTGATGACCTAGCAGTTAAGTCCCATAATAATCATCTTTTTGTTGCTGCTGTTCTTCTATCTTCCGTGCTTGCTTGGATAAATTGGTTTGGATTTTCCGCCGTATGCAAGACACCTGATTTTTTAATTGTTCCCAAACATGTTTCAGCACATTTTGTGCTATCATCAGTGGGATGATTTATTTTGCCTGAAATTATGTTTACTGTACAATAGTCTTTACAGTTACTACTAGGTTCATTCGTTATTAATTTTTTTTTTTTTTTTTTTTTTTTTTTTTTTTTTTTTTTTTTTTTTTTACTTAGGTTATCTGACTATATAAACTATTTCATTTTAGTTAATATTAGGCCTAGATATATGAGTATCACATTTCTTACATACCTTTTTTTACATTAGGCTACATGAAACTCCTTAAAGAAGCCTACTTATTCGTTGTTTTTTTGGTACAAACTTGTCATCTGCAAACATAACAAACAGTTAACGATTTCTTGCTTTCTATTTTTCGGTCCGAGAAAAACGCGTTATTTCTGTATATTACTTACGATTCTTTTCCTTTTCTGTTGTAATTTGCTTGTTGCTGTTGGTTTGAATGTGTATGTCACTCGTTTTCCACGTTTTTCGTGCTATGCATTACGCCAGTGGCAATATTTGGCGTATGAATACAGCTGGAAGCTGTTCATTTGTTCTTTTGGTGTTTTGTTTTTGAAGAAGTTGCGCGCGAAATACGAGTGTTTACTGTTTGTGTCGTGTTATATTCGTCTGTTGATGGGGAATGTTGGAGTGAAAACAGTATTGTGGATGTGTGTACTTCTTGTTTGCATTTCGTATGTGCATATACACCTGGCTGTGTGTGTGTGTGTGTGTGTGTGTGTGTGTGTGTGTGTGTGTGTGTTGTTGGTATTTTCGTTTTAATTTTTGTTTCTGAGGCGGATGTGATGTGTGTTAGTGGAGTGTTTATGTGGGTTTTTGTGTGTGTCTGACAGGGATTAGGGATAGGAGTGAGTGATCAGAGTACTTTTATGAAGACTATTTGTACATCTCCTCTATTGTGCTAAATAGTGTGTTGTTGCAGAGTGAAGTGTATTCATTGAGTACAGTTTTTCCTTGTGCTATTGCGTTTTGTATGTGGTAGTTTTCCTCTATTGTCAATCTATGGTATAAACTATTGCTGGTCTTAAGAACTTTTAGGTCTTTCTCTATGTTTGTGGGGTGGTGATTTTCTGATATTAGATGGTCTGCAAAGGTTGAGTGAGAACTGTTACTTTTTAGTGCTCTTAAGTGTTCAGTGTATCTGGTTCTGGAATTCCTGCATGTTTGTCCCACATATACAGCCTGGCAGCAGTTACATGTTAATTGGTAGATGCCAGATTGGTTGTATTTGTCAATATTGCCTGGCTTTTGGGTCATTCTGTTTTGTATTGTGTTGTTTGTTCTGTACCCTATATTGAGTCCTTGTTTTTTTAATATGTTTCCTATTCTGTGTGTGGTTTTATTGTTGTATGTCATTATGTGCCATTTGTTGTTCCCTGTTTGTTGATTTTCTGTGCACTGTGTTTGGTTTGGCTGTGTTTGGGTGTTGTGGTTTTGTGTTGTCTGCTTCTGAATTTTGTTGTGTAATCTATCTATTCTCTTTGTGTTATAGCCATTCTCATGTGCAATTTGTTTTATTGTGTTTAATTCTGTTGTGTAGTCTTTTTTATTCATGGGAACTCTGTTCAGTCTGTGAAGCATATATCTGAAGCTGGATTCTTTGTGTGTGATTGGATGATTAGAGTGATGATGTATGATTGTGCTGGTCACTGTTGGCTTTCTGTAAATGCTAAATTCATGTTTGTTGTTTCTCTTGTGTATTGTGAGGTCAAGGTAATTTAGTTTCTGATCTGTTTCTGTCTCCATGGTGAATTGTATGTGTGGATTGATGGTGTTTATGTCATTGTGCAGTTCGTTTATGCGTGTCTGTGGTTCATCTACTAGGCAAATTATGTCATCTACATATCTGTACCAATATTGTATCTTGTATTGTTTTGGCTTTACAATTTTGTCAAATATTTGTTTTTCAATGTGGTTCATGAATATGTTAGCAAGGAGGCCACTTATTGGTGATCCCATTGGTAGTCCTTCTTGTTGGGAATAGAATTTATTATTGAAACTGAAATAATTTTGTTCTGTGATAAGTTTGAGAATGGTTGATATTTCTTGTATGTGTGCTGCAGGCATGTCTCCTTGTGACTGTAGGTGTCTTTCAATTATGTGGATGGTTTCTTGTGTTGGGATGTGTGTGTACATTGAAGTTACATCGAATGAGATTAGTGTTGCTGTGTCTGGTATTGTTTCATTTTTTAACTTCTCTATTAGATCATCTGAGTTTTTTAGGTTTCTATTTTCTGTGTATTTGTATGTTTTCTGTAGTAGACTGTGTGTTTGTTTGGCTAGGTGGAAAGTTGGTGAGTTTGTGCAAGCTATCACAGGGCGTATCGGGATCTGTGGTTTATGAAGTTTTAGTAATGATTTTAAAGTGGGAGCCTTGGGATTTTTTTGTATCATTCTTTTGATCTGCATATCAGTGAAAAATTGAGTCTAAACTTTTCAAAGTCTTTTTTACATTTCTTTGATATCTGCTTGTTGGGTCACTTGAAAGTTCTGTGATGTTGTTGGTATGTATGAAATCCAGTGTTTTTTCAATGTAAATCTGCTTATTTATGATTATAAGTGTGTTGCCCTTATCTGCTCTGGTAAGGATAGCATTTTCTTGTTTCAGTTTTATTTGCAGTTTTCTGTGGGCTTTTTCCTCTGTAGTGGTTTCATTGTTTTGAATGCTGGATCTGTTTTCTTTGATTATGTCTTTTATTTCCTTGGCTACAAGCTCTCTGGTTAGGTTGGCATTGAAGTTAGGTGTGTTTAGTCTTTCTTGTTGCTTTATGATGTGTTCGGTTTCTGTAATGATGTTTTCTATTGATTTTTGAGATACCTTAGTGTTTATGTTATGTTTCAGACCCTTTTCAAGTAGGCTGTTTTCCTGTTCACTTAGTGTTATGTTTGTCATGTTGATCAACCTTTTGTGAAATGTGTGTTCGTTGTATTGATGTTGTGTTGTGTTGGATGCTTTCTGGTTTAACATTTTGGTAAGTTTCTTTTCTTGTGTTTTCTGTTTGTTCTCTATTATGGCCTCTGTGTATGTTCTAACCCTGTGTGCTAGTTCCTCAAAGAATGGCTGGTAGTTTACATGGTTTGCTAGTTCTAGGTGAAGTTGATATAGTTCAGTATTCAATTCCTGTTTTTTAGCATAAAGACATCGAATTTCTTCCCTTATCCACATGATTTCGGCTTTTCGTTTAGTGTGTTGTGCTGCAGATGACATGTTGTTGACAGTTACATTTACATAGTTAGGTACAATTTTGTTGGCCAGACATATATTATTGAATTTTATATTGAGCATAGTTTTTTGTAGTTTGATGTTTGTGTTCTGGAATCTGTTGAACAGCTTCGAGGGGAATACCTGGCTGGGCGTTGAAATAATCATCTTTTTGTTGCTGCTGTTCTTCTATCTTCCGTGCTTGCTTGGATAATTGGTTTGGATTTTCCGCCGTATGCAAGACACCTGATTTTTTAATTGTTCCCAAACATGTTTCAGCACATTTTGTGCTATCATCAGTGGGATGATTTATTTTGCCTGAAATTATGTTTACTGTACAATAGTCTTTACAGTTACTACTAGGTTCATTCGTTATTAAATTATTATTTTTTTTTTTTTTTTTTTTTTTTTTTTTTTTTTTTTTTTTTTTTTTTTTTACTTAGGTTATCTGACTATATAAACTATTTCATTTTAGTTAATATTAGGCCTAGATATATGAGTATCACATTTCTTACATACCTTTTTTTACATTAGGCTACATGAAACTCCTTAAAGAAGCCTACTTATTCGTTGTTTTTTTGGTACAAACTTGTCATCTGCAAACATAACAAACAGTTAACGATTTCTTGCTTTCTATTTTTCGGTCCGAGAAAAACGCGTTATTTCTGTATATTACTTACGATTCTTTTCCTTTTCTGTTGTAATTTGCTTGTTGCTGTTGGTTTGAATGTGTATGTCACTCGTTTTCCACGTTTTTCGTGCTATGCATTACGCCAGTGGCAATATTTGGCGTATGAATACAGCTGGAAGCTGTTCATTTGTTCTTTTGGTGTTTTGTTTTTGAAGAAGTTGCGCGCGAAATACGAGTGTTTACTGTTTGTGTCGTGTTATATTCGTCTGTTGATGGGGAATGTTGGAGTGAAAACAGTATTGTGGATGTGTGTACTTCTTGTTTGCATTTCGTATGTGCATATACACCTGGCTGTGTGTGTGTGTGTGTGTGTGTGTGTGTGTGTGTGTGTGTGTGTGTGTGTGTGTTTGTTGGTATTTTCGTTTTAATTTTTGTTTCTGAGGCGGATGTGATGTGTGTTAGTGGAGTGTTTATGTGGGTTTTTGTGTGTGTCTGACAGGGATTAGGGATAGGAGTGAGTGATCAGAGTACTTTTATGAAGACTATTTGTACATCTCCTCTATTGTGCTAAATAGTGTGTTGTTGCAGAGTGAAGTGTATTCATTGAGTACAGTTTTTCCTTGTGCTATTGCGTTTTGTATGTGGTAGTTTTCCTCTATTGTCAATCTATGGTATAAACTATTGCTGGTCTTAAGAACTTTTAGGTCTTTCTCTATGTTTGTGGGGTGGTGATTTTCTGATATTAGATGGTCTGCAAAGGTTGAGTGAGAACTGTTACTTTTTAGTGCTCTTAAGTGTTCAGTGTATCTGGTTCTGAAATTCCTGCATGTTTGTCCCACATATACAGCCTGGCAGCAGTTACATGTTAATTGGTAGATGCCAGATTGGTTGTATTTGTCAATATTGCCTGGCTTTTGGGTCATTCTGTTTTGTATTGTGTTGTTTGTTCTGTACCCTATATTGAGTCCTTGTTTTTTTAATATGTTTCCTATTCTGTGTGTGGTTTTATTGTTGTATGTCATTATGTGCCATTTGTTGTTCCCTGTTTGTTGATTTTCTGTGCACTGTGTTTGGTTTGGCTGTGTTTGGGTGTTGTGGTTTTGTGTTGTCTGCTTCTGAATTTTGTTGTGTAATCTATCTATTCTCTTTGTGTTATAGCCATTCTCATGTGCAATTTGTTTTATTGTGTTTAATTCTGTTGTGTAGTCTTTTTTATTCATGGGAACTCTGTTCAGTCTGTGAAGCATATATCTGAAGCTGGATTCTTTGTGTGTGATTGGATGATTAGAGTGATGATGTATGATTGTGCTGGTCACTGTTGGCTTTCTGTAAATGCTAAATTCATGTTTGTTGTTTCTCTTGTGTATTGTGAGGTCAAGGTAATTTAGTTTCTGATCTGTTTCTGTCTCCATGGTGAATTGTATGTGTGGATTGATGGTGTTTATGTCATTGTGCAGTTCGTTTATGCGTGTCTGTGGTTCATCTACTAGGCAAATTATGTCATCTACATATCTGTACCAATATTGTTAATGACATACAACAATAAAACCACACACAGAATAGGAAACATATTAAAAAAACAAGGACTCAATATAGGGTACAGAACAAACAACACAATACAAAACAGAATGACCCAAAAGCCAGGCAATATTGACAAATACAACCAATCTGGCATCTACCAATTAACATGTAACTGCTGCCAGGCTGTATATGTGGGACAAACATGCAGGAATTCCAGAACCAGATACACTGAACACTTAAGAGCACTAAAAAGTAACAGTTCTCACTCAACCTTTGCAGACCATCTAATATCAGAAAATCACCACCCCACAAACATAGAGAAAGACCTAAAAGTTCTTAAGACCAGCAATAGTTTATACCATAGATTGACAATAGAGGAAAACTACCACATACAAAACGCAATAGCACAAGGAAAAACTGTACTCAATGAATACACTTCACTCTGCAACAACACACTATTTAGCACAATAGAGGAGATGTACAAATAGTCTTCATAAAAGTACTCTGATCACTCACTCCTATCCCTAATCCCTGTCAGACACACACAAAAACCCACATAAACACTCCACTAACACACATCACATCCGCCTCAGAAACAAAAATTAAAACGAAAATACCAACAAACACACACACACACACACACACACACACACACACAGCCAGGTGTATATGCACATACGAAATGCAAACAAGAAGTACACACATCCACAATACTGTTTTCACTCCAACATTCCCCATCAACAGACGAATATAACACGACACAAACAGTAAACACTCGTATTTCGCGCGCAACTTCTTCAAAAACAAAACACCAAAAGAACAAATGAACAGCTTCCAGCTGTATTCATACGCCAAATATTGCCACTGGCGTAATGCATAGCACGAAAAACGTGGAAAACGAGTGACATACACATTCAAACCAACAGCAACAAGCAAATTACAACAGAAAAGGAAAAGAATCGTAAGTAATATACAGAAATAACGCGTTTTTCTCGGACCGAAAAATAGAAAGCAAGAAATCGTTAACTGTTTGTTATGTTTGCAGATGACAAGTTTGTACCAAAAAAACAACGAATAAGTAGGCTTCTTTAAGGAGTTTCATGTAGCCTAATGTAAAAAAAGGTATGTAAGAAATGTGATACTCATATATCTAGGCCTAATATTAACTAAAATGAAATAGTTTATATAGTCAGATAACCTAAGTAAAAAAAAAAAAAAAAAAAAAAAAAAAAAAAAAAAAAAAAAAAATTAATAACGAATGAACCTAGTAGTAACTGTAAAGACTATTGTACAGTAAACATAATTTCAGGCAAAATAAATCATCCCACTGATGATAGCACAAAATGTGCTGAAACATGTTTGGGAACAATTAAAAAATCAGGTGTCTTGCATACGGCGGAAAATCCAAACCAATTAAGTCCCATAAGTTTTACGAACATTTGAACATTTGTTTTGAACAAATTTTCAACTACGTTTCTCAGTACCTTGGCATCTCTCTTGACCGAAAAATGATATGGGTAAGCCATATACGAAATACTGCTGAAAAGGTCAAGAAAAAACAGGACATTAGTAAGAGATTAGCTGTAAAAAAGTGTGCAGCTTCCTGAAAGTTTTAAACTCTACCTATAAAATTTATATAAAATCCAGTATTTTTATGGATGTGAAGTATTACTCCCAGCGATGTATCTAAATTGGAGATTCTTCAAAATCAAGCTCTACGCCTGATTACATGACAAGTAAAAACAACACCAATTTTGGCTCTTCAAGCAGCGACTGGTATTCCATCTCTAAAATCAGAAATTATGGGACTGGCACTACTCCAATATGAAAAATTAACCAGATTACCCGATGAAACATACTGGAAGAGCTGCCAATGTTAGCCGGCTGAAAGCACAGGAAGGCTTTATGAAATGTATTGACGCAGTAACAAAAGACCACTGTCCACCAATCTACATCTACATAGATACTCTGCAAATCACATTCAAGTGCCTGGCAGAGGGTTTATTAACCACTTTCATAACTTTTCTCTGCCGTTCCATTCTCTAATAGCGCGCGGGAAGAAAGAACACCTAAATCGTTCCGTTTTCGATCTGATTTCTCTTATTTTATTGGGATGGTCATGTCTCCCTAAGTAGGTGGGTGCTAGCAAGATATTTTCACATTCAGAACTAAAAGTCGGTGATTGAAACTTCGCAAACAGATCACGCCGCAATGAATAACGTCTTTCTTTTAATGATTTCCACCCCAATTCGTGCAACATTTCCGTGACGCTTTCCCCCCCGTAACGTGATAGAACAAAACGAGCTGCCCTTCTCTGAACCTTCTCAATATCTTCCGTCAATTCCACCTTGTGAGGGTCCCACAAGGGGCAACAGTACTCCAGGAGAGTGATGTAGGCAGTCTCTTTGGTGGAGCTGGTGCATCTTCGAAGCGTTCTGCCGATGAAACGTAACCTTTGGTTCGCCTTCGCCACAATATTTTCTATGTGTTCACTCCAGTCAAAGTTGTTCGTAATTGTAACTCCCAGGTATTTGGTAGAATCTACGACCTTAAGGTTTGACTGATTTATTTCGTAATTGAAGTTCAGCGGATTTCTTTTAGTTGTCATGTGTATTACTTCACACTTTTCTTTATTTAGTGTCAATTGCCAATTTTTGCACCATGCAGAAATTTTGTGTAAATCGCTTTGCAGTTGCTTTTGATGCTCTGTTGACTTCATTAACCGATAAAGGACACCATCATCCGCGAACAATCTAAGGGAGCTATTCAGATTGTCTCCTAAATCGTTTATAAGCACGAGGAAGAGTAGGGGACCTATAGCGCTTCCCTGTGGAACGCCAGATATCACTTCTGTTTTACTCGATGACTTACCGTCAATTACAACGAATTGTGTACTTTCTGATAGGAAATCGTGAATCCAACCGCACAATTGGGGAGATATTCCATAAGCACGCAATTTCATAAGAAGCCGCTTGTGGGGTACAGTGTCAAAAGCCGTCCTGAAATCAGTAAAGAATTCTTCGCTTCCTCATTCAGTCCACTTAAACTATGCCCAGTCATATTCAGACTTCAACTGAATGAAAAGGTTGTTAAACAGAAATTAATAAAGAATTTCTTAAAAATATGGCTCTAGAGATGATACATACTAACTATATACAAACGGAATGGCTACATATATGCAGATGGATCCTTGACTGAAGCAAATGGTATCGATAGTGCTGGAGTCTACAGTGAAATATTTTGCTTTTAAAAAGCTGCAGGACAGTATTTCTCCTATTATAATGGAGAGCTGATGGCAATAAAATAATTTTTGTCCCTCTCCAAAGGTCACAAAAAGGTTTTTATATTCTGTGTTTCAACTTCTGCAATACAGGCAATAGTATCCTGCCAAACACCTCTAAGTGCTTGCATAAGTGAAATAAAATCCTCAGTTTCCTCAATCACCGAAGCCAGAACTGAAATAGTTTTTCAATGGATACCAGAACACACAGGTATCCGAAGGAATGAAATGGCAGAATTTTTAGCCAAGAAAGGGAACCCAAATCTCTCATACAAGTTGCCCAAAGTTAAAGACTTTAAAAGACTTATTAACAATAGTTTTAAGATGAAGCTTTATGACCACTTGACAAGGGTAAGGAAAAACATGGCTTCTACTGTTAGAGGAGAAGAACGCACTTCTTAAACACCCACGAAGGCAAACTATGGCAGCATTTCGAAGAATTACTGGCCACGACTGCATTGCTGAATACCTGCACAGGGTTGGAATCTTCCACTCACAGAAGTGTGTTATATGTGAAAGAGAAGACACCATTATGAATTGGGAGCATCTCAGAAACTGTGAAAGACTGCAATATTGTGACAGGATTTCAGATGGCCAACTGTATTGGGAAGTTAGAAGACTAATGACCATGTATCAAACGTCTGAGCATTAAATAAATAAATACGACGCTTCTCTGTCAACGTGTGGTGCGGTATTATCGATCACCAACTCATCGTTCCAGTTATTTAAGATAACGGTCTTAATGGAACACGGTATCTTAATTTTCTTCAAAATTTGTTACCAGAATACGTGGAGGACGTCCCCTTGGCAACACGAGCTGGTCTGTACTTTCAACATGACGGAGCTCCTACACATTCCGTGTCTCAGCACAACGTATCCTGGTCGCTGGATCGGTCGCCGTGGAGTCATTGCTCGTCCACCGAGGTCACCCGATGTTACCCCTTTGGATTACTGTTTATGGGGTGGCTGAAGAGCAAAGAGCGGACACAAGAGAAGAACTTGTCGCTCGTATTCTACATGCTTGTGCTCAAATAAAGGAATGTAAAATTGAGCTACGATCGGCAGCAACAAAACACCTAATATATGAATGCATTGTTTCGCGGCGAGTTATGTTGATAAAATTTACTCGGGATTCCAGCCGTGTCATGTGGTTTACTGTCTACGACGTTTTGCCCGAGATCTCCTCGGCCATTGTCGAGTGGTCGACTGTCCAGTGATTTTTTTTATTTATTTATTTTTTAATTTTTTTAAATCTTTTCATTCTCTGTCCCTGAAGGGGGTAGAGAAGGCGTTCTATTCGGCCAGCGGAGATGTACATTCATGTTGTGTTGTGGTCTTCAGTCCGGAGACTGGTTTGATGCAGCTCTCCACAATACCCTACCCTGAGCAAGCCTCTTCATCTCCACATAAGAGCGACAACCTACATCTGTCTGAATCTGCTTACTGTATCCATCTCTTGGTCTTCCCCTGCGATTTTTTCCCCATACACTTCCCTCCAACGCTAAATTCACAATTCCTTGATGTCTAAGAATGTGTCCTACCAATCTATCCCTTCTTTTAGTCAAGGTATGTCCGAAATTCCTTTTCTCCCCAATACTGTTCAGTACCTCCTCATTAGTTACACGATCCACCCACCTAATCTTCAGCATTCTTCTGTAGCACCATATTTCAAAAGCCTCAATCCTCTTCCTGTCCGCACTGTTTATCGTCCATGTCTCACTCCCATACAACACTCCATACAAATGCCTTCATAAAGGACTTCCTTAGGTTTAAATCAATATTCGATGTTAACAAATTTCTCTTTTTCAAGAACGCCTTTATACCCATTGACATTCTGCATTTTATATCCTCTGTACTGCAACCATCATTTGATATTTTACTGCCCAAGTAACAGAACTCATCTATCTCCTTTATTGCTTCATTTCCTAATCTAATTCCTTCAGCATCACCTGATTTTCTTAGACTGCACTCCATTACCCTAGTTTTGCTCTTGCTAATGTTCATCTTATATGCACCTTTCAGCACACTGTCCATTCCGTTCAATTGTTCTTCCAGGTCCTTTGCTGTATCTGACAGAATTACTATGTCGTCGGCAAAACGCAATGTTTTTAATTCTTCACCCTGAACTTTAATTCCTTCACCAAATTTCTCCTTGCTTTCCTTTATAGCTTGCTCAATGTACAAATTGAACAACAATGGAGAGAGACTACAACCCTGTCTTACTCCCTCTCCAACCACTGCATCCCTTTCATGCCCTTCAACTCTGACAACCGCTGTCTGGTTTTTGTACAAGTTGTAAATAACATTACGTTCCCTATATTTTACTCCTGCTTGCTTCAGAACTTGAAAGAGTTTATTCCAATCAACATTGTCAAAAGCCTTCTCCAAACCTACAAAAGCTTGAAATGTAGGTTTGCCTTTTCTTAATCTATCTTCTAGGATAAGCCGTAAAATGAGTATTGCCTCCCGTGTTCCTACATTTCTCCTGAACCCAAACTGATCTTCCCCGAGGTCGGCTTCTACCAGCTTTTCCACCCTTCTGTATATAATTCGCGTTAATATTTTGCAACTATGACTTATTAAACTGATGGTTCTGTAGTTTTCACATCTGTTTGCACCTGCTTTCTTAGGGATGGAGATTATAACATTTTTCTTAAAGTCTGAGGGTATTTCACCTGTCTCATACATCTTACATTCATATTTTTATTTATTACATCGTATATATTTGAATATTGGTACATTGACATTGATTGTTAGACATTTCTTAACCTAATATTAATATTACTAATAATTACATGTATAAAAAACTTCATTACAAAGGTTTTGTTCATATTTACATTTTAACATATGTTTTTTTTTCTATTTTCTATAACTATACTTCATTTGTATTTCATTTTGTATTGTTACTTTGTTTGTCATTGTAGAGAGTTTTTGTGACATTTGCGTGATTCTATTTCTTAGTTGCTTGATTACGCGAGAAGGAGGCGATATTTCCCATTATGACTGGTTTATGTTAGATTTGCAGGGTGTTGTCTTCTCTCGTATCTCTTTTGTTTTGTTGCAGTGTTGTGTTGGCATGGTTATGGTCACTCTATGAGGTGTGCATGTGTGGGGTTGTTGCGTGTAACAGGTGTCAGGTAGGTCGAAGAATAAAATGGTCGTTTTGTGGGCTACAGTGCATCCTGGCACTATGTATTTTGGTATCCGTGTTTGAGGTGGTTGGTTGTTATGTGTTCTTCCATGTCAGGACGTTGTTGGAGGATATGCCTGCCATAATTTGCCCGCAGTTTGGCCATCCTATTTTGTAGTGGTTCTAC
Organism: Locusta migratoria; assembly: GCA_026315105.1. Lineage (NCBI taxonomy): Eukaryota > Metazoa > Arthropoda > Insecta > Orthoptera > Acrididae > Locusta > Locusta migratoria. The sequence continues at coordinate 88,032,530 of CM048754.1, read as the reverse complement.
GTCTGTTATCCGGTATACATCGGTACATGGTGCGGTAGTCTGTGGATACTTCTGAGCAACCTCCTCTCTGTGCTGAACGTTCTTTCTGCTATGAGTTGTGAAATACCTGCGAGTGGTGCAGTTCCATATTCAGCGAGCGGTCTTATGGAGGTTTTGTAGGTGTGTGTTGCTGTGTTGTTGTTGCATCCTTGGAAGTGGCCTTGTACTAGACGAATCAAGTTTTGTCTTTTTCTGATTTTGTCGAGTAAGTAGGTTAAATGTGTGTTCCAATTCATGTATTGATCGAGGTGTATTCCTAAGTATCTTGCTGTCGGCTTTAGTTGTAATGGTGTGTCCCATAGAGTTCGCTGGTTTTCGTCTGTTTGTTGGGTTTTTCGTCGTGGCGAAAGAGTATTGCTTGTGTTTTGGACGGGTTAGGCTTGATTCGCCATTTTGACAACCAGCCCTCTAACTTGCGGAGGTAGGTTCTGGTTCGTTGTAGTATTGTTGTGGTTCTTAATCACATGTTCAAATGTTTGTAAAGCTTATAGGACTTAACTACGTGGTCATCAGTCCCTAAACTTACAAACTACTTATGAACTACTTACGAACTAGGACGGCACAAATATCCATGCCCGAGGGGGGATTCGAACCCCCTACCGTAATGGCCGTGTAGACCGTGACTGAAGCGCCTCAGTCTCCTCGGCCACCACGGGTTCTTAATCCAGTGCACCAGTAGGCGGTATCATCCTCATATAGGGCTGCGTTTTCATCTGGCGTTGTTGGAGTCGGGATGTCTGCCGTATATATTGTGTAGAGTAGAGGTGATATGATGCCTCCCTGTGTTGCTACTGTCGTTCTTATACAGCTGCACTGCGGGCTGTGACGTCACTATTTTGATCTGAATCACCTCTATTATTAAACTATTCCAGAAACAGTTCGTACTCGTAATTATGGATGTCTCCTCAAACGCAATACAATGTCTGTTTTCAAGTGGATGCTCCACAATTGCTGACTTTTCGGGATAACGGATTTAGAAAATATCGTTCATGCAAAACACAACTAACCCTTCACTCACACGAAGTGACCAGTTCTATCGACAAGGGTTCGCATATCGATTCCGTAAATCTTGATTTGCAGAAGGCTTTCGACACCGTACCTGACAGACGGCTTTTAATCAAATTGCTTGGCTATGGTACATCGCCCCAAATTTGCGACTGGATAGGGGATTTTCTGTCAGAGAGGACACAGTTTGTAGTAATCGATGGTAAAGCATCGACTAAAACAGAGGTGATATTCGGCGTTCCACAGGGCAGTGTTATTGGTCATCTGCTGTTTCTTATTTACATAAACGATTTGGGTAAAAATCTAAGCAGCAGATGACGCCGTCAGTTACCGTTTAGTAAAATCATCTGAAGTTCAAAACCAACTGCAGAACGATCTAAATAAGATATCACTATGGTGTAAAAATTGGCGCTGGCCGCAGTGGTCGAGGGGACTGAGGCGCTCCAGTCACGGTCTGCACGGCCACTACGGTCGGGGTTCGAATCTCCCCTCGGGCATGGATATTTGTGCCGTCCTTAGTATAAGGTAGTTGATAAGTAGTTTGTAAGTTTAGGGATTGATGACCCCGTAGTTAAGTCCCATGAGCTTAACAAACATTTGAACATTTGTAAAAATTGGCAATTGACTCTAAATAATGCGAAGTGTGAAGTCGTCCACATGAGTACGAAAAGAAATCCGTTAAACTTTTTTTACAAGATAAATCAATCAAACGTGAAAACCGTAAACTTCACGAAATAAAAATATAGGAATTATTGCTTCAGACTTAAACTGGGAAGAATACGTAGATAATGTCGTGGGAAAGGCGAATCAGAGACTGCGTTTTATTGGCAGAACCGTTACAAGATGCAAAAGAACTACTAAAAGAAATTGCATACACTACGCTTGTCCGTCCTTTCTTGGAGTATTGCTGCCCAGTGTGGGATCCTTATCAGGTGCGTTTGACGGAGGACATCGAAAGAGTTCAAAGAAGGGCAACTCGTTTTGTGTTGTCACGATACAGGGGAGACAGCGTTACGGATATGATACAGGATCTGGGATGGGAATCATTAGAACAACGGCGCTTATCGCTGCTGCGTGGGCTACTTACTAAACTCCAGTCGCCAACATTTTACTCCGAATGCGAAAATATATTGTTGAGTCCCACTTACATAGGTAGAAACGATCATCAGAATAAAATACGTGAAATCAGAGCTCGAACGAAGAAATTCAGGTGTTCTTTCATCTCGCGCGCTATTCGAGAATGGAATGGGAGATTAATGGTATAAAGGTGGTTCGATGAACCCTCTGCCAGGCACTTCAATGAAATTTGCAGAGTATCCCATGTAGATGTAAAAAAGCCGAATTATTTTATAGTGTGCGTCATGTAAGAAGGGTCCTACGCGCGTAGAGGCGGTGCGATAGGGGAAGCGTGGAGGGGAGGAGCTACGGCCGAGCGACAACAGGGGCGAAACATTGCGTAACTCAAGGCCAGCCACGCGCCAATTCAATGAACGTTATTGGCTGCCAGTGCGGTAATGGAGGGGATGCGCAGAGCGGCTGAAAACTGGGCCGCCTTCCTACATGCCGCGGACTATAGGTCAGTCTGCCGATGACAATACTTCAGAACCTAGATACCTCAACTGATCCCATAACTGTTATGACCAGTGAGTGTTGTCGTGTCCCTGGTACACACCTGACAACAATTTTAACAGGCATAGTCCTAGCACATGTCCTGATCTTCAATATAGAGTTGAAGAGTTTTTGAGTAGTGAAGTCAGAACATTGACAACAAAGTGGTTTTCTGTTTTGTGCTTCCCTTAGCCTACCTTTGTAGTGGAGATGAGAGGGAGGGAAACTTCTGGGCGGCTAAGGGGAGTGATTTAGTTGCAACTGCGATTCTTTTTGACAAGTGAGGAGTAGTAATAACGGGAATGAAGTATTGTATTGAAGTACTGTTACAGTTAGGGCTGCTTTAAACTAATTTATTGGATATAATACACAAATTATGTGAGGTGTCAGAACCTTTCCCTTTATATCTACTTTTACTCTGCAGATTCAGTCAGATTCTCAAAATGCTTCTTTACTATTCTTTGTCATTCAACCTCGGAACGACTGTCCGCTTTTTTCAGGAGCCAAGTTCTGCACCTTGACTTAGTCCCAATTAAAAACGAAATCTACTTGTAGTCTATTTGAGACAAAGATCAATTATCTCTGTTCAATTATATGTTTTTGACGACGTCACAGCGTTCATTTTTAATGAAATAAATCGCAATTTGCGATCACTTATGACTTCACTGCACTAGCTTTAGATGTAATACCAATGTGTGGCGAATGAAAATTTGTGCCCGGCGGGGATTCGAACACGGGATCTCCTGCTTACTAGGCAGACGCGTTGACCACTACGCCACCGAGAACACAGTGGCCAACCCGACTGCAGAGGACTCTTCCGTTCACGTTTCCCGCCACACTAAACCTAGTCACAGCAGATCGCAAATTGCGATTTATTTCATTCATTCTACACTATAACTTCGTCAAAATTATATAATTGTATACAAGCCGAGGCTGGGTTCCTGACGACAAGTAACTGTGTCTCGAAACCTCATGGTCTGTTCTCCATGATGCGGGAATACGGTATTGTGGCTGCAAGCATTACAGAATTAAGAGGCTGTGGTAATAGGAAGTAGACAGTGTGGCGAATGGAGATTTGGGTGTGGCGGGAGACGTGCAGGGAAGAGTCCTCTGCAGTCGGGCTGGTCACTGTGTCCTCGGTGGCGGAGTGGTCAACGCGTCTGCCTAGTAAGCAGGAGATCCCGGGTTCGATTTCCGGCCGGGCACAAATTTTCATTAGCTGCACAGTGGTATTACACCTAAACCTAGTACAGTGAAGCCATAAGTGATCGCAAATTGGGATTTATTTCATTATCTCTGTTCAAGACTAGACCAATGGAAATTACAAATTCTACTCTACGCCACTGTTTTCTCTAGTGCCAACTGGAGTCCTACAGTCTTCTCGTAATTAGAATTTATCTGTCCATTATTAGCGACTACTACTGTCGGCGAACTGCGTCGTTGTTAGCTTATTTGCCACACTCTCAAAGACCTCCTCCATGAGGTCAGTGAGAGCTATGCTCAGCCAAGACACCTAACTTAATCTCCAGGACCTAGATCATCAAGTAAGTGAGATCTGTGCTCGGGAGAGTGACTCCAGTACACACCGCTTCTGAAGCTCTGGCGTGTGCCTTTTATACCCGATTTCAAGACTTCCTTTGCAAACGTTCCCCTCCTTCTCCTTCTTTGATGTAAATATACTAGAATGTTCTGGATTGCCTAGTTACATACCTATTTCGTGCCGGCCCGTGCCCATGTCTGAGTTGCAGATAACAACTGGTCATTCGCTTACACATATTTACTTGCCCTATGGCTCTTCTGATAACGTGTCGTCTCGTTGGCGTCAACTGCCTACTGATTCCTGACTAAATAATTCTATCAAGAAATGTCCATTTTTCTAAATGTCCCTTTTGTTGCTCCGGATTGTATACCCATTAGATCTCTATCTGATTATGCAAAAGAGATAGCTCCTTACTTAACAGCCATATTCAACCGCTCTCTCATAGAAGGATCTGTACCAAAAGATTCGAAAGTTGCACAGGTCACACCTATATTCTAGAAAAACAGTAGGAGTAACACACTAAAATACAGTTTTATTTCATTGACATCAATTTGCAGCAGGGTTTTGGAACATATCCTGCATTCAAATATTATGAATTATCTAGAACAGAATGATCTATTGACCCAAGTTCAACACAGATTTAGAAAATATCGTTCATGCGAAACACAACTAGCTCTTTATTCACACGAAGTGATGGGTGCTATCGACAAGGGTTCGCAAATCGATTCCGTATTTCTTGATTTCCAGAAGGCTTTGACACCGTACCTCACAAACGGCTTTTAATCAAATTGCGTGGCTATGGTATATCGCCCCAAATTTGCGACTGCATAGGGGATTTTCTGTCAGAGAGGACACAGTTCATAGTAATCGATGGTAAGGCATCGACTAAATCAGAAGTGATATCGGGCGTTCCACAGGGTAGTGTTATTGGTCCTCTGATGTTCCTTATTTACATAAACGATTTAGGGGAAAATCTAAGTAGTTCTCTTAGGTTGTCTGCAGATGTCGCCGTCATTTACCGTCTAGTAAAATCATCTGAAGACCAAACCAACTGCAGAACGATCTGAATAAGATATCCCTATGGTGTAAAAATTGGCAATTGATTCTAAATAATGAGAAGTGTGAAGTCGTCCACACGAGTACTAAAAGAAATCTGTTAAACTTTGTTTACAAGATAAATCAATCAAAAGTGAAGGCCGTAAACTCCACAAAGTACCTAGGAATTACTATCACTTCAGACTTAATTGGAAAGAACACGTAGATAATGTCGTGGGAAAGGCGAATCAGAGACTGCGTTTTATTGGCAGAACCCTTAAAAGATGCAACAGAACTACTAAAGAAACTGCATACATTACGCTTGTCCGTCCTTTTTTGGAGTATTGCAGCCCAGTGTGGGATCTTTAACAGGTGGGTCTGACGGAGGACATCGAAAGAGTCCAAAGAAGGGCAGCTCGTTTCGTATTGCTGCAATACAGCGGAGACAGCGTTGCGGAAATGATACGGGATCTGGGATGGGAATCATTACAACAACGGCGCTTATCGCTGCGGCGTGGGCTACATACGAAACTCTAATCGCCAACATTCTCCTCCGAATGCGAAAATATATTGTTGACTCCCACTTACATAGGTTGAAAAGATCATCAGCATAAAATACGAGAAATCAGAGCTCGGACGGAGATATTCAGGTGTTCTTTCATCTCGCGCGCTATTCGAGAATGGAATGGGAGATAAATAGTATAACGGTGGTTCGATGAACCCTCTGACAGGCTCTTAAATGTGATTTGCAGAGTAGCCCATGTAGATGTAAAGACGCCGAACTATTTTATAGCGTGCGTTATGTAAGAAGGCGCTTCATCTCATAGAGAAAACCCTAAATACTTGGGCGTTACTTTAGACCGAGCTTTGACATTTAAACAACATTGCCTTGATACCAGACTGAAAGTTTGTGGTCGAAATAACATTCTGAGACGACTAACGGGTTCGACTTGGGGCGCAAGACCAAAAGTTGTAAGAACGTCAGACCTATCTCTAGCCTACGCCGCTGGCGAATACGCTGGCCCAGTTTGGTGCAGGTCAGCACACGCCAAACAAGTCGACGCCGCCCTCAGTGAATCTGCCAGAATAGGTACGGGATGTTTGCAGCCAACCCCTGCAAATAAAATCTGTCATCTTGCCGGTATTGCACCTCCAGGAATTCGAAGAGAACAAGCAGCATATGAAGAGAGACAAAAATCTATAGTCTCCAAGTGGCACCCACTCCATGGGATGGAGCCAGCAGCGTAGAGGTTTAAATCTAGAAACAGTTTTCTGACATCAACTGAGAAGGGGAGTGACTACAGAACAACGGCAGAACGCTGCAAGGATGCGGAAACACACCCGTGGATTTACCCTCTGAAGCCTTAGCTGCTGGACACAACGAAAGATGGACAACGTTGAAGTCTTTGAATCGATTGTGGAGTGGCATAGCAAGGTCTAAAGTAAACCTAAGCAAATGGGGCTATCAAAATGATTCCACCCTCTGTGATTGTGGAGCCTGTGGTGTCGAACAAGTCTAAAGTGCGCGCTACCTACTTTCGCCGCGCGCCGCCATGCACGCACGGCGCGGCGTTCTTACGACGTCAGCCACGAGCGCCCTCTGCTACAACTCCGCTCGTGGCCACCACTGAATGACATCGTTCACTTGGGACTGAGATAGGAACCAGTTAGCACTTCGGGATCAGATAGGCACCAGTGAAGACTTGGCTATCGGATAGGCACTAGGACTCCCAGTAGGCAGGCCTCTATCAACTATGTATCAGCGTTCTGCAGTACTGAGCTATGTAAAAGTATTACTAAGTCTCTAAGACATATATATCTCGTTCTAATTTACTCTAGTGTTTTTTAGTTTCTGCTGTCCCACTGGCTGGTCACCTCCTACCTGCACAAGCGTGTATCCTTTATTCCTGTGTCGGTCTTTCTACTTGGCCATCGACACCTACGACGGAAACGAGACACAAAAGCGGCGACGAGGCTGGGACACAAAAGAGCCATTCAAACAACTACCCATATGTATAACTGCCCGCTCAGTCCCTCACACTGTACCTCTGAGGAGTTAACGTCGGCACAACCAAACGCTATTGACGTAATCCAAAAGTCAACACAGTTTCAGCCGACCAGTTGCATAAAAATGGTTTACATGCATAAATCTTGACCTAGGTTTCGGCAAAAGTAATTTTGCCTTCTTCAGAAGTAATTACCTAATAAAGTACACAAATCATCTGAATCTGATGACTAATAAAATACACAAATCATCTGAATCTGATGACAGTACTTCAGAACCTACACACCTCAACTGATCCCATAAGCCGGCCGCGGTGGCCGAGGGGATTGAGGCGCTCCAGTCACGGTCTGCACGGCCACTACGGTCGGGGGTTCGAATCCCCCCTTGGGCATGGATATTTGTGCCGTCCTTAGTTGTTGCTAGTTCATAAGTAGTTTCTAAGTTTAGGGACTGATGACCCCGTAGTTCAATCCCATAAGCTCTACAGACATTTGAACATTTGATCCCATAATTTTTTTGACGTAGCCCTCTTTTGGGCTACGAATGTGTAGAAACCTTTCTTTACATCTGCATAATTTTCCTTTTTCAATTAATATGTAGGTATTTCAGGATGTCTATGACACGAATAAAAAAAAAAAAAAAAAAAAAAAAAAAAAAAAAAGCGCATAGAGGGGGAGCGATAGGTGAAGCGTGAAGGGGAGGAGCTACGGCCGAGCGACAACAGTGGAGAAACATTGCGTAACTCAAGACCAGCCACGCGGTCTACAGATTAAACATTACTGGCTGTAATTATGGTAACGGAGTGGGATGCGCAGAACGCCTGAAAACTGGACCGCCTTCCTACGTGACGCCGACTATAGGTCAGTCTGCCAATGACAGTACTTCACAACCTAGATACCTCAACTGATGCTATAATTGTTTTGACCAGTCTGTACCTGGGAGTATATATATGACGCACCGGGCCCGATGGGTACAAAATAGACGCGAAAGCACTTAGCATTCAGTGAATTTCGCCATTCTGGCGATTTCAGGCGGTACGCTGATGCGCCGCTCTTACCCCTAATGGCAGCAATTGTTTTAAAGCAGTGAGGGCGGAGCACACAATGGGACGCAGCCGGCTGGGTGATGGCGCCTGCCGGGTTATTAATCTGCCAGGTGGGAGGCTAATGGAAGCTGTGCCGGCCGGGCCTCTCCCTAAAGCCGGGATGGCCGCCTAAACCGCAGCGGGAACCGCCTTTATCGGTTTCCGATGCGCTACAGAAGGGCGCGAGGGGAGGCGTATCGGTTTGGGCCGCAGTGTCTCTAGAAAAGGAAACCAAAAGACTTGGAAAAAATACACAAACGAAATTCACCAGACATATCTACATTTCCGTATACACTCCTGGAAAATGAAAAACAATCCTTGAATTCATCGACCCATTGGAAGGACATTTTATTGACACATTGTTGAGGATGTATACAACACACGATCACACAGACTTGAACCATACACATGTGAGTACGGTCACCAGAGCGTTAGGAATGGGGCGGAGTATGGCGATTGGGGGGGGGGGGGACCGCCTCAGCCCTCTCGTCTTGGGGGGCCTCCAAATACCTCAAGCCGTCGCGGTGGCCGAGGGGACTGAGGCGCTCCAGTTACGGTCTGCACGGCCACTACGGTCGGGGGTTCGAATCCCCCTCGGGCATGAATATTTGTGCCGTCCTTAGAATAAGGTAGTTGATAAGTAGTTTGTACATTTAGGGGCTGATGACCCCGTAGTTAAGTCCCATAGACTATACAAACATTTGAAATACCACAAAACCACTTTTTTTTTTTTCAGCGCACTTGGCCTCTCGTTCTGGGGCGTCCAAATCTCGGAAGCAATTTTTCCCGTTCTTCGCGTCCTGGGGTGCCACCAAATCTCAAAACATTCTTTTTTATAGTAATACACAGGGCCGCTGAGAGCCGGCACTGGGCCCGGGACAGGAAGCAAGATCGGGCCCTAACTCCAACTATAGCAGTCATTTGTGTTTAAAGAAGGTTTTACGTTTTATAATCCTTTATTTCCGATTGTCGCAAATTCCTATCATGCCATTGTAACCTTTATATGTGGACAATAAGTATGTTCGAGAGCCAGGGCCGACTGAAGCAGTGATTGTGACGTGTGCTGCCATTAACTGAACGTTGACTATACTTTTCTTTTCGGCTTATCACTCCAGACTTGTGTTTATACTCCATAATGTTAACACATCTAACTTACACTCTTGCACACTAAACTTACATTGGTCAAAAGCATGTGAAACAGATGACTGCAACTGAAACGAACACAAAGTCATCCAGGTGAGTGTAAAGCACTCAATACAGGAAACAAATTAATCTGCCTTCTTCTTGCACCAAACCTGTCAATTTTTAATCAGTGCCCAGACAAGTTCAATGACAGAATGAAACTTTCACTCTGCAGCGGAGTGTGCGCTGATATGAAACTTCCTGGCAGATTAAAATTGAGTGCCGGAACCGGGACCCGAACCTGGGACCTTTGCCTTTCGCGGACAAGCGCTCTACCGACTGAGATATCCCGACACGACTGACGATGCCGCCTCACAACTTTACTTCCGCCAGTTCCTCGCCTCCTACTTTCCAAACTTCACAGAAGCTCTCCTGCGAAACATGCAAGACTAGCACTCTTGGAACAAAGAATATGGTGGAGTCATGGCTTAGCCACAGCCTAAGGGATGTTTCCAGAATGAAACTTTCACTCTGCAGCGGAGTGTGCGCTGATATGAAACTTCCTGCCATTTTAAAATTTGAAACTTTCATATCAGCGCACGCTCTGCTGCAGAGTGAAAGTTTCATTCTGGAAACATACCTTAGGCTGTGGCTAAGCCATGTCTCCACCATATCCTTTCTTCCAGGAGTGCTAGTCTTGCATGGTTCGCAGGAGAGCTTCTGTGAAGTTTGGAAAGTAGGAGGCGAGGTACTGGCGGAAGTAAAGTTGTGAGGCGGCATCGTCATTCGTGTCGGGATAGCATCGTTGGTAGTGCGCTTGCCCGCGAAACGAGAAGGTCCCAGGTTCGAGTCCCGATTCCGGCACACAATTTTAATCTGCCAGGAAGTTTCAAGCTCAATGACATTCATTTCAGAGTGATATAGACATATGATGGCATTCTTAAAATTGTTTTGTTTACTGAACTTGCCATAGCATCCACAGCATACGCATTATAAGCTGCTTTATTTACGAAAGCATTTCCCGCTTCAACATATTTTCCATTTGATTTTTTTCCTTTCAAGATCAGTCTTTATGTGTCTATTTCAAGGTGAGAAGAACTTGATTTACGGATGAGGAACACCACCGCGCAATACTCACACGACGCTAGAAACGCTGAGCATTATTGCGCTAATACCGCACCTACCGTATCTGTCACTTTGGAGCGTTCATGCAGTTGGACGGCCCGCTCAGTGAACACGTTGTTTTATTCGTTCGTACAACAGCCAATCTAAAACTGAATTGCCACGTGGAACTTTATGTTAGTGGGACTATAACACAAAATCGCTTACTTTACAACACAGACATGTTGTCATCTACAGATAAGTGATAAATGTTCCCAACTATGAAGGTATTCCAAAACTCAATATGTTACAAAATTTATTTTACAACAGTTGTCTGATATTCGCCAGTTTCGAAACCTCGTCCCTCACGAGGTCCGGGCCCCGGGGATATTGTCCCCACTGTCCCCTCCTCTTTACGGCCCTGCAAGTGGACAGAGGGCCTTATTTTGTTCTGCCACCATTCTGGGCCTCCGATAGCCTTAGTCCGCCACTGTGTATATCCTCATTTCGCAGAAATACAAGCAGTAATTTTCCCATGGAGACGATCGTAGAGGTACCGATTGTAGTCTTGCGGAATGGCTGCCATGCAGTTTCCACTTGGCGCCTCAGTTGGGCCACATTTCGAGTGGCTCATGCAGACCGCCCAACATGACGTTTCATCCGTTCCCAAACATGCTCAATGGGGGACAGATCTTGGGATAACGATGGGCGAGGTAGTTGACGTACACCTAGAAGAGCACGTACGGGATACGCGTGGACGTGCATTGGAAAAGCATATCGCCTTCTTGGTGTATGAACGGTGGCAAGACGGGTTGAATAGTGATTTCAGCGTACCGTGCACTGTTCAGTTTTCCCCAGACTATCACCAGAGAACGGATAGTGAAGGATATGACTTCCCACACCATGATGCCAGGTCTCGGCCCGTTTGCCGCTGTCGCGTACACTCCAGATCTTCGCACTCCCCTGCACGACACCACACTCGAGTACCAGCATCATTGGCATCGACGTAGCAGCGACTTTCATCACTGAAGAAGACACATGTCCATTCGTCCCTTCACAAGCGCCTACCAAGACAACATTGGAGGCGGGCTGAACGATGTTGGGGCGTGAGCGGAAGATACTCTAACGACACACATGATGGTGCATCATTATGTGAGGAGCCATGTCCTACACTGTTCATTCTCCTCCTCGTATTCATGAGTATGGTGGTTCAAATCCACCTACGGCCATCCAGATTTAGGTTCTCCATGATTTCCCTAAATCACTCCAGGCAAATGCCGGGATGGTTCCTTTCAAAGGACACGGCCGATTTCCTTCTCCCATCCTAACTCAAAATTCCGAACGTGAGCTCCGTGTCTAATGACCACGCTGTCGACGGGATATTAAACACTAAGATCCCTTCCTTCTTTCCATTTTTCTCCAGTGATCGTCTAGAGAACATTGAACAGTGCACAGTACACTGAAACCATCATTCAACCTGTCTTGCTATCACTTGTAACGTACCTGCTACTAACTCATAACTTCCATAAGCTGAAGATAAATAAATGTTTATGAACACATAGAGGACATACAGACAAACATTTATTTTTATACATATACATAATGAGGTGACTGAAACCGACTGCTCTCGACTTAAATAACAACAGTTAAGTGATTTTTTATAGAAATTCATAACTGTATTCTTAGGCACAGTTAAAAACTATGAGTACCACATCCAAGTATTCTCAAGGCTTCCTATTCGGTGCTGTGATCCAAGAAAGTCCCCGTGTGGAAAAAATAAATAAAATGCTTTAGTGGGGAATAATACAACAATTTTGTTTCGCCATATAGTAGTTCATTATTAGCAATTATTACATCTTGTGGATATGTATGCTTAGATCTGGATGCGACAGTTGTTAATAGGATAATAGTACCTGTGAGAACCAGGTCAGAAAGTCTGGAAGGACTAATACAAAAATTCCTTAAAATGAACTGCCTTACAGTAATTGACATGAGAAGTTCCTACTGGAAAATTAGCTGTTTCTGAAGAATCCATACAGTATACTGCATTCATTTTAGACGATAGCCTCAAACCACATTTGAAGAAATTGGTCAAGAACTTATCGAGATATTTGGTACATACATTACCGATTTGTATATCAAGTATATATATAGCTCAAAACAATTACGGGATCTAGTGAGATACCATACACATTGTACATATGGTAACGTATTTTAGTCATATATTGGTTACAACTGTAATTTGTGTGTTATACAAAAGGTGCATATAAGATGAACATTAACAAGAGCAAAACTAGGGTAATGGAGTGCAGTCTAAGAAAACGAGGTGATTCTGAAGGAATTAGATTAGGTAACGAAACAATAAAGGAGGTAGATGAGTTTTGTTACTTGGGCAGCAAAATAACAAATGATGGTCGCAGTACAGAGGATATAAAATGCAGAATGGCAATGGGAAGAAAAGCGTTCTTGAAAAAAAGAAAACTGGTAACATCGAATATTAACCAATGTGTAAGGAAGTCCTTTCTGATGGCATTTTTGTGGAGTGTTGCCTTGTATGGGAGTGAAACATGGACAATAAACAGTGCGGACAGGAAGAGGATTGAGGTTTTTGAAATGTGGTGCTACAGAAGAATGATGAATATTAGGTGGGTAGATCGCGTAACTAAAGAGAAGGTACTGAAAAGAATTGGGGAGAAAAGGATTTTCTGACATACCTTGACTAAAAGAAGGGATCGTTTGGTAGGTCACATTCTTAGACATCAAGGAATTGTGAATTTAGCGTCGGAGGGAAGTGTGTTGGGTAAAAACCGCAGAGGAAGACCAAGAGATGGATACAGTAAGCAGATTGAGACAGATGTAGGTTGCCGTTCTTATGTGGAGTTGAAGAGGGTTGCTCAGGATAGTGTATTGTGGAGAGCTGGATCAAACCAGTCTGAGGACTGAAGGCCACAACAACAACAGTTCGATATTTTGCTATCTGAACTCTACACTTGAGGTTTACATGGCGTTTATTTAGAGCGAGGCGCCATGGGGCTACCATCATAGTGGAAAACTCATTCTCATTGCCCACTCATATGAGGTGTGATCACCTGGGACGGCCAGTACTGTTGCACACCTATGTGGCATGGACAGTATGAGGTTCCAATCGGCTCTTGAGGGATATTTGGCCATTCTTCCAAGAGTACTATATCCGGCTATGCAACCATTGTGGGAGGTGCTGGTCTGACTGCAATGTGTCTGCCAAGTGAATTCCAGACATGGTCAACTGGGCTTAAGTCTGGTGATCAAGTTGGCCATTCCGTTGATTCAATTCCCTCAGCTTCAAGCATGTTGTCCACCAGTACAGCTCTGTGGGGATGAGAGTGTTATCGCTCACCAGAAGGAACCCATATCCTATGGTACAAGCGTAGGGCACAACAAAAGTTCGGAGGATCTCGTCTCTATGCCTCGGACCAGTCAAGGCGCCATTCTGAAGGATGTAGATGTTAGTACGCCCGCTAATACTGATTCATGCCCACACCATTCGTCCACCACGAATGTGATGATGTTTCCTGCACATAAGCACGATTGTTCAGTTTCACATTCTCTCCTGATGAGGGAACGACGATCATCCGGCTGAACACAAAATCTTGTCTCACCTGTGAACAGAACCCGGCGCCATTCGCCAATCCTAATGTTCCTCTGCCCAGATTCTGCGGGTTAATTGGTGTCGTGGTTTTCCTGGGACTCGCACCATAGCCCTCCGTGCGTAGGGACCACATTTTCGAAGGCGTTTCGGACTGTGTGTGTTGGTATAGCGCGTCCTGTAGCCGCTTACGCTTACTCTCTCTCGCGCACACACACACACACACGCACACACACAGCCGCGCGCGCGCGCAATATAGAACACTAAGAAACAAACACCAAACCAAAGATAACCCTCGATAAAGAGCTTGCATATTGGTAAAACATTGACCTCGTCACTTAACAGCCCATAATACATAAGATACGTTCGAAAACATCAACATATCAACAAGCAAATATTGTTGTGCCAACACAACCAAACAACAAACACACACACACACACACACATACACACATACATATATATGTATTTCAGGAGATATAACGTCATAAACAACAGGAGTTGCAAGAAACTGCTATATAATGCGACAAGATTTTATGAATGCAGTACAACTTTAAAAATAATTTCAAACCTTTATTAAACTACTCTCGCTGACAACCATAGCAGAAATATGAAAGGAAAAAAGTTCCTCACTTACAGCTTTTACCCTGTTCGTGGACTGAAACTACGGCATTCGGTATGACGTCATAATTTATAATTTCTACACTACAAATTGTAGCCGCAGGAAATTTTACAGACAGTATAAACACATATATTTGAATGTACCTTCTAAAATGTATCACAGTACGACACGTAGTTCATGAGATATAAGTACAGAAACAGTAACGTTCATGAAAAACTGCCCCATCATGCAGCAAGTTATAATCTATTACTTCTTTACTACTAATTGTATTCCCAAGAGATTTTACAGAGATACAGCACTTATACAAATGAAAATATACCTGAAAAATTATACAACATATAATTCAATAAATATGAGATGGAACGAATTAAATATGTCATTTGTTTCTTGACTACTATCTTTCTTTGTTTGGATACTGCGCTTATAATTTTGTACATTATGCAAGACAGCGTTATTTCTTATATATTCTCCGATAAATATAGCATGATTTTAGAAAAAAGGAGATGGACAGTGAGAGAAGGGATATGAGAAGCACTAATTCAAGACAGGAATAAATAAATATCCGGGCAACGCCGGGTTTTGAGCTAGTGAATGTATCTAATGTATATACAATATATTTGTCAAATATCAAATCACTATCTAATTTTATATTTTCATTTATCTATGCGAGCATGTAAATATTTAAGAATTATTTCCATAAATATGCATAACAAATTTTTGTTGCTGATATACATGAAATCTGCACTATGTTACAAATAAAAATGAAATGTAAAAATAAATCTGTCACCTAAAATGCTGAAAAGGCCATTTAAGCCCTCAGGGAGAGGAACGAAATGTGCTGGAGGATGCGTTGCAGCCGAGTTGCATTCAGCCTCCTGTCACGACTGGCTGTTCGTTCGAGATATCGGTCATCTCTTGCTGATGATACTTGTGGACGAGCTTAGCCATGCCTTCCTTTAACAGTACCTGCTGTTTGAAATAGCTTCCAGATTCTGGAAATTATGCTTTGGGACACTCCAGTAGCTGCAGTTTTGTGTCTGTCCTGCTTTCAACCTTCCTATTGGTCTCCAAGCCATAGCTTTAGGTAAGTCACGTTGTTGCATTGCACTGCCTGCTCACTACACAAACTGAACACAACTGCTGGTGTAATTCGTTTGGCAGAGTAAACACAAGTCAACACTCTGCAGCAACTTTCTGTTATTACCACAAACTCGGTTGCTGTAATATTTTTGTCTCAAAAAAAAAAGACGTTGAACCATTTTAGTATATAGCCCATGTCTATCTGAATATTTATTAGAGCATTGATTTTCAGTAAATCAGTCAAGAACGTCTCGAGAGTTTTGCTAAAAAATTTTATACATTAAATATGTATTTATATATTGTATGTATTAGAGAATTATAAAGCCTACATTGGTCTCAATGTTAGAGTACCATGTAAAAGTCGCAACTAAAATGGTTAGAGATTTTGGGTGACAACATTAATTAATAATTATGTATAGTACTATAGCAGAAACAAATTTATATTTATGTCAATAGGTATTTTAAAAAGCTGTAGCTCATGTCCACCCGAAATTTATTAACACATCTTGTAAAAATTTGTAGTAAATCGTCAAGAACTTTTCTACAATATATATATATATATATATGTGTGTGTGTGTGTGTGTGTGTGTGTGTGTGTGTGTGTGATGTCTGACTGAATGTTTATTAGAGAATTGTCTAAATCTTTGTAGTATATCAATCAAGAACTTTTCGAGGTATATGATAACAAATGTTAAGCAACGACTTGTCTACATAATAGTACATAAGCCGAATTGATTGACTATCACTTTTTTAATCTGCACCATTCTTTTATTCTAGATTTTGTTATGCGCCTCTGATTGAACAGAGGTCTCAGTAAACATATGCTGAGTGAATTTGAACTGTATTATAACCAAGAAATCACATATCAGGAAGAACCAGACATTTCAATCCTGTAAGTCGTCTTGTATGATTTTTGAGAGATTCGATTTGCCAGCAGGACAAGTAAGTGTATGACGACACTTTTAAGAACACTCATTAATTCATATAACAAATTATATTTTTGCAGTAATAGAACCTGGTAAATTGCCCTCGAATGCGAGAGAGACCAGGGTATCGTCAGGAGTGCACCAGCCGGCCGCGGTGGCCGAGGGGGCTGCGGCGCGCCAGTCACGATCTGCACGGCCACTACGGTCGTAGGTTCGAATCCCCCCCCCCCCCTCTCGGGCATTGAAATTTGTGCCGTCCTTAGTATTAGCTAGTTCATAAGTAGTTTGTAAGTTTAGGGACTGATGACCCGTAAGCTCTCCCATAAGCTCTACAAACATTTCAACATTTGAACAGCCCTGCAGAAAGCATCGATCGTACGAAAACCAGCTTTCCCCTTTTCTCTAATGACACCTTGCGTGCGATGGATAAAGGGCAACAGGGAGACTGCGTATTTCTCGATTTTCGAAAGGCGTTCGACACGGTGCCGCAGTGCAGACTGCTAACGAAGGTACGAAATGTGGAATAAGTACTTAATACTACAACTACATCTACATACATACTCCACAATCCACCGTAAGGTGCGTGGCGGAGGGTACACTGTACCACTACTAGGCATTTCCTTTTCTATTCCACTCCCAAATACAACGAGGAAGAAAAGAATGCCTATATGGTACCCTACGAGCCATAATTTCTCTTATCTTGTCTTTGTGATCACTACGCGAAATGTGAGTAGGCGGCAGCAAGATCGTACTACACTCAGCTTCAAATTCACGAAAACAACGTCGTCTTTCCTCCAGCGATCCTCAATTGAGTTGCAGGAGCATTTCCGTGAAACTCGCGCATTGGTCGAAAATACCAGTAACAAACCTAGCTGCTCGCCTCTGAACTGCTTCTATGTCTTCCTTTAAACTGATCTGCTGCGGGTGCCAAACACTTGAGCAATACTCAAGACGTGGTCGTACAAGCGTTTTATACGCTGTCTCCTTTATAGATGAAGTACATCTTCCCAAAATTCTCCCAATAAACCGAAGTCGGCTTCCGCCTTACAACTGCCCTTACATGTTCGTCCCATTTCATATCGCTCCGCAATGTAATGCCTAGATATTTCAACGACGCGACTGCATCAAGAAGCTCATTACTAATGCTGTATTCGAACATTATGGAATAATTTTTCCTACTCATTCGTCACCTTACATTTTTCTACATTTAGAGCTAGCTGCCATTCTTCACTTTAACTAGAAATTTTGTCTAAGTCATCCTGTATGCTATTACAGTCAGTTAAAGACGACACCCTCCCATATACCACAGCATCATCATCAAACAGCCGCAAATTACAAGTTACTCTGTCCATCAGATCATTTATATAGATAGAAAATAATAGCGGTCCTATCACACTCCCCTGGGGCACGCCTAAAGATACACTCGTCTCTGATGAACACTCGCCGTCGAGAACAACGTTCTGCTTTCTATTACTTAGGATGTCTTCTAGCCAGTCACAAATCTGTGAACCTATTCCACATGCTTATATCTTTCTTTGCAGTCTGCAGTGTGGCACCGCGTCAGATGCCTTTTTGAACTCGAGAAAAACACAATCCGCCTGTTGCCCTTCATCCATGACTCGCAAGATGTCATGTGAAAAAAGAGCAAGCTGAGATTCACATGAACGATGATTCCTAAATTCGTGCCGATTCACAGAAAGCTTATCCGTCTCAAGGAAGTTTACTATATTCGAACTGAGAATATGCTCTAAATTTCTACAGGGAAACTGATGTCAACGATATTGGTCTGTAATTATGTGGCTCTGTTCTTTTACCTTTCTTATAAACGGGAGTTACCTGTGCTTTTTTCCAATCACTAGGAACTTTGCGCTGAATTAAACATTCGCGATAAATCCAAGTTAAGGGCCAATGCCGCTGAATACTCTTTGTCAAACCGAACTGGTATTCCATCCGGACCAGGAGACTTTTTCGTATTTAGCTCTCTCAGCTGTTTCTCTACACCGGAAATACCTATTAGTATGTCCTCCATTTTGGAATTAGTGCGTTGATCAAATGTTGGTACATCTGCACGGTCCTCCTGTGTGAAAGATTTCTTAAAGGTTAAATTTAGAACTTCAGCCTTCCGTTTGTTGTCTTCTATTACTGCTCCGGAATGATCAACGAGTGGCTGGATATTGGGCTTTGACCCGCTTATCGATTTTACGTTGGATAAGAATTTTTTCGGGTTCTCGGAAAGATCTTTTGCTAAGGTATGGCTGTGGTAATTTTTGTATGCTTCGCGCGTCGATCTTTTTATATACGAACGAATTGCTACTAACGTTTGCCTATCATTATTTGCGTGTTCTTCTTTGAACCGAGAGTGCAACAGTTTTTGCTTTCTCAGTAGCTTTCTAATATTATTATTATACCACGGTGGACCTTTTCCATCCTTAATCGAATTCAGTTTGCTGATCCTTATACTATATACTATAAATTATTTAATAGTGTCATTTATGCTTATGCGTTTCTTGCAATCAGTTGACTGAATGTTAATTATTTCAAAGAATAGATTTTCCCTCCTAGATTACTAATGTACGTAGTTGACGTTACATCCTATGATGAGAAACTAAATAATCTGACTCTTCCAAATCAGGCATTGGTAATAGCTGACTTCTGCCTCGTCACTAACTGCTGACTGTTTGCTAAATTCAAATAAACTGTTATTTGCAAAATATGCAATATAATGCTTGTATCAAATTTGATGGAGTGTGTACTTAAAAAGAACCACTTAATAATTATTGTAAAAATCTAATCTTTTTGCTTGATGTTAGGCAGATGCTCATCCACATCAGTAATAATAAGTAGGAACGGAAGTAAAATGATATATTGAACTAACCTAAATTAGAGGCTAGTTATTCATCTTTCGTCTCCTTCATGCTTTGTATTATGTGATACCACAGTTTGTTCTTTCTTAAGTTTCCTCCCAATCACTGAACTGCAATATCATTAATTTCATAATTTTCTATGAAATATTTTGTTCAACAAACTCAAATACTTTTCACAGGTCATCAGCTGGTAATATGTTAATTTTTTTAGGTTTGAGGTATATACTAATTGTATCTGTGGAATACTTGTATGACCAAATGTGATAGAGTACACTTCAACACCAAACGCTCCCATCAAGCTGCCTAAACTTCATGTAGCTACAATAGGTATTCAAAGCAAGCTCATGAGTGTTACGCAAATGATGAAACATGTAACTGACCTCTTAAGCTGTCGCTAGTTCTCATATCTCATGCGAAATACTGTATTTATATTTTATTTATTAAGCCTTCAGATTTAAAGTTTTTTTTTTAACTATCTGTATTATACAGTTTCATAAGTGATTTTTCAATTCTTCACAATATATTGTATGTACAGGTTTAAAGAAATTGAGTATAGGATTCCAATGATAAATAAGTAACCAATTTAGAAGATCTTAAGTAACAATTTTTTATTCCAACTCAAAATATTAGTTGATACATTTGACACATTATTAAACTAATATATACAGTTTTATAGATCTCAATTGACAATTAAATAGAAATCAAATTCTATGTATAAACTAGAAATGTCTAAATTTGTCTACCTAAAATTCACCGAAACTACTACTGATATTGTCTTGAAGAAAAATAACTAAAAACTATTAAGAACCTTTTTGTACTTATATTTGTTGATAGCACTCTCTATAATTGATAAGTTACTTCAGCTGATTTGAAAATGACAGATATAAGAGTACAATCCCCATCATATAGTGCATGACAGTAATGAAACATACTGTTAAAAGAAATAATTCGCTGTGAAGCTATGAAATGTAGTTCCATATTTCTGAGAGCACAATTCCATTACATTTGGGGCCAGAACTCCGAAATATCCCCATGTTTGTTTCATACAAACAAACAACGAATCAGGAACTGTGCATAACAAATTATAACATTCGGTGTTTATATAGATCAGTACCTTAATACTTCGAGATGGAGAAAGATATGCATGATTGATTGTTTAATTGTTTGTAAGAGTTTGATGAACAAATATTTCGTTATTGCAGTATGTTAATCTCTTTTGACCTACTAGGAAAGGTACTAGTAAATTTTAAACTTGAATTTTAATATTTTGAGCTTAATCATATGATGTGGATTTTAGATGCCATTAAAGGTTCATCTTTAGATGTACTGGTTACCTATTGAAGCACAATAATTAGGTTCTACAAGGACTTCAATGGCATTACATCATGATTCTGAAGTCCACTGAATAACATTTTTCATGTTTCTGTGCTGTATCAACGTTAATTTAATTTTTTTCTTCCTTAACCGGAAGTGTAGTAATACTACTTCATGTCGCAAATCCCTTCAAATATAAATAAAAAGATCTAATTGCACATTGTTTGCAATAGCAAGTTTATGCTACAAGTAAAGAAGAATAAGGGCTGGGAATACTTAATTATAGTTGACAGGAAGTTAATATGTGAAGTGGGTAAAGTGGGAAAGGGTTATGGACTTCAGTTTATGTAGCCATTCTGTAAAAATGAGACTATTCATATTAGCCAAGTATATCAGTTTCAGTTACTCTATTATGTTCATAAGACGATTGAATGTCTCTTCACGAGACTCGTTCCATGCCGTTAGAGCACTTGGATCAGATGTATGTTGCGCGACGCTGTAGATGTGGTGGAATAATTTACCGTCAAAATAGGAGTCTAGCTGGCACTCGGCTGGACGTGGGAAAGACAAACCGCAAGCCCCAGCTACGTCCAAGACGTGGAGGACAGTGCGTACGTACAGTGTGGCTAAGTAGATGGCGCGTTCAGTTGGGACTCTGACACGAAGTCTGGACAGTTGTCGGGCAGAGAAACTTTTGACAACAACAGCGACTATCAAGAAGGTCCTCACTTCATGCCTACTTATGATCTGTGCCTCATGGTACAAGTAGAAGAGTGCCGCTACAGGTACCACGAAGTGTTGTGGAGACAGGTTCTGGAGACCAGAGAGATCTCTGGTCGGCGATATCACCCAATTGAAGATTCGCCAACGGCGATGTTCTGGACCTGACCACAGTTGTAAGAGCCCCGGGTGGTGGATTCCGTCTGGCAGTCTTTTCTGAACCTCCACGATCTCTTGGCGCACATCTCCTAACCCCGTCAGTATGTACTCGGTGACCCGGAACGGACCCGTACCGCTGTCCCACAGCAGCACCGTGTACATCCTCGCTAGCATCCCTCGCACCATCAGGGCAGTTGGAGGGGAGTCTGGGCGACTGATGGAGAGGTCCTCAAGAGTGGCTCCACACCTCATGAGACGATACTTCATCACTGTATACAAATAGCCAGGAATCTCGCACGATACATGCTTGGCAGCAACATCCTGTAGTACTGCATCCCACCTGTAGGAGTTATTAACCGTCACCGACGCTTCCGGGTCAAAGCTGTAGCTACGAACACTTTTTTCGACCAGTTCCAGGCCTTCTCTCCATTTATCACCAAAGGCAACCTCACACATTCCACTCAAATCGCCCCGGGGCGATCTTCTCAACAGGTCTGCTACGAGCTCCACTACTTTCTTGTTTCCGTACAACCGACTCAGGTTTCTGTGTGAAACCTGTGAGAAGTCGCTCCCGACGATGTCGTTACCCAGAAAGGTCGCAAATACTGGGAGGTCACTTGCCTGTATGCCCAGATGTGAGACGATCTCGGCTGACCGGAAACGCCGAACCACCACTTTCCGACCTAACCGAAGTGTGGAATAAGGAAAGAGACACGGCACACCACCGTATATCAGGAAGCCTGCATAGTTGGACAGTACACCAATGCAACGCTTGTCGGTGGCTGCAAACTGCGCCAGTTCATTGTCGTACTCTGTGGTCGACGCACGAACTTCGCAGCCAATTTGCTTGAAGGTGACCATCGCAAAGGGTACGACAGCCCCCGGTACGAACCGGCACGTAATGTGGCCAGTCCCCTGGGACCGTACTTCCCGCAATTTGACGAACAACTTGCTGATTTCATTTGCGTTGTCCCTTCTTTTCTTCAACCACGTGGCCATTTTCTCTTTCGCCGGAAGCCCTTCGAAGAAGAAATGCAACCCGATGCCCAGACGACGGAAGCAGCTGACGAAGTACTCGCACCTCTCGCGGAACTCCTTGTACTGTCCGCCGTGGAGCGAGTCCATCTTCCTGTGCAGGTAAAAGGCGCACTGCTGGCCGTCCACGGCTATCAGAGGTTGTCCAACGCCTCTGCTCCTGAAGGCGTCGGCGACTTCCTGCAGGTCCACCTCTTCGTAGAGGCCGCAGTCTTTGGCGTATTTCAGCAGCTTCTCCACGCCCATACTTGAAACTCAGCTTCTCTCCAAAGGCGGGAGCAGAAAGGAGAAGCGTGACCATCGTCGATTTCCTGCTGACAAAATTATTACACTATGAAACCACCAAAAAGGTTACCAAAAATATCATAACTAAGCAAATATTAGAGATTAGATTTATGCCTTTGTTCCATAGACATAGATCATGAGTACGACATTTCGTAATGATGTGGAACGTCTCAGTTTAATATAATACGATTTTATACTTTAATAGCATAAACCCGGGGCTCCGCTCGCTTGTTGGTTGATTATGATAGATAAGCTATTTTTACAGTAGTGTGCTATGAGACTGATTTGAAGAATGAAATGAAATACAATACCTTCTTTAGAAACAAACATTTTAAAGCAACATTCAAATAAAAAAAAAATTATGTTAAGTACCGTAGATCAAAGCACAAGTAAAAATGCACTCGTTTCGAAGAATCCAGTCACGAAATTCAACAATACTGATTGTAATAATATCACTAATCGATCATTTGATGTAATGCGCGAAACGTCAAATCGATTTTTGTAAAGAGATGTATTAAAAGAAAATTCTTTTTTACTGCTTTATTTATTTATCCTTATATTTCCTTATTGGTATGCTTGTCCTTACAGAGAAAGAGCTGAAGACTTGTAGCACGCATAGATCAAGGAAATGATCTGTGGCATCACGTTTCGCTGTATGTAACCTCCTTGCTATAGAGTCGCAAACGTCATCGCTGACCTTCAGTCCGAATTTTTTTTTTAAATAATCTGACGACTTTCAACCACCGTAACTTCCACCCCCTTAAAGCTATCGGCATGGAACTGCTATGGTGTTCAACGGGAGACTTCGGACAACAATTACACACAGACCATTCGTTTGCGTTCTGTAGGTTTCGCTGCAGAGCGAAATATTAACAGAATTTTATATAGACCGATAACTTTCCATCCCAATATACTCCACCCTTTTATCATTATCAACCCTCAAGCAACAATGCAACCAATAAAACCATTTTCAAAGACTAAATATAATTTTCAAAGAGTAATTATTGTTCCGCATTTCGCGTTATATTCTTCAAATTACTAAATATCTATCAGATCGCTATAAAACCGTGCTTAAAACCTTCCTCAGGTATAAATTAGTAACTGTACAAATATTTAAGTCTCTGCTTCTTGTCGTTCGGACGTGAAAAGCGTACACCGAACAGAGTTTCACATTAATGTATATAGATCAATAGCTATCCGATCGCCATAAAACCGTGCCTAAAGCCTTCCCCGGGTAGACATTAGTAACTGTACAAATTTTTAGCTCTTTATATCTTGTGGTTCAGACATGATAAACGTACACCGAACAGACATTCACATTTATAGATATAGATTTAAAGCCATGTGTAGTTTTATTTTTTAATTTTTAATTTCTTTAATTACTTTTTTGTAAAATTACTAATTTATGTCTAAAAATTCAAAACTTCTTTTACTTTATTTGTAAGTGATAGTAGATATCTGCCAGACTTTCGGTGCTATTTGACAAGTGATCAAAAGCTTTTTCAAATCAATCGGTTAAGAACATTCGGAGATTAACGGTTTTGCACAAACATTTGCATTTTTATTAATACGGATGATAATCTATTGCTGATGAGTCACTAATATACACTAAATTAAAGCTGACATTTTTCTGATGCATTGTAAATATTCCGAATTCGAAATATTTAAACATTTGACCTTTTCAGGGCATTGAAACAAATCCAAAGACAAAGATGAAAATTTGTGCTGGACCGGGATTCGAATCCGGATTCCCCACTTGGAACCAGCGGTCGCCTTAAACAATTTGGCTACCCAGTCACGCTTCGCTTCCAACCCAAATTCCCATATTGTAGCACACTACGATTGAGATTCAGATTTTAGTGTCTCCTAATTGGTGAAGGCGAACGCTGGCCTAAAGCGCGATATCCGGGTTCGAATCCCGGTCCAGCACAAATTTACATCTTTGCCATGGGATTTATTTCAATGCCCTGAAACGGTCAAATTGTGTAAATATTTCTAATTAGTAAAATTACGACCGTTAATGTCAACGAGTGGTGTCTGTTCTTTCGGAGATGTCCGAAAAGAACAGACACCATGTAAATAATTTTAAATGTTCCGTTTTCTCATGGCGTACTGTAAGTTTTAATACAATACGGCTACGTAAGTGAATCGTTCGCACATCTCTCTTCTAGCTACCCCCCCCCCCCCCCATGAACCACACATTGCCGAAGTGGTATGGTTTGCGCACCTCAACGACACACATAGCCGCACCGTAGGTGCAACCATGGGATACTCTGCAAATGACATTTAAATGCCTGGCAGAAGGTTCATCTACCATTACATTCTCGAATAGCGCGCGGAAAGAAGGAACACATAAATCTCTCCGGTCGAGCTCTGATTTCTCGTATTTTATTCTGATGATCATTTCTACCTATGTAAGTGGGAGTCAACGATATCTTTTCACATTCGGAGGAGAATGTTGGCGATTGGAGTTTCGTAAGTAGCCCACGCCGCAGCGATAAGCGCCGTTGTTGTAATGATTACAAACCCAGATCCTGTATCATTTCCGTAACGCTGTCTCCCCTGTATCGTGACAATACAAAACAAGCTGCCCTTCTTTGGACTCTTTCGATGTTCTCCATCAAACCCACCTGATAAGGATTCCACACTAGGCAGTAATACTCCAAAAAAAGGACGGACAAGCGTAGTGTATGCAGTTTCTTTAGTAGTTCTGTTGCATCTTTTAAGGGTTCCTGTCAATAAAACGTAATCTCTGGTTCCCCTTCCCCACGACATTATCTTCGTGTTCTTTCCAGTTTAAGTCTGATGTAATAGTAATTCCTAGTATTTTGTGGAGTTTACGGCCTTTACTTTTGACTGATTTATCTTGAAAATAAAGTTTAACGGATTTCTTTTCGTACTCATGTTGAACACTTCACATTCCTCCTTATTTAGAGAGTCAATAGCCAATTTTTACACCACACTGATACCTTATTTCGGTAGTTCTGCAGTTGGTTTTGATCTTCAAATGATTTTACTAGACGGTAAATGACGACGTCATCTGCAAACAACCTACGAGAGCTGCTTAGATTTTCACCAAAATCGTTTATGTAAATAAGGAACAGCAGAGTACCAATAACACTACCCTGTGGAACGGCCGATATCACCTCTGTTTTAGTCGATGCCTTACCATCGATTACTGCAAACTGTGTCCTCTCTGACAGGAAATTCCCTATCCAGTCGCAACTTTGGGGCGATATAGCATAACCAAGCAATTTGATTAAAAGCCGAAATCGAAATACGGAATCAATTTGAGAACCCTTGTCGAGAGCACCCATAACTTCGTGTGAGTAAAGAGCTAGTTTTGTTTCGCATGAACGATATTTTCTAAATCTGTGTTAATCTTGGGTCAATAGACCATTCTGTTAGAGGTAATTCATAATATTTGAATACAGGATATGTTCCAAAACTCTGCTGCAAATTGAAGTCAATGAAATAGGCCCGTAGTTTAGTGGGTTACTCTGACTGCCTTTCCTGAATATAGGTGTGACCTGTGCAACTTTCCAATCTTTTGGTACAGATCCTTTGAGAGAGCGGTTGCCGCGTTGTAGTAGCCGAGTGGTCTAAAGCGTCTCGCTGCAGAGCGCGCGGTTGCTCGCCGTGGAGGTTCGAGTCCTCCCTGGGGCATGGGTGTGTGTGTTGTCCTTAGGTTAGTTTACCTAGGTTTAAGTAGTTTGTAAGCTACGTACTGATGACCAGGCAGTTTGGTCTGATAGATTTACAAACATTTGAACATTTTTAGGGAGCGGTTGTATATGGCTGTCGCATCAGCATAATCAGATAGAAATCTAATGGGTTACAGTGCGGACCAGAAGACTTGTTTTTGTTAAGTGATTTAAGGTACTTCACTACTCCGAGGATATCTACTTCAACGTTACTAATTCTGGCTTCTGTTTGTAATTCGAAATCTGGAATGTTGGTTTCGTCTTCTTTGGTGACTGAGTTTCTAAAAGCTCTGCTTAGTAACTCTGCTTCAGTGGCGCTATCATCGGCAGGATCGTCATTACTATCACGTAGTGAGAGTGTTGTTTGTATTTCGCCCCCAGTATATTTAACATATAACCAAAATATCAGTCTTTTCAGTAGTTACAGGGGCAACAGTCTGGACGATTGACTGAGCTGGCCTTGTAACATCAACTAATGTGGCTTTGCCATACAGTTACTGCGAACGGCTGAAAGCAAGGGGAAACTACAGCCGTTACTTTTCCCGAGGACATGCAGCTCTACTGTATGAACATATGATGATGACATCCTCTCGGGTAAAATATTCCGGAGGTAACATAGTCCCCCATCCGGATCTCCGGGCGGGGACTACTCAGGAGGATGTGTTCATCAGGAAAGACAGTACTGGCATTCTACGGATCGCAGCGTGGAATGTTAGATCCCTTAATCGGGTAGGGAAGCTAGAAAATTTAAAAAGAGAAATGGATAGGTTGAAGTTAGATATAGTGGGGATTAGTGAAGTTCGGTGGAAAGACGAACAGGATTTCTGGTCAGGTGAGTACAGGATTATAAATACAAAATCAGTTGGGGGTATTACAGGAGTAGGTCTGATAATGAATAAGAAAATAGGAATGCGGGTAAACTACTATGAGCAACACAGTGATCGCATTATCGTAGTCAAGATAGATACGAAACCAACACCGACCACAGTAGTACAGGTTTATATGCCAACTAGCTCTGCCGATGATGAGACCGAAGAAATATATGAGAAGCTAAAGGAAATTATTCAGACAATTAAGGGATAGGAAAACTTAATTGTTATGGAAGACTGGAATTTGGTAGTAGGACAAGGAAGGGAAGGGAAGATAGTAGGTGAATGTAGTCTGGGCAAAAGGAATGAAAGAGGAAGCCGACTGGTAGAATTTTGTACGGAACATAATTTAGTTATAACAAACACCTGGTTTAAGAATCACAAAACAAGGTTGTATACATGGAAGAGACCAGTAGACACCGGGAGATACCAGATAGATTTTATAATGGTAAGATATAGATTTCGGAACTAGGTATTAAACTGTCAGACATACCCAGGGGCAGATATAGACTCTGACCATAACTTGTTGGTTATGAACTGTAGGCTGAAACTCAAATGGTTGTTCAAATGGTTGTAAGTCTTATGGGACTTAACTACGGGGTCATCAGTCCCTAAACTTACAAACTACTTATGAACTACTTACGAACTAGGACGACACAAATATCCATGCCCGAGGGGGGATTCGAACCCCCGACCGTAGTGGCCGTGCTGACCGTGACTGGAGCGCCTCAGTCACCTCGGCCACCGCGGCCGGCAGGCTGAAACTAAAGAAACTACAAAAAGGTAGGAAAATAAGGAGATGGGACCTGGATAAATTAAAGGAACGTGAGGTTCTTAAGACTTTCAGAGGGAGCTTTAGTCAACAATTGACAGAAACGGGGGAGAATAAAACAGTAGACGTGGAATGGGTAGCATTGAGAGATGAAATAGTGAAGGCAGCAGAGGACAAAATAGGTAGGAAGGCAAGACCTACAAAAATCCTTGAATATCACAGGAGATACTAAATTTAATCGATGAAAGGAGAAAATATAAAAAGGCAGTAAATGAAACAGGCAAAATGGAGTACAGACGACTAAAAAATGAGATTGACAGGAAGTGCAAAATGGCTAAGCAGGAGTGGCTAGAAGGCAAATGAAAGGATGTAGAAGAATGTATAAATAGGGGAAAAATAGATACAGCCTACAGGAAAATAAAAGAAACATTTGGAGATAAGAAAAACAGCTCTATGAATATCAAGGACACTGATGGAAAACCAGTTCTCTGCAAAGAAGGGAAAGCTGAAACGTGGAAAGAGTACATAGAGAGGGTCTATGAAGGAAATGAACTTAGCGGCAATATTGTAGAAAGGGAAGAAGAAGTAGATGAGGATGAAATAGGAGATACTATACTGAGAGATGAATTTGACAGAGCACTGAAAGACCTAAATCGAAACAAGGCCCCTGGAGTAGATGATATTCCCACAGAGCTACTGAAGTCTCTGGGATAACCAGCCATTACAAAATTGTTTCACCTGGCGTGTAAGATGTATGAGACAGGTGAAGTACCCTCAGACATTTAGAAAAATGTTATAATCCCCATTCCAAAGAAAGCAGGTGCAGACAGGTGTGAAAACTACACAACCATCAGTTTAATAAGTCATGGTTGCAAAATATTAACACGAATTATTTACTGAAGGATGGAAAAGCTGGTAGAAGCCGACCTTGGGGAAGATCAGTTTGGGTTCAGGAGAAATGTAGGAACACGGGAGGCAATACTCACTTTAGGGCTTATCCTAGAAGATAGATTAAGAAAAGGCAAACCTACATTTCTAGCTTTTGTAGATTTGGAGAAGGCTTTTGAAAATGTTGATTGGAATAAACTCTGTCACGTTCTGAAGCAAGCAGGAGTAAAATATAGGGAGCGTAAGGTTGTTTACAACTTGTACAAAAACCAAACAGCGGTTGTCAGAGTTGAAGGGCATGAAAGGGATGCAGTGGTTGGAAAGGGAGTAAGACAGGGTTGTAGCTTTTCTCCAAAGTTATTCAATTTGTACATTGAACAAGCTATAAAGGAAAGCAAGGAGAAATTTGGAGAAGGAATTAAAGTTCAGGGTGAAGGATTAAAAACATTGCGTTTTGCCGACGACATAGTAATTCTGTCAGAGAAAGCAAAGGACCTGGACGAGCAATGTGCTGAAAGGTGCATATAAGATGAACATTAACAAGAGCAAAACTAGGGTAATGGAGTGCAGTCTAAGAAAAGCAGGTGACGCTGAATGACTTAGATTAGGTAACGAAGCAATAAAGGAGGTAGATGAGTTTTGTTACTTGGGCAGTAAAATAACAAATGATGGTCGCAGTACGTGCAGAATGGCAATGGGTAGAAAAGCGTTCTTGAAAAAGAGAAATTTGTTAACAGCGAATATTGATTTAAGCCTAAGGAAGTCCTTTCTGAAGGCATTTGTATGGAGTGTTGCCTTGTATGGGAGTGAAACATGGACGATAAACAGTGCGGACAGGAAGAGGATTGAGGCTCTTGTAATGTGGTGCTACAGAAGAATGCTGAAGATTAGGTGGGTGGATCGCGTAATTAATGAGGAGGTACTGAACAGAATTGGGTAGAAAAGAAATTTCTGGCATACCTTGACTAAAAGAGGGGATAGATTGGTAGGACACATTATTAGACATCAAGGAATTGTGAATTTAGCATTAGAGGGAAGTGTGTGGGGTAAAAATCGCAGAGGAAGACCAAGAGATGGATACAGTAAGCAGATTCAGACAGATGTAGGTTGTCGTTCTTATATGGAGATGAAGAGGGTTGCTCAGGATAGGGTATTGTGGAGAGCTGCATCAAACCAGACTGAGGACCAGAACATCTTATGGTTTTCAGTTAAATTTACAGAAAGTGTTTCGTTGCGAAAAGTATTGTTGGCATCTCGCATTGAAATCCTCGCTAAATTTCGAGCTGGGGATTTTGTGTTCGTTTAAATGTAGCATGCCTTTTCCGTTGCTTTTGCAACAGTGTCCTGACCTGTTTTGCGATCCAAGGGGGATCACCTCCTTCTTATTAATTTATTTAGTATAAAACTGTCAATTGTTGTCGATACCACTTCTTTGACTTTGAGCCACATCTGGTCAACACTTTAATGTCGCTTCGGACGGCCTACTATCGATATGTATCGAAGACGCGCGTATCGCAGTGTCGTATATCGAACACACGAACGCCGCTGTGTCATAAGAAACAAATGTTTGCGGACAAATGAAAACAGATATTCATTTCGACGTATATAAACAAATTAAATAATTAATGCTGTTGGTACTATACATACAAGAACCTGTCAACCATAGAGCAGGTATAGCATGTTTATTTTATTATCTGTATAAAATCTCCCGTTCATAAAGATATTATCGTGGTGTACGCTATTTCACTTAAAAAACTGATCTGTAGCGTAGCCTTAAGAAGGTTAGGTATAGGCGAAACAAGAATACTTTCTTCTACCTCTTTTATTTGGTAAGTGACGGTACGTAGCGCTCAAATCTCCAGTTCTGAAAAACTCAATCGATTTCCAATTGCATGTTCGATATATATCATTTCAGGCCGTGCTACTTCGATTGCAAGGGTTCTAAAAATTATGAAAATAGTTTTATTTTTTATTTTTTACAAAAATGTTACTATTTTTGAGAATGGGTAGATGTAAATGTAGTAAGGCAAAAATTAAAAGTACAGCTTTTGTTTACATCAAACTGCAAAGAAATATAGGCCTACTGACATACAATAATATTAGCTGCGACATGGTATAATTATAAATAAACTCGGCGACCACACAATGGCGTAAAATATACCGACTTTGGTCAAAGCCGACGGGTGGTATCTCAATAATCGGTAAATTCCAAGAAAGCTTAACTCGAAGTTGTACGGTCGGAATCGATATACATCGAACGTCGATTACCCGGCTATTCACGCGCGGGATGTGTAATATGGGTATTTACTAATGTATCATAACGTACAAATACATTTTCTTACTAGAAATCTACCGATAATAAAAAAGTTACTTCATATTTATTAATACTAGTATTGCCTGTAGTCGACAATCGACCAATTGTGTTTACAATGGTCACTTGGGGTAAAATTTTACGTATCATGTCGGCGGCCTCGCTTGATTATGTTGGCAACAACAACACGATAGAAAATCTTTGCCCATTTGTTCGAACTACATAGAATGACTCGATTAGTGTGTTGTACAGACCATGAAGTAAACAAATAATGCTGTTCCTGCTTTATAGTTAACAGGTTCTTGTATATACCCTCGTCCGCTCAGTAAAAATAATTGCCCTCGTAAAGCGAAGATTCCACGAGAAAACATCAGCGTTGTCAAGCGATTGGCTAAAACGAAGATCACAGGATTCTCACTACTCAGCATCTGTTGCCAACATTATCATAGGAGGCCGCTGGGATATTTGGTAAAATTTAACCGGCACTGGGAGGTATAAAAGGGTATCTTTTACGTGTTAAGGAAAATGCCTGACACAATAACAACAAATAAAAACCAAAGTATATACTTCTCATGCCATTTTCGAATTATATAACTTTCTTATCCTAATATTTGAAATGGAACTACAATTTCGATACTGCTATATACAGAATTCTAGAGCTCACAACATGTCGACTTAGTAGTTCCACCCGTGCACCTCTACATGCCTCTCCCGGCGAATCATCATTTATATCGGCATTCTCGACTTCGTAGTTCCACCCGAGCACCGCTAGATGCCTCTCCCGGCCCATCATCCTTTATAGCGGTATTCATATGAAAACATCCATTTCCTTTAAGCACTCTTAATCACTGCGAAAATGAAGAATTTGAACGGCACAAGAAAGTGAGTTGGGAGCACTCTATGTTTCGATATTCACTTATTTTAATACTGCAGATGCGCTGCATTACAGCGTGTTTGATCGAGGTCTAATATCCAATCAGTGAGCTGATTATTGGAGAATGTAGAACTTGATCCAAGCTGTAGATAGGAAAATTTCTACTTCCTTTTACCACTTTTAATGGCTAAATGCACACACAATATTTATATTCGTGAAATCTACGACAAACAATCTTTCGAATTATATAACTTTCATTGGCCATCTTGTACGAATAAATTAGTAATCTGTACCACAATTTTCGTGTTAGCATATTTATATAATGATGTCACACTCTAGATATACTTTATTTTACTAGAAATCTACCGATAAGAACGAAGTTACGTCACTCGCGAGTTGAGTGAATACCGATATACACTAACGTACCATAACGTACAAATACGTTTCATTACTAGAAATCTGCCGATAACAGAGGACTTACTTTACTTACTTTATTAATGAGCGAAGTATTCGACTTGAAGTACTCTATCAGTTGCATATGCACTTTCTTAATTAAAAGACACTAATGAAATACGTACTCCAAATTTAAAGGCGCGTGTCCACTAGCAAGTAACCTTCTTCAAGTCGCTTGCAGAAGCTACTTCTGCGAGTTTTTTAATGTGGAAACACCCGCAGCAAGTCGACTTCCCCAAGTTTCAACAACTTGCAGATATAGCTTCCGCAAGTCAGTGGATACAGTCTCGTGCGACTTGCAGCAACTACTTGCAGACCTTGCCAGTTGCTGAAAGTTTTTATTCGAGTTGCAGCAGTTTTGTGTTGCGTTTACGAAACGAAAATATCAGTGATAATGACGAAAATAGTGTGGAATTGCGATAAAATGCAGCTGTTGATAGAGAAATTCGAGTTCTTCCCATAATTGTGGGATACAAAACACGTTGACCCCAAAAAATGAATAAGAAAACAGATCGCTCCCGAAAATATTACTGTGATTTCTGAACAACAGATGCCGGAATACGAAAAAAAAAATCATGATTTACGCGCGCAATATGGACGATAATTAAATAAAATTAGAAAACGAAAAAGTGTACAAAGTTCAGATTACATTTATACTAGCAACTGGAGTATTTTGAGTCAATGAAATTTATTTTTCCTCTGATTTTAGATCATTCAATAATCTTCTAGGAAAAACTTAAACACCTACGTCTCTGTACCCATTTCTTCGACCAAACACTACTTTTTCTCTTGAACTTTTGTTCGTCTTGTTTTTTTTTTCTTTAATAATAATAAATAATTTTTGTGCATGACGTTGTAAATTTGCACTTGCTTATCTCACAACGTGACCCTGGTGGAAACACTTCTGCAAGTACTTGCAGCAAGTTACTTGCCTAAGGGACTTGCAGAAGAAAACTTCCGAAAGTTTTCGTTCTATTGTAAACACCGGCAAGTACTTGCAGAAGTTAATTGCTAGTGGAGACACGCCTTAAAAAGTGGCGTGACGATACTGACGCAATCGGCATTCGATATATATCAATTCCGGCTGTACTACTTCGTGTGTACGCATTCTAGGAAATTACCGAATAATCCGCCACCAGAATTGACAACGAAAATAACTTGACGATCCCCCACCAACCTAATAAACAATCTCAAAAGATTCAAAATACCATCTGCCTAACCGTTAGGACTTAATTGAAGAATTAACGTGTGGATGTAGATGTGATTCTAAAATCAGTTCAAATGTTTGTAAATCTATGGGACTTAACTTCTTTGGTTAATAGTCCTCAGGGTTACAAATAGTGATCTTTGTAATACTATATAGACATCACTGCTTACACACTACTTAAACTAAGTTAAACTAACTTAAGGACAACAAAGACACACACACACACACACACACACACACACACACACACACACACACACACACACTACGCCCCAGGAAGGACTTGAACATCCAACGGCGGCCAACCGCGCGCTCCGCGACAAGGAGCCTGAAACCGTTAATTTCCAAGAATGCTTGCAATCGAATTGCAATCGAAGTAGCTCAGCTGAAAATCGGTAACTCGATTACCGACACACGGCTTATGAAGTGTGTTTCGTTTGTAGTCGTGGGAAAGTATTTTATTGGTTTTGAAGTTGTGTTCTTATGATTTAAAATACTTTTTGTCATAGCTACGTAAAAAAAAAAAAAAAAAAAAAAAAAAAAAAAAAAAAAAAAAAAAGAGAAGAAGAATAAGAAGAAAAAGAAGAAGAAAAGAAAAGAAAAGAAATATTTTTCACAACCATTTAGTGATTGGTTCTACATGTACTACTTTAAAATCGCTACGAAATATCGTCAGTAAAGTTCATAGAGATAAAAAAAGTACACAGAGGGAGTTTCTTTCCCTTTACGTAGCTTTCAATGCAAAGTTTTTTAAGTGTTAAGAAATCAATATGATTGGCGAATGAATTACGCCCAATTTCCATTATGTAAAATAAATTTCACACCCATCTAGTGACTGCATCTCATTGTACTTTTCAGAAGATAGTCTGTAGTGATTTATTATGCCATGAAAGTCGTATTAATAATTTTTATTTCTTTATATGAAAAATAAGGTGTTTTGTTCTCCCTCAACTTAGAAACATATACTGTATGTGGATACCTAATTTGCATCCCAAATTACATTACAGTGCATATCATCAGGAACATTCAATTTGCTATGTAAATGTCACAATTTCCGATTATTTTATTACATAGATGCGTATTACCACAGCTTCAGTTTACGTCACTGACGTTGGAGCAATGACACTAAAGTTCGTCAAAAACATTGAGCTATTTCCGAGGAATATGTCACGATTCTGCTATAAAATGTTCTGAGCAGAATTATTTGTACGTAGTTATACTTTTGTAAGCACTCATATTCATTTCGATCATTAGTGAGCGCGTAATAGATTTACAGTTGCACCTTCGATATATATCGTTTCAGGCAGAGCTACTTCGATTGCAAGCATTCTTGGAAATTACCCTGAAACCACACGACCACTCCACCGCGGACTAAAATCAGTGACTGGGCTGAAGTACCGAGCAGAAATCAGAAATGTTCCCAGAAATATACTGCAGATACAAAATTCTTCTCTACTTATTACAAATTTCTACTAACGTAAGATTCGAAAAGTGTGTTTTAATTTCCTAGACGCGTCGAACACTGTAACGGAATAGTAGGTAAAATTTTACGATGCTTCTCGCCGGGTTCCAGTGCTTATGTTGGAAACAGATGAACATAAAGTGTAGAATTGCTTTAATATTTTTCACGAGCTACAAGAGTAAATGTTATTGCTGCTCGTTTCACTCACAGCAAATTTAATACCGTACCTGCTCTATGGTTGACAGTTCTTGTATGTACCCTTGTTCGTTCAGAAAAAAAAGGAAGATGTCACGAAAAAACATTTATGCCGTCATTACCATTGGTGCCAACATAACCACTACAGCCCGGCGAGAAGCGTCGTACAATTTAAGCGGCATAATCATATAGTCGTTAGTGACGTTAAAACTATTGAGTAAGTTCCTACGAATGCGTCACTAATCTGGTATAAAATCATGTCATCGCTGATTTACAGTAACACTCGTTAAAAATATTCACTTCTTTTCAACGAACAGCAACGTAACGAATTTTGGCTAAAAGCTTTTAGACGGATATCGCAGCGTTGTTGACAAAATAAAATCGAAAGGTGCATTTTCATTGGTTCTTTCTCTCTACGACACTTCTGATTCGCTGCCTTTCGTTACCTACATGTGAATATCAAACAGAAGCTAGCGGATTCTACAATTTAACTAACACGCAGTAACACATGATAAATATCTAATCTTTGTCTACATTAATTAGTGAGGTCAGACTTACCTGAAACAGGCGTGAGTGGCATCGTTCGTAGTTAATAAAACTAGATACGAAACTTAGAACAGTACATTTTCGTAGTTTGCGCAAATCAACGTGTTTGAATCTTCGCAAACTGTCACAGTATTATCCGTAGCGATATTAAGGCGTCACTTCAAATAATTACTTTCGCTGGCGTTCGTGAAGCATTCGCCGGAGTATCTAAGGGTGGTCACTTCATATAAAGTAGCTGTCTCCGCCTGTCGAACGGCTGTCATTCTAGAGCGAACATCGCTCGCCAGCGCACTGCTATCCATGCCCTGTATTCCCTTCCCTATCTATTTTACCAAAGCTGGAAACAAGAAATCAAAGAGCAGTGATTTACAAAGATGAAAATATACACAGCGCCATCATCAATCTATGACCACCGGGACAAGAAATATCTCTGTAGTGAACGTTAGAAATATCTCTGAAGTTTCTCCGTATTGGGGATGAGCTAAACAGTGATTACTATGAATGCTACTTTTCGGTAGCTGCGATATGTAGTCGCGATTTGTCACAGTTTAAACCAGCAGTTTACGAATTCATAACGTATTTCTGCGAACTCTACGATGTATCACGAAGATGCAACTCCAAGGTGACTCACAAGCAGCAACTGGCAGTCACTGTCGAGTATATATACTGACTGGTAATTCTGGGTAATATTTTATTTACGTCCTCGCCGGCGTAGTGTGCTGGTGTTGGCAACAACCTTTAAAAGGTCTTTAAAACTCAGTAATATTGAGTGAGAACGAATAAATTTTCTTGTTGACCGTGAAATAAATAATTAGTGATGTTCCTGCTCTATGGTTGACAGTTTTTTGTATGCACTCAAGTACGGTGACTACGGTTAGCAAATTATGCTCGTAAGTGAAATCTTTGTTGCCAATATTAGCACAACAAGGCCGTAAGTAAAATGTAACCGCTTGTAATTTTTATCGCGAGGATAAATTATAGTGGCAGTGCCCATCTTGGATATGTTTGTAAAGTTTATGGGACTTAACTGCGGGGTCAGCAGTGCCTAAACTCACAAACTACTTATGCACTATCTTATACTAAAGATGGCACAAACATCCATGCCCGAGGGGGTATTCGAATCCCCGACGGGAAACGGCCTCACGCATCGTAGCATAGCGCCTCAATGCGCTCGGCCGCTCCGCCGCGGCATCTTGGATGTGGTTTCATCAGACGCTGTCGGCAATTTAATCATTTCGTGGCTAGATCTGCGCATTTGAAACGTAACTAGCCACTAATTTGTGAAAAAAGCCACCAGTGGCTTTTCTGGCCATTTCCTCCCTTCACTTTAGCCACTTCTAGCCATTTTCATTTTCCCTTACAATGCAATATAGGCGCTGTTGGTTATTGGTCCAGCAAGTTTTCTATTTTTTTCTACACATCGGCAAAGTAGGCTTTGTCAAACACTGCAAAATAGTCTGACACAGCAGCGGACACTTCCTCATACGATGAAATTTCTTCCCACCAGTCCAAATTTTCAAGTTTGGGAATAATGAGAAGTCATTAAGAGCCAAGTCTGGTGAATAGGGCGGGCGGAGAACCAATTCCAATCCCAAGTTGTGTACTTTTGCCATTGCGATAGCTGCTGTGTGGGTTCGAGCATTGTCCTGATGAAGCAGCACTTTCTTCCGTGCTAATCTTGGACGTTTTTCAATGTGTTGCTGTTTCAAACGATCCAGCGGAGCAACATAATAGGGCCCAGTTATGGATCTGCGTTTTTCAAAAATAATACATCAGGATTACACCCTGAGAATCCCAAAAGACAGTGGCCATCACCTTTTCAACTGACAAAACATTCTTCGCCATCTTTGATGCACTCAACCCCTTCTTTAGCCATTGTCGGCGTTTAATGGTGGATCCACATTTCATCGAAAGTTATGAATCGGCGCAAAAAGTGATGTAGATTGCGAATGAGCAGTGTGAGATTCTAAGCAGAAATGTTCCTTCGTTTCCGTTCTTGGTCCAAATTGAGCAGGTTCGGTAGCCATCGCGCACAGAGCTTCTTCGTGGCCAGTTTTTCATGGGGGATGTTATGCACTCGTTCAGTTGAGATGCTTACAATGTTAGCTAGCTCTCGAACGTTTAATCTTCGATCTTCCATTACCATATCGTGCACCTTGCCAATGGTTTCCTGTGTGGTGACTTCAACGGGCCGACCGGAGCGTGCTTCTCCGGGTGCAAAACCCACATAGACCTCATCAAACGCGGATTTGATCTGTAGAGCTGTCCAACCCTTCATATGAAAATTTTAATGCCCTTACGAAATTCGTTTTTCTCCATGCTAAGGAACTGATTACGGAGTTACCACTTCAGCTGGCAGCCAACAATGAACTAATAACAGCTGCCGTTCGAAACGGTTTTTCTTCTTTTCTTTTTCATGTCTCGCGTCGTATCAGAGGTAAGACTAGTTTACACGACGTCCTAGGTTTCATAATCTGCGCTACTGGCCAGTGCGCATGCGCGGCAGGCGTTCGCGCAACTCTTTGGCGAAACAAAACAGTTTCGGCACCTTCCAACTTTGGCGAAACTGACTGCGCATGTTTTAGGTTTAGGTTATAACCATTACAGAACAAAATACAATAAAAGGGGGGAACGGAAGAAATAATTCGGTTTTTGAACATATTAGCGATGCATAGGTGTTTGTGCGATTTTCACGATGAAAATTTCAGGAATGTTAGTGCTCTTGAAGCAATTATTCGTGAATTAAATATTGATGGATTGGCGATTAGTGAATTGCAGACTAAAATACATTCAATACATTCAAACGAACTATGGCATTTGTGGAATTCGGAACACGGTACAGGTACTGTAGAGACGAATATCTACTTGACAAGAAACGTAATGCAATTTGTAATTTCAGTTCTGGTAACAATGTTTCACGCATAACAGTATATTGTTTCTTTCTTGCAAAACAAACTCTGTTTAAAGGGAACGTAAACTGCCCTGATGACATCCTAAGTTGATTAAAATAGCTTCTAGGGTCTTCCATCACAATTTCTATCAGCAAGGTCGCTGAGCAACCGAGCTGATGTGTTTTTTTAATCCAGTCACAAACCAAACACGTTTCTCATTCTTTTTATGTCTAGTCTTATGCAGCGACTTCACACAGAGTAGCAATAGCTCCGCCACAACCGTTACAGCTACCAAAATTTTCATTCTACGGTGACTTCGGCACTCACGAAACAACGAAACTGAAGTGTATAGTATAGGCGCCGTGTCTATAGACATACACGAAACCAGTTGCGCGCAATTCATTTCATACAACGAGTGTCGCAACCTAGTGTCGTCGTGTAGACTAGCCTATATATGCAAAAATAGCGGCCATTTTATACTGTCTGTCGGTGTGTCAGTAACGTGTTCCCACTTTTTAGGTCTCGCCGTTCAACCGATAGGCACTAAATATTAGAGACGTAATTGTTGGCCGCCAGCGACTAGAACCTCCCTTTTTTCAAAAGTGTCGGACAAAAGATATGTTGGTAACACTACAAATAGGTCATTTGTTCAAATGTTTAAATGTTTGTATAGCTTATGTGATCTTAACTACGGGGTCATCAGTCCCTAAACTTACAAACTACTTATGAACTAGCTAACACTAAGGACGGCTCAAATATCCATGCCCGAGGGGGGATTCGATCCCCCGACCGTAGTGGGTCATTTGTGATTGCCTCTTGACAGCAGGAAATTCAATTTCAAATATCGCCTTAACCGTTCATCTGAGAAGACAACTGAATAAACGTATTTGTAAAGGAGAAAATTCTTAAAAACCCTAATGTTATTTCCATAACTCGCGTCGATTCAGAGATATTTTCAAAAAACAACGGCGATTTGACACTTTCACTAATTTTATGTAAACCAGTACAGCCAAAGAAAATATACTTGGAAAAGAGGACAAGTACCGCAGCAAAACCGATAATAATGTTTTAACGAAAAAAGATCATAAATATGGGAGACATATTAAAATAATCGTTTAAAGAGGTAAAAGTTAAAAAAAAAAATAAAAAACGAGGCTGTATGTTTGTCAAAGCTGAACTCAAATATGAAATAATTTTGGCTGTTTGTTAAAATACAGTCAGAGAGAATTTTACGTGTTGAGGGCATAGATGTTAAAACAATAGTAGATCGCCGTGGCACAGTCAGGATTTGGTTCTTTGGGCGGCTAATTTTTTTAAATAATCCTACTGAATTTATTAATCTATGACTTCTTTTTACACTTTCTATAATTTAACTAATTATGCTACGAAAACAATTGCACAAAAAATAAAATGAGTAGACTCCATTTAATTTGAAAGTGGAAGAAAAGCAACGTGGTGATAATCAATTCCTAAAATAATCTAACAGCTTCCATGTTTCCATCCGAAGAAAAATGTCTTTATAGTTTAATTAATATTTATTTATTTATTTTTAATTTTTTTTGTTTATTTATTTATTGCATGGAACCACCAACCGGTGACTTTTGCAAACGTCATAATATTTTTACATACAGCAATCGCTACAAAAAATAAGCATATATGATTACGATGATACAGATATGGTGTTCCTTATTACGTTTTACATATTTTCAGAAGTTATACAAAAAGGAATAATTTTTACAAATATTCACAAGTTACACAAAAATAAATAATTATTACATATATTCATTAGTTACACAAATAAAACAGGTATCAGTTTGTTTCACGTTAATATTCGTTTAAGGAGTATAGGCACTTTTCAATTAGGAACGATTTCATTTTTTTTTTAATGTATTTCCTTTGTGGCTCCTTATACAGCTTGGCAGTTT
The DNA here is from genome assembly GCA_026315105.1 of Locusta migratoria. Taxonomy (NCBI): domain Eukaryota; kingdom Metazoa; phylum Arthropoda; class Insecta; order Orthoptera; family Acrididae; genus Locusta; species Locusta migratoria. The sequence continues at coordinate 87,991,264 of CM048754.1, read as the reverse complement.
GTTGTAGCGTATCAGGCCATTTATATATGGGTTATGGTCTGTTATTTTTAGTTTGGTTCGTTGTCTATAATAGCAGTCCTTGTTTCTTGTATTATGAGGATGAATATCTGAGCATTTGTTTGCTTAATTTTGCTGTTCCACAAAAAATGTAATTAATTTATAAAGGTATAACGAGTAGACAATCAGGTATTTATGTTGCACAAATATTTCTCTGCATGAGTCTCTATATCCAATTCCATGGATAATTCTTACTGCCCTTTTCTGCAGTTTTAGTATTCTGTCCATGTGTATATCTGCAGCACAGCCCCATATTTCTATTCCATAATTCATGTGAGGAAATATTGTCCCATAATGAATTGTTTTTAATACCTGATTCAGGGCAGGATCTAGGACATTTGCCAAGGGGGGCAAGCTTAAATTTACCGCCCCTTCTTTCACCCCCCCCCCCTGTAAGAATCGACTTTTTGACGCTAATTGGATTACATATTTCTAAATAAATGTCACAATCTCACAACATGAACTTATTTTATTGACTGAATTAAGATCAAAGGAAAACATAACAATTTTAATACATGCAAAAATATTACAAGATTACTCATCGTACAAAAATCAATTCAAAATTTCGCTTTTCGAGCTTTTCTTTCCTGCAAAACTATTTTTGATATCATCATAGTTTAGAGAAGCAGCTCGTTTGTGCTCTATGGATATTATACTCAGATTTGTTAAGCAGTCGTTTTCCTCAAGTGTATTTAATTAGTTTCAGCTTGCTGAAACTTCTTTCTCCAGACGAAACAGGAACTAGAATGGTAAGGTTGGGATACCCCTCCACCAATTTATTTTTATAAATTAAACTTAATGTTGATGATGCAGTGGAATCTTGCAAGGCTCCGTCTACTGACAGCGCATGTTGTTTGAAACTTTCAACTTCAAGTTCTTCCTCGCTAAGATCTTCTGCCAGTTCCGCTGCTGTGGCCTTCAAGTCCTCCACTTTCATTTCTCGAATTTGCACACCACACAGAAAACTAATTTTTGCACCAATTTTCTCAAGTGTGGTAAACCTGGTACTAAGCTCTGTCAATTATTCCTTATTTTTTCTGTGAATGTTGGATACTTCATCCTCACAAAGCTCATCGGCCATTTTCTTCTTTCTTCGAATCCCTTTTTCGGAGAATACCGTTGATACCTCATTATCTTCTGCTAGCACTTTGGCCTCAGAAATAGCTTCAGAGGTACAAGAATCCCGGGAAGTTTTGAGAACGCCCAAAAGTCCTTGAATGTTTCGAACAGCTTTATCAATTATTGTAAAGTATTAACTTCGCAGAAACTGATTAACGTGAACAATTTATTTTAATATTACATACCAGAAACAAGTTAAAGTAATGAATTTGAGTTTTCTCATATTTTTTAAAATAGATCTTGTCTCTGATTTTGTTTCTGGTGTTGACAATTTATAAGTTTCAGTTTCTTCCATGACCTTCAAAACTTTATGAAAATGCTTGTAAACAGCTTCAACGGCATCTACTCTTGCAGATCACCTAGTCTTGCTGAATGTCTGCTGAATTTGCTCCTACTAAATTTAAAGAGTCTGGCACATGGTACGAAATAGGCCAGTTCATTCTTCTGAAGTATTCTTGACTGGACCCCTTTGTACTTTCCAGCCCTGTTTGCCCCATTTTCATGAGACTGCCCCCTGCAGTACTTAATGTTCAACCAATTTTTGCAGTACATGAAATTTGAACTCGAACAGGGAGATTCAGATGTTCTTTCTTTATATTTTCCAGCCACGTTTATCTCATTGTCATAAGACTGCAGTATTTAACGTTCAACCCATCTTGTTCCAATTTTTGCAGTATCTCTTGACTAAGGCCTTCTCCTGATTTTCTGTAACTAAAAAAAGTCAGTAAAATTTTCCACAGCCTCTGGGTCATTCGACTTGACATATCGAATTACTTGTGTCATCTGCGGATTGTGGCTGATGTATGGAGGGCAGTCAAACATCAGTGACAAGTATTTAGCAGCTAAAATATATTTCATTATATCTTGTTTTATTTTGTCAGCAATCAAGTCACGGAGCTCATCTTGTATATTTTTGTAAAACTAGCTAATCTGGCCTTTCTTGTGGCGTTCAATACGTATACGAAGGGGGACACTGTAGTATGATGAGATCAATTTTATTTAGAATTTTGCCGCTATGTGGATCACCAAAATCACCATATTCTTTTGTTCCTCTAAAGGGATTTCCTTGCTTAGCTAGAAAAATGACAGCATCAATAATACAGTGAGATCCCTCATGTTTTATCTCGTCTGGAATCATTAAAACAAAGGCGTTTATCGCTGCGTCGTGGGCTACTTACGAAAATACAGTCGGCAACATTCTCCTCCGAATGCGAAAATATATTGTTGCTCCCACTTACACTAGTAGAAAAGATCATCTGAATAATTACGTGAACTCAGAGCTCGAACAGAGAGATTCAGATGTTCTTTCTTCCCGTGCGCTATTCGAGAATGGAATGGGAGATAAATAGTATAAAAATGGTCCGATGAACCCTCTGTCAGGCAGTTAAATGTGATTTACAGAGTATCCTGTGTAGATGTCTATCAATTCCACCGCTACCGAGAGAGGACTCTAGATCCTCAATGCTTTTGACTTTCAATAAGAAGTGTGCGCAACTGATATACTTTTTTATAAGGACTGGAACGTTATTCAAATTCACCTGTTCTACAAATATTACCTTGATATGAAATATGAATATTCATTTATCTGAAAAAGGAAATCTATGCAAATTAATAAACATTGTGCATTTACTTATGCAATAACGCAAACATCTCCCTCATTCTGGCTAATATCTAGTAGATTTTTAAAGTTTGATTAGCTGAAGTACCTGTGACAGGGCAACACTGAAGTCAGCAACCAGGAATGTTAGTTTTATTAAATTATTTCGGTATTTCTTGCAGTAATTTTACTTTTAATAATTCTGTGTCAGTTAATTTTACTAACTTATACCAGAAAAATACATTCCGTAAAAAAAAAAAAAAAAAAAAAAAAAAAAAATTCTTTGGGATTCGGTAAAAATTTGCCCCCCTCTACATTCTGCCGCCCGGGGCAACTGCCCCCTTTGCCCCCCCCCCCCCACAAGATCCGGCCCTGCCTGATTTGAGACTATTTTTGACAATTGGCTAATTGCTGATTTTATTACATATATAATTTATGTGGTTAACCCAGTGAAGATTTGTATCTAGGTGGATACCTAGAAATCTACAGTCTTCTGCGTCTACTGCTTCTATTCCACCTATATTACTGACAGTGATTTGTTTTGATTGTGCAAGTTTAGATGAGACTCTACGTGTAAAAACTGAACTAAAATAACACTATTGTTGTTCATAAAATTTCTACTAGGTGTCGTCGCTGACCTGCTAAGCAGCGGGTCGCCGCATATGAACAGTCGACTCCTAACTTCAGTACAGCAGTGACAACAGCGGCAGCATCAGAGCTGGTCGCGGCGGCATTAAAACCGCTCACACTAAGACAGCAGCACACGTTCTCAGTGGCGGCATCACGTTGGCGATCCACTGTCACGTTCTCTTGTGCTTGGCAAATTACAAATTATAGTTACGTTGTGATCTATTACATGAGTACTGCTTCGAATTTCCGGTGCCGACCTGTTTAAAAAATAAAAAATGAAAACAATAAAATATAATAATATAAAAAAATCTTTGCGAGGTGCTTCAGCTCCCATCCCCTGGCTGCACCACTGTATAGCATAATCGTGTTGTCCATAATTTTTTATTTAGTTTTTTGTATTTTTAGTCCGAAAATTTTGCAAAAGAAAAAAAATCTGTAATCTACTGGAAAACCTCAAGTGCACCGTAAAACACGCCAGTGCGATTTATTTTATTTACTTGCTTTTTGTGATAAAACCGGGAGAACCCGTTTAATACTAGAGAGTTGGTCACCCTAACTACGCATGACATTCAAGCCAAATTAGAAGGAGACCTTTCTTTCTTTTTTTTTTTTTTTTTTTTTTTTTTTTTTTTTTTTTTTTTTTTTTTTTTTCACTGCTGCTACTCTTTAAGCACCCTTCGTCTAAAAACGTATGACGAGTCATTAAATATCAGAAGTAGGTCTCTTAGCCGTCACTCTCAACACATCCAGTGGCTGTTGAGAGTGACGCTTCCGTGTCCCACCACGTGGAGGTGGACCTGTTTATCCTCCGATTTAGTTTTCATTATGCAGCTTTATTAAACTCATTAAATAATAGATAATACAAAAAATTATACAGATGTGCTTACTGAATACACTAATACAATATAGGACCTACAGTTTGCGATAAACTCTTGATTATTCCAACAACCGTGCTGATGATTCACAAAGTTATGCTGGTTTGATACAATTACAGGTGCAACATATAGTAGCTCCAAGCTATGTGGAATACAAAATATGACCAGATTAAAATATTAAAATTTACAAAAGAGTCAGAAATACTGTAAATAGTAAAAGTAAGATCTTTGACTTACTAAACTGTGTTTAACAGATATTAAAATGAAAGTGAAATTATTAAAAGTTGAAACAGTAATATTAAAAATAATAAATTTGAGTCATTATGATAAAAAATTACAATTATTCAGATATTAAGTCAGAAATAAAAACTAAGATTATGACTTGCTGGATTTTAATAGCACAATCTGTTATTGAATGTGTTAATTTTAGAAGTTACAGCCGTCCGCGGTGGCCGAGCGTTCTGCAGCGCGTAGGGTTGCCAGATCTCCGGGCGCCGCCCGGAGTGCCCGGGTTTGGAATGAATTCTCCGGGTCTACGGGACAATCACTCTCATCTCCGGGCTTGAATGTAACCTTCATCTTAACTTGTTTTTACGACGCTCTTTAAGTACTATACTCATATAGCGACGACCTACATCGAACTTAACGTAACTTAAACTAAGGACGAACACAACATCCATGCCCTAGGGGGGATTCGAACCTCTGGCGGGAGCAGCCTCGCGCACCGTGGCAAGACGCCTCAGTGCGCTCGGCCATTCCCGGCCGGCTCCTCTCTAGTAATTATGAATAACTTTATATAAATGTCAATTTCTTATTGCAACAAAACGCTACTTTTCTATTCTTCCTCTGAAAACTTTTCATTGTTGCGTCGCTAGTAATGGGCTAGCGCATTATTAAGCAAACACTGTTGCGGCAATGTGTCAACGGGCGACATCTATTATTTGTGTTCGTTCGTTCATTGTTTGTTATCAGTTTACCGGCAATTTTTGGAATACTCGAATCGCGTGTGAACAGACAAGCTTACATTAACTCAGATTAGTGAGTAATAACAGCGAAATGAAGAGACGATATATAAGTTCGTTTCGTGAAGAATGGTTGCAGGAAGAAAATTATAAAGAGTGGCTACAAAAAGTCGATACTGATGAGTGTATGTCTAAGTGCAGAATATGCAATATCTTATTTGCTGTTAAGTACGACGGAGTGAAAGCTGTGAATAAACATTTACAATCAGAAAGACACAAAGCGAATATTACCACGCAAAAGAAGAATCAGTCGCTTCTTAAATTCTTGCCAAAACCATTTTCTGCAGAAGACGACAAAGTTACTGCAACGGAAACAACTTTGACTTACCATGGTGTGAAACACCACCATTCTTACAATTCTCAATATTGTGGTAATAAGCTACATCCTTATGTTTTTTAGAGATTCCTCAGTGGCAACGAAAGTAAGATGCAGCCGAACCAAAAGCGAGGCATTAGTAAAAAAATGTGCTTCTGCCTTATGCTAAAGAGAAGCTACTAAACGAATTAAAGGAAACTGTCCCGTTTTCATTAGGTTTTTTAATTTTATCTTTTATTTATTTATTTATTTTAGAATTCACATGTAATCCTGGTTGGGGGGGGGAGTTGGTCGCTGTTGGGGGGGGGGGGGTGAGTCATTGTCCAAGGGGGAGGGGGGCACGTCTGGTCTCCGGGCTTGCCTTGAGTTCAAACTGCCAACCCTAGCGGCGCGCCAGTCACAGTCTACACGGCCACTACGGTCGGGGGTTCGTATCCCCCCTCGGGGATCCCCTCATAAGTAGTTTGTAAGTTTAGGGACTGCTGAACCAGTAGTTAAGGCCATAAGCTTAACAAACATTTGAACATTTAGAAGTGACAATGAGTTAGCTAACAATTGAGTTTGAATTAAAATGAATAATGGGGACTTAACGAAATCTGACCGGGCCTGGCTACATAGAAACGCAGTTGAGTAGCGTGCAGGGCTGGTTCTACCCCCGCGTTCCCGCCCGGCGCAGTTATCGCGTTTGTGCAGCATCGCACGGCGCGGGGCGCGTTCTTCCCCGCCGCCAGGGCTGCCAACCTCGCAGCCAGGTGTCGCGCTTCCCACGGGGCGCTACCGGGGGTCGAGATTCCCGCCATTCATTAGGCGTGCCGTGAACAACAGCGCCGGCTAACAGCCTTTACCTCACCTCGCCTCGCTGCGTTACCTGCTCGTTATGGGGGAACACCCACACTGCACGCCAGATGTTTCGCGAGCGCAGCTTCCGCTGTAAATGCATCGTCCAACGCGACCAATGAAAGCGAACACAGGCAGGGCCGGCCCCAACAAATTCGGCACGTTAGGAAAATTATTTTAGTGACGCCCCATTTAATAAAATCGCAATAAAACATCGGAGAAAAATACACATTGCTTTTTTTTTATTCAAATACATAATCACAACATATACGTTACATAAACATATTTCCCCATTAAAATTTAAGTTTTTCATCGTTTTTAAATTGTCTTTTAAAAGAGTTTTGGTTGATAGTTTACAATACCGGTAATTGATACAATTATTATTCATGATACTAAGAGTCACACAAATTTCACTTTCCTTGCCTTGGATCTTGCAAAATCTGAGATGATCTCCTTTAAATCAATTGTGTCTGCTGTTTCTCGTTCAATTGACAAAGTTGCCAACCCAACAAGTCTTTCTTGAGTCATTGTGGATCGCAGATATGTTTTTATGAGTTTTATTTAGAGAAGCTGCGCTCACCACTGGCTACAGACACAGGAAGAGTAAGCATCACTCTCAGTGCAGTAACTAAGTTAGGTACAATGTATGTAAGTCCATTTTTACAAATATAGCTCAGGACGTTCTGTGGCCCTGTTATTGGGTAGGGGAGACCGGGGCATATTTTCCATAGGGGCAAGTTTTCCAACTAGCTTTAGTTTCGAAACATTCTGGTAGATGGTACCACCGGCGATACTGCAGGAAGCAGCAACAAAGCACGCTTCATTTACGAAAGTTTCAGTGTTGTACCAGCAATTACATTGCCGGCAGGGCTGTTTTTGTCTTTTCTGTAAAGGTGACTGAACTTTCACGTTTTTATTGAAACTCAAAATAAACATACTAGCGTTAAACTTATTATTTTCACACTGCACGTACTAAAAGTGGGTTTCTTTCTTCACGTAACTGTGCATTTGTTTCGTAAATAGCTTCCACGGTTAAACATGGTTGTAGTGTTATAGTTCCGAATATGGCGACGGGGCACGTTTTCCCAGAGCATACGGGGCACATATTCCTGTACGTGTCTCGTTGGAAAACGTGCTTCGGCCTAGAACATCTCGTATTATTCCTTTAAATATGTATTTATTGTGTAATAAATTGTGCCAAATAGCCCTCTGTCAAATGGTTCATTGTAAAATGTTCTTTACAGACTTAAAATGGCCCGAAATTATACAGAGAAGACCGACAGAGGCTCGTACACTCCGCTCTATTAGCAATTAGAGGCTGGTGCAGTGTCAGAAAAGCATCCATGCATGGACTTTTGTATTCCACATAAGACTCAGAACAATTACTGGTTGAAATTCCCTACTTTACAGACAGACCAGCTCCAACTTTCTGAATGCCCTATCAGTACTGGACTGGATTCAAACTTGCCAGAAAAAACGACTGATCACAGCATCCATTCGCACCCATCGAATTCATCAACTCACACTGCACCAACACGGACTAGCATTTCTGAAGAAGCTGTCCTCTTAAGTTCTACAAATACTTTTCCTCTTGTTTGTCAAGAAGGTGTTCCTTCTACTTCCACACAATCTTGGCCAACACTAGAAAAAATGAGGCCTTTTGAGAAGGCGGCATCTAGGAAGCAAACACAACATGGAAGGAAAAAAGGAAGTCAGCTACATTGACTGAGACTCCAGTTAAAAAACCTGATGAAAATCGATAAAATTTGTCTAATAAAAGGAAACTTCAAAAGAAAGGAAATAAAAGAAACGAGAAAAAATCCCAGCCAGAAAACTGTTTGTACGATATGGGCGCATGAAGACTGTAAGAAAGGGAATGTGGCATTTTTTGTTTGCTTAGATTGTGATTCAAACAATGAGTATGAGTATTATTAAAACGAAGTCTGTATTTGTAAAATATTTATGTGAGATATTTTGTAAAACCTTTAAGTAGAATTTGTTTTTATTTAATATGATTACGTTTGCTATTCATTTTATTTTATTTATTTTTAATGTAATGTGTTGAAAATTCATATATAAAAATACATATGCAGTGAAATCAAGATAATTATCTCTGGTTTACCATTTAAAGTATAGTTGGAAAATTTGCCCCTGTACATTTTAAGTAAGCTGGAAAACTTGCCCCGAATACGGGGCAAATTTTCCAATGCAACATGGTCAGACAAAATCATTTTCTGCCAAGAAGGATATTTGCTATTTTCAAAAATATTTCTACAAGACTGTAGATAAAAGTGTAGGAAATACAATTATCCGCTGTTTACCTCAAAACTGATAAAAATCAAAAGAACAAAAATAAAAATGTAAAAAGGTGGAAAACTTGCCCCGGTCTCCCCTACTCTTCTAGCAATGGCTTGTAATTTATTGCATAGATCAGTAGCTTCAATATCTTTAGAGTCTTTGTTATTTACAAACTCTTCCAAGTTAACATATTCTTCAAGAACAGCTTTGGGAGTTTTATTCTGTACATCATGTACGTTGTACAGACAGGCAAATACACGAATTACGTTGTTAATCTGATGAAATCTCTCGTCGATTGAATTTATTGAAGTATCCCACATAGCAAAATAAAAATTAATTTGGAAATGATTTTGCTTGTCACGAATAGGTTCATCTTCTGCTTCATAACCAAACTGTCTTTTCTTGTGTCTTACTCGGACTGGTTACATATATAGTGAAAATGACGCGGAAATGTTGACTACTTCTGAAATTTGTATTGTTTCTACCAGCATTTTTTTTCAAATCCCAAATCACAATCTTCGAGAAAGATTTTTGTTTTTAGCAGAGCATTCGTAGCATTGTTAAGATCAGTTTCTTTTGATTGAAGAAGTTTGCTAGTCAAATTTATTTCGAAGAACATTGTAATATGCAACAAGTGAAGCAATAAACTTGAAGTTCGCAATTTTTTTAGCAATGGACTGAGGGAGAGGGGACGTTTTACCCTGATAAAAGGGCCATGAAAATAGTGTAACAGACTGAAAGTCTACTTATTGTTGCAGTGTATGCGAACAAGGTGCGCTCAAATGACGGCGGTGGGGGTAACTGACATCTCACACGTTACTACAAATAAACTCAAATGCTTCGTTCTGTTCCGTTCCTGTAGTCTGTGAACGTATAGTTTCGACAGCAACAAAGATACATAATTGGGAAAGTCCGCTCCTGCTTCACTTGTCTCAACCTAAATGGATTCACATGCCACAGAGATCGCCGATTCAAGTTCGTCCAGCGTGGCGGGATGCTTCGGGTAGACCATGTCTTTCACTGTGCCCCACAAAAAAATGTCACAGGGAGTCAAATCCGGCGAATATGGAGGCCAATCCATGCCTGCACCAGTAAATTTGGGATATTCCAAAGCAATGACTCGATTCCCGAAGTATTCCTCAAGAAAGCGAAACACTTGTTCGGTCCGATGTGGTCGGGCTCCATCTTGCATAAAACATTCAGTACCTGGTCGATCCTCTAACGCTTGCTGTGTGGCGACAAATTGTTCTAAAATTGCAACGTAACGTGCACCAGTGACCGTTTCTCGACTGAAAAAAGGGCCAATAATGCCTCTGCTGCATACTGCAGCCCACACAGTAACTTTAGGAGAATACAGGGGTTTCGCTTCACACCAATATGGCTTTTCGGAACCCCAAAATCGCCAGTTCTGCTTATTCAAGTATCCATTCAGGTGGAAGTGTGCTTCATCTGTAAACCAGATGCAGCCAACATCAAATCCTTCACTATCAATCATTGTGAGCATCTGATTAGCAAAAGCAACACTTTGTTGCACAGCTCGTACGGGTATGGCCTGGTGCGTTTGAATTTTGAATGGAAAAATGTGTAGGCTCTTTCTCGGTATTTTCTGCGTGCTGGAACGCTTCAAACCAGTCTCAGATGCAATTCTACGGACTGATGACATTGTATTTCGCTGAATAATTGTTTTAAATGTTTTAATCATCAGAATACAGGTGTTACAAAAAAGTACGTCCAAACTTTCAAGAAACATTCCTCACACACAAAGACAGAAAATATGTTATGTGGACATGTGTCCGGAAATGCTTAATTTCCATGTTAGTGCTCATTTTATTACTTCTCTTCAAATCACATTAATCATGGAGTGGAAACACACAGCAACATTGTGGAGGCCAATCAGCTGCTGATAGTGCCTGCTCACGCTGTACATGGTACGGAAACTACTGGTTCTCCAATAGCAGTCTCCATACAGTGACGTGGTCAACGTTACCTTGTACAGCAGCAACTTCTCTGACGCTGACATTAGGGTTATCGTCAACTGCACGAAGAATTGCCTCGTCCATTGCAGGTGTCCTCGTCGTTCTAGGTCTTCCCCAGTCCCGAGTCATAGGCTGGAATGTTCTGTGCTCCCTCACACGCCGATCAATTGCTTCGAACGTCTTCCTATCGGGACACCTTCGTTCTGGAAATCTGTCTCGATAGAAACGTACCGCGCCACGGCTATTGCCCCGTGCTAATCCATACATCAAATGAGCATCTGCCAACTCCGCATTCGTAAACATTGCACTGACTGCAAAACCACGTTAGTGATGAACACTAACCAGTTGATGCTACATACTGATGTGCTTGATGCTAGTACTGTAGAGCAATGAGTTGCATGTCAACACTGAAGCCAACATTACCTTCCTTCAACTGGGCCAACTGGCGGTGAATCGAGGAAGTACAGCACATACTAACGAAACAATTGGGTATTTTGACAATTGTCTGCAATAATTATTTCAATTTACACTTAAAGAGAAGCAATGAAATGAGCTCTAACATGGAAATTAAGCGTTTCCGGACCCATGTCAACGTAACATATTTTCTTTCTTTGTGTGTGGGGAATGTTTCCTGAAAGTTTGGCCGTACCTTTTTGTAACACCCTGTGTATCACACAGTTTCGAAAAGTGATGTTAACGCTGCGATTCATTTCCGCCGCGGTGGAGTAGCCGAGCGGTCTAAAGCGCCTCGCTGCGGAGCGCCCGGTTGCTCGCCGTCGGAGGTTCGAATCCTCCCTGGGGCATGGGTGTGTATGTTGTTGTCCTTAGGTTAGTTTACCTCAGTTTAAGTAGTCTGTAAGCTACGGACTGATGACCACGTAGTTTGGTCCGATAGATTTACAAACATTTGAAGATTTGATTCATTTCCTGTAGGTTGACAACAAACGAAGTAGACGCGTGAAGCAGACGGTTTAACAAATGCGCACCGTTTGAACGCTTCTTTGTAGTTGGGCGGTCTATCGCAAGGGGCGCTGCAGCTGACAACGTCTTCCTTGTGCGTGTTGCACGTGTCGTATAGAAAGGGCCATAGTGTGTGCCCGGTTATAGCGAACGTCGCGCTCACACGTTTGTGCAGAGGAAGAAGGAAGGCGAGGCTGAGCGAGCTGGCGGTGTGAATGTCCTCTGGCACGCGCTGGAGACGGCGCAACCAGGCCGAGACGGGAGAAGACACCGGCTCCGTTACCAGCAATTAAAGCGGGCAGCGTCTAGCCGTAGCTGGAGACACGACCCTCACACGTCTGCTCTCAGTAGCTAACGAGACGACCTGGTGTCCACAAGACCATCTCTTTCACAGGTGAGTCTCGTATCCAAATTGCACCTCAAGGTACAGGCATATTCCTCGACTTCTGATGGATCCTGTCTTCAAATATTACGCATTATCTCGAACAGAATGACCTAAGGTCAACACGGATTTAGAAAATAACGTTCATGTGAAACTGAACTGCCCATTTACTCACACGAAGTGATGGGTGCTATCGACAACGTTAGCAAATAGATTCCATATTTCTTGATTTCCAGAAGGCTTTAGAACACCGTACCTCATAACCGTCTTTGAATCAAATTGCGTGGTTACGGTGTATCGCCCCACATTTGTGACTCGATAGGAAATTTCCTGTCAGAGAGGACACAGTTTGTGGTAATCGATGGTAAGGCATCGTCTAAAACAGAGGTGATATAGGGCGTTCCGCAGGGTAGTGTTATTGGTCCTCTGCTGTTCCTTATTTACATGAACTATTTAGGGGAAAATCTTAGTAGCTCTCTTAGATTGTTTGTAGATGACACCATCATTTACCGTCTGGAAAAATCATCTGAAGATCAAAACCAACTGCAGAACGATCTGAATAACATATCACTATGGTGTAAAAATTGGCAATTGAATCTAAATAATGAGAAATGTGAGGTCGTCCACATGAGTACGAAAAGAAATTCGTTGAACTTTGTTTACACGATAAATCAATTAAATATGAAGGCCGTAAACTCCACAAATTCCTAGGAATTATTATTACTTCAGACTTAAACTGGAAAGAACACATAGATAATGTCGTGGGAAGGGCGAACGAGATACTGCGTTTTATTGGCAGAACTCTTAAAACATGCAATAGAACTAATAAAGAAACCACATACACTACGCTTGTCCGTCCTTTTTTGGCGTACTGCTGCCCAATGTGGGATCCTAATCAGGTGGGTTTGACGGAGGACATCGAAAGAGTCCAAAGAAGGGCAGCTTGTTTCGTATTGTCACGATACAGGGGAGACAGCGATACGGAAATGATACAGGATCTGGAATGGGAATCATTACAACAATGACGCTTTATTTGTCGCTGCGGCGTGGGCTACTTACGAAACTCCAATCGCCAACATTCTCCTCCGTATGCGAAAATATGTTGTTGACTCCCACTTACATAGGTAGAAATGATCATCAGAATAAAATACGAGAAAACAGAGCTCGAACGGAGAGATTCAGGTGTTCTTTCTTCCCGCGCGCTATTCGAGAATGGAATGGGAGATAAATAGTATAATGGTGGTTCGATGAACCCTCTGCCAGGCACTTAAATGTGATTTGCAGAGTATCCCATGTAGCTGTAGATGTAGAGGTTTGACGCGGTGCCGCACTGCAGACTACTAACGAAGTTCCTAGCATATCGATTACGTTCCCAGATCTACATCTACATATTTACTCCGCAATCCACCGTAAAGTGCCGTGGCGCAGGGTACACTGTATCACTGCAGGACATCTCCTCTGCCATTCCAGTCCTAATTACAGAGTTTTAAGTTCACAAATCAGAAGAACTCGAAAAATAAGCTTCACACGAAAATATGTGTAGAATGCAAAGTTGGTTATTTTCGATGGGGGCGTCTGGTGATGCTAAAATTAGCATCTTTAGCAACTTTAAAACTTCAAAAGCCGGCCGCGGTGGCCGAGGGGACTGAGGCGCTCCAGTCACGGTCTGCACGGTCACTACGGTCGGGGGTTCGAATCCCCTCTCGGGCATGGATATTTGTGCCGTCCTTAGTATTAGCTAGTTTGTAAGTAGTTCGTAAGTTTAGGGACTGATGACTCTGTAGTTAAGTCCCATAAGCTATAAAAACTTTTTTTTTTAAACTTCAAACGGAAACCTCCCATTTTTAATTGCAGAATCAGATTCTACATAAAAAATCTACGTACATTTTGTCCATTTTTTTAATCTCTCTAGTTGGCGCTGTTATTCAAGAAAATCCATGATCTCATTTTTGAGTGAAAAATGGTCATGCATGGAACAAAATATTTATTTACTTCATAAATTTTAATGCACTAAAATTAACACTCTGTCTCTCTCCCCATAGGATGGGGTTTGAGAGAGAGGAATTAAAGTTTTACAAATGATAACCCAAATATTAATTTTTTCCCCCGCAGATTCGGATAACTTTTGTTTGTATCGTGGTCATGAGACCACACAACTTTTAATTATCAAACAAATTATCTCACTAGTTAACTAACTGACCAAACATCCTACTCAGCATGTCATTCTCAATGGAGAGAAGTCTTCCGAAGTAATAGTGATGTCAGGTGTGCCACAGAGGAGTGTCGTGGGTCCGTTGCTGTTCACGATATATATAAATGACCTTGCGGATAACATCGGAAGTTCACTGAGTCTTTTTGAGGATCATGCTGTAGTTCATAGAGAGGTTGTAACAATGAGAAAATTGTATTGAAATGCAGCAGGATCTGCATCGAATTGACGCATGGTGTAGGGAATGGCAATTGATCTCAATGTAGACAAGTGTAATGTGCTGCGAATACATAGAAAGAAATATCCTTTATCATTTAGTTATATAGCAGGTCAGCAACTGGAAGCAGTTAATTCCATAAATTATCTGGAAGTAGGCATTAGGAGTGATTTAAAATGGAACGACCATATAAAATCAATCGTCGGTAAAGCAGATGCCAGTCTTAGATTCATTGGAAGAATCCTAAGGAAATGCAGTCCGAAAACAAACTTGTTCGCCCACAACTTGAATACTGCTCACCGGTGTGGGACCCAGACCACGTGGGGTTGATAGAGGAAGAAGAAAAGATCCAACGGAGAGCAGCGCGCTTCGTTACAGGGTCATTTGGTAATCGAGAAAGCGTAACGGAGATGATCGATAAACTCCATTGGAAGACTCTGCAGGAGAGATGCTCTGTCGCTCGGTACGGGCTTTTGTCTAAGTTTCGAGAACATACCTTTACCGAGGAGTCTAGCAGTATATTGCTTCCTCCTACGAATATCTCGCAAAGAGATGGTGAAGATAAAATTAGACAGATTAGAGCCCACACAGAGGCATACCGACAATCTTTCTCTCCGCGAGTAATACGTGACTGGAATAGGAGGGAGAAGCGATAGTGGTACTCAAGGTACCCTCCGCTACACACCATCGGGTGGCTTGTGGAGTACGGATGTAGATGTACTCCGATGCAGAGAGACAGCCATAGCAGAAGTCAGGTTTCTTTAGCACCCCAGGTCTTGTTCTTCAGCTTCTTCAGCATATTATTGCGAGTAGTGACCTTCCTATATTTACCTACTCATTTCGCAATACACCCAATGGTGCGTGGCGGAGGGTGTTCAGTACCACCACTAGTTACTAGCTTTTCTGTTCCTTTATAGAACGAGGAAAAAGCGAATACTTGTATGCATCTGTACGAGCCGCAATCTCTCTTACCTTTGTGATCTTCACTTGAAATGTACGTTGGCGTCAGTATAAGCGTTCTTCAGTCTGCCTCAATTTCCGACCCTCTAAATTTCTTCAATAGTGTTTCCGAAAAGAAGCCTTCTTCTATGCATCGATTCCCGATGTATATCACTAACACTCTCGCACTGATCGAACCTAACAGCTACAAACCTAGCGACCCATTTATGAAATGCTTCTACTCAAATATCTTCCTTTAAACCAATCTGATAGGGTTCCCAAACACTTGAGCAATACTCAAGACGGGTTCACACAAGCCTTTTATATGCGATCTCGTTTACAGACGAATCACATCTTTACAACATTCTCCAAATAAACCGAAGTCGACCATCCCCCTTCTCCATGACTGCCATTATATTTTCGTTGCATTTCATTTTGCTTTGCAACTGTACGCCTAGATATTTAACTGACGCAAATCTGTCAAGCAACACACAACAACTCTGTATTCGAACATTACCGGATTGTTTCTCCTACTCATCTGCACCAGCTCACAATTTTCTACATTTAAAGCTAGCTGCCATTAGTCACACCATTTACAAATTTGGTCGAAGTGTTTCTGCTTTCTCCTACATCTACAGGGAATACTCTGCCAATCACATTTATGTGCCTGGCAGAGGGTTTATCGAACCCTTTTTTGATACCATTTATCTCCCATTCCATTCTCGAATAGCGCGCGAGAAGAAAAAACACCTGAATCTCTCCGTTCGAGCTCTGATATCTCGTATTTTATTCTGACGATCATTTCTACCTATGTAAGTGTGAGTCAACAATATATTTTCGCAGTCGGTGGAGAATTTGGCGATTAGAGTTTAGTAAGTAGACCACACCGCAGCGATAAGCGCCGTTGTTGTAATGATTCCCATCACAGATCCTGTATAATAATAACGCTGTCTCCTCTGTATCGTGACAATACAAAACGAGCGGCCCTTCTTTGGACTGTTTCGATATCCTCCCTCAAACCCACCTGATAATGATCCCACACTGGGCAGCAATACTCCATAGAAGGACAGACAAGCGTAGTGTATGCAGTCTCTTTAGTAGTTCTGTTGAATCTTTTAAGGGTTCTGCCAATAAAATGCAGTCTCTGGTTCGCCTTTCTCACGATATTTTCTACGTGTTCTTTCCAGTTTAAGTCTGAAGTAATAGTAATTCCTAGGTAATTTCTGGAGTTTACGGCCTTCACTTTTGATTGATTTATATTGTAAATAAAGTTTAACGGATTTCTTTTCGTACTCATATGGACGACTTCACACTTCTCATTATTTAGAGTCAATTGTCAGTTTTTACACCGTAGTGATATCTTATTCAGATCGTTCTGCAGTCGGTTTTGATCTGCAGATGATTTTACTAGACGGTAAATGAAGGCGTCATCTGCAAATCACCTCTGTTTTAATCGATGCCTTACCATCAATTACTACGAATTTTGTCCTCTCTTACAGGAAATTCCCTATCCAGTTGCAAATTTGTGGCGATATACCATAATCATGCAATTTGATTAAAAGCCGTTTGTGAGGTACGGTGTCAAAAGCCTTCTGGAAATCAAGAAATACGGAATCGATTTACGAACCCTTGTCTATAGCACCTATCACTTCGTGTGAGTAAAGAGTTAGTTGTGTTTCTCATGAACGATACTTTCTAAATCAGTGTTGACCTTGGGTCAATAGATCATTCTGTTCGAGATAATTCATAATATTTGAATACATGATATGTTCCAAAACCCTGCTGCAAATTGACGTCAATAAAATAGGTCTTTTGTTTAGTGGGTTACTCCTACTGTATTGTGGGTCAATGATCACACCTACCTGTACACGACAGCATCATCAGCAAAGAAATGCAGACTGCAACTCACTCTGTCCGTCAGATCATTTATACAGATAGAAAATAATAGCGATCCTATCACACTTTCCTGGGGCACTCCTGACGATACCATAATCTCTCATGAACACTTGCATTCCATGCCAATGTTCTAGGTAGTAGTCTTTCAGCCAGTCGACTTCAAAAAGGCGTTCGACGCGATGCCACACTGCAGACTGCTAACGAAGATACGAGCTTATGGAATAGGTCATCCGATTTGTGACTGGCAGGATGACTTCCTAAGTAATAGAACGCAGTACGTTGTACTCGACGGCGAGTGTTCATCAGAGACGAGTGTATCGTCAGGCGTGTCCCAGGGGAGTGTGATAGGACCGCTATTATTTTCTATCTATAATAATGGTCTGATGGGCAGAATAACTTGTAATTTGCGGCTGTTTGCTGATGTTGTTGTGGTGTATAGGAGGGTGTCGTCTTTAACTGACTTGTAATAGCATTCAGGATGACTTAGAGAACATTTCTAGTTGGTGCGAAGAATGGCAGCCAGCTCTCAGTGTAGAAAAATGTAAGGTGATGCGCATAAGTAGGAAAAACAATCCCACAATGTTCGAATACAGCATTAGTAGTGAGATTCTTAATGCTGTCGCGTCGTTCAAATATCTAGGCGTAACATTGCACAGCGATTTGAAGTGGAACAAACATGTAAGGACAGTTATGAGTAAGGCGGACAGCCGACTTCGGTTTATTGGGAGAATTTTGGGAAGACGTACTTCACCTTTAAAGGAGACCGCGTATAAAACGCTTTTACGACCACGTCTTGAGTATTGCTCAAGTGTTTGGGACCCGTAGCAGATCAGTTTAAAGAAAGTAATGGAAGCAGTTCAAAGGCGAGCAACTTAGGTTTGTTACTGGTAGGTTTGACCAATGCGCGAGTGTCACGGAAATGCTCCGGCAACTCAATTGGAGATCGCTGGAGGAAAGACGACGTTCTTTTCGTGAATTTCTGTTGAGGAAATTTAGAGGACCGGAATTTGAAGCTGAGTGTAGTACGATCTTGCTGCCGCCTACTCACATTTCACGTACTGATCACAAAGACAAGATAAGAGAAATTAGGGCTCGTACTGAGGCATATAGGCATTCTTTTTTTCCTCGTTCTATTTGGGAGTGCAATAGGAAAGGAAATGCCTAGAAGTGGTACAGTGTACCCTCCGCCACGCACCTTGCGGTGGATTGAAGAGTATGTATGTAGATGTAGATTAAGTACCTCTTCCATAAGCTCGTAACTTCGTTAGTGGTCTGCAGTGCGACACCGTGCCGAACGCCTTTCGAAAATCGAGAAATAGGCAGTCTGTCTGTTGCCCTTTATCCTCGCACGCAAGGTGTCATTAGAGAAAAGGGGAATGCTGGTTTTCGCACGATCGATGCGTCCTGCTGGGCTGATGCACGGACAGAAGCATTTCCGCCTCAAGGAAATTTACTCCCTGTTGGGAAAGTTTTTGGTCAGGAAGTTATTTATTTATTTACTCGTTCGACATATACAAAGGCAAATATTCTTTAGTTAATTACGATATTCATATACACGTATTCTAACAATACAAGGCTCTTACAGTACTAAATTACATTACATCTTCTTTCAAGCCACTTTATGGCCGAGTCACTGAGTCTGTCTATGTCTTTCAAGTCACCATCTCAGCCGTACACTTCACACACGAGTAAATGATCCGTTGTTGAGTTTCACCACACTCACATTCAGAGCTGTCTGACAGGCCCCAGTTCTTCATTAGTTGCTTACGTCTGCCGACACCAGTTCCCACGCGGTTCAAAATTGTCCACAGTTTCCTTGGAAGATTGAGTCCTTCGATCTCTTCGTTTGGGTCGTCCATCAAATTGCAGTTCTTGTGTGCACTTTTAGCCCTAGCTCTTTCCAGGCTGTTTTCGAGTCGAAGTCTTGGAGCTTTTCGCCAGTTTTCCAAAAAGCTGTCCTGGATTTAAGCCGGTTTGTAGCTCCTAGATCTTGATGGATAGGTAGGTCCAGGTTGCCTAGGAGTTTTTGGTATTTTCTTATAGCTGTGATCGTCTGATTTCAGGGGGCTCTATGTTGGCAAGGACAGGGGGCCAAGCACAGGCGGTGGCCCTAAGTGTATGTGAGATTCAAATGTTCAGATGTTTTTATAGCTTATGGGACTTAACTACGGGGCCATCAGGGTCGATGGCACCGGGCGCGCGGTGTTGAAACTCACGGCTGGCGGCCGGAACTGGGTACAGGGCAGCGACCTCACGCTGGCGCACGGAAGGTGCTTGTTGCCTTGGTGAACGTTATCGTAGTACGGAAATTTCACTTATACTTCAAAAGGGAATTAAATACTAGTAAAAATGTAAGAAGATTGCCTGTTTGAGGTCGTCAAATAATCTCAAAATTTAGAATGCATAATAATATACTCTAGTAATAATAATTTCGTTATTGAATGTTGCAGCAAATCACATCTAATGGGTCGCAACAACACTTTCGCAGTGAAAGTTAAAATTTTGAATAAAAAAAGAGATATTAATTAACTTGAAACAGTCACTGTGGTAATTAATTAAGCTTGGCCCTATCTGACTTAGCATTGACTACAGCCTCCAACTAGCACCTCTTACGATTCAAGAACAGCACAACTTCACTAATAAATGTGTCAGAATTCATGTAGTGGTGATGGCGTGTTCGTGTTATAATCAAAATTGTAATAGCAGATAGACTCTGATTGCAATGATAATAGCTCAATACAGTGAAACTCCGTGGTGCAATGAGCTTCACAAATACTACAGTCAAGGTTCTCAATAATTTTGATATTATTGTTTAAAGCATTCAAGTTCCTTACAAAACTTTACGTAAACTATTTTTTTAAATTGTTTCCAGGGCCTGGGTAGCGTACGCGTGTAACTGGCTGAGCAGAGTTTGGCATTTAACGTATTTTATAAAAAAATTACTTCAGTCAAGTCTGGTTAATCAACTATAATACTTTGACTACTGTTAGCCTGGTTACTTTCTACATAAATGAAACCAACTTTACTTTGCTTGCAAACTCTCTTGCACTTTAATTACTAGTCTCTGTGGTTGTAATACGTTTAGCAATTCTTTAACTCGTCTAGCAATTTCTTTAAAACTGATCGTAATTATTTGAAAAATGATTGAACTTGTTGGTCAATGTACAGGCTTGCATAATCAACATAATCTAATAATGGTGATAATGGGGTGACTACAACTGCTTACAAAATTAAGACTGGTTTCAAAATAAGTCATGTATAATTGAACCAAAGTTCTGATTGGGTTGACACTACATTTACATGCATACAAAATAAAATGTTACAAAAGTACTCTTCTGCTTTCGTCGTCTTCGTCGTGAAGTCCATACAAGACAGATATGATTACAATAGGTACTCTTACTACAACAACGATCACACTCGGTGACAATAGACTTGATACCAAACAATTACTTTTCTTGCACACATGAAAAAACATTACTCTAATCACTTTCGAGTATAAATAAACTTATTTCGCACTTCGTTCAATACATTAAACAGTACGCCTCTCAGGCTTATTGCAATTGCATTAAACTCGCGCCACACTGCGCCTACCGTGCCTCTGCACTATCAACAAAACATTTATGTCTTTACTTTTGCGAGTCCGCACCGCGACTGCTTCAGCAGCGCGACACTCACAGCTACTACTTCTGTGCCAAAGACAGTCTTTACAACAGGTTCAACATTTTCTCTGGCGCATTGCTAACTTACAGCATAAGAATGTTCGTGCGTTCATGCGGGTTTACACATACAGTACATGTTTACACTAAATGATTCAATATAGAAAATGTCGTCACACAAGAAATATATCTAGCATACAAGAAATGAAAAAATACATGAACTAAACAAATTTAAGACAATATATACATTACGTTAAATCAAACTGTAAGATACACCGACAGGTGTACTCTTACAAAAGTAGCAAGAATATGTTGAAAACTCGCGACTCGTACGTGCCACTGGCAGGCATATAGCTGGTCAGTAAGCGAGCGAACGTGTCGTGTTCCAGGCGCGCGCCATGCCCGGCCGGCAGATGCGGCGGTTGCTGGTGTGGGCTGCGGGCTTGGCGGCGGCGGCGGTTAGCGGGGGCGGCGGGGGGCCAGCCCGTCAGCTGCTGGACGACGTGCTGAGCGCCCGCCTCATGCCCGGCTCGCTGCTGCTGCTGGACTCCGGCCGAGACAACGCCAGCTGCAGCGCCGGCCGATGGGACGACGCCTTCGCCACCATGGACTTCCACAGGTAGCCCCGCCACGGCTAAACGTACTGCTACTGAGCTACTACAGTCTCTGGGAGAGACAGTCATGGCAAAACTATTCCACCTGATGTGTAAGATGTATAAGACAGGCGAAATAGCCGGCCGCGGTTGCCGAGGGGACTGAGGCGCTCCAGTCACGGTCTGCACGGTCACTACGGTCAGGGGTTCGAACCCCCCCTCGGGCATGGATATTTGTGCCGTCCTTAGTCTTAGCAAGTCCATAAGTAGTTTGTAAGCTTAGGGACTGATGACCCCGTAGTTAAGTCCCATACGTTCTACAAACATATGAACATTTCAACAGGCGAAATACCCTCTGACTTGAACAAAAATGTAATAATCCTCATTCCAAAGAAACCAGGTGCAGACAGGTGTGAGCATTACAGAACCATGACTGTGCCGGAACCGGGACTCGAACCTGGGACCTTTGCCTTTCGCGGGCAAGCGCTCTATCGACTGAGCTATTCCGACACGACTCACGATGCTGCCTCACAGCTCTTCTTCCGCCAGTACCTCGCCTCCTACTTTCCAAACTTCACAGAAGCTCTCCTGCGAAAGCTGCAAGGCGCACTCCTGAGGTTCGTTCCTGCAGCTACCAGACTGCTTGACGCGCATGCGCAACGCTGAAATTTTATCCCAGCAGCACCTTCTCCCGCTTCTGGCTACTTGGAATGTGGCTGTCTGGTGTTCCAACAGTTGCCGCAAGCAGCCAGACGCTACCCGGAAAATTATTTCAGGCGCGGTCAAGCCGGCAATTTGCGCATGCGCAGAAAGGTCTGAGTTAGAGAGGGGTAGCCATCACGTGGTACGTGTGTGTTTGTAGCGTGTTTTTTGATTATTCGAAGTCACTGCAATCCCACTTGAGATCAGATATTTCTCGTTTACACTTCTTCGTTATTACGACGGAAACTATTTTAATTATTTCTTTAAACTCACCTTCGCCTGCAGCCAGTAACAGTGCAAAATGCGTTCCAGCAGTGCAAGTATCAAACAAGGGTTTTTACGTCACAGTAGTTGCGCATGCCCAGTAATATCTGTTTTTTAGCGCTTGAAATTAGCCGTCTAGAACGAAGCTCTGAAAGAAAGGATATGGAGATGTTTCCAGAATGAAATTTTCACTCTGCAGCGGAGTGTGCGCTGATATGAAACTTCCTGGCAGATTAAAATCCACCATATCCTTTCTTCCAGGAGTACTAGTCTTGCATGGTTCGCAGGAGAGTTTCTGTGAAGTTTGGAAAGTAGGAGTCGGGGTACTGGCGGAAGTGGAGCTGTGAGGCGGCATCGTGAGTCGTTTCAGGATAGCTCAGTCGGTAGAGCGCTTGCCCGCGAAAGGCAAAGGTCCCAGGTTCGAGTCCCGGTTCCGGCACACAATTTTAATCTCCCAGGAAGTTTCATATCAGCGCACACTCCGCTGCAGAGTGAAAGTTTCATTCAAGATCACTTTGGATTCAGGAGGAACGTAGGAACACGGGAGGCAATACTGACTTTACGAATTATCTTAGAAGATAGATTAAGGAAAGGCAATCGTACATTTTTAGGTTTTATAGATTTGGAGAAAGCTTTTGACAATATTGATTGTAATATACTCTTCAAAATTCCGAAATCAGCAGGGCTAAAATACAGGAAAAGCAGAGTTATTTACAACTTGTACAAAAGCCAGACCGTAGTTATTAGACTCGAAAGGCATGAAGGGGAAGCATTAGTTGGGAAGGGAGTAAGACAGGGTTTTAGCCTTTCTCCGATGTTATTCAATTTGTACATCGAAAAGGCGATGAAAGAAAGCAAGGAAAAATTTGGAATGGGGATTAAAGTTCACTTCGCGTGTTGCTGATGACATTGTAATTCTGACAGAAACAGCAAAGGAACTGGAAGAGCAGTTGAATGGAATGGACAGTGTGTTGAAGATAGCGTATAAAATGAACATTAACAAGAGCAAAACAAAGATAATGGAATGCAGTCTTAGAAAATCAGGCGATGCTGAAGGAATTAGATTAGGTAACGAAACAAAGAAGGTGGTAGATGAGTTTTGTTACTTGGGTAGTAAAATAACATATAACGGTCGCAGTATAGAGGATATAACATGCAGAATGGCAATGGGGAAAAAAGCATTTTTCAAAAAGAGAAAGTTGCTAACATTGCATATTAATTTAAGTGTAAGGAAGTCTTTTCTGAAGGCATTTGTGAGGAGTGTTGTCTTGCATGGGAGTGAAACATGGACGATAAACAGTGAGGACAGGAAGAGGATTGAGGCTTTTGAAATGTGGTGCTACAGAAGTATGCTGAAGATTAGGAGGGTAGATCACAATACTAATGAAGAGGTACTGAACAGAATTGATGAGAAAAGGAATTTTTGGCTACGACACATTCCTAGACATCGAGGAATCGTAAATTTAGCATTGGAGGGAAGTGTGTGGGGTACAAATCGCAAGGGGGAGACCAAGAGACGCATATAGTAACAAGATTCAAATGGATGTGGGTTACCATTCTTATGAGGAGATGAAAAGGCTTGCTCAGGATAGAGTAGGACCAGAGAGCTGCATCCGACTAGTCTCCGGACTGAAAACCATAACAACAACAACTGACAGGAAAACACTGTAGCTTGCTTCACGCCATTGGTCGATTCCATAGCAAAGAACTGTGCACCAACCTGGCAGAACTTACTTACTTAGCCCTTGGGGCCCAAGTAGGGCCTTGGCCACCTGGACAATCTTCTCTGTTGGCTGCCTTGGCTCTCCATCTTCTAACTCCATCTCAGATCCTCTTCGACATTGTCTATCCATCTAGTTCTTGGTCTACCCCTAATAAGGCGTCCACCTGGCTTTCCTTTGTAAACTTTCTTGACTGTACTATTCTCTGCCATTCTTTCTACGTGTCCCAACCAACTGTGATATTACAGATACAGGGGGAAGCTGATTGTTTCCATGTGAAAGGCGTGTTTTACGATGGTGTCGGGTTCCCCAGCCGGTCGGCTACCAGTTTGGACCTATTGAACGGGATACAACAGGTAGTCAGGTTTTCCCTAATGTGCTCGGAAACCGGAAACGCTTGGCTGAGCGAGGGTGGCTATTCCAGATTGTAACTGAAATACAATGTAGCCACACACATTATTCTAATAATCCGTATAAAATCAGGGAGCCGGCCGTAGTGGCCGAGCTGTCTGCGGCGCGCCAGTCACGGTCTGCACGGTCGCTGTGGTCGGGGGTTCGAATCCCCCCTCGGGCATGGCTGTTTGTGCCGTCTTTACTATAAGCTAGTTCGTAAGTAGTTTGTCAGTTAAGGGGGTGATGACCCCGTAGTTGAATTCCATAAGCTCTACAAACATTTGAACATTTGAAAATCAGGGAATGATCATACGGCAAATATAATTATATGAATGGATTCAGGAGACTTGGGGGAATAAAACGCCGTAATTACAATTTCAATATCCTTTACTACTACAATAATAATATTATACGACTTATATTTACAGTTATTGATACGTAGTGTTTATCAGTAACAAATTAAGTATCAAATGGACAGCATTGCAACACGCTACCTATCTTAAAAGACGTTCTTTCAATAAACTTTATTTTACTCTCTTGTTCTGCTTTTCGTTGAGGTAGTAATATTTTTGTTTCAGAACATATAGATTCCACCAAAGAAACACAAAACATGAAACCAGCGAAGAGCGTTACATTTAAATATGTATTTTATTATATTTAATACTCTTAGTAACGTTCATTTTTTATATTGAAGAATGTCACCTAAATAATTCATGGCCGACGTCCTCGCCAGCACACTTGTCTCACCAAGTTTTATCTCGTGATCTCCTTCCGTGGAAACATGTTCCCCCACTGCCGATTTGTCGATCTGTCCCAAGCGACAATTTCTTTTATGCTCCGTCAAACGTGTATTAATGCTTCTTTTTGTGGTTCCTATGTAAACATTGCCACAACTACACGGAATTTTATATACCTCTGGTGTAGCCAGGGGATGACGAAGATCTTTTGTTGATCTAAGGCATTCAAGTGTGCTGGCGAGGACGTCACACTATTATACACGAATGTATAGGGACGCAATTGAAATCCACAAACATCAATACAATTTTAATCGTAAAGAAGAAGGATTAAAATTGGACAAGATATGGCGATCGACGTTGCATCAATCACGTGACAATTGATTGCCCGCAATCGAGAGAACAGGCGATAGCCAGAGATAGCCACACATCGACGTCACGTGACACGTGAGGTGGCGCCCTCTACGATCTTATATAAGGAGCGGCCTCAGCCCCCAGCAGCCAGTCGTCGACTCAACCTCGAAAGATGTTCTCCGTAGTCGAGAACGAAACGTCAGGGAGAGGAAGTTTTACAGATCGACCATGGCAACTCAGCCCGGAAGTGTTTACTGATGAAGACTCCGGCCGTGGAAGCCTTCATGGGATGATGCTGACATTTCCTCGTTGCATTATCCGCTTTCTAATCTTTCACAGGAAGAAGATGAACGAGTACCTGTGCCGGAGCTACCTGGCGGAGCGCATCCTGGATGAGGCGGAGAGTCCGCCCCCCGCCCCCCAGCCGCCTGCTGCAGCACTGCCGTCGCCGCCCCCCGCCCCCCAGGTGCCTGTAACGTCGCCGCCGCCTCCGGCCCCCGCCCCGGCTCCAGAGAAGAGATCCGGGGAACCAGCACCAGAAAAGCCGGGGGCGGCGAAGAAGGACGCGGACCGCCTGCGTCAGGACCTGCTCCACGACGAGGGCTCCACCGCCTACAAGCAGTGGCTGTCCAGGTGAGCTCGCGTCGCTATAGTCCGCGTCACGGAGGAAGGCGGCCCAGTATTCAGCCGTTCTGCGCCTGCCCCTCCATTGCCGCACTGGCAGCCAATAATATTCATTCTCAAGGGCGTGGCTGGCCTTGAGTTACGCAGTGTTTCTCCACTGTTGGTGCTCGGCCGTAGCTCCTCCCCTCCACGCTTCCCCTATCGCTCCGCCTCTATGGACAGGACCGTCTTCCTACATCTACTTCTATATACAAACTCCGACTTTGCAAGCCACCCGATGGTGTGTGGCGGAGGGTACCTTGAGTACCACTATCGGTTCTTCCTCGTAATTCAGTCACGTATTGTTCATGGAATGAAAGATTGTCGGTATACCCTGGGTGGGCTCTAATCTCTCTGATTTTATCTTCATGATCTCTTCGCGAGATACACGTAGGAGGGAGGAATATACTGCTAGACTCCTAGGTAAAGGTATGTTCTCTAAACTTCGACAAAAGCCCGTACCGAGCGACAGAGCGTCTCTCCTGCAGTCTTCCACTGGAGTTTATCGTAACGCTTGCACGATTACCAAATGATCCTGTAACGAAGCGCGCTGCTCTCCGTTGGATCTTTTCTACTTTCTCTATCAACCCCACCTGGTACGGATCCCACACTGGTGAGCAGTATTCAAGCTGTGGGCGAACAAGTGTACTGTAACCTACTTCCTTTGTTTTCTAACTGCATTTCCTTAGGATTCTTCCAATGAATCTGTCTGGCATCTGCTTTACCGACGATTCATTTTATATGGTCGTTCCATTTGAAATGCCTACTTATAACTTATGGAATTAACTGCTTCCAGTTGCTGACTTGCTATAGTGTAGCTAAATGATACAGGATCTTTCTTTCTGTGTATTCGGAGGACATTACTCTTGTCTGCATTGCCATTCCCTGCACCATGCGTCAATTCGATGCAGATCCTCCTGCATTTCAATACAATTTTCCATTGTTACAGCCTCTCTATATACTACAGCGTCATCCGCAAAATGCCTCAGTGAACTTCCGATGTTATCTGCAAGGTTATTTACAAAAAGGTACGGCCAAACTTTCAGGAAACATTCCTCACACACAGAGAAAGAAAATATGTTATGTGGTTATGTATCCGGAAACGCTTAATTTCCATGTTAGAGCTCATTTTATTACTTCTGTTCAAATCACATTAACCATGGAATGGAAACACACAGCAACAGAACGTACCAGCGTGACTTCAAACACTTTGTTACAGGAAATGTTCAAAATGTCCTCCTTTAGCGAGGATACATGCATCCACCCTCCATTGCATGGAATCCCTGATTCGTTGATGCAGTCCTGGAGAACGGCGTATTGTATCACAGCGGTCCACAATACAAGCACGAAGAGTCTCTACATTTGGTACCGGGGTTGCGTAGACAAGAGCTTTCAAAGGCAACTCCGCATTTGTAAACATTGTACTGAATGCAAAACCACGTTCGTGATGAACACTAACCAGTTGATGCTACGTACTGATGTGCTTGATGCTAGTACTCTAGAGCAATGAGTCGCATGTCAACACAAGCACTGAAGTCAAGTTTACCTTCCTTCAGTTGGGCCAACTGGCGGTGAATCAAGGAAGTACAGTACACACTAACGAAACAATTGGGTATTTTGACAATTGTCTGCACGAATTATTTCAATTTACATTTAAGGAGAAATACTAAAATGAACTCTAACCTGGAAATTAAGCGTTTCCGGACACATATCCACATAACATATTTTCTTTCTTTGTGTGTGAGGAATGTTTCCTGAAAGTTTGGCCGTACCTTTTTGTAACACCCTGTATAAAAATATGTCGTACATGAATTTATATAAGGATTAAAACGAAGATATGTTAAAAATGGTAATAAGTTACATATATGTTTAAGAAATAGGTATCTAAAAGCCTTCCCTTTGAATGCAACATCGCGACACAACTTTCAAAGCAATCGGTTAAGAACATTCGGAGATTTACGGTTTTCCACAAACATGGACATTTTTATTAATAAGGATGATTATTGTTGATGAGTCATTAATATACACTAAATTAAAGCTGACATTTTTCTGATGCCCTGTAAATATTCCGAATTCGAAATATTTAAACATTTAGACCGTTAATATTTAAACATTTAGACCTTTTCAGGGCATGTGAGGAATGTTTCCTGAAAGTTTGGGCGCACCTTTTTGTAACACCCTGAATATTGTGAACAGCAACGGACCCACGACACTCCCCTGTGGCACAGCTGACACTCTTACTTCGGAAGACTTCTCTCCATTGGGAATGACATGCTGCAAACTAAAGTACTACCATATAGCCCACTGATTGGAACTTCCAACAACTATCCGACACAGGCATTCCTAGTGTTCCCTGTGTTATTAGGAAATAGTGGCAGTTTAAATGTTTAGTATTAGTGGATAGAACATCGACTGATGCTGTCAGGATACAGTTAACGGTGTGTGTTTGCAGGACGACCACCCTGGAGGACGTGTACCGGCACTACGGCGAGGACTCCGGCGGCGGGGGCGGTGGGGGCGGGCAGGATCTGCAGCCGGAGGCGGACGCCCCGCTGGGGGGCGGCGCCCAGGCCTACGACGGTGACGTCACGGGCTACGCCGTCGTGGGCGGCAAGATGGGCGGCGCGTCCGGCTACGGCTCCAGCGGCTCCGGGTGAGTGGCTCCAGCCGCGAGCTGGAGAACGGGGCCCACTGCACTACTGCCTCGTCATAAAACTGGCTACACGACTACCTAAATTCTACCTAAATTTAACCTTTAAGAAATCTTTCACGCAGGAGGACCGCACAAATATACCATCATTTGATCAACGTACTAATTCCAAAATGGGGGACATAGCAATAGGTATTTCCGGTGTAGAGAAGCCGCTGAGAGAGCTAAATACGAACAAGTCTGCTGGTCCGGATGGAATACCAGTTCGGATTTTCAAAGACTATTCTGCGGCGTTGGCCCCCTACTTAGCTTGCATTTATCGCGAATCTTTAATTCAGCGCAAGGTTCCCAGTGATTGGAAAGAATGCGCAGGTGACTCCCGTTTATAAGAAAGGAAAGAGAACTGACCCACACAATTACAGGCCAATATCGTTGACACCAGTTTCGTGTAGAATTTTGGAGCATATTCTCAGTTAGAATACTTTCCTTGAAACGGAAAAGCTTCTTTTTGTGAATCAGCACGGGTTTAGAAAACATAGTTCATGTGAAACTCAGCTTGCCCTTTTCTAACATGACATCTTGCGAGCCATGGATGAAGGGCAACAGGCAGATTGTGTTTTTCTCGACTTCAAAAAGGCGTTCGACATGGTGCCACACTGCAGACTGCTAACGAAGATACGAGCTTATGGAATAGGTTCACAGATTTGAGACTGGCTGGAAGACTTCCTAAGTAATAGAACGCAGTACGTTGTACTCGACGGCGAGTGTTCATCAGAGACGAGTGTATCGTCAGGCGTGTCCCAGGGGAGTGTGATAGGACCGCTATTATTTTCTATCTATATAAATGATCTGATGGACAGAGTAACTTGTAATTTGCGGCTGTTTGCTGATGATGCTGTGATGTATGGGAGGGTGTCGTTTTTAATTGACTGTAATAGTATACAGGATGACTTAGACAAAATTTCTAGTTGTTGCGAATAATGGCAGCTAGCTCTCAATGTAGAAACATATAAGGTGATGCTCATGAGTAGGAAAAACAATCCTATAATGTTCGAATACAGCATTAGTAGTGAGCTTCTTGATGCTGTCGCGTCGTTCAAATATCTAGGCGTAACATTGCAGAGCGATATGAAATGGAACGAACATGTAAGGACAGTTGTGAGTAAGGCGGACAGCCGACTTCGGTTTATTGGGAGAATTTTGGTGTGTTGTACTTCATCTGTAAAGGGGACCGCGTATAAAACGCTTGTACGACCACGTGTTGAGTATTGCTCAAGTGCTTGGCACCCACAGCAGATCGGTTTAAAGGAAGACATAGAAGCAGTTCAGAGACGAGCAGCTAATTTGTTACTGGTAGGTTCGACCAATGCGCGAGTGTCACAGAAATGCTCCGGCAACTCAGTTGGGGATCGTTGGAGGAAATACGACGTTCTTTTCGTGAAATTCTTTTGAGGATATTTAGAGGGCTGGAATTTGAAGCTGAGTGTAGCACGATCTTGCTGCCGCCTACTTACATTTCGCGTAGTGATCACAAAGACAAAATAAGGGCTTGTAAGGAGGCATATAGGCATTCTTCTTTTCCTCGTTCTATTTGGGAGTGGAACAGGAAAGGAAATGCCTAGTAGTGGTGCAGTGTACCCTCAGCCACGCACCTTACGGTGAATGGCGCAGTATGTATGTAGATGTACTACCTCTCAGTATATTTATTCCTTAATGAAATTCGTATATACTACCCAAGGACCTCCCCATCACACTCGGAGTCCATCAAGGTTCTGCTCTATCGCCGCTTCTGTTCATTCCCATAATGGACTCCGTGGCAGTTGACCTGCACCGGCCATCACCATGGACCCTACGTGACGCTGGCAGCAGGATGCAAGCTTTATTTGCAGAGGCAAAGCCAAGCATGGAGTGGTGGGCTGGTGCAACATGGCTTGCGTCTTAACCCTCGATGCGGCAGTGCTGGTGCAAATATGCTACCAGTTTTCTTTAAATGCTCACTGTTGACACAATAATGTAGATGCCGTGTTTCCGCTTTAGCTATTCCTCAATTAAGCGTTAACACTGATGTCAGTGAAGGGTCTGAGTTTCTAGTGCACGGTTGTGTCCACCCAAAAAAAAAGGTTTGTTAAGGTGTGCATCACTGGCAGCAGGTTTGCACCGTGCTGCCTGTCATGTAAGTACATTTGAATTGTTTTGTGTTACATCTAATTCTCTTTGCAAATGGATTTGTGGCAGTTTCTCTCTCTCTCTCTCTTTTTTAAAGCTTATGGGACTTGACTATGGGGTCATCAGTCCCTAAACTTACAAACTACTTATGAACTAGCTAATCCTAAGGACGGCACAAATATCCATGCTCGAGGGGGATTCGAACCCCCGACCGTAGTGGCCGTGCAGACCGAGACTGACGCGCCACAGTCCCCTCGGCCACCGCGGCCGGCTGGCAGTTTCTAGTAAATATTTATTGTATAAATTTTACCCTATATATTAGAATGCTCGAAAATTTAAATTTATTTCTTAAATAAAAGTTTGACTCTCGATAAATTTTCTTCCAGTTTCTCCTGATTAGCCGTCATTATGTTTCCGTCAATCTCATTATAGCCCTTTTTAAGCCTTACACAATGCGAGTCAAACTTTTATTTAAGAAATAAATTTAAATTTTCGAGCATTCTAATATATAGGGTAAAATTTATACAATAAATATTTACTAGAAACTGCCAGAAAGGACACAGTTCGTAGTAATCGATGGTAAGGCATCGACTAAAACGGAGGTGATAGCGGGTGTTCCGCAGGGTAGTGTTATTGGTCCTCTGCTATTCCTTATTTACATAAACGATTTAGGGGAAAATCTAAGCAGCTCTCTCAGGTTGTCTGCAGATGACGCCGTCATTTATCGTCTGGTAAAATCATCTGAAGATCAAAACCAACTGCAGAACGATCTGAATAACATATCACTATGGTGTAAAAATTGGCAATTGAATCTAAATAATGAGAAGTGTGAGGTCGTCCACATCAGTACGAAAAGAAATTCGTTAAACTTTCTTTACACGATAAATCAATCAAATGTGAAGGCCGTAAACTCCACAAAATACCTATGAATTATTATCACTTTTCCAACGACAGCGTCAGTAGTTCGGTGTTGTACCGATCCAAGACAGGGTGCGCGAGAGCCATCTTCGATGGTTTGTGCATGTTCTACAGGCTGGTACCGAGCGAGGTGGCGCATTGAAAACACACTGGACTCATAATCGGAAAGATGGTGGTTCAAATCCACCTCCGACCATCCAGATTTAGGTTTTCCGTGACTCCCATAAATCACTCCAGGCAAATGCCGGGAAGGTTCCTTTCAAAGGGCACAGCCGATGTCCTTCCACATCCTTACCCACACCTCCCTAGCGTAAGCTCCGTCTCTAATGACCACGCTGTCCACGGGTCGTAAAACTCCAAGCTTCCTTCCTTCCTCCTACAAGTGTGTGATTATTGCCAAATGGGTTACACACTTGAAGTCGTCAGCAGAAGATCCAAAGGACGACCAAAGCAATGCTGGGCTGATACCCTGTATGAAGACCTGACGACCGCGAACATCCATCCAGATGCAGCCCGAGGCAGAGCGAAATGGAGACAACGGGCCCATGTAGCAGACCCCGCAGTCGCGCGGTACAACCGCTGATAGAAAAGACGGATGGAATTTGTCATGGATAATATATCCCTTTTCCCAACAAACAGCTCTGTTCATACATGCGATACTAGGAACGAAAACGGTGTACCCAAGGACTTAAAACCACTTACTTTAGTTCAGACAGGGACTCATATTTTCAATAATTTACCAGCAACCATAAAAATTGAGCTACAAATAAAGATCAGTTTAAGAGGAGCCTAAAATACTTCCTTCTACTCCACAGATAATTTTTTAAGATAGAACCAATTGATGACTGTATCTGTATTCATATTATTAGACTTATTATATTATAGATAAAGCAGTTAACAATTCGAAGATTGGTTGGTACACCACAGTGCTTTACTAGGCACGGTCCTGTTTGGAGGTGGTATGCCGTTGCCTTCCTCCGACCTTCGAACTGACTTACCCAGCCAGTTATAGGGGGATCTACACTTTTAACGTGGGTTCCGAACCACGGTGCAACTCGACATTTTTCACATTAGCAACACCGCCAGAGGTGAAAGAAGTAGAAAGTGACAGATAAAAATCCCAGGACCTGTACATTATCAGCCTGGGAAAAAAAATGACATGTTCCACATCACCGAGAATATCCTCAACATGTCAAAATGGATCTGCGGGACGAAAACTAATCCAATCTACCTTAATCTCGGAGTCCCTACAACATCTCTTTGTCTCACCACACTTTGCTGCGTCTGTTGTTTGTAACCACCTTGTGTTGTTCTTTTATGTCGCTTTAAAGGATTTTGTGCTATTGCTACTGCGAAAATGACTTTCGGCGCGGAACTTTTCATCGCTGGAGGAAAAAAAAAAAAAAAAAAAAAAAAAAAAAAAGAGGATGCCAGAATGCACGAAAAACTGGCTCACCATTTTTATTTATTTACTGGCTGTAAACCCGGCTTCGTCCGGATGTTTTTTGATCCTACACTCTCCACATCCCCTACCCACTCTGTGCATGCACCTCTTTCTCTCTCTCCCATCTCTGTTCCGTTAACCTTTCCCTCTCTCGGCAAGTTATCTGCAAGATACCATCTGTCAAGTACCATACAAACATATATGTTCTCAGTGATCTTCCTCTTGGTTTAAAGATAATGTGTGCAAAGATTCATAAAGATTGGACCAAAACTATGCATTTTGTAAAATTCCGTAAGTTACGTACCCTCCCCCATGCACCGTATGAAACGTAAGGTAGACGGTGACCTTCCTCTTGTTTTGAAGTTCAAGTCTGCGAAATTTCGTGAAGATCGGAATGAAACTTTAGATTTCATGAGTCTGTAGAATAAGTATGCTCCGCCATGCACCTATCACAAAGTACTTTCTTAGCTGACGTTTTCTACCAATAAAGTAAATTCCTGCCAAATTTCATAGATGAAGTAATTTTCGAGATTTCGTGTTTAGTCAGTGAGTGAGTCCTTTCGCTTTTATATAGATAGAGACTAAGAAAACAGATTGCTTAATTTTGGATGCAAGAGAATTAAGGGAGACTTGCAGACAAAAATAAATAGTAACACGCAAATCTGTAATGCTAAATATATTTGATACACGGTCATGCGTGATGCGACAGTTTTACGGCATCTACAGCGAAACTCTTGGTTGTGTTTCATCTTTTTTTAGGGAGTGGGGGAGGCGGTTACAAAACGCTTCATAAACGTCCGAAATTACACGAAAACTTTGTCGCAGGTTTCTAACTACTACCGTTTTCCAATAATTGGCGAATAAGTCCGGGTATTCTCACGCGGTCGCCTCTCATTATTTATGACGTCATATCTCCTGAGCTATGTGTCGTGCTCTTTTGTTTTTGGGTCAGGAACCTTCCTGGGCGTACGGTGAACAGTTCACCAAAGTTTCATTGCAATCCAATGAATGGTTTATGAACACACAGAGGACATACAGACAAACATTCATTTTTATATATATACAGATTTATTTTTAATTAAGCTTCCTAGGCTAAATTTCCTGTAGCGAGCGAGGAGGCGTAGTGGTTAGCACGTTGAACTTGCATTTGGGAGACGGGGGTTCGGATCCACTTCAGATCATTTCCCTACATCACGCCAGACAATGGATGGTTCTCTTACAGCGGGACGGCCGATTTCCTTCTCAATCCTTACTCAAACAACCCGAGTGTCATCTGCGTCTGCCGCGTCGTGCGTACCAAAACATCCCAAAGGTTCAAATTTTTATTGAGATGTGGTTCAACAGCAGTAAGATATTTGAGAAAATGCATACTGTAAACCATCAGCTGTTTATTATTTTTCAAACTTCTACCGGTTAATGCACTTATTTTTTTGACATAATTGTGTTCATTTTTATGTCACTGGATGCTATATCCATATTTAATAAATCGCTTACACACTGTGGTGTCGCACAAGTCTAAAGTGCGCGCCACCTACTTTCGCCGCGCGCCGCCATGCACGCACGGCGCGGCGTTCTTACATCAGCCATTCTAGCGCCCTCTGCTGCAACTCCGCTCGTGGCCCCCACTGAACGACATCGTTCACTTGGGAATCAGATAGGAACCAGCCAACACTTCGGAATCAGATAGGCACCAGTGAAGACTTGGCTATCGGACAGGCACTAGGCAGGCCTCTAGCTCAACTATGTATCAGCATTCTGCAGTACTGAGCTATGTAAAAGTTAAGTATTACTAAGTCTCTATGAAATACATATCTCGTTCTAATTTATTCTAGTGTTTCTAGTTTCTGTTGTCCCACTGGCTGGTCACCTCCTACCTGCACAAGCGTGCATCCTTTAATCCTGTGTCGGACTTTCTACTCGGCCACCGACACCTACGACGGAAACGAGACACAAAAGCGGCGACGAGGCTAGGACACAAAACACTCTGAACTATGTAACTGTGAAACCCTGTCCCTTTTACGCTTTAGCTATTATGTTACGTAGCGTAAGATTTACACGTTTACTTCACTTAATGTTACTTCGATCTTGATCATAATATGTCAGATGTTGTTCATTGAAAGCTGTATCCATACGTATTATAATGTCGACATATTGTGTTATCCACTATGCTCATTAGTAGCCTCTGGCCTACCTCTACATAAACTAACTACAATTTTATGATCCTGTTATTGGGTTGGGTTTGCTTTATTTCTTAACATTAGGTCTTTGATGTATACTTCGTTCACTTACTTTTATACTTTGACAGATAATTGTTCTTGTTACACATTTTTATTGTTTTCATAATCCATCCTTTTATTTTCGTATTGTTTACATACTGATTTCTATAATATGTCACCATGACACCTTGTCAAAGACATAACGTATGATAGTTGCCTAAGATATATCATTTTCACACCATGTATACTTTGATCATCGCTAATTTCATCTCATTTGACTGATGTGTTCAATAGTTGTTAGGTTCTCTTGTTCCAAAATGTTCAGATGTTTGTTAAGCTTATGGGACTTAACTACGGGGTCATCAGTCCCTAAACTTACAAACTACTTATGAACTACCTTATACTAAGGACGGCAGAAATATCCATGCCCGAGTGGGGATTCGAACCCCCGACCGTAGCGGCCGTGCAGACCGTGACTTGAGCGCCTCAGTCCCCGCGGCCACCGCGATCGGCATTCTCTTGTAATAGACCTTGGTTTACCATCACACAGCCTGGCATTGCCTTTATGTTTTTAATCAAGACTTGACGCCTAGTGACGTCTTATCTATTTTTATTGTGACATGCATGCCAGTATGCATAAGGACGCATATAATGCACCTGTTTAATCAGTCTGTCTAGTTCGTAAGTACTTACTATATGAAAATACTGCGTTATATTATGTATTTTACTTCAGCTTGTGTACAATTCTGTTTCTGTATTTTTATTTAATAGTCTTCAGTGAAGATGGTTTATAACGGAAACCGGTAGAAGTTTGAAAAATAATAAACAGCTGATGGTTTACAGTATGCATTTCCTCAAACATCCCAAAGGTGTTCTATAGCATTTAAATCAGATCTTAGTGCACGCCAGTCCGTTACAGGGGTGTTATCGTCGTGTAACCAGTCCGTACAGGTCGCACATTATGAACAGGTGCTCGATCGTTTTGAAAGATGCAATCGCCATCCCCGAATTGCTCTTCAACAGTGGGAAGCAAGAAGGTGCTTAAAACATCACTGTAGGCCTGTGCTGTGATAGAGCCACGCAAAACAACAAGGGGTGGAAGCTCCCTTCCTGAAAAACACGAGCACACCGTAACACCACCGCCTCCCCATTTCACTGTCGGCACTACACACGCTGGCAGATGACGTTCACCGGGCATTCGCCATACCCACTCCCAGCCGGCGGATCGCACACTATGTACCGGGATTCGTCACTCCTCACAACGTTTTTCCACTGTTCAAACGTCCAATGTTTACTTTCCTTAAGCCCTTTCTATGCGAGACGTGCAACGCGCACAAGGAAGTCGTTGTCAGCTGCAGCGCCCCTTGCGAAAGAACTACAAAGAAGCGTTCAAACGGTACGCGTTTGTTGAATCGTCTGCTTCACACGTCTACTTCGTTTGTTGTCAACTTACAGCAAACGAATCACCGCGTTAACATCACTTTTCGAAATTGTATATGTTGTAAAGATTAAAACATTTATTTGTGTTTCAGACTGCCACTGTGGAACTGTATTTCATTGTTTTCGTGCAGTTCATGCGTAACTACGTCGCTCACATATGTTAACGTCCTTATATAAAATGCGATTACATACTTCCAGCCCCTGCGGTTTGAGGCGCCTATGTATATGATGAACAAGGTCAGATGTCTATACATAGATCTTTCACTTTGATGAAGCTTCAAATAATGCTATTCATTTCATATGTTAACTACAGCATGTTTCAGGAAAAATAGCAAATATTTTAGAAGATGGTAATAAAGACGATCTGCAGTTAAAATTTCATATAACGTGTGTCCAATTTTTATTGGGTACAGAGATACAGCTGTTGGTATGTACTAGGGACTGATGACCCCGTAGTTAAGTCCCATAAGCTATACAAACATTTGAAAAACATTTTGTTGGTATGTACAACAAAATGATTTGGATATTTTGACTGATTCTTTCGTCGGTTCTTGGTAGATCATCATACTGATTTTTATTTAAAAAACAGGTTTTCGACGTAGTTTAAAATCTGAATATGTCCTAGTAAGCCCAAAACTGGGTAACTAAGTGCAAATGAACGTGTAGAAGAAACTCAAAATTCTACTTTTAAGTAAGTGTGATGTTGTACTACCAAGAA
Source organism: Locusta migratoria (assembly GCA_026315105.1). Classification (NCBI taxonomy): domain Eukaryota; kingdom Metazoa; phylum Arthropoda; class Insecta; order Orthoptera; family Acrididae; genus Locusta; species Locusta migratoria. Next base: position 87,953,302 of record CM048754.1, on the reverse strand, counting down.
CCGACGGATAAATCGGCAAAAATTTCTTGATTTACATTTGCTCTACGTTTGTTTGGCTTTCATATTAACAGCTATATCTCTGTATTCAATAAAAATTGTAGACAGCTTAAATTAACTTTTTAACGCAATTCCTCTATAGTACCACCTCAAAAAATACTTACGACTGAGTCGAAAAACTAAGCTCCTCTGAGCACGAGACAAATACACATTCTGAAACAAATTCCCGATTTGGCTTCGTTTGTCAGCTGGGTTCCCCATTTGGTCATCTGCGCATGCGCGTAGCATTTCCATACGCGTGTGAATAGGATCCATCCTATTCCGTCTTCTAGCGATCGTATGCGTGCATCTTGTGCAAGTGGACGCGTCTACACTGTACGCGGACGGCGTGACCGGTGCATCATGGGTAATCTCGGAAGCTCTCACTTCCCATGTAGAAAGGGCTTTACAACAAGCAATGCCTCGTACGTGATGTGTGAATTATTGGCAACCGCTCGACCATGAAATCCGAGTTTTCTCACCTCCCGCCTGTCACAGTACTTGGAGTGGATCCTGACACAAATCCCTGCGTGATGGTCTGGACAGATGCCTGCCTATTACACTGTACTAGCTCTTCAACTGTTGGCGGTCTCTGTCAGTCAATAGACAAGATTTTTACGCTTTCGTGCTGTACGTGTCCCTTCATGTTTCCACTTCACTATCACATCAGTAACGGTGCACCTAGGGATGTTTAAGAGTGTGGAAATCTCACGTACAGACGTCTGACAAAAGTGACACCCAATCACCTGACTACGCTCGAAGTTCGTGAGTTCCGCGGAGCACCCCATTCTGGTCTGTTGTTGTTGTTTGTATAGCTTATGGGACTTAACTACGGGGTCATCAGTCCCTAAACTTACAAACTACTTATCAACTACCTTATCCTAAGGACGGCACAAATATCCATGCCCGAGGGGGCATTCGAACCCCCGACCGTAGTGGCCGTGCAGACCGTGACTGGAGCGCCTCAGTCCCCTCGGCCACCACGGCCGGCCATTCTGGTCTCTCTCGATGTCTGATGATTACTGAGGTCGCTGATACGGACTACCCGGCAGTAGGGGGCAGCTCATTGCACCTAATATTAAAAACGTGTGTTTTTAGGATGTCCGGATACTCTTGATTACATTGTGTTTAGTGCCCTGAGTGCAATCAATATAAACAAAAGTAAACATTACTGCATGTACTTTCTTTTATTGTATTGGTATGGTGTCTTGTCTTTCGGACGTCCGAAAGAACAGACACCACGCCAATACAATAAGTATTTAAACGCGACGACGGCGTTAGCTTCAGTTATTTCATCGCAGATGCGGTCATACGTCCGACCTCGCACGGGAATCCGTAATGGCGAGTGTAAGAGTGTATGGACGATAGGGGCGCTACAAACATAGCGTGCGACTTGTGAGAATTTTGTAAAAGGACACGTTTACCACAGCTGTTTATTAATTCGATGCTACCTATTTCGGTCAATGTACCATTCTTAAGCGCCAGTAGAACTTAGCGAGTTGCTGGCGCTTGAGAATGGTACATTAACAGAAACCGGTAGCTTTCAGTTAATAAACAGCTGTGGCAAACGTGTCATTTTGCAAACATTTAAAACCTGTTAAAGCCCACATTTTCAGTTCCCTAAATACTGCAGGTACGGTGGCGGCCCCAGCTACCACCCCACGGGCTACGGCTACGGCGCAGGGTCTGGGGGCGGCGGGGGCGGCGGGGGCGGCGAGAAGGCCATGGCCATCAAGGACCTGTTCGAGCTGGCGCTCACCGCCATCGCCTTCCTGTCCTTCGGCATGTTCGTGCTCAACCTCATCATGACCTGCTTCATGGCGCAGCCGGTAAGTGCACACCTGCTCTGCCAGCAGGGTAAACAACCTCTGGAGTCACTTTTGTTATCAAATTCAGTTAATCTTTTTCTTCTTTTTATTATTATTCTTCTTCTTCCTTAACTGTGTGGTCACATTCCATTCTCATTTATTCTTTAACCTAAACTGTTACTGCACCATTAATGTTATGTCTGTCGGTTAATTATTTTATTATCTTTATCAATAATCAATGCCCCATGTTTATACAGGGTGTTACAAAAAGGTACGGCCAAAATTTCAGGAAATATTCCTCACACACAAAGAAAGAAAATATTTTATGTGGACAAGTGTCCGGAAACACTTAATTTCCATGTTAGAGCACATTTTATTACTTCTCTTCAAATCACATTAATCATGGAATGGAAACACATAGCAACAGAACGTACCAGCGTGATTTCAAACACTTTGTTACAGGAATTGTTCAAAATGTCCTCCGTTAGCGAGGATACATGCATCCACCCTCCGTCGCATGGAATCCCTGATGCGCTGATGCAGCCCTGGAGAATGGCGTATTGTATCACAGCCGTCCACAATACGAGCACGAAGAGTTTCTACATTTGGTAGCGGGGTTGCGCAGAGAAGAGCTTTCAAATGCCCCCATAAATGAAAGTGAAGAGGGTTGAGGTCAGGAGAGCGTGGAGGCCATGGAATTGGTCCGCCTCTACCAATCCATCGGTCACCGAATCTGTTGTTGAGAAGCGTACGAACACGTCGACTGAAATGTGCAGGAGCTTCATCGTGCATGAACCACGTGTTGTGTCTTACTTGTAAAGGCACATGTTCTAGCAGCTCCAGCGAGCGTTGGTGGAAGAACATGAGGCCCAATCAAGATATCACCAACAATTACTGCCCAAACGTTCACAGAAAATCTGTTGATGATGTGAATCGAGGAAGTACAGTACATACTAACGAAACAACTGGGTATTTTGACAATTGTCTGCACGAATTATTTCAATTTACATTTAAAGAGAAACACTAAAATGAGATCCAACTTAGAAATTAAGCGTTTCCGGGCACATGTCCACATAACATATTTTCTTTCTTTGCGTGTGAGGAATGTTTCCTGAAAGTTTGGCCGTACCTTTTTGTAACATCCTGTATAAGTTTGCCCCATATTTATATATGTTTCCAACCGTGTGATTGAACTTGTGTGTTCATGTGAATGTGGAAGGTTGCTCTTAATATTGACTGACTGCCGCGCAATGGCTCACAGTCGCCGCCTCGCGCTCTAGGCCTCGTTCTGCTGTAGTTCAGAACGCGTGGCTTCGTTTGTCGTCTGCGCTGGCGTCTGCTGTATGGCCAGAGACAAGCTTACTTGGCGAGGTGGCGAGGTGGCCGAGGGGACTGAGGCGCTCCAGTCACGGTCTGCACGGCCTCTACGGTCGGGGGTTCGAATCCCCCCTCGGGCATGGATATTTGTGCCGTCCTTAGTTGTAAGTAGTTCATAAGTAGTTTGTAAGTTTAGGGACTGATGACCCCGTAGTTAAGTCCCATAGACTATACGAACATTTGAAGCTTACTTGGCAAGGTGTCAAGGTGGCCGTGTTCTTAGTGTAGTACCAACCTAATCTTGGACGAAAGAGGTGACAAGAGACCTCTCTGGGAGCGGTTGAAGAGGGAATTGTCTTCGCCACGTAGCAACGGTTGGTAAACATAGTCTCTGAACGCACTCTGCGTCGCTTTTAGCGCGCCCTACATCCGGTTTATGGCGGGGGGAGGTTTTTCCGAGGCCTTAGAGCTTCAGTCTTCACTCTTCATTCTGCCTCCGACGACTGAGGAAGTACTCCGCCGAATCATGCTGAGGGGCAAGGTATGCTGTTAGGACTTTGATTTCTTCGTGATCAAGCAGTCTTTGTTTTTTAATGATAGTCATCTTGAGCAATTCTTTTGCTTTGCAAGGCCAAGTGTTTCTTAATTTACAGAACTCGAGTAAATCAGTGCAAATTTATTATTTGCATTTTTATTCCAGTGACAATTATGTGTCCGGTTTTGCTCACGTTAGAATACACGTGTGTGGCCTCCAGCTTTTGTTTGAACCTAGTACGTTTGAATTTCCTTCGTGTTTTTAACTAACGTTTTTGCGTCGTTTCTGTATTTGCAAGTATGCTAAATATTTCTCAGATTTTCTGATTTGATTCCGTCTTTGCGGTCTTGTATTACTGATTGCACCATGTCCTTTCAAAATGGTTGTTACTTCGGCCTTCAGCCAAGCTTTTGTTAATACTAGCTTTCTTCTATTCAAATTCTCACGTGTGCTTTACTCACTTATTCTAAATTAATTGCTGTTTGTTATTGCTATGAAATTTGGTGTCATCGCACACCACATGGTACTTAAGAATAGTGAGCCACTGCCTCCCCGAACATGAGTTCGTTTAGTGCACAGTGTACTTAAAATTATTGATCAAGATACCTGCCATCTCTTCAAGATGTCGCCAACGCATCGTTTCGCCACTTATTTCAAGTGTTCTGGGAGAGTAATGTACCACTAAGCAATGTACCGCTGCTTTGGCTCATTGTCGCCATTTCCTACGATGTTGTACTTGGACAGGGTGGAGACCTGAGATCTTCAGGTCTTCATGCAGGTGTCAAGCCATCGCTGCCTTGGTCTTCTCACTGGCCGTTCCCCATTTACGTTTAAGTTAAAACCAATTTTTGCCACTGTTGCTTCATCTGCTCTAAGGACATGCCCGTACCAGCGTAGGCGACTTTCCCTCGCCTTATTTACTGTAGGTGTAACACGTATTGCCTACAAACTTCATAGTTTGTGACGTGGTCGTGCAGTCTTAATCCAGCTCTCCACCTGAGCATCTTTGTTTACATTACAGCAAGTCTTTTTTTTTTTTTTTCTATTGTCGGAGGCCAGCATTCAGCCCCATACAGTCCAAATGGGCAGATTACCGATTGGTAAATTTTTTATTTTAGCTTGTTGGAAATTTTCCTGTCACACAGTACTTCAGTAGCAGAACGCCATTTAAGCCACGCTCTGCTCAGGCGGTTGGAAATTTCTGCACTGAGTTTTCAGTCAGCTGCAATTGTCGAGCCCAGGTACTTAAGCGTTCTTGCTGTTGGGAGGTGAACACCACTGATTTTGATGCTAGCAAGGTCTTCTAAATCTGTGGAGAGATAGTATGTATCCATTACATTGAGCCGTAGTCCTGCAAGGCGGTCATTCCATGGTTGAAGGTCAGACTTGTCCTGCGAGGCCGGTAGTACATCATCAGATATAGTAACGTCAAGGGTGCGGGTTTTCTGCAGATCTCTTGAGACGGTATCCATGACCGTAAAGCAAAGATTTCCAAACTGTGTGTCGCGGCACCCTGGGGTGTCGTATAGTAGCATCAAGAGTGTCACGAGACTAACAAATTTACACTTAAAACAAAAAAAACTTGTCACAAAATATCCTTCTCTTCATACTACTCTGAAGACTCGCCTGCAGCTAATCATCCTTTCTTCATTCAGTGCACCACAGATCACGTACTAAAGGAATGATCGGTGCACATTAAATGCGTGCTCAGCCGCTAGGCGGCAGCTGTGCTTCAGCAGCAGTAGACACTCAGGGTTCGTTCAAGCAGCTGCCAGTTGCCAGATTCCAGCAAACTGCGCATGCGCAGAGCTGCTGCTGATACTCGATAACAGCTCTTTCCATGCGTAGTTTGCTGGAACTGGCAGCTGCTTGAACAAACAATCACTGTAGTCTGCTTTACTTCTCAAAAAGCTGCACCTGAGCTTTTTTAAAATGGATTTATCAAATCCACCTCACCCTCGGTAGCGTTTCTTACAATTTAATGTAGGTTGCTGTAAAAGCTGTCACAGCTTGTAAAAGCAGTCACAATTGTCCACTGACTAAAACTATTCAGTAGCGATGTTTAGTATGGAGTATGGCCGGAGATTAACGGGGAGTAGTATTTTAAATGCAGTGACCGTTCGTTCGAACCCTGGTAAGCGTTATTTTTTTTCTCTCAGTTTCTTGTATGTAACAGATTCTAGGACAGAAATGACATTCATATTCTTACTTGTCACAAATATTTATCCATTTTTTCCCAATAAGTCGAGACTTCCGAGGTCGTGGTGAAGCAAGAACCTAACAATATAACTTAAATAATAGTTCATCACTTGTCGTAAACACATCCTCTTTATTTCTGAAAATAATGTGATAATATTGAACTGAAAGTGAACAGCCACTGTGCTGTCTAAATCAGAAATCCGAGCAGCTAATTTCCAGATGCCGTTTTCAATCGATCCAGCAAAACCGTATCTGGCACTGACATGTAAACAAGACAGCGAAAAACGGTTTCCGAAATTCAGTTTTCGTGTTTCGGCAGTTGGGTCGCATGTAGAAGAAGCAAGTATTACTGTGTGAGTTAGGTATTGTTGTCTGCAAATGTTTGTATAGCTTACAGGACTTAACTACGGGGTCATCAGTCCCTAAACTTACAAACTACTTATCAACTAGCTTATCCTAAGGACGGCACAAATATCCATGCCCGAGGGGGGATTCGAACCCCCGACCGTAGTGGCCGTGCAGACCGTGACTGCAGCGCCTCAGTCCCCTCGGCCACCGCGGCTAGCTTGTTGTCTGCGGTGTTACTCTGTTGTACATCTCCGTAGTTCCTAATGTTTCCTTTTCTTGCGATGAGTGCACATAATTGCTGCAGTCAGAATCAACATTAAACATGTCAATGCGTACCAGAATTTCAGTTTCGTTTACAAACTACATTCAAGCGATACTGTATTACTTTATTTCCGCCCCCCCCCCTATCGCTAGAACCATCTACATTCTACCATATGTATTTATATTAGTGAAAGGTTGTCGCCCAAAACTGTAAGCAATAAAAGGGTGTCGCTGGTCTAGAGGATAGCATGGTAGGTTGCTTGCAGGGGGCCTGGGTTCGTTTCCCGGCCTAGCCGCAGACTTTCTCCGCCCGGGGACTGAGTGTTGTGTTATCCTCATCATCATTTGATCATCATTGACAAGAAAGTCGCCGAAGTGATGTCAGCTAAGTAGACTTGTAGCAGGCAGGCTGAACACGACCCCAGTTGGGGTCTAACGGTCATAAAATCATCATCAGTGCTCAACGAAGGATGGTGACTGTGTAGACAAAATTACAGTGTGTAGGTAAAATATTGCTCAATTAAGCTCTGCTGTTGTTTATGTGTCCCCTGTTGTTTACATGAATGCAAAAATGATACATTAACCTCATACATTAAATTACCTAGCATTGCACGATAAAGAAACCCATCTCAGTGATACGATAAGAAACTGCCAAGAGGAAGTCACGGCCAGATCTAAAATTATTTAAAAATTATTTACATAACTGATTACCGGTTTCAATAACCATGTCATCATCACCATGCTGCCATCTAGCTGTTATTGTACTTAACGTTTTATATTGTAGCTATCAGTGTATAGGTTCTGAGCTATTTTAAAGGTATCATGTTATACATTTTAGTACCACGTTACAACCCTAACCTAGGGTGACGTCTCGTACGTATGGAGTATTCTACAGTGCTCTTACACCAAACCTGAAGGTTTCAATTATATATTGTCAACTGCCTGTTGGTGGCATATTTTACAATTATTGATACAGTGACTGTTCTTTCAGACGCATTCAAATTCTCGAACCCTTGCGGGAATGCAGTATAGGCTGCGAAGAATCAGTGGTCAGGGGGCTACAAGTTGAGAATTTGGGTTAGAAGGGAAGTGCGCCTGGATAAGCTAATTGTTTAAGGTGACCGCTGGCCTGAAGCGGGGAATCCGGGTTCTACTCCTGATCCAGCATAAATTTTCAACTTTGTCGTTGATTTTTTATTTCAACCCCCCCTCCTTCGTCCCCCCCCCCCAACCGATTTCATAGACATACTAGACCATGCCCATCAGTTCGTGATGTATCATCTAGAGCAAGGGTCTCCAAATTATTAGACCGTGAGGGCCACATCTTTAAGTTTCGATTCTCAAAGGGGGGCGGATGACATACTTTGCGAGTACCGAAAATTGCAATACCAGCCGTATAATTTGACCTGTAACGTCATCAAGATGTCGGACACCCCTATTTCAATCGTATGCAGTATGACCCCCACGATATCTCTCATTACGCAAATAAATACGAATTATTTATTGAAGATGAAGATGAAGCAATGAATTAAAATTTGTGATACATCCGGGAATCGAACCTGGACCACCATGCTTACTAGGCAGACGTCTAACGGTATGGTAAGACGTCTGCCTAGTAAGCATGGAGGTCCAGGTTCGATTCCCGGGCGCATCACAAATTTTAATTCATTGCTTCACCTGCATCTTCAATGTCTTTGACATATTCGAGACGAAAAACTGTCTCAGGGTTTCTTAATTTATATTTAAAACAAAGTATTTAATTTGACCACACATTTTGTCATTGGAAGAAAACTACGAAATATAATTATTTGTTAGCACAGGTACATACGGTCTAGTGCACTTAGCGTTACCCTTTTCAATACACGGTCCACGTTCTAATGTTTCGAATTTATGTCCACGTACATTGACATTGAATTCATCAAACTGTGCAACAAGCTGTTTTCTTAATGTTATTTTCCTCGAGCACAGCAATAGCTTCATCACACAAGCCACACGTTATTTTGTTACTTTTCTCTATAACGAGGTATACCACGCTCCCGTCGACAGCTTGGTCATTAGAGACGGAGCAGTAAGGATGAGGACGGAAATCGACCGTGCCCTTTAAAAGGAACCATCCCGGCACTTGCCTGGAGTGATTTAGGGAAATCACGGAAAACCTAAATCTGGATGGCCGGAGGTGGATTTGAACCACCATCCTCCCGAATGCGAGTCCAGTGCGTTACCATTGCGCCACCTCGCTCGGTCCCACCAGAGAGTGACAGTGACAAAGCACAGTGTTGCCACCTTTCACACTTAACTTCAAACGCGGGCCCTATTTTGGAGACGCCAGATGTACTGTCGTACGCCCTCGGATCCATCTGGCCATATGCAAAGATTAGTTCCGCATTCTACCATCGGCAGTTGAAAAATGAACGGTTGATAGCTGTTTGTGAAGCGTAATTTTCTCCCACTCCCTGACACTGTACCCTACAAGCGACTTCTAATGAAATTGCGTGCTTATGGAATATCTCCCCAATTTTGAGATTGGATTCACGATTTCCTATCAGAAAGGACACAGTTCGTTGTAATTGACGGTAAGTCATCGAGTAAAACTGAAGTGATATCTGGCGTTCCACAGGGAAGCGTTATAGGTCCCCTACTCTTCCTCGTGTTTATAAACGATTTAGGAGACAATCTGAATAGCTCCTTTAGACTGTTCCCGGATGATGCTGTCGTTTATCGGTTAGTGAAGTCAACCGAGGATCAAAAGCAACTGCAAAGCGATTTAGACAAAATTTCTACATGGTGCGAAAATTGGCAATTGACGCTAAATAAAGAAAAGTGTGAAGTAGTACACATGACCACTAAAAGAAATCCGCTGAACTTCAATTACGCGATAAATCAGTCAAACCTTAAGGTCGAAGATTCTACCAAATACCTAGGAGTTACAATTACGAACAACGTTGACTGGAGACAACACATATAAAATATTGTGGGGAAGGCGAACCAAAGGTTACGTTTTATTGGCAGAACGCTTCGAAGATGCACCAGCTCCACCAAAGAGACTGCCTACATCACACTTGTGCGTCCTCTCCTGGAGTACTGTTGTCCATTGTGGGACCCTCACCAGGTGGGACTGACAGAGGACTTTGAGAAGGTTCAGAGAAGGGCAGCTCGTTTTGTTTTATCACGTTACGGGGGGGAAAGCGTCACGGAAATGTTGCAAGAATTGGGGTGGAAATCATTAAAAGAAAGACGTTATTGATTGCGGCGTGATCTGTTTGCGAAGTTTCAATCACCGACTTTTACTTCTGAATGCGAAAATATTTTGCTAGCACCCACCTACTTAGGGAGACATGACCATCCCAATAAAATAAGAGAAATCAGATCAAAAACGGAACGATTTAGGTGTTCTTTCTTCCCGCGCGGTATTAGAGAATGGAACGGTAGAGAAAGGTTAATGAACCCTCTCTTCACGACCGGATGTCATAGTTGCTGGTAGAAGTTTCGGGGTTATAAGGCCGTGGTCCATAAAACTTTTCAGTTTCACCTTACGTTTCGTCCAGAGCTGCGCCGGACATCCTCAGAGGTCTTCTTCCTTGCGATGAGTCGGCAAGACTCATCGCAAGGTAGAAGACCTCTGAGGATGTCCGGCGCAGCACTGGTCGAAACGTAAGGTGAAACTGAAAAGTTTAATGGACCACGGCCTTATAACCCGGAAGTTCTACCAGCAATAATGAACCTTTTGCCAGGCACTTAAATGTTATTTGCAGAGTATCTATGTAGATGTAGATATTGGTGTGAGTGCCTGCACTGTTTCAGGCTGGTGGAGGAATCGGTGGAGGCGGCGGAGGCGGTGTCGGAGGCGGCGGTGGCGGTAGCGGTGGTATGGTGACCATCAGCCTACCGCCCGGCTTCGACTTGGGCAGTCTGGGCTTCGAAGGCGGCGTCCCCGGGGGAGGCTTCGGGGGCGGCCTCCCCGGGGGCGGCGTCGGAGGCGGCGTACCTGGGGGCGGCGTCGGAGGCGGAATCCCCGGGGGCGGCTTGGGAGGCGGCGTCCCCGGGGGCGGCGTCGGCGTCGGCACTGGCGGCGTCGGGGGCGGACTGTCACCCCCTGGGGGCGGTCTGTCACCCCCTGGGGGCGGCCTGCCACGCCCCTTTGGCAGGCGGAGGCGGCGGGCGGCGGAGGCGGGGGCGGCCGAGCTGGCTCGGGAGCTGAACGAGGTGTCTGCGCGCGTGCTCGCCTGCGTGGACGCGCTGCAGCGGCTCGGGGGCCCGGCTGACGCGGACGTCGACGGCGCGGCGTGCGTGCAGAGCAGCGTCTGCCGCGCCTCGCAGCTCACCCGCAGCCTGCGCTCCGGCCTCAGGGTCTGGATGCCGCTCTGGAGGTACGTCTGCATCTACATCTACATCTGCATCCACACTCAGATGTACCACGGCTAAATAGTTACTTCTTTTCCTGTTGCACACCGACATACAGAGTGGTCCATTGATAGTGGCCAGGCCAAATATTTTAAGAAAAAGAAAAGAGAGAGAGAGAGAGAGATAGAGAGAGAGAGCAAAACTTTGAAGGGAGAAAACAGATGGCGCTATTTTTCCATAAAATTTCGGGAATTCAGCGGTAACCACATATTTTCCTCTGCTGATATTTGGGCTGCAAACCGTCCAGCCGGCCGCGGTGGCCGAGGGGATTAAGGCGCTCCAGTCACGGTCTACACGGCCGCTACGGTAGGGGGTTCGAATCCCCCCTCGGCCATGGATATTTGTGCCGTCTTAGTTCATAAGTAGTTTGTAAGTTTAGGGTCCCATAGACTATACAAACATTTGAAAACATTTTTTATCCCATAATTACAATCAACAAATTTGATTGAATTTCTACGTGTGTATAACAACCATGTAACTAATCATGTTTTTATGTTCTCCACTACAACTAATTTATCGTAAATTGCATGATTTGCAATTTATTACATTCAATTGTAGCAATAAATGTCAGTAATTCTGTATATATTTTTTCTCTTTGTTTTTATTTTTTCTTCTTTCTCCGTCTATTTCAAATGCGTAAAATATGTAACTTGAATGAACTAATGTATAATATAACATGTAAAACTACAAATGTACGTCCTGCTTTATATTAAAAGGTAGCAGGATTATAAATGAGAAACAAATAAAAAATAAAATAAAATTCCAGACTCTGGCTCGTTTCTACATCTCCATGCGATACTCTGCATATCACATTTAAGGGCCTGGCAGAGGGTTCATTAACCACTTTTATTCCATTTATCTCCCATTCCATTCTCCAATAGCGCGCGGGAAGAAAGAACGCCTGAATCTCTCCGTTTGAGCTCTAATGTCTCGTTTTTTATTTTTATGATCATTTCTAACTATATAAGCGGGAGTCGGAGGAGAATGTTGGTGATTAGAGTTTCGCAAGAACCCCCACTAAAAATAAATAAATAAATAATAAAAAAAGTCAAATGTTTGCAGAGCTTATCGGAGTTAGCTACGGGGACATCAGTCCCTAAACTTACAAACTACTTATGAGGTAGCTAATACTAAAGACGGCACAAATATCCATGCCCGAGGGGGGATTCCAATCCCCGACCATAGTGGCCGCTCAGAACGTAAATGGCGCGGCGCAGACCACTTGCCGGCCGCGGTGGCCGAGGGGACTGCGGCGCGCAAGTCACGTTCTGAGCGGCCACTACGGTCGGGGGTTCGAATCCCCCCCCCCTCGGGCATGGATATTTGTGCCGTCTTTAGTGCAAGCTAGATCATATGTAGTTTGTAAGTTTAGGGACTGATGACCCCGTAGTTGTCCCATAAGTTATAAGCTATACAAACAACATTTGCAGACCGTTCGGCCACTGCGGCCTAGCCCACGCCGCAGCGATAAGCGCCGTTGTTGTAATGATTCCCATCCCAGATCCTGTATCATTTCCGTGACACTGTCTCCCCTGCACCGTGACAATACAAAACGAGCTGCCCTTCTTTCGACTTTTTCGAAGTCCTCCGTCAAACTCACCTGATAAGGATCCCACACTGGGCAGCAATATTCCAAAAAAGGACAGACAAGCGTTGTGTATGCAGTTTCTTTAGTAGTGCTGATGCATTTTTAAGGGTTCTGCCAATAAAACGCAGTCTCTGGTTCGCCTTTCCCAAGACATTATCTACGTGTTCATTCCAGTTTAAGTCTGAAGTAATAGTAATTCCTAGGTATTTAGTGGAGTTTACGACCTTCACTTTTGATTGATGTATCTTGTAAACAAAGTTTAACGGATTTCTTTTCGTACTCATGTCGACGGCTCATATTTAGAGTCAATTGCCAATTTTTACACCATAGTGATATCTTATTCAGAATGTTCTGCAGCTGGTTTGACCTTCAGATGATTTTACTAGACGGAAAATGACGTCGTCATCTGCAAACAACCTAAGAGAGCTCCTTAGATTTTGTTTTTGGACGCCCCTTATAGTTTGCCTGTCTGTACTGGTAATGAATTCAACCACATCACTAAGGGGAGACAGAAGGCAATTTTTGTCCCTATTCTGCCAATGCTATTTTAGCCCTTGAATAGGTGCACTTTTCAAAGCAACTATAAGTGATAAAACAACGAAATTTTTACTCTATATGTGTGTGTGTGTGTGTGTGTGTGTGTGTGTGTGTGTGTGTCTCAATTTACAAATAAAATAAACGTAATAACTGTAATGGTTTTGAAGAAAATTTGTTTTTTATTCTTTCGCCAGTAACATTTAACTTTTTTAGTACATTAATTATTATGAAACAGTTGATGATTGTTTTCTGGTTCTCAATTTACTTGCAATGATTTATCGCCATCTTCAGTACAAAGAGACCAAATTTCATCTTTCTAACCCCATTAGTTTATCAAATAATGATACCTGAAAGAAAAAAAATGTAGTTTTGAGAAAAATCAATTTAGAGTTTAACATTGCAATTCTAGTACATTTATGGACGAGAATTACTTACCAGTAATATTTTCCCCCACCATATTGAGCATCATCTGCATCATACTGATCTTCTTTCTTCTCTTGGTCCCTCTTCTTTTCTGTCTAGCTTCTTTTGTGCATTTTAAATTAGCAATATCGGCTTTGCGGATTGTCTCTTTATCTATTTGCACCAAGGATTTTGCAATATTTCCACTAGATTGTATGCCCAATAATTCAAAAACATCCAATTTTCTAGTTAAACCATCATTGAAGCATAAAATAGCATCATAAACATCAAATTTGAGGGTTGAAGACACTACAGTTTATTTCTTGATGTGCTGATTTTCTTTATGTCTAACATTCTCGGCTCCTTTGACCCACTAACCTCATTCATCTTTATGAATTTATTTCCTCTGAATTTTAATTTAGGCGAGAATTTCTTTAATCGCGGCATTTTTATGAAAACACGCGGGACCAACGAAAATACAAAGCAAGACGTACTTCACTCACTACAAACTTCACCAAGTTCAAACAATAACAAACACGATCGAAACAAAAAGTATCAATAGTAGATACAGGGTAGGAAACATTGAAGCGATAAAAACAATAGAAGCATGAAAGAATATACGAGGAGTAAAAGAATGCTGTGTGCATTTTCTCCGCAAGGCGTGGCCAGATTGCACAGAGCGTCAGAAAAACCATCATAACTCACGAAAAAATTGTCGGATTTATATAAAACAAAAACTGTTTCACGCAGGATATACCAGGCATTTCAAATACGCTAAAATCTAAAAATCGAATTTTTGAGCCCGGTTGTCTTCCGTCTTCCCTTAATGGACTTATTGTCGACACCTTCTTCTTTGGATCGTCAGGCACATATAAATGACACCCATTCACCCGCAACTTGGCTTATGGCCACATCCTTCTTGAACAAGTATTGGATAGGGGATTTCTTGTCAGAGAGGACACAGTTCGTAGTAATCGATGGTAAGCTATCGACTAAAACAGAGGTGATACCGGGCGTTCCACAGGGTAGTGTCATTGGTTCTCTGCTGTTCCTTATTTACATAAACGATTTAGTGGAAAATCTAAGTAGCTCTCTTAGGTTGTTTGCAGATGACGCCGTCATTTACCGTCTAGTAAAATCATCTGAAGATCAAAACCAACTGCAGAACGATCTGAATAAGATATCAGTATGGTGTAAAAATTGGCAATTGACTCTAAATAATGAGAAGTGTGAAGTCGTCCACATGAGTACGAAAAGAAATCCGTTAAACTTTGTTTACAAGATAAATCAATCAAAAGTGAAGGCCGTAAACTCCACAAAATACCTAGGAATTATTATTACTTCAGACTTAAATTGGAAAGAACACGTAGATAATATCGTGGGAAAGGCGAACCAGAGACTGCGTTTTATTGGCAGAACCCTTAAAACATGCAACAGAACTACAAACAGAAACTGCATAGACTACGCTTGTCCGTCCATTTTTGGAGTATTGGAGTCCAGTGTGGGATCCTTATCGGGTGGGTTTGACGGAGGACATCGAAAGAGTCCAAAGAAGGGCAGCTCGTTTTGTCTGGGATGGGAATCATTACAACAACGGCGCTTATTGCTGCGGCGTGGGCTACTTGCGAAAGTCCAAACGTCAACATTCTCCTCCGAATGCGAAAATATATTGTTGAGTCCCACTTACATAGGTAGAAATGATCATCAGAATAAAATACGAGAAATGAGAGCTCTAACAGAGAGATTCGGGTGTTCTTTCTTCCCGCGCACTATTCGAGATTGGAATGGGAGATAAATAATAGAATGGTGCCAGAATGAATCTTTCACTCTGCAGCGGAGTGTGCGCTGATATGAAACTTCCTGGCAGATTAAAATTGTGTGCCGGAACCGGGACTCGAACCTGGGACCTTTGCCTTTCGCGGGCAAGCGCACTACCGAGTGTGCTATCCCGACACGACTCACGATGCCGCCTCACAACTTTACTTCCGCCAGTACCTCGCCTCGTACTTTCCAAACTTCAAACTTAGAGCGCTTGCCCGCGAAAGGCAAAGGTCCCAGGTTCGAGTCCCGGTTCCGGCACACAATTTTAATCTCCTGGAAGTTTCAGTACAATGGTGGTTCGATGAACCCTCTGCCAGGCTAAATGTGATTTGCAGAGTATCCCATGTAGATGTAGATTAACTGATCTAGGGTAATATGGGCACCTGTGTACAGTTAGTGTGTTTTTGTTTTGCAGCGTGGGGGCGGTGTGGCTGGCGTCTCGCCGGGCCGACCCGTCCCGCCCCCGGGCCGGTCTGCTTCGCTTCCTGGAGGCGGCGCTGGTGGGGCTGGGGGGCGGCGACTGCCCCCGCCTCTACCCCTCCTGCCCCCCGGGGGCGGCGGCCGCCGCCAGGGCGAGCAAGCGCAGACGTCGACGCCGCGGAGACACCGGCTAGCGGAGCAGAGTGGCTGCCAGTCCCGTTCACCAGTGTGGCGACCACCTCGAGACCTGGAAGCTTCATCGCTGTACCTCCTACCTATGTGAAATAAAGCGCTTTTTTTTCTTTCCTTTATTGAATTTTTAATGCCCGAAGGCAGGCTGGCAGCAGCCAACGATGCTGCTCTACAGCCGAGCGAATGTAAACAATGGACAAAACAGAAAATAAAATGAAAGGTGATAAGAGGCGCTTTTACAATATCAAGATGAAAATTTGGGAGAAAGTTAAAAGACTATGACAGCGGGCAGAAACATACGTGATTGTTAAAACAAGACATTGCCACGGTGGCTAAAAAACACTCACTGCAGACGACGAGACAAAGACGGCGACATTGAGGTAAAAAACACTGAACACTGGTGTACGCAAAGCTAAAAAAACACTGGGCGATGATACACTATACACACGAAGCACTGAACACTTAAAACACAGCACTGTACTGGCCCTGCAGGGGTAGAGGGGGGAGGATGGAGAAGGCGCGGGGGAAGGGGAAGGAGGTGGGGGAAGGGAGAGTGGGAGAAACCGGAAGGAGCTCCTGGGGAGGTGGAGAAAGGAGGGGGTGAGCCAAGCTGGGGAAGAGGCGGCGGCAATCCACAGAGAGGGGGCAAAGCTGGAAGGAGGGATAGATGTCGGCACGGTTGTGGAGAACGTCGTCTGGGAGAGGTAGGTGGCGGAAGCCACCCTCGGAGAGGACGTAGAGGGTGTGGAGGTGGAGGGAGGGAGAGATGTGGCGGTAAAGGCGTGGTAGGGGCCCGGGATCCAGGAGGAGAGGAGATACCAGTGGGTGACGGGACTCTATCTTGCGGTGGATGTACTTGAGGCGGATGTGTTGAAGGAATGGACCAGGTGTGGGAATGGGATGAGGTCGTAGAGGATCCGCGTGGGGGAGGGGAGGCGGATGCGGTAGGCGAGGCGAAGGCCGTGGCGTTCGAGGATTTTGAGGGATTCATAATAGGAGGGGGAGCGGATATCCAGGCGGGATGGAAGCAGCAAAGGACGGGACGCACGAGGGAATGGTAGGTATACAGGATGGTGGAAGGATTTAGTCCCCATGTCCGGCCGGAGAGGCATTTTAAGAGGTTAAGGCGGGAGAGGGCTTTTTGTCGGACGGTTTTGAGGTGAGGGTTCCAGGAAAGGTTTCTGTCTAGGGTTAATCCGAGGTAGCGGAGGGAATAAAGCGCAATTTGCCATGAGTTATGGTTTCACTGTACTCATTAAACTTTACCGCAACAGTATTCTGACATCCATCATGGGCTACGGATCCGGCAGCTGGGCCCACATATAACGTTGCCCTTGCTTCCTATGATGCCATAATTGTTAAAAGTAGATTCCGCGATTATATTTTTTGGACAAAGAATTGATGGTACCGAATGTTTGACTTTTGAAATGAGTTAGTTAAAGTACAGCACAAAATGAACATTAAAGCAAATAAACCGCGGATTGCATATTAAAGTTGGGCACCATACAAGCAACAGCACGTATAAAACTTACGGAAAGCATCAACTGGATTCTGCACTTCGTATTGTAGAAGCTGGAAATGATAACTTTTATGTCTTATTTATTAAGTGAATGTTCGAGATACTTTCCGTAGGAGATCAATGTTCAGACTGTTCACTTCGCTTTTCATTGTTGTGCGACCGTGGGTGGAACATGAAGTTACTGATAATGATAAAAAAATTTAAAAATGATCGGACTTCGTGAAATTACAAAAGAAATGACTCCAGGTTCTAAAATCAAGCAAAGTATAGTATAAGGATGATTGATTGAAATTTTGCAGACAATGCGAAGCGATTGTAATGGCGTCTGAACATTAAATATTACGGATGTAGAGGTTCTGAAATCCTTAAGAAATTAAATATTTGGCGTGGAGGGATTCATTTAAATAAAAGCCAAAGAGAGGGGATGATTTTAAATTTAAGTAATATATTTTTACCACATCTTGCATCACAATTAGTTACATTGAATGAATACATGAATGGAAGACGTCCGTATGGAACGAACATAGACAAGAGAGTGAGTAAAAAAAACTACTATCACGGTTCCGTCTTCTCGCTTGTTTCGGAGTAAAAAAAGGCGAACGAAATTAAATTAGTTGCATTGCGAGTCAGAGGGAACCGGAGGCGATAAGTATCGCTGATCAAAGATAAACAAAAAATAAATAAAAATTTAAGTGTATCGTTACACACAGACGCACTAGGGCGGCGCCTGCAATGGCGCTGAGAAGAGTTCAGAGAAGTTTCCTCCTCCACTCAAGTGGGGCATACAGGACGCCGCCGGGCGGCGCCCTCTTGGTGTTGACGGGGCTTTGTCCCCTAGATATCAAGATTTGGGAGCTGGCCGCGGCGTAATGGCTGAAAAAGGGAAATGGGGGAAAAATACAGGAGATCGTGGAAGCCAGGGTGGAGGGGAAAAGGGAAATCGAAATTCGGAGACTAGAAATTTGGCAAAACATCTGGGACCAGGACAACACTGGAAGGAGGACACACCAGTTCCTCCCAAATGTGTCAGAAAGACTTAAAATGGGATACTTCCAGCCAAGCAGAGGATTGATTCACTTTCTCACCGGCCATGGCCCGTACCCGACGTATCTATGTCGGTTCAGGAAGCAGGCGGCTCCAGAGTGTGGCTGTGGAGCTCCGGAATGAACTCCAGAACGCGTCACTTTCGAGTGCCCTACATACGATCATCTTGTCTCTCATCTCGGACTACAACTACCTAACTCAGACACATACCAACTCATCACACATGAAGCAAATTCTCAATGAATTAACCGACAAAATCTCAAACCACATCAGACAATTTGTAAACCGATTATGAGACATTTTTTCCAGGCATGACTGCTGCACCAGGCCGTACCGCCGGGGTTCTCCGCCGTGCCCTGGATCAGGAGGACTGAGTGCAGCCAAATCACCGATTGCGACGCTAGATATAAGTTAGATTAAGTTAGGATTAAGAGAAAACACGAAAACAACACAAGGACTGCAGTGGAAAAGGCCAGCCCAGTGCCAGGGGCACGCCCTCCGGAATTAGTTCGTGGGGCACAGGCCAACCAGTAGGTTTGTACATTACTGGCACACCTGTGAGCACTGCAGCGGGGGGGGGGGGGGGGCACAAAATAAGACACTAAACGTAGCAGTAGCGACTTCCACACGAAACAAAAAAAAAATGTTCAAATGTTTGTTAAGCTTATGGGACTTAACTACGGGGCTATCAGTCCCTAAACTTACAAACTACTTATGAACTACTTACGAACTAAGACGGCACAAATATCCATGCCCGAGGGGAGATTCGAACCCCCGACCGTAGTGGTCGTGCTGACCGTGACTGGAGCGCCTCAGTCACCTCGGCCACCGCGGCCGGCACACGAAACACAACATGCCAACGCACCCTGCATGACACAGCACATACGGCAGATACAACAGCAAAAACAAAACGTATCATGTAGCTCAGTAAAAATATTAGAAGTAGCATAAAAAGCTAAAAAAATGTAGTAGCATACGAAGAGCCATTTATGTATAGGTATTGGGATATTGTGTAATTAAAAGAATAAAAGTTGTACTAGGTTTAGATGGAACACCAAAGTGCGGCGAATGAAAATTTGTGTCCGGCCGGGATTCGAACCTGGGATCTCCTGCTTACTAGGCAGACGGGTTGACCACTCCGCCACCAGGACACAGTGACCAGCCCGACTGCAGAGGACTCTTCCCTGCACGCCTCCCGCCACACCCAAATCTCCATTCGCCACGCTGTCTCTTTCTGCAGTTGGGTTGGTGTGTCCTCAGTGGCGGAGTGCTCAATGTGTCTGCCTAGTAAGCAGGAGATCCCGGGTTCGAATCCCGGTCGGCCCCAAATTATCATTCGCCGCACTTTGGTTTTCCATCGAAACCTATTACAGTGAAGTCATAACTGATCGCAAATTGCGATTTATTTCATTCACTGAAGGCTGTAACGCCGTCGAAAATATATAATTCCTACCATCATCATTAGAGACTGATTATGCCTTTCAGCGTTCATTCAGGAGCAAAGTACCTCTAATAAAATTCCTCCATGATCCCCTATTCAATGCTAACATTGACCCTCGTTTGATGTTATGCCTTTTACTTCAAAATCATTCTGCACCGTATCTAAGTACTTTCTTCTTGGTCTACCTCGACTCCTCTTACCCTCCACTGACGAGCTCATGACTCTCTTAGGTAACCTTGCTTCTCCCATGCGTGTAACATGACCCCACCATCTCAGTCTGTTCGCTCTAACTGTTTCGTCTATGGTGTTCATTCCAAGTTTTTATTTGATTTCCTCATTATGGACACCCTCCTGCCATTGTTCCCATCTATTAGTACCTGCAATCATTCTTGCTACTTTCATATATGTAACCTCTACCTTATGAATAAGGTAACCTGTATCTACCCAACTTTAACTACCATACAACAAAGTTGGTGAAAGATAGACCGGTGCGCTGCTAACTTAGTCTTGGTACTTCCTTCCTTCTTGCAGAAGAGAGTAGATCTTAGCTGAGCACTCACTGCATTAGCTTCGCTGCACCTCGATTCCAGTTCTTTCGCTATGTTGCCATCCTGTGAGAAAATACATCCCAGGTACTTGAAACTGTACACCTGTTCTAACTTTGTTCCTCCTATTTGGCACTCAATTTGTTTAAATCTCTTTCCCACAGACATCATTTTCGTCTCCTACCTATGTCCTTATTTCTTCTTTTTTCTTTTTTTAATTCAAATGTTCAAATGTTTTTAAATCTATCGGACCAAACTGCGTGGTCATCAGTCCGTAGCTTACAAACTACTTAAACCTAGGTAAACTAACCTAAGGACAACACACACACCCATGCCCTAGGGAGGACTCGAACCTCCACGGCGAGCAACCGCGCCCTCCGCATCGAGACGGTTTAGACCGCTCGGCTACTCCACCGCGGCTTTTTTTTAAAAGTCATTTGGGCCTGCTGCTTTATAAATGTCCTTTAATGACATTATGTACAATAAATCCCAAACGCTGTTATTTGTTGTTGTTGTGGTCTTCAGTCCGGACACTGGTTTGATCCAGCTCTCCACAATACCCTATCCTGAGCAAGCTTCTTCAGCTCCACATAAGAACGGCAACCTACATCTGTCTGAATCTGCTTACTGTATCCATCTATTGGTCTTCCTCTGCG
Source organism: Locusta migratoria (assembly GCA_026315105.1). NCBI lineage: Eukaryota > Metazoa > Arthropoda > Insecta > Orthoptera > Acrididae > Locusta > Locusta migratoria. The sequence continues at coordinate 87,932,232 of CM048754.1, read as the reverse complement.
GTTTTTACTCCAAACACTTCCCTCCAATGCTAAATTCAAGATTCCTTGATGTCTAAGAATGTCTCCTACCAATCGATCCCTTCTTCATTTAGTCAAGGTATGCCATAAATTCCTTTTTTCCCCAATTCCTCATTAGTTACCCGATCCACCCACCTAATCTTCGACATTCTTCTGTTATGAATGAAATGAAACCAATTTTCAGAGACCTGAGTGACCCTGTTTTGCTTAGTAAATGTCTTCATGGAGGCACTCAGAATAGAAATGAAAGTTTCAACCATTGCATATGAGAAAGCTTACCCAAGAATGTTTTTGTAAGACTAAATACATTGAAATTTGGTATACTAGATGCAGTGATATGTTTCAATGATCGAGTGATAGGAAGGATGGAAGTCCTGAGAAATTTAGGCATAAAATGTGGCTCCAATATGGAAGATCAATTGCTTGCGTGTGAGAGACAACGGGTGCATGAAGCTGAAATATTTGCTCTCCAAGTTACCAAAGAAGTAAGAAGTGCTAAAAGGAATGCCAAGAGGAAGCTTGAAGATAATGAAATGCTGTAGGATGAAGACAGTGCTTCAGGAATGTTCTGAAGCACAGATTAATTGGACTCATACCTTCATTCGCAATTTCCCGCAAGTTGTATTTTTCAGCATTCAGCAATAAATATTTCCTAAAGTTTATGCTACGTACTGCGACGTTTCTGAAAACGTAGCTCGAGATATGCTACACCGGTGTGAAATGACCCTAAGGTGCCGATGTAGGTGTGGACTCGGGCAGACTGGAACTGGGCAGCTTGTAATGATCGGGGCTGGACCCCCGTCAGGCATCTGTCACCCGCTAAAGGCCATTAGCGGCTGGTCACGGCTGGTAAATCTGGAGCTGTTATAACAGCGTGCGTGACGCGTGCGTGGGAGGCGACGCACGTGCGTGGCAGCCCACGCCTCCCTCCCCTGTGCTGTGCTCGCTTCCCTGTCATACGCCCACGCTGGCCAGGACGCGTACTTTCAGCACACTCAAGAAACCAGGTCTTCATTTCGGCCGAAACGCGTTCCGCCACCACACAGAGATTTTCTTTCCACTTTTGCTTGTTGCTTGTTTGTAAATCTATCGGACCAAACTGAGTGGTCATCAGTCCGTAGCTACTTAAAAGGTAAAGCAGTCAACAATCCGAAGATCGGTTTGAACACCACAGTGCTTTACTAGGCATGGTCCTGTTTGGAAGTGGTATGCCGTTGCCTTCCTCCGACCTTCGAACTGACTTACCCAGCCAGTTATAGGGGGACCTACAGTTTAACGTGGGTTCCGAACCACGGTGCTACTCCGTATTTTTCACATTAGCAAACTGCCAGAGGTGAAAGAAGTGGAAAGTGACAGATAAAAATCCTAGGACCTGGCAGGGATCGAACCCGCGACCTTTGGATTTGTAGTCTGGCACTCTACCACTGTGCTATCGAGCCGCACACAAACTACTTACACCTAGGTAAACTAACCTAAGGATAATACTACACACCCATGCCCCAGGGAGTTTCCACTTTTGGCTCACTAAAAGTGGGCTTTTTCGAGCGTCTTTTGACAGCCCGAAATTTGAATGAAAATAACGGCTTAACCATTCATCTAACACGAAAATTGAATAACCGGGTTTGTTGAGGAGAACATTCTCTACAACTTTGCTCTCTTATGGATTCTCATATCTCATATCGTTTCAAAGATATTTGCAAAAATAACGGCGATTTTGGGATGTCTGTCTGTCTGTTCATAAGTGTTCCCTGTTTTTAAGACGAACAGTTCAACCGATCAGCACCAAACTTTACAAACATAATTATAGACCGCCAGAGACCAGAACCTCCCTTTTTTGAAATTTTTCGGACAAAAATACGGTAGTAATACCAAACAAAGCCGTTTGTAATATAATTGTAATTGCAAACGAACCGTTCATCTGACACGAAAATTGAATAACCTAATTAGCAGAGGGGACAATTCTCTACAATTTCGGTCTATTATGTATTTTTCATAACTTGCATCGTTGCAGAGATATTTGCAAAAATAACGGCGATTTGATTATGTCTGTCTGGCTGTAACGTGTTCCCACTTTTTAGGTCGAACCGTTCAACCGATCGACACCAAATATTAAAGACATAATTGTTGGCTACCAGGGACCAGAACCTCACTTTTTAAAATGTTCCGGACAAGAAATACGTTAGTAATGTAAAAAAAGCAGTTTGTAATGTAATTTTAATTGCAAATAAACCGTTCATCTGACGCGAAAATTGAATAACCGAATTTGATATTAACACTATAGTCACTCCTTCACATATTTCACAAGATCACTATTTCTTACACAGGTTTCATGTCTTGCAGTACTTAGGAGTTTCGTAAAAGCATCAGCTAACATATCTTCAGAAGGTAGATGTTCGATGCTAACAACACCAGATCGCACATGCTTTCTTATAAAATGATATTTTACATCTATATGCTTTGATCTAGAATTTGTCACTAGTTTCTTGGCTAACTGGATGGCTCCTTTGTTGTCACAACATACTTGAAGTGAATTTCTGATACTACTAGGGTCTATATCAGCCATTAGTTTTCTTAACCACAATAAATCTTAAACAGTTGAAGCCAAAGCCATATATTCTGCCTCACAAGCAGAAAGTGCAACAGTTTTTTGTTTCTTACTAGATCACAAAATTAAAGAGTTTTGTAATTTTATGCATGAACCAGTTACAGAATATCTGCCACTGATTTTATTTCCCCAATCTGCATCACTGAAGGCCATTATTTCTGTATTCCCATCTTTAGAAAATTCTAGCTTTTAACTTATAAAACTCATAAAACTACAAATCTAAAGTGGGCCGTAAAACACCTCAGTGCGATTTTTTCCTTCCTTTTCTCTCGGCACCGGATTAGAGCTGGGAAAAATTAAACATTTGACGGTTTCGGAACAAATGAAATCGTACAGTGTGAGGTTTCGAAACTATTTCGAAACCATGAAACAGTTTGTATTTTGTAATAGTATGGACCTGTTTATTGTAACATCGTCAATGTATTGTCTCTTAAGTATTGGTATAGAGCCACACAGTTCGAGGCAGCAACTGTTAGAGAAAAAAAAAATTGCAATGACTTGTTTCACGGTCCACTTTGGAGTTATGATGAGGCATTGGCGTCGGATGTTGTCTTTCAGCATCCCTAGATATGTCGGTTGATCACGATACACTTGCGACTTCAGGTAACCCCAAAACCAATAAGGCACGGACTGAGGTCTGGGGACCTGGTTGCGGCTGAGCAAACGATCATCACCAAACGACGCGCGTGAGAGATCTTTTTTTGAACTTTTTTTTCTAATAAAGCTCCATGACATTCCAAGCATGTGTGTCAATTTTTATCTCTCTATTTACATTATTCCGTGATTTATTAAGTTTTCACATTTATACTGACTTTTTGATCACCCGGTACATTTTAAAATGCATGTTTCATAGAAACAACGTAACAGAAATTGTTATGAAATATAAAACTGATTTTCCTATTTTCTGTGTGTAAAGAAGTTATTGATTTTAGAGGTTGGTGCAATGGGTCACTTCTTCATTTAACTCTCCATCCTCATACGTCTCTGCAACATTTTCACGTTCAATAATCTTTCGAAGTACTCCATCCACCTCTTCAGAATTTTCTCCTGGAGTGTAGTACTTAATCAAAAAAAATGTTCAAATGTTTGTTAAGCTTATGGGACTTAACTACGGGGTCATCAGTCCCTAAACTTACAAACTACTTATGAACTACTTACGAACTACTTACGAACTAGGACGGCACAAATATCCATGCCCGAGGGGGGATTCGAACCCCCGACCGTAGTGGCCGTGCTGACCGTGACTGGAGCGCCTCAGTCACCTCGGCCACCGCGGCCGGCAGTACCTAATCCGTCATACGTTTCATCGATGTTACGTCCTCGGACGACTTATCTCTCGCTTGAGTAATCCGTAAGAGCTGCCTGCCATCCTGTCTTCTTTCCAGCTCTTCATACACTTCATCCATTGCTTCAGCCTTCCATTTTGCCACTGCTCTTTTTGCCTTCTTTTTTGCAGCCTTATTGTACCCTCCTGTCTTCATGTTAAATCCCAAGTCAGCTAATTCACTACCGAAAAAAAAAAAAAAAAAAAAAAAAAAAAAATTGAACACCTGAAAAAGCCCTTTTGTTTTTCTTTTTACATCCTATGATGGCAGATATCACCTGGGGCAATGTATTGTTACTGGCTTCAACATCGGCCGCCAACATAGCGTAGTGACAAAGGAGGGGCTTTTGAAAAGTCCATGCAAAGTCCTAGAGATGGCACCACTGGCTCGTATCGAGGTCATGTTTAGTTAGTAGCATCTTTGCAAATGACGCACACCAAGTTTCTGCTATATTGGCACAGAATCACCCCGTTTACATGGGCTCCCAAAACCGGATTTCGTAAACCGATTTCCCAATTCCGCTTTTGGTTGGTCATGTAAACACTCCAAAATCGATTCTGGAAATCCACTTCTCTAAAGCGGTTTTCCAGTTCCACAATCGATTTTCGTATCCATGTAAACGCAACCGTTTTTGAAGCGTTCTTGGCTTGTCAGATTGTGTTTTTTTGGTAAGAATTTTCGGCACATATGGACCGAGTGATATTTTCTAATATGAAATAAAAGTATTAATATTAGAGAGAGCATGAATCTGTGTATTTAAGTAAAGAAAAATAGCGATTATGCTGACTAAATCAGGGACTGAATCAGCTGTTTTTCAGCCGCCATCTTAAGTGGATTTGGAAATCCGATTCAGGCTGTGCCATGTAAACACGACAGCGAAAAACGGTTTACGAAAATCGGTTTTCGTCTTCCGGAAGATGTGTTTCATGTAAACGTAGTGAATAAGGAGTATACAGAAAGGAAACTCCCGCTGCAGTCTGTCGTCCAAAATTTAGTGCGCATGCGCGGAATCGGCCATCTTGAAAAGCAGTAAATGCGTGATCACTCCCTACTCTGTAGCGTGGTAAAGCGACGTCTTTGTTTGTTAATTGTGTATTTTAACTGCCTGAATCGCATAATCATAAACAAGTATTTGGCACAGTGCAGTGAAAAGAAAGAACTGTGTGTCAGTAGTTGGAGCTGTTCCGTTTTTATTATGAGCAGCAATAAAAGAAAAGGCGGCCGATGGTGTTCATCACCTAATTGCCACAATAATTCTCATACAAATAAGGATATAAGTTTCTTCAGTTTCCCAAAAGATGCTGAGCGGTAAGTGAACGTCACTATATGTGTAGTAAAAGTTAAATGTTATCAGTTTCGAATGAGAGCAATGTGTGCAAAATTATTAAAAGTAGTCTGTTAAATTGTAAGATTCTTCTCGCCCGGCTGCAGTGGTTATGTTGGCACCAATGGTAATGACAGCAACTCAGGTGACCAATAAATGTTTTTTCGTGACAACTTCAATTAAAACGATTTTTTTTTCTGAATGGACAAGGGTGCAGACAAGAACCTGCCAACCATAGAGCAGGTACAGTATTAATTTTGCTGCGAGTGAAACGAGCAGCAATAACATTTACTCTGTAGCTCGTGAAAAATATTAACGCAATTCTACACTTCATTGTTGTACTGCTAAGTCTGACTCAATATTTTGTGCAAATTTATTCGTCTCAAATAAAACCTGGCAGTTGTAAAGTCACTTTCTTGTTTGTAACTAATTTCCCAAACATAACTTCGCGTTATTTGGGATTTTTCTAGAGATAAGCAACAAATAAAACGATCATTGATTCCATCGTACATTTTCGTAGTTGTGTTTAAAATTACTCCTACTTTTTTTTCGTTGGATTACAATTAGGTGCAAGAACAAGGCGCAAAATAGATGAGAGCATAATGAAAAGCCGTTTCCTTTCGTAAAAGTCGGTGAGATTAGTTGCAGTTCGTAAAAAGACCATTTCCAGCCAAAGTACTAAGTGGCTATAGTTTCGCGTTTACTGCTTTTCAATATGGCGTCGAGCGCAACGCTTGGTAACATACAGATCAAAGGCGCCGCCCCCAGCTTTCCCTTCTGTATGCTCCCTATTCTGTGATATTGGTCTATTTCTTTCTGTTTGGCATTCGTGTGAATCAAAGAAGTCGAGTGATTATCAAAGAATGGATGAAAAAGAATTTGGTTTGGTGATTAAACATTACTTTATGAAAGGCAAAACGCCTCATGAAACTAAAGATAAGCTCGATAAAATTATGGTGACTCTGCACCTACGGTTAGAACAGTTTGTAAGTGGTTTCAAAATTTTCGGAGCGACCATATGAGCACAAGTGACGCTGAATGTTCTGGACGCCCTGTGGAGGTTACGACTCCAGAAATCATTGATAAAATCCATGATCTGTTGATGGATGACAGAAGACATGCGTGTGATTGCTAGTGCTGTGGGCAACTCTAATGAATGGATACATAATATTTTGCATAGACATTTGGACATGAGAAAGCTTATCCGCAAAATGGGTGCCGCAATTGCTCATGCTTGACAAAAAACGGAATCGGGGGAAGTGTTGCAAGGAATGTTTGCAGCTGTTCAGAAAGTATCCGTTTTGTCATTGTGGATTTATTTATTTAATCGTGTCTGAGCTACATCTGTTATCAGGCTACATATTCTAGATTACAAATAAAACCTAGTACTAAGTATGCATTCATATATACATTCATGATTTTCACACATCATACGTCATTATTGTCCATAGCAGACTGATATCTGTCTCCAGTGTTCGGCACACTTCACTGCAGCGTCGTCGGCCAGCCACAGGTCTTCGAAAGTGCACGACGCCGGCAAGGATGGGCAGCTCAGCAGGTGTGTCATTGGTTTTCTCCACATTGGCATTCCAGAACACATATAAAAGAGATCACGGTTTGTAGGCTTCAGGCATCCCGTAATTAATTGTGGATGAAACATGGATACTTTTCTATACTGCTGAGACCAAAGAACAATCTAAACAAAGGGGTTACCAAGGGAGAATCTGCACCAAAATAAGTGAAGACCAGTCCTTCGCCCAGAAAGGTTATGGCGATGGTCTTTTGGGATTTGCCGCTATTTACTGACGAATTTATGCAACTGATTGTACATGATACTTTTTTACCATAATGGTGTTCAAATCACTATAAGATTAAGTTCTTGAACATTAACACCATATGGATAGGGATGAAGCTGAAATGACTAAAAACATTTTAATAAACTTTAACCCTACTTTATTCATTATTTATCGAAATACAAATTACTCACATTAACAGTTGTAGAATTTAATGAGCAGGAATGCCTACGTCCTTCCAAGACAACGGATCTTTTCTTTGCAGAGAGGAAATAATAAAGGGTTGATCGGTGAGGTATCTTTCTTCAAATGTTTGTATAGCTTATGGGCCATAAGTACGGGGTCAACAGTCCCTAAACTTACAAACAACTTACGAAGTAGCTAACACTAAAGACGGCACAAATATCCATGCCCGAGGGGGGAATCGAACCCCCGACCGTAGTGGCCGTGCAGACCGTGACTGGAGCGCCTCAGTCCCCTCGGCCACCGCGGCCGGCAGGTATCTTTGCAGCGAAAAGAATGACGCTGACTTGCAGAAAAGTTATTACTACGTCCTACACGATGAATCTAGGGTTACCACAACAAATTCATCACCAAAAAAAGAGGACAGATCATATAAAAAAGAGGACACCTTACTTTTACCGTAATGTAATTTACAACTTTATTAATGAATCACGTAAAACTTCTACAAACTAAAACAGTAACCCTGTGTGGTTATTGAAAAACGAAATATTGTTAACCTTGACAGTTTATTCAGAATCACTACTGTCAATCGTCTTATTCACTTTTGAACCAACTGTATTTGGAGGACGATCAAATCTCTCTCAAGAGTTTTTTTTTTTTTTTTTTTTTTTTTTTTTTTTTAACAAGTACTGAGAAAAGCTCAGGCAATTAAAATATTTGAAATTATACTGCACACATACAATAAATTTTATGTTTTCTATTTTAAATCTACTCCTGTCTTTTGTCCACTGTATGTTCGGAAGAGAAAACACACTTTCAGTGTTGGCATTATGACTTGGTGTAGAAAAAAAGAATTCTACAATTTTCAGCAGTTCAAAATAACTAACAACACTAGATGACGGAAATATGTACACCACCCTTCAGCTGCTAGTATGTTCTGTTTCCTTTGATAATCTTTCAAAAATTTTATAAAATTACAAAAACGATCAAAGCACAATGTATCATTAATTCTTACATTGGTTTGATCATTCTCTTGAACGATTTGCATTTCTCCAGGAGCGTATATTTAACACTGACTTTATGTATTTGTATTGAAATTCGTAATTTATTGTGAAGCAAACGGCTACCTACGATCTCGAATATTCAATACAGCTTTAATCTAAACCACAAAGTATATCAAAAGCAACACCAAAGAACATGATGCAGAAACAGAATACACTGGTTGAATACAGGATAGACAACCGGGTTCCATCACAGAGAAGTTCCGTATCGTTTGCAACTGTCAGACCCATGCGGAGTGCGAAATTCTGAACAATTTCACTCTGTATGCGCGTGATAGTTGCGAAGAGTTCGGAACTGCCGTGCGAACGAACCCATTGTCGCCAATGACACAAAAATAAATTTTATTTCTCGGAACCGAAAAAAGAGGGCATTCTGTTAAATTTTATAAATTCCGGCCGGACACATTTTTTTGTCTCAAAAAGAGGACGTGTCCGGGAAAAAAAAGAGGACGTATGGTAAACCTAGATGAATCGTGTATCGTTTCACACATAACATATTTTCTTTCTTTGTGTGTGAGGATTTTTATCTGTCACGTTCCACTTCTTTCACCTCTGGCAGTATTGCTCATGTGAAAAATACAGAGTAGCACCGTGGTTCTGAGCCCACGTTAAACTGTAGGTCCCCCTATAACTGGCTGGGTAAGTCAGTTCCAAGGTCGGAGGAAGGCAACGGCATACCACCTCGAAACAGGACCTTGCCTAGTAAAGCACTGTGGTGTTCCAACCGATCTTCGGATTGTTGACTGCTTTACCTTTTTACCTTGTGTGTGAGGAATGTTTCCTGAAACAGCGTTAGACGAAGTGTATAAGGTAAAGGCACCAGTAGTTGACACATTAAGGGAATAAACTCCATATAATTCTCATTTAAGAACACAATTTAATGATAAATGCAGATATAATATGCTTACACGTTACTTTCATACTTTTGTGTTTGGTACTATTACTTTTCATTACTCCGAAGAAGTTCTAATAATTAAAAAAAAAAAAAAAAAAAAAAAAAAATTCAATATTCAAGCATAAGTAGTTGACACCTGGCAAGTTCAGATTTTTCAGTAGTTGACACACAAAGTAACCAGTAGTTGACAGTATATAAAATAAACTGTTATTATGAAATTAATTGAAGTTTTACCCAGCACAGTCAACAGCTCTATCGAATTCATATCTTAGATTGTCATCAATGACACTGGAAAGTGGTAAAGTTTTTCTATGATCTGAGACGGAATAATGACACTGATATCATGCTCATCAACCTGAAACACTTTTTCTGTGTGCTGCAACATTTCAGTGCAATTACTTCAAGTTCACCGTTTTCAAACACTTGTTGAATAATACAAACGTATTTAAACGCTTTTTTCTTTCCAGGGAAAGACACAAGGACAAAATCATTTGTCTTACAAGAGTTCTTACAATTTGTTTCTTCAGTTTTCTCTTTCCTGTCAGTTTTTGTCATGCTGGTTTCCACAGCCTCTTCATCTGACATGGCGGATTCTTCGTGTATTAAACTGGCATCATCTGCACTGCTGCCTGACTCTTCTTGGTCTTCAGTCTGATGACAAAGGCGCCAGTCTGCTTTCTTCCTTCGAGTCTGTACTTTCTTCACTAGTTTGAGTTTCTTAGTAATCTCACCTTCTTGTTTCTTCAATCTTCGTGCTTCTGCCCTTTCCATTTTTTGCCTTTCCTGTTCTAATTTGTATTGTTTCTTTTTCTGATGGTACTCCTGCCACAGCTGAGATGTCATGACATCAAACCAATCTTCGGATTGTTGACTACTTTACCTTTTTACCTTGCGTGTGAGGAATGTTTCCTGAAACAGCGTTAGACGAAGTGTATGTATCTACATCTACGTCTACATACATAATCCGCAATTCACCGTAAGGTGCGTGGCGGAGGGTACACTGTACCACTACTAGGCATTTCCTTTCCTATTCCACTCCCAAATTGAACGAGGAAAAAAAGAATGCCTATATGCCTCCGTACGAGCCCTAATTTCTCTTATCTTCTCTTCGTGATCTTTACGCGAAATGTAAGTAGGCGGCAGCAAGATCGTACTACACTCAGCTTCAAATTCCGGCCCTCTAAATTTACTTAACAGAAATTCACGAAGAGAACGTCGTCTTTCTTCCAGCGATCCCCAATTGAGTTGCCGGAGCATTTCCGTGACACTCGCGCATTGGTCGAACCTACCGGTAACAAATCTAGCTGCTCGCCTCTGAACCGCCTCTATGTCTTGCTTCAAACCGATCTGCTGCGGGTCCCAAATACTTGAGCAATACTCAAGCCGTGGTCGTACAAGCGTTTTATACGCGGTCCCCTTTACAGGTGAAGTACATCTTCCCAAAATTCTCCCAATAAACCGAAGTCGGCTGTCCGCCTTACTCACAACTGTCCTTACATGCTCGTAAGTGTCAACTACTAGTGCAATGTCAACTACCGGTGCCTTTACCTTAAGTCTAAAAGGAGACTATGTCGAAAAATAAAAATGGTTTTCCCCAAACACGTTAGTAGTCTTTATTCTTGCACGGACTTTTCAAACGCTCCTCGTATATTGGCGCATTGTGAATATATTGAACATGTGAGGGCGCCTTAAGAATTCGTCGGGAACTTGGGTTTGGAGAAGAAGCGCAGGGGGATGGCGTCGTGGGAGGGAGGGGTGGGGAGATGGAGAACAGGGGAGGGAAGGGGTGAAAAGCACCCCTGAAGCTCCGGGGCGACACGGGCGTGGGCGGTTTAGCGGTGAATAACACCTCGCAGGTGAGTAATGTATTACCGCCTAAATGCACCGCCACCGCGCTTCGCTCGTTTTCTCCGCCCCTCGCCCCTGCTGGAGTGCTGCTGTCGCCGCCCCCCCCCCCCTCTTCCACGTCTACCTACCCTGCCCCCTCTCCCTGAATTCACTCACCCGGGTTCCTCGCCTTTTTATTCGTTTTGTAAGGCGATGCCGGTAGTTAAGTGGTTGTGAAATGAAACCGGAGGCCCCAAATGGGAAATTTACTGGGCAGAGTTGTATAATGGGTGAAGGAGAGGGAGGGGGGAGTGAGAAAGTGGTGGAGGATGGGGGTTGTAGATGTTGGAAGAGGAAAGCCTCTTAAACGGGGCGAGCCTCAATGGATCAATAGGACGACGCCTGCTTTCTACACAGGGGTTTCCAAATTTTTTCGCCTCTTATTAATGCACGTGTACTGCAGTGTTTCCCAACCTTTTTGAATATGCGAGGCCGTTCCAATTCAAAAATGTTCAAATGTTTGTAAAGCTTATGGGACTTAACTACGGGGTCATCAGTCCCTAAACTTACAAACTACTTATGAACTACTTACGAACTAGGACGGCACAAATATCCATGCCCGAGGGGGGATTCGAACCCCCGACCGTAGTGGCCGTGCTGACCGTGACTGAAGCGCCTCAGTCTCCTCGGCCACCGCGGCCGGCCCCGTTCCAATTAAAAATATTTTAGTAACCCCCCACCCCCTTCCCGAACTGTAACACAATAATGTAAAGTCGATACAAGTTTCTTCTAAAAACAACTAGCTGAACCCCCGCTGCTTCGCATGCGTAGGCTGGTTGGTCGGCAGAATTTGTTTCTTTTTAATCCTGATGAGGAATCCATATCTGAAGTTTCGTAGTTATAGCTTGAAATTTGAGTTAAGAGCACCATATTTTTGAAAATCAATTTCTGCATCTCGTATTTCACCCCCTTATTAGTCTAATTTCCATAAATACCGAAACACGTGTCTTTGAAATTCGAACCCCGAATCCAAATCCGAAAATTTGTAGATCTTACTTCAAAATTGCCTAAATAGCAACAGATTTCCGAAAAACATCCCCTCTCCAACTTAACCCCCTTGATGGTTGAATTTCCAAAAATACCGAAACACGTTTTTTTTAATCATAACGAACAATACAAATACCAATTTTTGCAGCTATAGCTTCAAAATTGTCTTGACAACAAAATATTTTCGAAAAGAATTTTTGATCCCCTCTTTTACCCCCTTAGTTTTCGAATTTCCAAAAATAACGAAACTCGTGTTTTTATTAAATCCTGATCAAGATTCCATATCCGAAGTTTCGTAGTTGTAGCTTAAAATTTGAGTTAACAACAACATATTTTTGAAAATCAATTTTTTGCGTCACCTATTTTACTCCCTTATTTGTCGAATTTCAAAAAATGCCGAAACACTGTCTTTTAAATTCGAACCCTGAATTAAAATCCGAAATTTTGTAGTTCTAGCTTCAAAATTGCCTAAATAGCTACGTATTTTCAAAAAAAAAAAAAACTTTCATCCCCTATTTCACACCCTTACGGCCGGAATATCGAAAAATCGCTTCTTAAATGACGCCTACAGAGTAAGATCAACACCCTCTACAAATTTCAAATTTCTATCTTCAGTGGTTTGGGCTGGGGGATGATGAGTCAGTCAGTCAGTCAATCAGTCAGTCAGTCAATCGGGACACTTCCTTTTATATATAGAGATTAAAAAATCAGTAGTGTATTTCTGAATTCTGACAAAGAATTATGTGTTGCATAATGAGGTTTCGCATCTTGCAGATAGCTTTCTCATGTACAAATGCAAAATATTATGTACCCGTTCATTTGAGATTCCCACAGCACTAGCGATCTCACGCACCTTAACCCTTCTGTCATCCAGCACCATATCATGGATTTTATCAATGATTTCTGGAGTCGTAACCTCTACAGGGCGTCCAGAACGTTCAGCATCATTAGTGCCCATATGGCCACTTCGAAAATTTTGAAACCACTTATAAACTGATATAATTACGTAGGCTTCCGCGGCCAGAGTCAGATGGCATAAAAGTTTTCTGGGTGTTGTACCCCGTCATGATGTAAGAAGGCTATTACTTAAATAACCGACGTTTCGGACAACGTTACAGTGGCCTTCATCTGGAGAAACTGATGTGAACTGGTTGTTAATATGCGGAAGTATACATAGGTGAGACGGGGGGCACTGACAACGCGCATACGCGAACATGAACGCTACATTCCATTAGACCAACACAGTAAATCTGCAGTAGCCGAACACCAGCAAGACTGCAGTAAAAAGATAAAGTTTAACGATGCCAGAATACTCGCCAAGCAACCAGGGATGGTTAAACGCAAGATAAGGGAAGCCATCGAAATCGTAAAACACCCTAATATCATGAACAGAGAAGATGGACTCAAGCTTGCCCCCTCTGGGCTACCAGCCATCACAGCGAAATAGGCCGCACTGACAACACAACACGCGAGCATCAACAGTAAGCAACTGCTGACAGCAGGCGAGAAACGGAAGCCCTCACCGCATTCGCAGATGAACACCAATCATGTCTCGCTATGCAAGAAGCAATAGGCAACGGCTAACCCCCACTCCCTCCGCCTCAGCATCCTATCATAATAGTTTCCATTCTTCCGCCAAAATTCCACCAATAACATCGCTGATTTAAAAAAAAATATATATTACGTAATTTCTAATTGAAAGTCAGTATAAAGTATAGTAACAACCAGCTCACATCAGTATACCCACATGAAGGCCACTTCTTACATCATGACGCGGTACAACACCCAGAAAACTTTTGTCACTTATAAACTGTTCTAATCGAATGTGGAGAGTCACCGTAATGTTTATCAAACTTCTCTTTACTGCCCGAGGCGTTTTGCCATTCATAAGGTAACTTTTCAACCCTCAAGGTAAGTCTTTCCTCTCCCGGGATTGGAATGGCTCCTTACCCCCTTCCTTAAAACCCTCATCATTTCCTTTTCCCTCTCCTTCCCTTCTGCCTGAAGAAGCAACTGGGTTGCGAAAGCTTGCGTTTGTGTGTGTGTGTGTGTGTGAATGCATTTATTTATTTGTGATGTTGTCACACCTGTGCTCCTTCGCCTGGTGAGTAATCTTCGAGAGAGAGAGAGAGAGAGAGAGAGAGAGAGAGAGAGAGAGATCATATAAACACATTGTCTCTCAACTCCCATTATTGTTTGTAAGGCTTTATCACCTTTGACATCTATCACAAGCAGTCCTTGAAATTTTCAGTACACATTTCTGAGAACCACAGTTGCCAAAACTTTCATGTGCATAGTTGATCAACACATCTATACAGTCTTCAGGACAACATAACTTCCATTAATCGCTGTCCACACTCATCCTTCTAAACAACATTCCTTTGTATGTCTTGTAATACTGTCCTGCCTTGCCTTCACCTCTTTTACCAAGTAAACTTTTCACCAATCTCCAGTTTGAATAATTATTTTGATATCTCCTGATCTTGTTACAAATTTTCCTGATTATTGATTCCTCCTTGAGTCCCTTCAGGTACATCACTCTAAATTTCTTCTCACATTCTCCACTGGAATCTTCAATGTCACCTTCCACTGGCAGGCTGAGACTGCATCGGTTACTAGATTGTCCTTGCCCTGTATGACTCCTTTTCCAGTTCCTTAAAACCCGTATCCTTCCCTTTCTCCCCTGCTTCCTTTCTCTCTACCTGAAGAAGCTACCAGCGGTGGCAAAAGCTTGTATGTATGTCTGTGTGTGATTTTATTTGTGTCTGCTGAGGGGTCTGTGCTTCAGTACCTGGAAATGTGTGCTATGTGGTGCAGGCTGCATCTCTTGTAACAAATCATATACAAATATCACAGTAAACTAATTTCACTTTTCAAGCAGAATATAGATCCAGATGAGAAGTGAGATGAAGATGCCTGTGTTGCTGCTCATGTGTTTGCAATCATTATCCAAAATAAGTTAATTACATCTTTTGCATTAAAAATGGCGTTTTGTCACATGTAAATATGTAATGTCTTAAATGTTCATAATTCTGTTGAAAAAATTCCACAACTTGGTCCACATAATTTTTGTACACTTACATTTTGCGAGGTGTCTGCATGCCCAATACTGAATGGTATCTTCCTTTTAGGCCCTGTGCATGTTGAATAGCCTTGCAACAGCACAAATTTTAGAGATCTATCAAAACTCTATTAAAAATATGTAAACTGATTAGAAATCCCAATACATATGTCTAAAACTGTACTTATTAATTGGTTCTTTAACAAACTGGTAAACATAAAATACATTCAGATTATCTTAGTTCTGTGTCCAGGAATCAAATCAACAAATTCACACTCCTTTCCCAGCTCCTCTATACCGTTACCATTCTCTTTGCTGATGACACCACAGTTATGATATCTGACTCTATAGACCATCTCCAAGGTGCAGTAAACAGAAGCACAACCCAACTAAACTCATGGATAGAATCAAACAGACTACTATTCAATATAAAGAAGACAGTTGGTATTACCTTCCACACAGTTCAGAATAAAAACCAATGAGTCCCAATTATATCACTGAGTGACGATCAAGTAAATTTCATCAAGGAAACCAAATTCTTAGAGATTACCATCTCAGACACACTTTCATGGAAAAGCCACATTAACATAACCTGTACCAAATTGAGTAAAATATGTTTTATGATTAGACAAATAAGAAACATTGTTAGTACCAGCACACTCACATCAATGTACTATGCCCTTTTCCATTCTGTACTAAGTTATGGAATTATCTTCTGGGGGCATAGTGCAGAGGCAATGAAGCTGTTTAAACTCCAGAAACAAGCAGTTAGATTAATACTGTTCAAACAACAGAAAGAATCATGCAAACCATTGTTCCAAAAACTGAACGTACTACCCCTCCCATGCCAGTACATACAAGACCTACTGTGTTACACGAAGAAAAACATTGGCAACCTAGACATAAACTCAGATTGGCACCACCACGATACAAGGTCAAAAAACTCCCTACGATTAGTTCCACATTCAACAATGCTGTACAGTAAAGGTGTAAAATGTATGGGGATAAAACTGTACAATCATCTCCCACCAGAAGTGAAGAATATTGGACTAGTGAAGGATTTTAGAGTAAAACTGCGGTCACTCCTAATTAAACATTGCTTCTACAGCATACAGGAATTTATTGAAACCAACCTGTCATAAGAAGCTTCAGATTCAAAGAACATCAGGCAATGTATGTCAGTTATTAACATCATTCGAAGGAAATGTAATATAAATGAATGTAAAATGTTAAATTCTGATATTGAATAAGTATGAGACCTATGTAAAAATTACACTGAATCCTCATCTAATGATGTACTCTTCCAAACATGTAATTATGTATAATTTTATAGCATTAATTTTCTACCTTATGTTAAATGTAATCATCATGGCATCTCCATCATCTTCCATCACATCACCTATTCTTACTTGTCCTATATCATGATGTGCATGTCTGTACAATGTATGACTCAGAGGACCAAAAGTAAATAAATAAATAAAAATTGACTGGCAGATAGCAGACCGTGGCAAGTGGGTGAAGTGTCAGTGCAGGAGTGCCAGGTGGTTCTCGTGCCGCCATGTGACGGCAAAAGCGGTGTCGGTGTCCAGAGCCACCCTCTGTGCGGACCTCACAGAGGCAGGATGGTGGGGATTGTCTTCGGGTGGCAGCCAAGCCCCTGCTAGCAGATGTGCTGAAGTACTATGCAACTGAAAATGTAATAGCCTTACTTATTACCCTGAAAATGATGCACATACTGATGTAATCAGTAAAACGCAATTTATTTGCTTGCAACATTTATTCACATACATAGCATATGTAATAAACATTAGATACAACACTATCCAGTAGTTCCAAATCTAAAATTATTTTTTATGCAGGTTATACATAAACTCCAGGAACAGTATAGAAGAGCTGTTGCATAAATTTGAACATATAAAATACATGACCGCCTTGGATTTGACTTCTGATTTTCATCTGGTACCTCTTGCCAAAGATTCCAGTAAATACATAGCTTTTTTATACAGTGGAAGAAGTTACCAATATTATGTAGTTACGTTTGGTCTCAATGTATCAGTAGCTGAATTTCTCAGAGCATTGGATTCAGTATTAGGAAAAGATTTGTTGGCCAAATCGACAGTGTACATAGATGTTTTTTTAATCACTGATAGGACATGCAAAGAACATATAAGTATTTTAAGAGAAGTATACAGGAGACTAAGAGCTCGTGAAATATCTTTGAAGTTAGAGAAATGAAAATTTGTTGTGGATCGTTTGAAGTTTCTTGGGCATATAATAATGGAAGAGGGTATTTTGTCAGATGAAGACAAATTGGAGACAATAGCAAATTTTCCTGTCCTGAAGGCCAAAAAGCAGCTTAAATCCTTTTTGAATTTACAGCTACTATCCAAAATTTCAAAGTACTCAAGCTCTGAATTCTCCATGCTTGAATAACCTATTAAAGAAGAACACCATCTGGAACTGGTTGGAGGAATGTGTTGAGGCATTTGAGGAAATTAAGAGCTTCGTGACAGCAAAATTTTAAACAGATAATACTTGTCTTTGCTACTTTGCCTAAACACAGATAGCAGTGATTATGGATTAGGTGCTCTCTTATTTCATGTAAAGATGATTGGAGACCAGCCTAATCAGAGAACTATAGCATTTGCTAGCAGAATCTTACAGAAGCATGTAAAATCTTACACTGTGACCGCGAGAGAACTTTTGGCGTTACTTTGGGCATTCTCAAAATTCAAGAACTACCTTTTATGCCATAAAATTATTGTATACCCAAACCACAAAGCTTTGACTTACATCCAGGAATTCAAACTTCATCATAACCGTATAACCATGTTGACTTTATTTCTCCAGCAATTTGATTACACAGTGAATTTCATACATGGCAAGGACAATCTAGTAACCGATGCACTCTCAGCTTGCCAGTGGGGGTTGACATGGAAGATTCCAGTGGAGAATGTGAGAAGAAATTCAGAGGATGTACCTGAAGGGACTCAAGGAGGTATCAATAATCAGGAAAATTTGTAACAAGATCAGGAGATATCAAAATCATCATTCAAACTGGAGATTGATGAAAGTTTACTTGGTAAAAGAGGTGAAGGCAAGGCAGGACAGTATTACAAGACATACAAAGGAATGTTGTCTAGAAGGATGAGTGTGGACAGTGATAAATGGAAGTTATGTTGTCCTGAAGACTGTATAGATGTGTTGATCAACTATGCACATGAAAGTTTTGGTGACTGTGGTTCTTAGAAATGTGTACAG
The DNA here is from genome assembly GCA_026315105.1 of Locusta migratoria. NCBI lineage: Eukaryota > Metazoa > Arthropoda > Insecta > Orthoptera > Acrididae > Locusta > Locusta migratoria. The sequence continues at coordinate 87,913,832 of CM048754.1, read as the reverse complement.
AAGATTGCAAGGACTGCTTGTGATAGATGTTAAAGGTGATGAAGCCTTATAAACAATAATGGGAGTTGAGAGACAATTTATATATGATCTATATATATATATATATATATATATATATATATATATATATATATATATATATATATATATATAATAATGGAAAGTCCAGGTTGGAATAAATAATATTCGAAGTGTGGCAGTCGGAGGTGATGGTTGTATGACTGTGTTGTGTGCCTGTGTGATTGCGTGAGTGCTCTATTTTCTGAAGAAGGCCATGGCCGATAGCTGAATGTGTTGTATGTGTGTGTCTTTTGCATGTGCCTGTCGCAGCTCGTCGCCACGTCTATATATATATATATATATTATGATGAATGTATGATACCCACTGGACTCTTAGGCAGAGTGTAGGAATTTTTGTTTTATTTCTTGTATACTTGATGTATTTGTATATTGTCGCGTTGCAATGGAAGCAGGCTTCACTTTGAAGGCAACTAAACACAGCACTTATACTGAAAGCACGTTTATTACGAACTCAACATACACGCAGCACTGAGTGCCTCTCAGGCAGAGTGCTCTGCTATTTATAGACAGGCAGAATTTACCAGAAATTAAAAGAACAGTTAACATAAGAAACAAGTAGAATTTACAAGTGAACATAAGAAAAATGTAGAACCTTCTGGAATTGTAAATTACAAAGAAATAAATTTTTCGCCAGTGGGCGGGATTGAACCGGTGACCTTCTGCTCCGCAGTCCGTGACGCTATCCCCTGCGCCACGCCAGCAGTTGGTGTTCGTGGTCTCTCGCGGCATTGCTCCCTCTCCTGGAGAAACAGTGACCCGCTGTTATGATCCCTGTGGAGCCAGCTGCAATGTCCTAGATCTCGACCGTGTCATGAGTCCTCTGTATGACAGTTCAAGAGAATCCTTCCCTTCTCTGCGATTATCGACGACAGACGTTCCTGTCGTGGCTTCATCAGGAACATTACCGTCCTTAAAGTCCTTGAACAAGAAGAAATTGTCGTCTACTTGCTCTTCAGGATCGTAGTAAGGCTTCATGCGCAGGGCGTGAACAATGTCTCTTCGTTTTTGATGTTTCGACGATGGCTCATAATCCTCAACTTCATATGTGACGTCTGACAGGCGGCGTATGACACGATATGGACCAAAGTATCACTTCAATAACTTTTCTGACAGTCCAACCTTCCGTACAGGGGTAAAAATCCATACCAGATCTCCTGGGCTGTACACAACAGGTCGGTGCTTGTCGTTATACCGCTGACGGTCCTTCTCCTGGGCATCCAGTGTCCGTATGCGAGCCAGCTGTCTTGCCTCTTCCACCCTGGTGATGAGCTGTTTAACATAGTCATCCTGAGTGTCGCGCAGTTGGAACGGGAACAGTGTATCCATTGTCATCTCAGCTTCACGGCCATGGAGCAGGAAAAACGGAGTGAAGCCTGTGGTGTCTTGTCTTGTGGTATTGTAAGCAAATGTCACGACTGGCAGAATTGTATCCCAATCCTTCTGCTCAACATAGACGTACATTGACAGCATGTCGGCTAACGTTTTGTTAAAACATTCTGTAAGACCATTTGTCTGAGGATGGTATGCAGTTGTCATTCTGTGCACAATGTTGCACTGTGACATTACCTCTGATACTAGTTTTGACTGGAATACTTTTCCACGATCAGATATCATGACATGTGGTGCTCCATGCTTCAAAATAATGTCTTCTACAAGGAATTTTGCGATCTCTGGAGCTTCTGCAGTCGGCACAGGTTTGGTGACGGCGTAGCGTGTGAGGCAGTCAGTGCAGACTATTATCCAACGGTTACCGGTCCTCGACTTCGGGAACCTCCCTAAAAGATCGATCCCAACTCGGTGGAATGGAGCTGCTGCCAGCGGAATCGGTACTAGATGTCCTGGAGGTAATTGAGGCACATGCTTCCGTCGCTGGCACTCTTTACAGTGACTCACATAGTGCTTGACAGATCGGTAGAGACCTTTCCAGTAATACCTGCGTCTGATTCTGTCTAGGGTCTTCACGAATCCCAGATGACCGGATATTGGACCAACATGGAAATATTTGAGAATGGCTGGCTGGAGATGAGCTGGAACAACAAGTAGCCATTTGGGGCCCAGTGGATCGTAGTTGCTGTTGTACAATGTTCCGTTTATAAGTTGGAACTCTCCATTGGTCGGTTCTCCTTTCTCCAAGGCCTCTATCATTTTTAATAGTGTTGGATCTTCCCTCTGTTCAGCTGTAACGTCATCTAATTCAGTGAGGGCTGAAATTTCATTAATGCTGTTGTGTTCCACTAATGGATTCCTCAAAAGGCAGTTGGCATCCTTGTGTTTACGCCCGTTCTTGAATACTACTGTGACATCGTACTCTTGGAGTCTTAGTGCCCATCTTGCTAGTCGACCTGATGGATCCTTCAAGCTAGTCAGCCAACACAAAGAATGGTGGTCTGTCACGACGGTGAATGGTTTGCCGAATAAATACGGCCGGAACTTGTTGATAGCCCACATAACTACGAGACATTCTTTTTCAGTTGTAGAGTAGTTTATCTCGGACTTTGCGAGTACGCTTGACGCATAGGCTATCACTTTTTCGGCACCTTCCTGAACTTGTACAAGCACTGCACCAATCCCATAGCCACTGGCATCTGTGTGAAGTTCCGTTTCTGCATTCTCGTCGTACAAGGCTAGCACTGGTGCGGAAGTTAGAGCCTCCTTAAGTGCTCGGAAAGCTCTTTCTTTTGTCTCATCCCAGTAAAATTTGGCGTCTCCCTGCAGAAGTTCTTGTAATGGACGTGCCTTGTTACAAAATCCTTTTATGAAACGTCGGTAGTATGAGCACAGCCCGAGAAAACTTCTCACATCACGAATGTGCTGAGGAGTTGGAAATTCTGTGACTGCCCTTACTTTATCTGGATCAGGACGTACACCATCTTTGTTGACTAGGTGCCCCAGGATTTTTATCTCTTTGGCGATGAAGAGGCACTTCTTTGGATTGAGGCGGAGACCTGCAGCCTGAACACACTTCAACACAATTTACAGGCGACTCAGATGTTCTTAAAATGTTTTCGAGAAAACGACAATGTCATCTAAATAGCAGAGACACGTCGTCCACTTAAGGTGTCGAAGTAAGTTGTCCATCATGCGTTCAAATGTGGCTGGAGCATTACATAATCCAAATGGCATTACTTTAAATTCATAGAGACCGTCAGGTGTAATAAAAGCCGTCTTCTCCCTGTCAGCTTCGTCAACCTCGATTTGCCAGTAACCTGTCTGCATGTCCATAGTTGAGAAGTATGTAGCTCCTTTCAAGCAGTCTAAGGTGTCATCAATACGCGGCAATGGATAGACATCTTTCTTTGTGATACTGTTCAGCCGCCGATAGTCGACACAGAATCACCACGTGCCATCCTTCTTCTTTACGAGGACCACCGGAGACGACCAAGGACTCTCCGAAGGTTGAATAATGTCATCTCACAACATCTTCTCCACTTCCTCCCGAATTATCCATCTTTCAGCTGGCGACACTCTATACGAACGCTGGCTAATTGGCGGATGTCCCCAGTATTGATACGGTGCTTTATCGTGGGCCGTTTCGTCTGACTTTTCCCCTGCTGAGGTGTGAATGCACCCGAAAATTGGTGTAGTATACCTAACACCCGCTGGCGTTGTTCCTTGGTCAGTCCAGGCCCTATTGGCAGTTCCACGTTTGTTTCCTCCAGGTTGTTGTCTGTACTAATAGCACGGCATGGGTCTTCATTGATGACGTTGAGCTCACCGTCCTGGATTGGTTCAGCTGTCCCGATACACATTCCCTTGGGGATAAGTTGTGACTGCTCGTGACAATTTGTGAACCAAATCTCTCCTTGACCACCGGCAATGCTTATGATAGCTGCTGGTATGTAAATTTCTTTTGTGAGCCTGATAAACTTTTTACTGTCAACAAGAACTTCACAGTTTAACCAGTCATCTGTGTTTCTGACTGCAACTCTTCTCATTGTCAACGGCGGTATCGTCACATTGTCAACGACGAATAACCTCCCAGAAAATTCTGTATTACGTGTATCTGGCGGAACAACTTCTTCAATTTGCAGCTCAGATCTTCCACAGTCAATGATAGCTTGGGATGCCTGAAGGAAGTCCCATCCGAGGATGACATTGTGACTACATTCTGTTAACACGACAAATTCAAACGGCTGCATCCTGTTGTTGATGGTTATTCTTGCGACACAAGTTCCTGCTGGATGGACGTACTTTCCATTCGCAACCTTCAGCACAGTTGCTCCCGTATCACAGAACATTGTCTTCTTTAGTGTGCAGCGGTAATTATCCGATAATACAGAAAAAGAGGCTCCTGAATCAACAAGTGCCCGGACAGGTTGGCCGTCGATTAAGACGTCGATGAGATTTCCCGACATCTTGGCGACTGTCGTCCATTGAGGATTTTCATCTGCGGTGACCTCACCTCCGTAGATGGTCGCCTCATTTAGTTTTCCTGGGCGCGGCGGCTAGGGGAGCGGCTGGTACCTCTGTACGATGACGGTGAACGGCTGCGGCGCGTTGGGGAGCAACCTCGTCTAGGGTACGGCGATGAGCTTCTTCCCATAGGTCGACTGAACTCATCAGCAGGTGACTGCCTTGGATAGAACTGCTCCGACGGCTGACGTCTTGCGGCAAAATAATCATCAAATACTCGCCTCCTCTCTCTGCAGTAGCGTACGACATGTCCAGGGCGTCCACAGTGGAAATACAGTGGTGTGTTGTCTTCTGTCCTCCAGACGTCTGTTCTTCTGCGGGGTGTCATAGTTACCGGGGGAGTTGGCTGTGGTCGCGTCGGTCGGTTCATAGGCTGCCGTTTGGCGGCTGCAGCGTAAGTCATAGCAGGGCGACGCCATTCTTCACGTCGGGTGCAATTGACGGGGCAGACAGGAGCTAATGTTTGAAATACCTCGTCCTCAGCGGCATCGGCTACCTCGTGAGTTACAGGGCTCACATCCATGGCCATAATCTGATGCTCGCTCGGTCTAATACTCCCGGCTGCCATGCACTGTTGTAATTCTTCTCTCACGATTTGTCGTATGAGAGAAGCCAAGTCCTGCTGGTCTTCCACAACGGCCATAGGGACTACATTCGGGAGTCTGTCATACTTCTTGCGTCCAACCCTTCTTTGTTGCATCTCTTCAATACGCTGGCACCACTTGATGAACTCTTCTGTCATAGCGACATCTTTTATCAGAAGAGCTTGGTACATATCTTCTGCAATTCCCTTCATCAGGTGCGTGATTCTGTCCGCTTCAGTCATGTTTGGAGTGACTACGTTACACAGGGCCAAAACACTCTGTATGTACGATTGTGTCGGCTCACCATGTCGTTGGGCCCAGTTATTCAGTTGTTCTTCCGCCGAGCGGATTTGTCGCTGGCGGTCTCCAAACGTCTTCTTAAGTTCCTCCTGGAACGTCTCCCAGTCATTCAACTTGTCTTTGTTGTTCTCGAACCATTGCTGGGCTGTTCCGTCCAGATAGAAGTAAACGTTGGCCAAGCACATCGTATGATCCCACTTGTTGTACTTGGTGACTCGGTCGAACCCTTTTAGCCATTTGTTTGGGTCCTGTCCAGCGTCTCCAGAGAACACCGACGGGTGTCTGATGTGTAGCTGGCTTACTGCTGGTTTCGTTTCCATAGTTCGTCTGATGATATGGACTCTTGGAAGGACGTACTCGGTGTATCCCTTGTATTCCGGTTCCAGTCCGTGTAAGCGACGGCTTTTAGTTGCCTAATCGGAGCCACGGTGATGCAGCTGTTGCACAGTGTACCTGGCGCCTCCACCAAACAATTTCGCGTTGCAATGGAAGCAGGCTTGACTTCGAAGGCAACTAAACACAGCACTTATACAGAAAGCACGTTTATTACGAACTCAACATACACGCAGCACTGACTGCCTCTCAGGCAGAGTGCTCTGCTATTTATACACAGACAGAATTTACCAGAAATTAGAAGAACAGTTAACATAAGAAACAAGTAGAATTTACAAGTCAACATAAGAAAGATGTAGAACCTTCTGGAATTGTAAATTACAAAGAAATAAATTTTTCGCCGGTGGGCGGGATTGAACCGGTGTCCTTCTGCTCCGCAGTCCGTGACGCTATCCCCTGCGCCACGCCGGCAGTTGGTGTTCGTGGTCTCTCGCGGCAATATAGTGTTGTAAACCCCAGGAAAGTACACATCTCTTGTTCAACCAGTAATTTGTAAAAGTTATCACATGTCTATCGTACTATCTTTCTTCAATAGTGTAAAACTGATTATATATATTGATGTAAATTAGTGTATTTTTTGTGATTTAAAAGTTATAGGATTAATGATAGGATTATTTGTGCTATTTTGAAAAGTCAGTTTAAGATACTATTATGATTGTTCTCATGGTTGGAAGAATGTATTCCTATTCAACATTTTGCAAGTTAATGTGAATAGTAATGATCTTAAAGTTAGAGCCAGTTATAATAAGTCAAAGTTAAATATCTCACCAACTTTAGTAACAATTTATCAGCCTTTATTCATTTATTCTCTTATTAAATAATGGCTAAAGTTTGTAAATATATTAAGTATTTAAAGTAAGATCAAAGTTTTCTCATTTACTCCTAGGCCTAGGCCAGATATGATAATACAACATGTTAAGCTGTATAGGTGCTGAAGATGTGCTGCAAAAGATTTGAAGTGTGGCAGCTGGAGGTGATGGTTGTATGACTGTGTTGTGTGCCTGTGTGATTGCGTGAGTGTTCTATTTTTTCTGAAGAAGGCCATGGCCGAATGCTGAAAGTGTTGTATGTGTGTGTCTTTTGTATGTGCCTGTCGCAGCTCGTCGCTACATCTTTGCGGTGAGTTGCAAACTCTCCTTATTATATTATTAATTCCAACCTGGACTTTCCATTATTATATAAGCTGTATATATGTTCTTTATGCTTATTTAACCTTGCAGAAAGGTCAGACAAATACATTGTGGCAGGAGCACTAGCATTAGTTGGATTCAGAGACTGCCCTCTATGTTTGCACAGCTGTATGAAGACATAAATTGGCTGCTACTTGAAGTTTTAGGATTGGTGATGCTGTTTATGGACTGCCTACTGCTGAATCCAGACAAGACTGATGAGTGGTGAATAGCAGCCAAACCAACCAGGATACCTTCATCAATGCAAGAACACAACACCATGACCTGATTCCATAGGTCAGTGGAAGATGGGATGTATATTAGGGTATCTTCGGTCCACACAGATATGGTAACTTATGACAGATATTATGACTGAAAGACAAGGTGTAGAGTGCCAAACTGTGTAATAGATTGAATATTAATTATTTGGGATAATTACTGACTCATGATGATCTTGACAATAAGTGGACAAAATGCATTTAATAAATGCTAAACCAGTACTAGAACTATTAAACAGTGAAAATGTGTCTGATGTAAATATTTAAACCAGTCTGAATGTTTAGAAATGCCCTTGGATGAAAATTATCAAAATAAAGGACATCTTTCTAGAACTTTCGACGTGTTTCCATGTTAAACAATTGTAAATAGGAAAGTGAATAAAGCAAATATCAGTAGAATATGATGAGACATTAACATAGAAACTTGTTAGGCCATTAATTAATTAAATGTAGGTAAGTGAATAAGTCAGTTAATATTAAAATACAAATAGTATGAGATTTTATGAAATTACGTAAATTCCTGTATATTATTTCATATGGACATTCTGTTCTTGTTGATCCTTGTAAATAGACTTCACACAAATGTTAGCAACATTAGAAATAACTTAGCTGTAATTGATTAATTAATGTAATGTTTTTGTTATTGTCAGTTCATGTCATTTTACGTTTTTCTAAATCCTGTGTGAAAGATATGAAATTAAAATAATTTGCTAGCCTGCTAAAATGATCCATTGGAGTTATATGATGCCTGTGACGTGAGCCAAACGATGCTGCCCCTGCTGTCATTAAATTCATTAACAGTGGTATGTTGTTTGGGCATTCACAAATTGGAAACTGATGTATAAATAATTCATAGTACTCCATTGTAAAATACATGTATAAAGCCTTCAGAAAATTTGTTTTTGTGTGTTCCAAGCAATGAGATATGTGGTTGAAACTTGCTTGTATATGAAACAGTGGTCACTTTGCATTCATTAGTGTGTGGATCATTTTGATGCAAGTAAACATTGAATATGAGAATTATTATTCTATCACTTTACAACTAAATACTATGCTCTGCAACTGCAAGGGTCTGAAGTATTATTATGTACAGATTAGTGAGCTGATTGTTTACATTTGCAAAACAGCTGTACAAGATATGACATGCCAACAATTAGTATTTAAAGTCTTTTCTAATATATTTGCTGAAAATATAAATTTCATGAGTATAGGTTGAATGGCATTTCTGAGACAGCAGGGGTTTCCAACCATTGTTGTCAAATTTCTGGGTTTTCTATCTCCCCTTCCACACTCCTCCTCGGTGGGATGTGGCAACATTGCAATGATGTCATTCAAGATGGTTTCACATCTGGTTATGGTAGCAATATGGCTGCTGGCAGGAAATTAAAAAAATCATGTCATGCCCTCTTTTTTTTATAACTAGTAATAAAAAGCAGAAATGTTACAGCAGGTGTTAAATGACTTACAAAATGACATGTATAGATCTGAGGCATACATTTTGCCAAGGTTATTAAAAGGAAGGTTCAGCCCGAAGCGAGGAGTGCTGCGATTGGCTGGCACTGTAATGTCACTGCAGAAGCAAAGCAAGGCAGCGGCTGCGGAAAACACAAATAACAACTTAAGACTGCTATATGTTATCATAAAAGGATTTTAAATAGTTGATTTACCTGTTGAGATGTTTGTACCCGATGAAGAGTGCCACTGCCATGATTTCCACTTTTGTGCTGCTGCTGCTTTTTGCATTTTTAGTTTCATATTAAGAAACCTCATGCAAACGAACAGTCTAGTTCTGACATAAAGTTTTATAATGTCCAGGGAAAAGTCTAGATATTTAGCTTTGAAAGAGGCACAGATTGTTTTTACATAATTTTTTTCCTTAGAAATAGTTTCTGACAAAGTTTTAAAATGTCCAGGGAAAAGTCTAGATAATTAGCTTTGAAAGAGGCACAGATTGTTTTTACATAATTTTTTTCCTTAGAAATAGTGTACAAACCATTAAATTCATTGAAAATCGGTTCAAACTGAGACACTTTGTGAAGCCACTCATCTGGCGGTACTGTGAGCCCACCGTGAGACATACCTTCAATCCAGCATAGATGTCCAGAATTTGTTGGAGGTCTTAAAAAATCATTAGAAGGTGTTGCCAGAGTATTGTCCATATCCTATGCTCGATATGGAATTTCGTCAGCCAGATACCAAAATCCTTCTGCAGAGCAGTCAGAGTCTTCTTTCACAGCAGATTCTTGTGGTACATTTTGAACAGGAAAGTTAATACTTTGCAGCTCTGTTTCACCGTCGATCATTTCTAGTGCCTCATTCATGTCAGGCAGAATTCCTTTTAACAGATAAAAATTCGTCACTGTCATCTGCCTCCACTTAAGTTTCATTTCACAGAGGAACATTGTTTGCACTGTGACCCAAGAGTAGCAGCCGCAATCAATGTTCCGTTGGAGACGGATTCAAATGAAAATGACCGATGCCTCTTATCTGTGAGAAAAAGTTTTCCAATTCATCCTGGTTTAGTCGTGCTGTTAAAATATACTTGATCTGCAGGTGCTGCATGTCTGTAAACAGTCCAAGTAAGTAACGAATTATGGTCATTATGTTGTTGTGGTCTTCACTCCTCAGACTGGTTTGATGCAGTTCTCCACGCTACCCTGTCCTGTGCAAGTCTCTTCATCTGACAAAATGTTTGGCAACCTACATCATTTTGAATCTGCTTACTGTATTCATCCCTCAGTCTCCCTCTACGATTTTTACCCCTGACACTTCCTTCTACTGCTAAATTGACATTTCCTTTGTGTCTCCGGATGTGTCCTACCAATTATCCCTTCTCTTAGTCATGATATGCCAGAAACTCATTTTCTCCCCAATTTGGTTAAGCAACTTCTCATTAGTTATGTGATCTGCCCATCTAATTTTCATCATTTGTCTGTAGCACTACATTTCAAAAGCTTCTATCTTTTTGTCTGAACTCCTTATCGTCCACGTTTCCCTCCCACATACAATGCTAAACTCCAGACAAATGCTTTCAGAAAGGACTTCCTAACATTTAAATTAATATTGGATGTTAACAAGTTTCGCTTCTTTAGAAACGCTTTTCTTCCCATAGCCATTCTGCATTTTATTCCTTCTCTACTTCGGCCATCAGAAGTTATTTTGCTACCCAAATAACACAACTCATCTACCTTATTGTCTCATTACCTAATCTCATTCCTTCAGCATCACCTGATTTTCTAACATTCCATTCCATTACCCTCGTTTTACACTTGTTAATGTTCATTTTATATATTCCTTTCAAGACACTGCCCATTCCATTCAACTGCTCTTCCAGATCCTTTGCAGTCTCTGACAAAATTACTGTCTTAGGCAAACCGCAAGGAAAGGCTACAACCCTGTCTTACTCCCATCCCAACCTCTGCATCCCTTTGTTGCCCTTCGACTTTAGTAACTGCAGTCTGGTTTTTGTATAGGTTGAATATAACTCTTTGCTCTCTATATTTTACCCCTGATACCTTCAGAATTTGAAAGAGTGTATTCCAAGCTTTCTCCAGATCTACAAACACTAAAAACGTAGGTTTGCCTTTCCTTAGCCTATCTTCTAAGATAAATCGTAATGTGAGTATTGCCTCCTGTGTTCCCACATTTCTCCTAAATCCAAACTGATCTTTCCTGAGATCAGATTCCAGAAGTTTTTCCATTCTTCTGTAAATAATTCGAAGTATTCCTTTCTGAAATGGAAGCAAACTATTTTTACTGGATACACACATTTTTCCACACACAAGTACAGATCCCTTAAAATTCTTTCCTGTGCATCCCATAACCACACAGTAATGTGTTTTTCTTAACGCTTCTGGCGTACAGGATGTCAAACTCATCATTTATAAGTTGAAAAAAGTTTGCTGCTTCTGCTTCCTCGATCTTTCCTGTGACACTTTGTAATCCCCACTTTCTGAAGCTGAATGTCTTTCAGAAATGAATGATAGCTTACATCCGCTTCTTTCATCTTCCTGCAATAAGACAGGCACCCTGTTACAGCACTGCCAGGCATTTTAACAGAAAAATTCTGTAGAAAACTGCAAGTAACACCACAAAATCAAACAAACAACAACACAACTCTGCCATGCGCTTTGATACATAAATGAAGTCGCGCACCATCCCATGTTTCTACAGTGACGTCATGCGTAGAACAGTGAAATGTTCACCCCCCCCCCCCTGCCCTGCTTTCTGCCCTTGGAATACATTACAAGGTGGTAGGTAAAAGTTAAACTTCTTTTACATTGGCTGGGAATTATAAAATACCTGAACGTTCCACATCCGTCTCCCACCACCACTTAGCCTGTCACTGCCATCACCACCACCAACACCACTTTGGCACTGAACATTGACAATAGTATCACACTTGAACTCAGTTGAGCATTGACATGATGTCCCGCAGATCTCTTTCCACTGCCCTGTGCCACATTTGCTTTTATTTACCGGGGGGGGGGGGGGGGGGATATTTAAAAGGCTCAAATAGATACTATGGGAGAATTTCCTTCCAGCGGGAACACTTGACTTCAGCAAGTGTCTGGCCAAGTCAAAGAGTACATGATGCCCTGCAGAACCTTAAATCAGGGTAGCTTGTTAAATGGATTATTCCATGAAAAATTGTGTTCTTTTGTTTTAAGTCAGAACATTGTTCATTACTCACTTCTTGATTGTAGAGCAAATGTGAAAGGTCAGACATCCTACTTCTATTGTATTTTAAGTACAATAAAATGTTCTTCTTACTTTTAAAGCTAAAAGGTGGTGGATTATTTCTGAAACTAGTTGAAGACTAATTTTAATAAAATTATATTATTGCTATAAGTTTATTGATGCTGTTTATCAAGAAAATTAAATTAATTGACGCAACACAGGAATGGAGTAGCCAACCCTGCACTCAAGAAAGTCAACATATAGTTCATGAATCGAGATTACTATCAATACACATGATTTTTGTATATTTTAAAGGCGGAAGTAGTAGCCACATTTTTTCCTTGCATGGTCAACATCAGCAAGAACACACGTTAACGATTACGCTTAACTCTCTCCACCGCTACCCACCCCCCTACTCTGGTGCCCCCCCCCCCCCCAGTAAAGGCTGAAACTTCCAATTTTCAATTCCAGAGAATGCGCTAGTTGCACTAATAGCAGTAATTGTTTTTATTTGTTTTGCTAGTTACAGTGGGAATTTAGAAAATAGGAGGGAAAGCTCAGATCGACCATTCACTCTGATATATTGACTATTATGGTTGAATTATAGGTAAAGCAGTCAACAATCAAAGGTTGGTTTGAATACCATACAGTGCTTTACTAGAATTGGTCCTGTTTTGAGGTGGTATGCTGTTGCATTCCTCCAACCTTCGAACCGATTTACCCATCCAGTTATAGTGGGACCTAGATTTTTAACATGGATTCCAAAACATGGTGCTACTCAAAATTTTTCATATCAGCAACATAGCCAGAGGTGAAGAAGTGAAAAGTAACAGATACAAAGCCTTGGACTTGGCAGGAATCAAAACTGGGGCCTTTGGACTCAGAATCTGTCACTCTATGACTGTGTTACCGAGCCTTCCAAAAACTTTGTTTCAGAAATTCCTTGTGAGCCACCGCACATCTAGTTCCAATTGTTGTATACAGCATGCACTTTGATAATGTGTTTCTTATTTCCTTCACATAAAAATCCGGGTTATTTTTGAAAGACCAAAATACTGAAACACATCAAGTTTTAAAAGGTTTCAATTATCGGCATTAGGCCACACAAAATTCTTTTGCATTGTTACATAACGATTGTTAAAGAGCAGTCCATCGCAGAAGAACTGAACTGTATGCAGGAAAAGTAAGGAAGAAACTACTAACTTTTGCTAGCATCAGAGTTTCAGCCAATAATGTGTTTTTGATCACATGCCTAATCTTAATTTAAGAAAAATAACAGTGGTTTGTAACAATGACAATCAAAAATGTTACATGAATGTTGTTATAATTCATACTAACAACAATTTTAACTGTACTTTTACGATAGGAAAAAAACCTATTCTCTGTCAATATATGGATGGGCATTATCCAAGGTCACCTAATGGGGCCTTTCTGGCTGCCTACTTGTTTGACTGGCACTAATTACATAAAATAAATTGACAATTACTTCTTATTTGGAATATGACACAGCCTTGTACCCTAAAGAAATATCTTGAAGCTGTGACTAGCCAAGAAAGCAAACATATTAAATAAATAACAATTTAAAAAATTGGAATAGACGTATAGAAAAAAGGAAAATACTTAATAATATAAATAACTAAAAGCCACAACTTTAACAGATTTTCTTTTATTTGTTACAAAAAAATCTCAGTGTTATGAAACAATACCTTTGCTTAAATTACATCTGATGCTTTTTAAACCTTTGTACATTATTTATATAAGTTACACCACTTTCATGTAGATGTCAAGATACCTATACTTGGCAAGTCCAGGCTTGGGATTTACAAGTCCTGTCTGGAGATATCAACAGAAATATTTCTTGAACACAAACTGGAAGCTCAACATTGTGGATTGTTCCTCATCCCAGCAGCACCTTTCATTTCAAATCAGGTTGGGAACACTTAACAGTATTTACTGTACCATAATGCACTTAGAGAAAAGAAAAATAAATTGTCGTTGAGCAAGTCTGTAAAATATTGTGAAAGAAAGACTGTATGTGCAGGGCACAGCAAATACATCCAATCATAAGAGTACATAACCATTTACATAACTAAAAGAGGGGTGACCTCATTGAGTATTTATAACACAATCAAAGTAATTTACTCAAATTCATTACGGGCATTAACATAATATTTCACTTATGTTTCAGCACTCATAAATAGAGGTAATATTTCATAACAGATTTAAATCAAACAATGTCTATTAGAAAATTACAATGCAACAAGAGACAAATTTGCAGTGAAGAAATTTTTTCAGATGCCATCCTATTTGTTAACTTGGACTGTTTGTTAGATTTTTAATGTGACAGTTTATTTTGTTCAACAAAAGAACTACTTCATTTTCTGTTTTTCTCTTATATTGACAAATGCAGCAAGGCTCATAAAAAGTGACAGTTATTTATCAGCTTATAAAAATAAAAACTAACATATCTGAATATAAGAAAAAAAGAGGTTGCAGTGAAAAGAGATTCTCAAACCTTTATAAACCAATTTAATTTAAAACAGTTCAATAAAACACTGTTAACAACCGAAGTTGTTCACAATTCTTGGATGTTCTCATTGATTATGAATAACAACAATCCACACAGACGTTACTGAGCTCTGTTTGAAGCACTTGAGTCAAGTCATCCAAAAATAGTTAAATAACAAAGTTTTAAAACCTGCTGTTAAATATGAATTGATCTATAACTGTGTCACATGATACAACAGCAACCAAGACCACAGCCTTCATGAGTAATATGCTCCCTATCCATTAATAACTGATGGACTGACATACATATACTATATTGTCCCTTCATATCAGTTTGAAAATAATTCTGTAAACTATAGTGTTAAATTGCAGTGCCTCATTTAAATTACAACTTCTAATCGGTTCTGGTAAAATTTGTGTCCTCATGATAGGAGATAAAACAATGTTTTTCTGTTTAATTTAAAAAAGCATCCAGACCAGGAAACAATTTCAGTTGTAATAACTTAGATAACAAATATATTTTGTGTACTAATGTAAAATTGCGGCATTTATTGAAAAAACATTTCTTTTGCAAGAAACAGCACACAATTAAAATATTTTTTTTGCAAGATAAACAAACTATAACTGCTGAATCAGGTTCATTACTGGTGTATGTAACTGCTTTAAGACATATTTTTGTAATCAGTATTATTATTATTTTTTAACTAAAAGTGTAGCTTATTACATGCTTGGAGAAAAGTATACAAAATTTTAAAAAAGTGAAATGTGACATTGCCAGATAAAATTTCTAAATAACTGATGCCTTTGCACATTTCTGAGATATACATTTTCCAATCATGCAACAAATACAATAAATATATGTATTTCTTTTACAAATTTATGGAAACTGGTTCAAACATAATACATCAAAATAAAGAATATTATCACCGCTAAACATCAGAAGTAGTGCTGAAGATTTCCCTTGCAAGGGCAATAAAAAAATGTCAGTAACTTATTCTTATAAAATGTACATTTGCACTGAAGAGTTTGGCAACAGCAAAGTGCCAATACTATTTTTGATTAATTACTTTGGAAGTATAAATAAGAAGTTGGTGAAAGTTTATACCTAAACATTATAGTTTCCTGATATTGTAGTGTTATTTCTATTTTATGCTGGATAGCTGGTCAATGATCATGTATGACAAAATCTTTGTTCACAGGGTTGGGCATTGAACTCTAATCTCTCAGTGATGGATGTAAACAAGTTATATGTTAATTTCAAGATCTTGGACTGGAAATAAGAATTTATAACTGTGCCTCATATAGGCAAAACAGAACACATGTTTTTTGGAATACTAATGCCCATTTAATATCAAATTCTGAGCACAAATATAATAATGGAAAGTCCAGGTTGGAATTAATAATATAGTAAGGACAGTTTACAACTCACCGCAAAGACGTGGCGACGAGCTGCGACAGGCACATACAAAAGACACACACGTACAACACTATCAGCTGCTGCACTTCGAGGAGGTGATGGTTGTATGACTGTGTTGTGAGCCTGTGTGATTGCATGAGTGTTCTATTTTCTGAAGAAGGCCATGGCCGATAGCTGAAAGTGTTGTATGTGTGTGTCTTTTGTATGTGCCTGCCGCAGCTCGTCACCACATCTTTGCGGTGAGTTGTAAACTGTCCTTACTATATTATTATTCTGAGGACAAAGAATGATAAAGAGAGGTAATTTGTGGACAATTAAATAACATATGTTTGATGTTTATAAGACATCACAAAGTTCAGAGTATCAATTTTTTAACACATGTAAATCTAAAAACTGTAACATAACAAGAAGCAGGGAACAACACTACATATCTACCAGAAGGTCACAAGATGTACATCACAAAAGACAAGTGAATGATACTTTTGAAAAAGGAACACAGCTACTGTACAATGAAATTACTCTCACAACAGTGTCATGATCTAGTTTGAAAATAATTTTTTCGTTCTTTGTATTGATTAAGAGTAAATCACAAGTGCTCCCATAATTAACATCAGTGTTACAGTTAAATACACCAGTCACTGCCATATAATTCTTTGTTTCAACACAATAAAAGACAATGTGCAAAGGACACTGGTCTACCAATGAAAGTCCAGCAAATTACAGGTGCCAGTGTAAACGGTACTGTGGTGGTGGCATCTGCCGGGCCACTAGAACTGACCCCTATCACAAAATTGGAATTTTCCTCTCGGCCGTGCTCCTCGTAACTTACAAACAGTCCACAGTAAGAACACGGCCACAGAAGAAATGAATATATTTGATCTTTACTATTAACACAATATAATCTATTCATACCTATATATTTATTATGCCATTCAACATCAAACACTCTGTAACAATGTATTTCTCTTCACAATGTCGGCTGTGAAAAGTATCAAAAAAGTAACACTGCTCATAAAATTTCCCTTTTTTTCTCCCTCTCTTCTTCTGTCACTGAATCTGGACTGATCCCCTTGTGCTTACCCCTGCTATTCCTTCAAGAAAGGATAACTGGGGTCAATAAATTTTTTGTTCCCTTTCTCTTACAGTGGTACTATTAAAATTTGCGAAGATCACTGATCTGGAACATCATATTTTACAATCAGAGGAAAGGTAAATTTGTTGGTATCACACAGTTGGTAGTGGGTAAACTTGATATTGCTATGAGTGAACAATGTCACATATATTATGCATATTTCTGGATTCTTTAACAGGAGGACTCAAAATCATAACAGATATATGAGCGGGTGTCAATTTCAAGGTATAAAATAACAACTTAATCACATGCCTGTATAATAAAACTGACTGAAAGCTTAAAATAGTTTGATCCATTCATTAAAAGATAGAGAAAAAATAGGACCTTCTATATATTCCCTTACATAATAATGAGTTTTGTTTTGCTGTCGTTAAGTTGTTAATTTTTTAATAGTAGATATAAATTTCCACAAATGATTTGAATAATTCAGCTAAACATATTTTAAGAGCACTGAATATCCACCACAGAATTATTCTATAAATAAAAACAAATCAAATAATGGTGTTTAATTGTGATGGCAATTACAACAGATATTGAACTGCTAGACAAATTATAAAAATTGTGTGGGAAGATGGCTGGATGAAAAAGAGAAGGGAATCATAAAATGAGAGAGGATTATATGCAAAAGATAATAATATACACAACAAGTCGAATTGAGCCTTGTGAAATGTATGGAGAGACTCATAATAATAAAAAATCAACACTATTAAAAGGAAGATATATTTTTGTACAAATGAGAATATGTGACAGAAATCCACAGCGTAAAGCAGTGCTATGTGTAAAAATGCAAGACTATTTTTTAATACAAGTACACATTTGAAAGTTATCAGATGTTATCAACCAACTTGACTTCATGTCACATGAGTATCTCCACTGCTAAATCTAAATTGGGCTTCATTTTTCAGAAATGTAAATACGAAAAGACAGTCATTTCATTCCATGTGAAATTGAAAGTAATGATTAAAATTAAAGTGAGGCTGCTTTTTTTTGCATGTTCAAAGATAAAAAAGGTGGATAGGAGATAAGAGGAAAAGAAAGGTCATATGTACGGTTAGGTTTACTTGACTTCACTGGTTGAAAGTAAATACCTTGGGATGCAAAACAATCTAGTGTGAACAGTCTCTAAACAAAGTTATAGGCTGTCCAAAGTTATCAGAATACCTAATCAAAAGACCTTGTTTTTTATCAAAAGGATATGGTTTTTGTTTTGTTTTCTTCATAACAAGACTTAGAAAAGTTAAATTTTACAACATTAGTTTCATCTGAAGGAAATTAATACCAAGTTCCTGGATTTATATTTCTTTGTGACACAACTATTTAATTATTATCAATGTCTGTAGTGTGCTCTTCCTAAAAGTGATCCTCTCCCAATTCCTACAGATGGAATACTGTCACAGCATTCCTGCTAACAAATGAAGATTGTATAAATAACCTATTGAAATTATTTAAAGTGAAACAGGAATCCTGGAACCCATTAAAGTCTTTGGGGGCACAAAGATCCAACTGTGTGACACTTCTCGACCCGGAGCCTCACTCCCAGCTGTCGAGACTACAGAGAGCACAAGCTGACAGCCCAGGCAGCAATCACAGCACAGCTCAGAGCAGCACCTCCATCTTGTTGGCTTTCCGCACTATCCTGATCTGTCCCGGGGGGACCTCGGGCAGCCCCAGGCACTTGAAGGTGAATAACACAGTCTGCTGCCCAAAGTTAGCTTCAAACCTGCAATGACAATTTGAAACATTTCAGCACAGTCACATAAATTGCAGTTTGAAAATGATTGTAACTTTAAAAAAATTAACACTAGACTGGTCACTCAGCCTTAGTGTTCCACAGAAAGGAGTGAGAGGTTCATTTACACAGACGCAAGTACACGCTAAGTGTACTTGCGTCTGTGTAAATGTGTGGGTGTGTGTGTGTGTATTTGTTTACTCTCCTTTTTCCCCCCAAGGTAAGTCTTTCCTGTCCCGGGATTGGAATGACTCCTTACCCACTCCCTTAAAACCCTCATCATTTCCTTTTCCCTCTCCTTCCCTTCTGCCTGACGAAGCAGCTAGGCTGCGAAAGCTAGCGTTTGTGTGTGTGTGTCTATGTGTTTATTTGTTACTATCACTGCCTGTGCTCCTTCACCTGGTAAGTAGACTTCATCTATTTTTTATATGTATAAACCACAAGAGAGCAAAGTTGTAGGGAATATTCTTTTCTACAAATTTGATTATGCAATTATTGTGTCAGATGAACGATTTATTCGCAATTAAAATATTTTTGAGTGTGAATACTCGACAACGACCTATCCCTGGTTGCAAATGGACTAGCCAGTTCCAAAAGACGGAAGATTGCAGTCATTAACATTACCACGTACAAATATGATATAATAACTGAACATTATGTGGCGTTTTAATGGAAATACATGGTTTAGGAACATCTCAAAGTAAGAGAAATAATTTACAGCTTATATGCTTTTTGCCAAGTGCAAAGCACATGTCATACACAAAATGGTGCAAAAATATATGTTAAAAAAAATGCGTGGTAGAGTGGACCAAAATATGCAGATTTCATACAGGAATGTGTGCTTGGTAGTGACAAATTACAGTGCTAATGTGTACAGAAGTATGAAAGTAAGAAAAATGAAAAGGGAAGAAAAAAACCAAAACAAAAATATTATAGTAATAAGACAGTTTACAACTGTGTTGTGTGCCTGTGAGATTGCATGAGTGTTCTATTTTCTGAAGAAGGCCATGGCCGATATCTGAAAGTGTTGTATGTGTGTGTCTTTTGTACGTGCCTGTCGCAGCTCGTCGCCACTTCTTTGCGGTAAGTTGTAAACTGTCCTTATTACTATATTATTAATTCCAATCTGGATTTTCCACTATTATATAAAACAAAAATATTTATTGATAGTTCACAAGAGGTGCTATAGAAAGCGGCCCTCAACAGTGATGCTAGATTCACAGTGACAGTGCAAGGAGGGCATACATTAGAAAAGACATTATCGACCATATGTCCAGCTACAACAGACATGCGGGCAACTATATCTTCTTCAAATGAGAAGGGGCTCTCATACACCAGGCTCTTAATATGGCCTCACAGCTTACACCAGGTGAACAGTGTGGCCAGGGAACTGGTACACCCTGTCCTATACACTGCTGGCTGTAGACAGTGTCCAAGTGATTCCTGAAGAGCACTGGGGCACATTTATCTGCAGACAGCTAAAGTGGAGCATTGTCCAGAAGTTCAGGTAAGACCTGCCGTAGGATCCATGTGGTAAATAATTAATCCAGCTAGCAAACTGCTCTTAAACAGCACACTCTTCAGCACTCTCAACTGCCTCGAAGCGTCATTACCGACCACGTTCCTATACAAAATCGTCTATGTTGGTCCCCTCTACCAGCCGTTTCATTTTTGACATATATTTAGGACCACCCTGTACATATGCCACTACCAACATTCATGAATTGAAATCTTCTGGCACAGATATTAAACCCTAAGCTTCCTTTCACATTTTCTTCTGCCAGATGGGTTGAAGGGAACTTGAACATTTTATTCTCTAACAATGGAAGTGGAGGTTGAAATATCAACTATGAGGACACATTGAAAATCACCATAATGACATTCACTGAATTTCAGAAATGTTCAATTGTTTGTTAAGCTTATGGGACTTAACTACGGGGTCATCAGTCCCTAAACTTACAAACTACTTATCAACTACCTTATACTAAGGATGGCACAAATATCCATGCCCGAGGGGGGACTCGAACCCCCGACCGTAGTGGCCGTGTAGACCGTGACTGGAGCGCCTCAGTCTCCTTGGCCACCGCGGCTGGCTGAATTTCAGACCACAGCCTCTGGCCACCGTACCTCAAGTTCTGCGCCGACTGTGAGTGAAATGTCAGGGGGAGGGAGTGGAAAGGGGAAGAATTCAAGGTAGGGGTGGGGATAGAGACATCAGCATTGCCTGATGGAGCATGCATTTTCTATATGGCTGGGAAATGAAGTGAGATGCAGCTCTTTGAAACACTTATTGGTGGGGGGGGGGGGGGGGTTGATAACAGCAAATAGTGGGTGTGAGAGACGTGAATCAGGAAAACTCTAAGATAGAGGGGGTGGGAACTCTTGGGTGGAGGATGTGGAACAGTAGGTTACCACTGGGTAACACCAGAGAATGTTGTAAGGGTAACTCCCATTTGCATAGATCAAAAAATCTGGTGGTTGAGAGAAGGATCTATATGGCTCAGATAGTGAAGCAACCATTGAAATCAAGCATGTTCAATTGCAGTTTGGGGGTACAGGGTGGTCCATCTTGTTCTTGGCCCCATTTTAGTCAGTATTAATGTTGGTAAGAAAATAAAAAGATTTTTCTTTGCTGTCTACAGTATGTGTGTCTAGGTGTGCTTGCGTTTATGTATATGTGTGGGTGTGTGTGTGTATTTGTTTACCCTCCTTTTTTCCCCCCCAAGGTAAGTCTTTCCCGTCCCAGGATTGTATTGGCTCCTTACCCACTCCCTTAAAACCCTCATCATTTCCTTTTCCCCTTTCCTTCCCTTCTGCCTGAAGAAGCAGCTAAGCTGCGAAAGATAGCATTTTGTGTGTGTGTGTGTGTGTGTGTGTGTGTGTGTGTGTGTGTGTGTGTGTGAATTTATTAATTTATTTGTGCTACTATCACTACCTGTGCTCCTGCGCCTGGTAAGTAATTTCATCCATTTTTTTATATATAAAAGGTTTTTATAATATGACTTCAATAAAAACAAGCAATGGAAATTCCAGGAAGGATTCAACAATATTTTGGAGAAGGATAGGTTGCTTACTCAACACAAAAAAGTCCAATGAGCAGCAGAAAGGCACAAATAACACAATACAACATTAGAGCTTTCGGCCATTTAGGCCTTCATCGGTTAGAGAGACACAAACATACACACATGCGCACAGACACGATCACCGTCCCGGCTGCTGAATCAGACTGGCCACAGTGGCCGGTGATGGCAGTCGCGTCTGTGTGTATGTGTGTGTATGTTTGTGGCTCTCTAACCGACAAAGGCCTATACAGCCAAAACCTCTAATGTTGTATTCTGTTATTTGTGCCTTCTGCGGCTCATCGGATGTCTTTGTGGTGAGTAAGCAACCTATCCTTTGTGCACTTCAATAAAAAGTTAGCTACAAATTATTATGGGATAAATAAATGTTAAACCTTATAATAAATGAATGAACTACCTGTCAATGAGTCAATCTGTACCTACAATAATAAGGAATTCCAGCGAATATATCTTTCACATCAATGTGGGTATCCTACAGCCATTTTGTACACTGTAAATTGATACAAAAACTAGACAACTATTTGCAGAACAAAATGGAGAGGGAATGGGGGAGTGGAGGAACAAAAGTGTATTAATATATTTGTAATCTAAAATTATTTTCTTTTGCCTTCTTACAGAACAGAAAAAGCACAGTATTAGCTGTACATATATTTCTGATGTACACGGTGCAAGTAAATATCACCATCTCACACGTGAAATAATACTCACTCAGTGCTGATGTTGACCTCAGGAGGTTTTCCAACAGCATTCTGGATGACGAGGAAAAGCTTTGTCACAATTTCAATGACATGGCCAGTCTGGAAGATGAAGTCACCTTTCTTCTTCCCGAGGTCGCTCTGAAACAGGCAGCCTGGGATGTTCTGGTGGCTGGCGTCAGAACTGGGACTCAACTGCAACAGGAACCAACCGGGGCTGCGCTGCTACACTACGCTACACTACAGGACGCTACAGGAAGTAGTACATGTCTATGAGGCCTGCTACAAGGGTCACCAGTAAAAAATATTACTACACGTGGCTCCAAATACACTGAGAGCTGCAAAACTTATGTAGGGAGGAATATACAAACAAACCAAACTAAGGCATACTATCTCGTCAACACTAAATTCTGGCTAATGTGTTAATAAAAGTCGATATTGACTGTAAATGGTTCAAAAGGAGCCTACAAAGGAATAAGGAGCATGGAAAAAATACAGAAATTAGAGGGATCATTGTATATTGGATTCGATATGGGCATATCTTTGCCCATTGTTTCCTCATCTTGCAATGAAGGCAACAAGCTAAGATATACTTCTTCCTGGTCATAAATACAAGACACATCACATTTTACTCTCATTTGATTACCAATCAAATCTAAACAAGAAGGAGTGTTGGAGTTCAGCAAAGTACACACATTGCAAAACTAAAGACAACTAGAAAGAATGCACTTGTCCAATTGATTGAGAATAGTATACAAGCTATTACTCATTCCAAAAACCATTTAAGCATTCAACTCAACTGATTTAAATTTTTAATCTGGATGGCCAGACAAAGATTTGAAATTAAAATCCTGATATTTTGAATAACAATTCAAAGATTTAAAAACTGCATTTTGTCACTTAGTATAGAAACTACATTACTTGTCAAATGATTCAAGCAAATTATTGTGTCTTCAATTCTGGATGCTTCTTATTATACTAGAGTGAAGTGATTATACGCAAGCAGTATAATGTCCTTCAAAGCTATGGCAATGCTTTCTTTTGAAAAACTTTCAACATCGTATAGTTCAATGGATTTAAGATAATTGATTTATTGTCTTCAATAATATAAATAAATATGATCTGTAAATTGGTAGGTGTATTTTCATCTTAAAAATAATAATGAAAAATAATGAAATAAGAGAAAAATGAGGAATTAATAACAAAACTGACAAGAAATAGCTCCAAACTGGGAAAAATGAAACTAACACAAAATGAAAAAACAGAAAAAAAGGGACAAAGGGACAAGCTTTCGGAACAGAGTTCCTTCGTCAGGTGGGAGAGAAGGGAAGAATAAAGGATGGGAATAGAAGGGAAAGGTGGTTCACGACCTAGGTCATGAAGGTGGTGTTTCGGAAGTGTGGGCGTCAGAGATACTGCATGCAGTATCTCTGACGCCCACACTTCCGAAACACCACCTTCATGACCTAGGTCGTGAACCACCTTTCCCTTCTATTCCCATCCTTTATTCTTCCCTTCTCTCCCACCTGACGAAGGAACTCTGTTCCGAAAGCTTGTCCCTTTGTCCCTTTTTTTCTGTTTTTTCATTTTGTGTTACTATCGGCGGTACAGCACAATGGTAAGTACTGGCCAGCCATTCTATCTCATTTCAACAATATTTATTATCTCTGAGGAGAATTTTCATCATTAATCAAAAATGAAACTAAAGTTAGCAAGAAATAAAGAAACACACACACATGAATTTAGCCCTAAAATAAGACTATTTATCCTGGGATATGATAATACAGAGTGTTTTTCTTAATATCTCATGCATGAAACATATTCATGTTGTATGTTGGTACATTCTGTTCTAGTATGTTTCCCACAATTTATGTACTATGGGTTGTAACATGAAAATACAGCATTTCTGGAGTCATATCCATATAATGTACTTTCTTCTTATTAAGTGAGAAAGATGACCTTTAAATCTGACTGTATTCTATAATTATGCATATTAGATGTGATCAATTCCTAATATTACCAATAGCATACAGTGTTAAGAGTATAACAAATCTTATATCAAAGGCAAACACCTAAAACTACACACTGCTTAAAAAATATTCTGGCCTCTATTTACAAGTGATAAAACAGAACAGAAACTGACAGGTACCTAAATTAAAATAAAGGATTTATACAGGGAAAGTCTTGCTGCTATATAACATTCCAACAAAATTGGAGAAAATATTTTCAGGGTGATGGTAAGGGTGGGGACAAGACTCTAAAATTTCCTTTTTTAAGTATGGCAAGTCCATGGTAGAATTTGACAATATAATGAGGATATTTTGTTACCCACTTCAAGGACATTCCTTGAGCCACAAATGGCACATAAAAAAGACACTCATACACATACATTTTAGCTTTCAGCCACAGCAGACTTAGTCAGGAAAAGACACATATTGATATAGCGTGGCCCTATGGAGCATGAAAATTATGTAGAAAAGAAGATTAAGGTACAGGCTTTCATGTAAAAATAAAAATAATAATAAAATAAAATAAAATAAAATAAAAATAAAATAAAATAAAATAAAATTATTGAGATATCTTAGTGTGTCTCTTTTTAACTTCAAAATGGTAATTACTTAAAAAACATGCTTGTATTTGGTGATCCTTTGTAGTGTTGTGTGAGTTTAAGGGGAACATCATGTAGACTGAGGCAGATAAGAGGATTTAGTCTGAGGAGGAGGCATGCTACGGTAATCCATGTGGATGTGCGAAGCCACTGCACCAAGGTGCATAGTGGTTAATAAAACTGGTTAGTGTGCAGGAGACCTTGGTGAAAAGTTTTGTACAATGCTTCAGTCTGCCATAAGTACATCTTGGGTATAAGAGACATGGAAAAAATCTCAAAATTGCATCATTTAATCTGTATTCTATGATAACTATGGATTTTATTACATGCAATCTACCCATCAAAAAAGTGACGAGTAGCAGGAACTGTGCATAAACTAAATGTTAACTGTGACACTATTGTCTCAAAGTAATCAAAAAATCCTTAAGAGCCTCATCTGAGCTGCAGTCAAAAGCAGTATGTTCAAATGTTCGTAGAGCTTATGGGACTTAACTATGGGGTCATCAGTCCTTGAACCTACAAAGTACTTGTAAACTAGCTTATACTAAAGACAGCACAAACATCCATGCCCAAGGGCGGATTCGAACCCGCAACCGCAGTGGCCGTGCAGACCATGACTGGTATGCCACAGGCCACTCGGCCACTGCGGCCGGCAAAGCAGTATGCACAGGTTGAAGCATAGAAGAAGATTTCAGCAATTCTGGTCACAAATGACAGCTGCAGTATGTGCAAACAGGTGTTTTGCACTTGCAAAAAGCTCATATTCTGCAAATTACATCTCTTGCTTGCTCAAATGGAGTTTCCCTCTTGTCTCCAAATCAACTGAGAAGGGCCACAACAACAAGATTAAAATTCATTAAACTACAGTTGAGTTTAATGCGTGGACTGATTGCCACATTAATAGCAGAATGTTTAATACACTACTTGGTTCTCATCAGCTGTTGAATGTGTGAATTCAGGTGAGTGGAACGAAAATAAATTTAATTGCTAGACATTGGGCTGGCCAGTACTATTACAGCATGTGTGTAAAGAAAAATACCTGAATAGTTCTGTCTGTATAGTTGTACACAACTATTGTATTTATCACACAGCTGGCAGTAAAATGTCTTATGTAGTCAGTACTATTTGACATTGCTAAAATATTTTCTCTGCCTATTCTGTGGCTTCTCTAAATAAATTATGCATCCATTTCCATCTTCCAGAAACTTGAGCCCTAGTTCAGGATCACGCAGCCAGTTGTTAAATATGACACTCACTGCTCGCACGTGGAAGACTGCCACGTCATCGATGTACGGACTCAGGGACAGCCGGTAGATCTCGGCAGCAGGCACTCGGTACTTAATCTGTAGTGTCCGCTGGTCCAGAATCAGCATTGAGCTTGTTGACAGCACAAACAGGATTGGCACAAACTGCAAATTTTATAACATATGTTTTATACAGAATCTGAGGCATAGTTAATTTCTGGTGTGATTCTACAAAGATTTAACTCAATCAGAGATAATTCAAAACACACAAAACAGAAGTATTATCAGTATCTTTACTTATGTGGTTATAATGAATCCTTCACAAAAATGTCACCAATTAATCTTTATATTAATATATGTACATCAAAACTGAAGTGATGATTTTTAATATTAATAATACAAAGAGGCCAATGAAACTTATGCTTTGCCATGAATGTGAAAAATACAAAACTATGTGTGTACATTGCCATTAAGAGTGTTACTGACCAGGTTATGAGGTGAAAATGTCGCATGAAAGTAAGAATGTTTCATAAAATTGCTTTCTAGGCATGTTCTTGTTTAAATGACTGATTTCAGTAACACCAGCATACCAGGTGGCTAAAAATGCCCGAACTGCTAGCTCCATTAAGTTGTCAATAATGGAAATTTAAACATCGTAGTGATGAAGTTTGTAAATAATGTTTATCAGTGTTGTTAATGTAAGAGTGACTTTGTGGTTATTTTCTGCCACAAAACATGAAGTAAGTTCCTAATTTTTAATTTCTTGATTTTGAATAGCTATGTTAAAGAAAATAGGTTATGTACAGAGAGATGGAGAAAGAGGAGGTGACGGACAGAGACAAGAGAGAGTGGTTGGAAGACATAAGGGAGGGATGGGGAAGATGGACAAACTGGGGATGGTGAGTAGAATGACAGAATGTAGAAAACAACTGATTTTCCAAGGGCAGGTATATGTCCCATGTTCCATAATTGGTAAATTCACTGATATGTGTGTTTATGAAGAAAATGAATGAAGAAAAGCATTTTGTCAATCCACTAACCTTACAGTAAATAATGAATTTTTGAGGAAACATCTTTTATCTATCTTCCTTCTCATTTCATATAACCATAGGAACACAAATTTTACTTAATTCATTTATTTTCCCAGTGAGTCTATATTCACAAGAACTCTTAATTACTTCCCATTCATTTTGTATCAGACTGGGCCACACTGCAGCTTGGTTACTTTTAGATAGTATTTATAAAACTGTATGCATCATTACTTTATATTAATAAGTTGTTATATTCCATGACACACAAAACTGGGTCATAGAAGATACTACTATACTAACATCCAACTGAGATCTTCCAGAAACCAAAATAAATTTTCTTGAGGACTATTAAAATAAATAAATAAGCAGAAAAATATAGTGGACTTAATATAAAAATAAAATTGAGAGCAGCTTGTATGTATAAAGTCACTATTATTTGATTGACTTTCTGGTCTCAGTTGAACATTAGAGATGATTGGATCTACTGCAGCAACCCTGGGTTATTATTCCCATACTGAGTCTTCTCTGCCTTGAGTGTTTCCTTTCATTTAGACTTTTAACACCAAAACTGAGGCACAGTCTACTGTGTCGTTTCTCATCTGAACAATGAAGTGAGGGTATGAGGGGAGTGTTTATGTAGCAGCAAGCAATGATAATAGAAACTTCCTGGCAGATTAAAATTGTGTGCTGAAAGTGGGACTCAAACCTGGGACCTTTTTTCTTTCGCGGGCAAGCGCTCTCCCGAATGACCTATCCTGACACGATTCATGATGCCGCCTCACAACTTTACTTCTGCCAGTACCTCACCTGTTGTGAGGCGGCATCGTGAGTCATGTCGGGATAGCTCAGTCGGTAGAGCACTTGCCCGCAAAAGGCAAAGGTCCCAGGTTCGAGTCCCGGTTCCAGCACACAATTTTAATCTGCCAGGAAGTTTCATATCAGTGCACACTCTGCTGCAGAGTGATAGTTTCATTAATGATGACAGAGTTCATATTGATGGGTGATTCAATAAATACACACTTTTCAACACAGGGAAAAAGATATTGTTGTTAGTGTGAATTCATATAATATTAAGCACTTCCATTTTCGTTTTGTTTTAGATAATGCTGAAACAAAACTGACACTTTGCCACTTTGCCAAAGATTAGATTATGTACAACAGCATCTGCACATGAAAACATATATGTGGTGCATCTAAAAAGTTTCAAGAATGCTATCACACAACAAACAACACAAATGGTCACCTCCCACTACAACATGTTCATACAGCTTTTGGAAACTATCAGCAAAGGCATCCTGTAGAATCAATCACAGAATGGCAGTCACACAATCTTTGATGGCATTCACATCTTAATTCCTTGTGACTATTAGCAACATTACAAACTAATCCACTGAAGGGTCTACCAAGCCCAACAATTTAATTACAGACATTAATAATTTGAAACACTGGTCATTATAAATTAAGATTGCTGGGTGGAGCTTATGCCAGAGCCAAGTTTTCTTCAGATCCAGTGGTTTAGGATGGGGTGCACTACACTGTCTCGTGATGCAGCAGTATTTTGTGTAAGTCATGGTTTATGATGTCATATCCCCTGAACTGAGTTGTAAGTGATCCTTACACCCCCAGTAAGGTTTGAAAGTCAACTGTATACAATTTAGTCAAGATTGGAACAAATATGAAGATGTATGCAATACAAACACATAAACACACAAACTCATGAACACAATACTTTATACATAGAGATTTGTCTCTAAACAAGTACTGAAGCCTCATTATGGTCCTTGTTTGCCATAAATGGCCGAATATATATGTAAATAAATTCACACAAACTCAGTGAGTGAGTGAAAACACTCATATAACAGCCGCATTCGACTGAGACTTGTTTCATTCGAATGTGCTGCATCGAGTGAAACCACTGAAACACACTGAGTGAATGAAAACATTTATATACTGGTCACAACCGACAGAGACTTGTTTCATTTGGTTGTCCCTCATCTCGTAAAACCACTCTTAAGATCTGTAAAGGGATTGCACAAGGCGAGTGTCTATTGTATCACATATGACTATGGCATGTCATATATTGGTCAAACAATTAGGCTGTTTACAACAACACAACAAATCTGCAGTTGCCAAAAACTGCCTAGATACAGGTTATCCTATGGGATACAACAAAATCCAAGTTTTGGCATGCATATCTAGCTATTGTTATTGTGTTAGCAAGAAAGCGATTGAAATAAAACTAGTGGATAACCTTATGCATAAGCATGGAGATTTTTGCTTCAATTCTGCATGGAACCCTGCTCTCCCACTTGCCAAAAAACAGAGGGACAAAATTAGTGCCGTCTCACTTGTTGAAAACTGATATTCATTATGAATATTAAACTTCCTGGCAGATTAAAATTGTGTGCCGGAACCGGGACTCGAACCTGGGACCTTTGCCTTTCGCGGGCAAGTGCACTACCGACTGTGCTATCCCGACAAAACTCACAATGCCGCCTCACGACTTTACTTCTGCCAGTACCTCGCCTCCTACTTTCCAAACTTCACAGAAGCTCTCCCTCAGGCCGTGGCTAAGCCATGTCTCCACCAAATCCTTTCTTCCGGGAGTGCTAGTCTTGCTTGGTTCGCAGGAGAGCTTCTGTGAAGTGGCAGGGTGGTCTCTTACTGAAATATCAGCAGACATTGATTTCTGTACCTGACTGCATAGCCATATGTTTTTTTTTTTTTAATATTCCATATCCTGGGATAAATTGAAGAATTAATTTATCCTTTGTTCTTCCAGCCTACATATTTCCCATTGTTTCTCGGTATTAATGTAATTAACACTTTTGGAGCTTACATAAATTCTTTTATATCTGTTTATGATCAGTTTATATTGGCACATATCACTCACCTTTCCACTGGAACGTGTTATCTTGTTGATAATGTCAGCAAAGACAACATACTGATCATTTGTCTCCACACACGTCTTCTTCCATTGCACATTTTGTCTCAGGCGCACATAATCACCCAGGAAAGGATGGGACACGCTGAAAAGAGGCAAAGAGTGTTTTTGTTACATACCTTCTCCAATTGCAGTTCACAATCAATTGATGTGTGCCAGGTGGCTAAATTAATACTGAATCATATATGAGAATTTATCACTGCATGAATCTCAACTTAATGCTGCTAAGAATATCTTTTTTTCAGCTGTCTGTATGTTGGTATGCAATCTGCTTATTTTATAAAGTACAATTATATCACTTAGAAGTTATTGTGATCACTACAACCAGTTTTTACATTCTAACAAAATGAGAATTGAGTTTTCAAATAAAAAGTTTCGGCCATTTGACAATGCCGTCCTCCGACTGGTGAGCTCTACTGAGGGTTGGTGCCCTGTGAGCTGATGAATGGGAAGGAGTTAAAGAGAGGGGTAATCAAACATGGTATTCTGATAGTGTACTGTGATAGTTACAGACCAGAAATAATATGACAGATTTTAATTACAGATGACTTTAGCAAAAGAGAAATGTGATGTATGGATGGAGTGCAACACATTTTTTTCTGAAACAGGGGTTATTTTATTCAGCATTCAAACACCATGTTATTCCACAATCTTTTAGCTACACAACACTATTTTTCAACATAATCTGCTTGACGACACCTTTAAGTGAGGGCCTGTATGCCTACTTGGTACTATTTCAATGGCCATTGTCAGAGCCAATGTGTACTGCATCAATTACTTCATCATCCATGTAGTATGTCCCATGGGTTGCATCCTTCATTGGGCCATACATATGGAAATCCAATGGTATGAGATCAAGGCTGTAGGGTGGATGAGGAAGAACAAACCACTGACGTTTTGTGAGCTCCTCTCGGGTACCAAGACTTGTGTGAGACCTTGGGTTGTCATCGAGAACAACGCACTGAAGTTTCTTCAATTTTTGAAGCGTGGTACAATACACTGCATAGGTGATCATTTGACTATGAGGAAGGACATCGAACAGAATAACACCTTCAGCATCCCAGAAGACTGTAGCCAGGACTTTCCCGGCTGTAGGTATGGGTTTAATCTTGTTCTTGGTAATGGATTGGGGTGATGCCACTCCAATGATTGATTTTTTTTTTTTTTTTTTTTTTTTTTTTTTTTAAACCCCCCTCCCCCTCAAAATGATGATTCCATGTTTAACTGCCTCTAAGAATGTTTGACAAAAAATTGTCACCAACAGCCTAATGATGGCGCAATTCTGCACAGATTGTTTTTCCTTTGCTGTTTATGGTCTTCAGTTAAGACAGATCCCAACTGGTGAACATGGTGAACAATTGTGACAGCACTCCAATAGAGACATCAAGTTGAGCAGCGAGGTGTGAACCACCGATCATCTCAAATTATTAGAGTATTCACATTCTGTGTCTACATCTGTGCACAAGTGGCCAGCATGCAGGAAATTGGACAGGTTTGCTTGATATTAAAGTGATGATGAAACTCTCTTTGCCCAACGACTCACCATAGACAATCCATAAGTGCCTATGAATATCTGAAATGCCCCAGGCTACCATCAAAACAAATCAGTAACTATGTGTTGTTTGGAATGCACCTCTGTTACAGATGCCATATTAACAATTCTATATAATGCTGCTACTAATCAGAAGTCAATGAAACTATATGAGATGAAGTGGGAATGTTTGAAATTGTAACAAAAGAAATGCCACGTTTTTCAACCAAAACTGGATGAATTCTCATCGTATTTCAAAAGTAGCTCTGAAGGAGAATTCTTCTGTATGCTAGTTACATAGGAGTCTACCACATGATGCCTAAAATATGTTCTTTAACTTCTTTATTAAATTTGCCCATCTACTGGACAGTTGTTTTCAGATGTAAAACCTTTACTGCATCTTTTTTTTTTTTTTTTTTTTTTTTTTTTTTTTTTTTTTTTTTTTTTTTTTGTTTGTTGTTGAAACGAATTCTGTCATTAGGGAGAACAAAGGCTTATGGTAATACTGTGCATTGTGTGAATTTGTATTGTTTTGTGTGCATGTTTTTATATACACTTATATGTCTATTTACTTGTACTCTGTAAAATCATTACTGCTCCTAAAGCACGACAAAATGGAATTAACCTGTGTGTGTGTGTGTGTGTGTGTGTGTGTGTGTGTGTGTGTGTGTGTGTGCTCACGTGCGTGTGTGTACGTGCACACATGCAACCATCCCATAATCTGGATTTTCTGGATGAATAAAGAATTTGAATTATTTCATGTAAAACTACATGTAAAAATTCATACTATATTTATTGTATACAGATGGATGTACAAATAAATTTATTGAAAATATTGGCACCATCAGAAATATTAATTAGTCCTAGTATGAAACCAACTATAAGCACACATTATTGGTGGTGTAAATAACTACATAACGGAAATTCAAGCATGTGACATTTGAGAATACGCCGATAGGTAACAAAACAACAAATATTGGTAAATTAATGCAACATTTGCTACTCTCTTTGACTTAATAACAGTATGTACAAATTGTTACAATTGTACTCTGAATTGTACATACAATGTCAAGAGTCATGAAACTTGCAATGATGGCAGTTTCAAACAAAGCACACTTATGACAGTTCAGAGAATACTCATAATATATCTGGATAAATATTTTGCCAATAAATTTGATACAAACATAAACTGTTTCTTTTATTTTCTTTCCTCCTTTCCTTCTTATTACTGCAAATGCAAATTGTTAAATAGGTACCATTAAATTTTTAATGAGCACACTCAAGAGCTGCTTCTTTTCAATGCATACCTGCGGGGATACGATGCTTTCCGTTCTTTGAAGATGATACTGGCTGTAACTTTTTCTCTCATACGATTCCGAGCTGTCTGATCGAATTTAAGGCGGTACTTGTGACACTGAAAATAGGAAAATATTGAAAATTATATTATATAAGAATGAAGTCAATACTACAGTAGTAACTAATGGATATACTAGATGGAACACCAAATTAATGCATTTTAATACTGTTTTGAATTAATTATTATTTAAAAGAGACAGAGGGGCTGGCCAGTACTTACCTCAGCTCAGAACTGCCGATAGTCACAGAAAAGATGAAAATACACGAAGACACACATTTTCAGAAATTAATTCCTTCATCAGGTTGGAGAAAGGAAAGAAGGGAAGGGTTACTCACAACCTAGGCCATGAGGTAATGAAGGCATCAAGGGTGATATGTGGGAGTCAATGATACTGCACGATCATCCCCTTTCTCATCCCTCCTACCTGATGAAGGAATTAATTTCCAAAAGGTTGTGTCTACATTAATTTTCGTCTGTTTTGTGTGACTATCTGCAGTACTTAGCTGTCATCTCTCTTCAATAACATTTTTGCACCAGATTGGAGACAACTACATCTACATCTACATGGGATACTCTGTAAATGACATTTAAGTGTCTGGCAGAGGGTTCATCGAACCACCTTTATACTATTTATCCCCCATTCCATTCTCGAATAGCGCGCGGGAAGAAAGAACACCTGAATCTCTCCGTTTTAGCTCTGAATTCTCATATTTTATTCCGATGATCATTTCTACCTATGTAAGTGGAAGTCAACAATATATTTTTGCATTCGGAGGAGAATCCTGGTGACTGGAGTTTCATAAGTAGCCCACGCCGCAGCGATAAGTGCCGTTGTTGCAATGATTCCCACCCAGATCCTGTATATTTCCGTAATGCTGTCTCCCCTGTATCGTGACAATACGAAACAAACTGCCCTTCTTTGGACTCTTTCGATGTTCTCCATCAAACCCACCTGATAAGGATCCTACTCTGGGCAGCAATACTCCAAAAAAGGACGGACAAGCGTAGTGTATGCAGTTTCTTTAGTAGTTATGTTGCATCTTTTAAGGGTTCTACCAATATTTTACATTAATTACCTAATTTTTGTGGGACTAAAGTAAGACCAGAAATGTAAAAGGAATATGAACATGCATATTTGGTGCTAGGAAGAAAATATGCACATGGTCTCTTCCTAAGAAACGTCCACGTTGCAAAAAGATGCTGAACACCTACTCTTTTAATTTCCCATTTCCAATGCACACACTAAAGGTATTCACATTGCTAACTTTATTTTAAAATCACAAATCAAGTACAGTAGAACCCCACTTTTACACTTTTCAAGGGATTGAAAAAATGATTTAAAATGTGGGAAAATGTAACATTCAGAAAATACTGTTTTAAGCATTAAAATTTGCTTAAAGGTTCCCCTTTCCATTTTCACAGTTTATGTTTGATATATGTACATAATAGGCATCAAAATACTTATCAGGAGTTTTATGTATTATTCAATAAGGGTTTTATCATCATACGGAGTAGAAACTTTTGACATAATTTCAATCATCATAATGATGTTTCTGGCCAGTCTTTAACTGTCATTTATCATGTATAAGTCGGTGTGTTTTTTTTTTTTTTTATTTATTTATCCATATTTTGCACAGTGATATTCAACAATGTATACACATTCTTATGCTCAAATATGTAAATAAGTATTTCTTGTAAAGTTTGACAGCATCTACATTCACACTTTTTGAGGTTATAACATACTGTGCCCCATCCAGTGTGCACAATAGAAAGGGGGGGGGGAAGAGGGGAGGGGAGAGAGAGAGAGAGAGAGAGAGAGAGAGAGAGAGAGAGAGAGAGAGAGAGAGAGAGAGAGAGAGAGAGAGAGACCCAAACCCATCATTCACACTGTTACAAAATGCCACAAAGTATTTGCACTTCACAATAAGAATAAATTCTCGAAACACATCTTTTTAAGCATGAATAACTGCTAGTCACGCAAACTGATACTTGGCATGGTGGCAATCGTACGCCTTTACAACACTCCTGGCAACCAAATTCTGGGAACATAAAAGTGGGTTTGTCTATACTGTATATGCAGCTAATATATTGTAAGTGTGATCTCTCCAGTCATTTAAAATGGTTTATTACTTAACAATATCGGTTGCAACTTTCAGCAAAGTTGACTATCGAGCAAGAGACAGGCACATAAAAAGACAACATCTCTCTGCCTGTTAGTCTGTCTCTCTCTCTGTCACACACACACACACACACACACACACACACACACACACACACACACACACACAAAATAGCTTTCGGCCACAGCCTTTGTCAAAACAGAACACAATTCAGTTATATAGTCATACAGGCACAATTCACTAACAGAGAACTGTCATCTCCAGCTGCTGTGTTCTGAGTAAATGAGAAAAACTTGGAGTGGGGATGGGATGGGAGGGGAGCGGAGGGGAGGGGGATGGGGAAGGCTGCAGGGTGAAGGTGAGGACAGATATACAAGTCGAATCGGGAAAGTAAGTACTGTTTGTGGATAAAATGTAGTAAAAATATCTTATTGAATAAAAATTTATTGTCACAAGAAAGAGCCTATCTTAAACTACTTTTCCACATAGTTTCTAATGTTGTTGAGGCATTTGTCACGGTGGTCGATCAAATTATCTAGTCCTACCTCATAGAATGATGCCGCCAGTGATGAGAACCATTGCTGCTTGTTGAATTTCTTCCAAGAGGTGAAACTATCAATGCAACCAGATTCTGTCAGACTCTGAAAAATCTCCTGACATGCAATACAGAACAAAAGGAGGGACGCTCAGCAGAGGAATGTTTCTGCTTCACAATAATGCTCAGCCATACGCTGCAGCTGACACACAAACTCTCATTTAGCAGTGTGGATGGGGACAGTTGAACCACCCACTGTGCAGCCCTGACTTGGCGCCATCAAACTCTAACCTGTTCTTATAGTTAAGGAAGAAGCTTGGTGGCAAACATTTCCTAAGTGGCGATGAAGTGAAACTCTGTGTGCAGCAATGGTTATCATTTGGCAGTATCATTCTATGAGGTAGGACTATGAGGGCTGTTTAATAGAGATCGATCGAAACGTTTTCTTACAACACACCTTTCTCTCATCCTCATAATTTTGACGGTTCTTCTTAAAATAGTCTCCCACGAATGCAATGCACTTATCCCAGTGTTTCTGCTAGTCTTCTAATACACATTGGAAACCATTTCTGAGAGGTCTTCACCACTGATTTTGATGATGGATAATGCCATCCACAAAGGCATTTGTTAAAAAATTTATAATAATAAAAATGGAGGGTTAAATCTGGACTACAGGGAGGGTGAGGGATGCACTTCACATTGACTTTTGCAAGATATTCAGCAACAACATTGGTAATATGTGCATTATTGTTGTGCAGCATCCAGCCTGCTTCACATAACTGTGGTCTTTTGTGCCTAATATGGACTGAAATGTTTTCAGGACATCCCTATAGTATTGTCCAGTTACTGACATGCTGATAAACCATTCCATGAAAATCAAATAATGAGATGACCATAACTTTCCCATCAGAGGTAACCACTTGCTTTTTGGGGGTTGCTAATGAAGGAGATTTCCTCACTGATCTTTGCTGTTTACTCTCAAGATCAAAATGATTTAGCCAAGTTTCATCAGCAGTGAAACTACAGTCCTCGCCAGCCACGGTGGCTGAGGGGATTGAGGCGCTCCAGTCATGGTCTACACGGCCACTATGGTCGGGGGTTCGAATCCCCCCTCGGGCATGGATATTTGTGCCGTCCTTAGGATTAGCTAGTTCATAAGTAGTTTGTAAGTTTAGGGACTGATGACCCCATAGTTAAGTCCCATAGACTTTACAAACATTTGAACATTTTGAACTACAGTCCTCCTCTAACATCAACTTTAACTGCATGCCGACCTGCATGTGAATCTCTTTTTGTTCAGGAATCAACAGTCTTGGAACCCATCGTGCCCAAAAATATCTCATGAATAATATTTCTGTCACCAATGCATGGGTGGCACCCAATAAAATGTTCAGTATTTCAGAAAATGATATTAAGTTAATTCATCAACCCTCTTTCAGAATAAGCCTTCATATGCCACAGAGAATGCACACACACACACACACACACACACACACACACACACACACACTCACACAAACCCAAGTGCCATCTCTGGACTGCAACAAACAGCAGTCCAGCAGCAGCAGCCGGAGATGGCGGTTGGATTTGTGTGTGTGTGTATGTGTGTGTGTGTGTGTGTGTGTGTGTGTGTGTGTGTGTGTGTGGTGGGTGGGTGGGTGTTCTCTGTGGCATATGAAGGGTTAACAACAAAAAGCTTCAGTTTTGTTTATTCTTTTATATGTGCCTTTTTGCAACTCGCTGGACGTCTCTGTGGTGAGTAGCAACCTATCCTTTCCAAAACATTGTTGAATCCTTTAAGGTATTTCCATTGTTTAAATGATTAAAAAGATATGTCTGCTATAATTTTTCCCAAAACGGTAATTACTTTCCAGGTACACCTCATACTAGTGCTGCCTGGTGGATATTATAGATACTAAGGTGAAAAGAAATGCAAAGACTCACCACTTACCAACGAGGTAACTAGAGCAGCCCAGCAGGATGGCAAACTGACATGTGATAAAGGTTCTCCAACTTTTAACAGCAAGTGAGCAGATGAAATAAAGGGAATTTCACATTAGTTCAGCTAGTAAAAGGAAATGAGAGTTTCAAAGAAGCCAATGTCAAAGTACCCTGCTCAACTTGCTGTTTCAGTTTCTGTTTCTTCTCTCTAGTATTTTAATACTTCACCCCTTTTTCAACCTCTGTTTGGCTCCTCATGAAGGGACCTCTAACTACAGAGGCTGATATTCATAGGTCTGGGTAGCTCTAGGTTTCTGACACCCTTCCCTTCAGATGGCCTCATCATCATCGTCATCAACATCTTCATAAGTCGTGCTCATTGCTGAGCGTCGTGAAGCCATGAACCAAGCATCTCCATCAGCTTCTTTCAGTGCCTTCTGAAGTGGTAGACCGGAGATGATCTTGGTCTATCCATCTGCTTGCTGCTCTTCCTCTTGGTCTTGTGCCCTTGATCTTTCCTTGTAAGATTATTTTTTCTAGGGATTTCTCCATCTCTTCTCACAATATGGCCAAAGAACTGGAGAATTTTTTCGTCGACTTGAGAAGAAAGGCGCCTGGAGATATTCAGTTCTTCAGTAATGGACACATTTGTTCTTCCTTGGTCCATTTTCTGCGTAGCATCCTACACCAGCATCAAAGCTCCAACACATCAATGTGTTGTTTGTCTCTGGCCTTGAGCGTCCATGATTCACAGCCATAAAAGAAGACAAAAAACATGAGTGTTCAACTAGCCGGATCTTTGTACTATTTGTTATTGCTCTGCTCTGCCAGATCTTCGTGAGCTTCTTCATAGCCACTCGTTCTAGCATGATCCGTCTTCTTATCTGCTCTTCACAACTACCTACGCTGCAGATGGTTGACCCAAGATAGGTGAAGGACTGCACGACTTCCAGTTCCTTTAATTGACCTGTGAGCTGGATCTGTTGTTCTCGACTTACTGAGGTTGATGTCTAGTCCATATGCTAGACTAATGTCTTTTATTTTAGTTAGTAGCCCAGCAATTTCATCTTTGCTATTGGCTAAAAGTACAGTGTCATCAGCAAAACGGAGGTTGTTGACAGTTCTTCTGCCATTTGAGATGCCTTTGGTCCAACCATCAAGAGCTTTCCTAATGACGTGTTCTGCATAGATGTTGTACAGTTGTGAGGATAGAACTGAAGATAGATGGCCTTTCTTCAGCTAATTAAAAGAAAGCAATGACTATGTATAAATCTGGAGGCTACCAGTCTTACCCTCCACTTGTGGTGCAACCTTCGGAGCAACAGAGACGTGTCGGCAAGGCGACGTGGGCAGGGAGGCCAGTCCCGGTAGGTAGGGGACTCGCTCTCAGGAGGTAGGAGGCGAGACAGGCGCAGCAGGAACTGTCTTCTCTGTAACACCAGTCACAGCAAAGGATTCATCACTTTGCATTTCAAGCAACTGAATTCAGAGATGTAACTTGAAAACCCTTTTAAAGATAATCAGACTCTAATAGATAATTAACTACACAATGATTCACAGTGAATTACAAGAAATTATCTAACACATTACATCTTCTAAAACCCATTCACTTACCGTATATTTCCGCAGATAAGACGACCTTCACATAAGACGAGCTACAAATTTTCATCAACATTTTATAGTTTGAGTATATATCTGACCTATAAAATGACCCCCGAGACAACATTTAATCGCACTGATGCACATATTTTACTCCTTAAAACACAGGAAATTGCCCGAGAACAGAAGATAAAGGATTTCGAAGGAAACCGCAATTGTTGCATATAGCTCCAAAACATTTTACCCCTTTCACTGCTTCATACGTAAATATACTCTAATCCTTTCAGTGCGTCTCTGGATATATTGAGAAATTATTTTTGACAAGCAACATTGTTAAATCAACCTGCATTGTAAATAATTACTTCTATTCCTCCTTTATGGCATATAGGTTATTGTCCACTGAGTAAATTAATAAAGCTCAAAAAGTGATTATTTCTTTTAAAAAATTGTGCAAACTTTGTTTTCATAAATCTTTCTTCAGACGATGTAAATTTCGTCATGTTAATATTGCAAATGTGCTGCACATCACGGCTATAGCAAGGCTTCGTCGTCCACATGATACATATTGAATCAATAAGTTTTGAAACTATATGTATGGAATAAACAAATGTTTCTGAACCGAAGACATGCACTCTATGCACCCTCATGTACTTGAAAAATGTTGTTTGTCCTATACCTAACCTAACTTTAACTTTTAAAAAAGTTATCTATAGCATATCTCAAAGACGGTAATGTATAGGTTAAACAAGATGATTTTTGTTTTAGTGCATGAGGGCGCATAGTGTCCGAGTCTACGGTTCCGAAACACTAAATTGATTTACACTTGCACATTTCAGGCCAAGGTATTTCAAGTGCAAGCTTTCTTGTGAATTACCCAGAAAGCTGTACTGTTAGGTTCCTGCCTAACCACATCCTTTAAAACTACGACATATTCATAAAAAATTATAACATTCGCCTGTTCAATACTTAACCACTTCTATATATCGTTTGGAGGTCGAATTTCAGACTAAATCTTAATCTCTCTCTCTCTCTTTTTAAATTTTATTTTTTTGGTGTATGTTTCAGCCATTGTCTTATCTGCGGAA
Organism: Locusta migratoria; assembly: GCA_026315105.1. Lineage (NCBI taxonomy): Eukaryota > Metazoa > Arthropoda > Insecta > Orthoptera > Acrididae > Locusta > Locusta migratoria. Next base: position 87,873,378 of record CM048754.1, on the reverse strand, counting down.
ATATTCATCAGTTACTATGAAAAGTTTGTTCCAAAGGAAAAGACATTGCAGATGGTCAGCAGCTACATATATGTGAAATTAAATGATCAATTATGATACGAATATTATAGAGGAAAACATTCCTCACGGAAAAAATATATGTAAAAAATAGATGAAGTCTACTTACCAGGCGAAGGAGCACAGGCAGTGATAGTAACAAATAAACACACACACACACACACACACACACACACACACACACACCTCCTAGTCCATCCCTATGAAATCCCCAAACCACCTTCCCTACCTTCTGGCTTCTACCCTTGTAACCGCCCCCGCTGTAAAACTTGCCCTATGCACCCTTCCACCACTACTTACTCCAGTCCCGTAACCCGGAGGGTGTACACAATCAAGGGCAGAGCCACTTGCGACAGCACCCACGTGATTTACCAACTGACATGTCTGCACTGTGAAGCGTTCTATGTGGGAATGACCAGCAACAAACTGTCCATTCGCATGAACGGTCACAGGCAGACAATGTTTGTTGGTAATGAGGATCACCCTGTGGCTAAACACGCCTTGGGGCACGACCAGCACATCTTGGCACAGTGTTGCACTGTCCGGGTTATCTGGATACTTCCCACCGACACCAATCCTTCAGAACTCCGGAGTTGGGAACTAGCCCTTCAGCATATTCTCTCTTCCCGTTGCCCACCTGGTCTCAACCTCCGCTAAATTCGAATTCCCACCATCTTAACATCTTTGCCTCGGTTCTCTGGCATCTCTGTCTAACTTCTTAACTTCTTTGCTTTCTACAGTACGTCTGCCTAAGTGTACTTGCGACTGTGTAAATGTGTGGGTGTGTGTGTATTTGTTTACCCTCCTTTTTCCCCCCCAAGGTAAGTCTTTCCTGTCCCGGGATTGGAATGACTCCTTACCCACTTCCTTAAAACCCTCATCATTTCCTTTTCCCTCTCCTTCCCTTCTACCTGATGAAGCAGCTATGCTGCGAAAGCTAGCGTTTAAGTATGTGTGTGTGTGTGTGTGTGTGTGTGTGTGTGTGTGTGTGTGTGTGTGTGTTTATTTGTTACTATCACTGCCTGTGCTCCTCCGCCTGGTAAGTAGACTTCATCTATTTTTTACATATAAATGATCAATTAGTTATTCAAAATTTGCAAATTCTGCTGCTTTTCAAAAGCTGGAGACCCAGATTCAAGCACCAGTCTGTCAAAATTTTCATTTTTTACCTTCAAGAATTCAGGAAAAATCGACAGAATTCATAAATTGTGAATAAATAATTGATTATTTAATTCCATTTACTTATTTTACAGAAAAACTTGTAAAGCAGACTTAGTCACTGCAATTCTTTTCTTATTGCAAGGTAATTATATTACAACTGCCCAAGCAAAATTTACAACACTCCTGAAGTAAGCAAGCAAAATTAAATAATAAGTATTGGTAATTATTATTATCATTAATAAGTCTTGCTATGGTTGCAGGAGTTTATGTCTGTGAATGAGTACCGTACATACTCGAGTAATCCGCGCATATTTTATCCCGAATTTATGAACAAAAAACTTGGGTGCACGGATTACTCAAATTTAGTTTGGTATTACTCCAGCTGCAACAACCAAACACACTAGGTGGGTATTACTCCACTTTTAAAAAACAGATCCCTTTAGGCCGGTATTACACGATAAGATTTTCAATCAAATCTTTGACAAAGAAATATTATCAAATATTCATAATATTTCTTAGACATAAATCTTCATCATGGTGTTAAAAAGAGGCATTATGGTCATCATATTTCAAGATAGCGGATAATAATAACTTCTTATTGTGTGTTGCCTTAGCCACTATCAAAACTGCATATAATTTACCTGGCAATGACAGTGACACAACAAATCAGTAATTTCACTGTAACGGGGTATCCTCAAGTCACAAACTGGTGTGGCAGAGTAGGTCTTTTTCCGCCAGTTTCTTTGCCAACGTGCCTGGCATGTAAAAACAGTTTCTATGTTGATAAGAATGACTAGTTGTATTTCTGAGTAATAAAGTACATTACTTACTTAAGTTGGGTATTATTCGGTTCAGTACCACTATTTACCCACACCAGTTTCGGCGATTTCTTGTTACTGAGTGCGGCGTTGCAGCTATGTTCAAACATGCACATGTCGATTAGCAACAGCGATGCTAGCGCACATAGCGGTTACATTTTGTATGGCAGAAACAGAAGACAAGCAACTTTTATAATCAAATATACAGTAAAGCACTACATTTGATGATATTTCTTTGATGGAAGATACCTGTATCTCAAAGTTTCCTATTACACTATCAAATATCTTTGATGTAAATACATTTCATATCGACTTTGACAAAGATATATGACTGTGTAATACCAGTCTCAGCTCCAGTTATTTACTACCTGTTCAGAATCTATAACCGTTCATTTCAGTGTGTGTTACTGTGAGTATGTTTTCACGGTAATATGTTACAAATGAAATATTTTTCAATATGAATGAGAAAGTTAAGTAGGTAAAATATGAGAATTTTATGGGGTTGGTAGGAGATTCGCACACTCTGGATGTAACAACCCTCTCTCTCTATCTCCATCAGTGCGGCATCAATTGTTTTGATATTTATGCGTCATTTTGAAATTTAACAGATGTGACATCCCAAAATGGCTACCCTCACATGCTTGTTCAAAGCCGACAGGTGCTATCCTCATCTACACAATTCCGCGTGGGTTTTGTGTTTTCATTTTTATTTCTTTTTTATTATTTTTCTCTCTTTTTTGTTTATTTATTTTTCTTTCCCTTCATATTTTTTTTTATTTTTTTATTATTTTTATTTTTTTTTTTGGGGGGGGGGGGTGGATTATTCAAGTATATATGGTATTTTTGATGGAAAACAAGATACGGTTCAAAAGCTAGTCGTATGTGCTCTGCACACTCAGCCACTATAGGTGACAATTTTTTTCTTTTGTCAGAGCTTTGTGTTGCCTTCAAAGTTTCTGAAAAGCTATCTTCACTGTTCCACTGTATACAGACAAAATAACTTCTCATTGAGACCCAAACAAGCCAAGAACTCCAATACTTGGAAGTAAGATGACAATGATCATGGTGATAAAGTAGGGCAAAGGCTGCAACTTTGTATCACTCTCTCCTTAAGAACTCCATCCCTAACACATTCAACAGTACCCCATGTGAGCTGATGTACCATGTCACAGTTTGTGCAGCCACTCCCATCAGGAGTTCGAGTTCTTCCTCGAGTACAGGTGTGTGTGTGTGTGTGTGTGTGTGTGTGTGTTTTAGGGAATAGAAAAAAATGTTATTTTAAGTAGCCTGTAAGTCTAGGAACCAATGATCTCAGCTATTTGGTCCATTAGGTTTACAAACATTAGAACATTTTTGAATATTTATAACCAGTGGTAGCACACATTAAATTTTACCAGATGCTACAATATAACAAACAAACAAAATGTTTAAATTTATATAAAAATAGAAACTGGATGACTTACACAGGCACAGGCCCGTCGACAGACACAAATGAAATCATACACAAACACACATACAAGCTTTCGCCACCGCTGGTAGCTTCTTCAGGAAAAGAGGAAGGACGGAGGGGAAAAAATCAGAACATTTTATAAGAAGCTGTCACTTTTTTTTCCAAACGAAAGAAAATGTATAAAATCTTATTACAGATTATCTTCTATTACAGACCTCAAAGGTTTCTCAAAATATATGCCCCTTAAATAATTAGTTAGTATTCAAAACTAGTGAGCAAGAATTCATCAAGCCTAATTGCTGAAGGAAGCAAAAATTTTAAGGTCTCAGGTTTGCTATACAGCCCAGAAAATAAATGAATAGCTTAACCAAGATCAGAAAAACCATAGTAATATTAGTAGTACCATACCTTCCAACAGACATAGTGCCTTTGTATAACAGAGACTGCCCACTCGATCTGCTTCCGCCTTTTTAAAATGCGATATTCTTCCCTCGCCTGAAAATAAGAAAGGCAAAATAATCAATGTTTTTCACATTTAAAAAAATAATATTCTCATGTACATTGGCATTTATACAATTTTCATTACAGATGATATCACTGACCCGAGAGAGTAGGCAGCTGTATTAGTATTTAAAACAATTCTTATTTATTGTTAAGTCCCGTTTTCACATTTTTAACTGCATGGCATGTTTTGATTGCTCCAATCAGCTTCAGATCCACAACCCACACCATTTGTGTTATAACTTCAAACTAGAGTGAACTTCTCATGCCAAGAAGCCACCATTAAAAAGTATCCACTTGGATGTGAAGAGGATCCCGAGTGGTCAAAACATGTCATGCAATTAAAAATGTGCAGTCAAATCTGAGCATTAAAAGAGGAATGTTTTATCATTATATATGAAAAAAAAATCAGGTACAATGAAAAAGGACATTACACTGGGAGAAAAATAAATAGGGAAGGTTGAAGTATAGATTTTTATATTCCACATTTCACTGCATTTTCATTTTAACAGCCAGTCTGTGTAAATACTTTGGCACTGTCCAGTTATGGACTAGGCAGGAGACGTATCAATTGGCAGCAATGTGACAACAAATCTGTAATTTATGTTCATAAAAAGACTTATAGATAACAGATATAAATTAAACCAAGGGAATTACCAGAAATATAAGTACGTATTGATAAAAACAGGTAATAATGTATTAGCATGTACTTCATTGTGAAAGCATTTGTCTATGATATGTGACTTCTGCAGGATCTAAATAACACAGAAGTGGGCAGATGAAAAAAAAATTAATATCATATAATTTGATAAACAAAAAATATTCTCATCATGTGGTAACAGGAGAAAATACATAAGATAGAAAAATGCACTAGCTTTCCTCTGGAGGAAGAGTTGAACAGAATGGAAGTGGGATAAAGTTAAAATTAATAAGAGCTTGAATCAGTCTTTTCTTCTCATCCCACCTAGAAAGTCTCCCCTAGCTCTGGATTCTGGGTGACTTTTCCATAACTCAACCTATTTTCTCAACTCGCCAATCTGTTTCCTCCACCCCTTTTCCTTTCCTGTCAGCCATTCTGCCAGAAGATGGAGCCACTGGCTCTGAAAGCTAGCATATTTTCTAATCCTTATTTACTTATTTATTTCTTCTAATGAATAGAGCAGAATAATGACAGTACCAACTTTCTCTATTACATCACCATCATCCTTCTACATCAACATAAAAACTAAGCCCAATAGAAAAACCATATTATGTATAAAATTGTTTTCTCATAAGTGTAATGAAAACAACAGATGCACATAACAGAGACTTTTATTTTGTTATATACAACAGTATGCCAATGCTTGGGTAACTACTCGATTCCACAACTAAACAAATTGTGCCTTTTTAGGGAAAAAAATTCATCGAGCCATGTTCAGAGGGCCCCTTCATCTGCAATGAAATTTCAATAGAGTGGAAAAGATGCAGACCTAGATTCCCATTATCAGATGAATAAGGAGGGTGCATAATGACTTCCCAACCTAACTTCTGTTTAGTGTTTTTTGCCACTCTAGCAGAATGCGGGTGAGTGTTATTGTGGAGTAGCATCACTTTAGACAGACTTCTTGGTTGTTTGCTTGGATTGTATCTGCAATACATCATAATAAATAATAGCAGTGATGGTTACACCTCAGGGAAACCATTTGTAGTACACCACACTCTCGCTGTTCCACCAATACATAACATTATCTTTTGTGGATGCACACAGGTCTTTGTACAATGAGTTCTCCTTTGTTTTGGGTCAATCATTCCTTTCATTCCCTTATGTTTGCATAAAGACAGTATGTCTCAACACCAATAATGATACAGGGTAGGAATAGTTCAAGAGCCACTTGATTACAATCAACCACAGAGGCACATACACAATATATTTTAAAAAAATTCTCAACTTGGCCACAAAAATTTTCTACACTTACCTTTTACTTATTGTACATGGTCTCCTTTGAAATAGTCACCTCCAGAATTGATATATGGTTCCCAACACTGTTTCCACTACCAGAAGCAGTCTCGATATGCATACAGCTAGAATTCTCGAAGCGTCCTTTGCAAATTTTCTTTTATCTTGTCTCTCATTGCAAATCTTTATCATTTTGATGGGGTTTTCAAGTTTGGAAATAAAAAAAAAAAGCAACACAATGATTTAGTTTTTTGTGCAATAGTAACGCACCAACAGGTTTAACCATGAGGGCGCATTATCAAGATGAAAAACCATGATTTTTCTCGACACATTTTCTCGCAGGTGTTGCATCGTGTCCCGATAACACCATCAATTAACGGTTTGTCCATGTGACACAAATTCATGATGAACTAATTTTTCAAAGTCAAAGAAAATTAACACTATGGCTTTGAAATTTGACCTGAACTGCTATGCTTTTTTGGTCATATTTAACTTCCGTCTGGCCATTTTTAAACCCATGAATAATACGCAACATCAAGTATGGCTTAAGAACTCATCTTTTGAGTTTCACACAAAATTTAATGTGGACACGTTGATCCTTTAATTCTGTTGTCTCGAAATTCACAAACTGTGTGACACAACATTCTACTAAATGCAACACTGAACATACAATAACCAAACATCCAGACGTTCATCATAGGTGTGTGCAGGGATACCAACCGTAATTTGGTCGAACAGTCCACTGTCATGAAATTATTAATGTTTGGGAATTTTTTGAACATGTCTTTTAGGTAACATCCTGATTTTCGTGACTTTTGCTTAGTGGATGTGATACTCATAGACCCGATTTTTGAACGTTCCCCAGTGCAGGCAAATGTTGCATAATTGTGTCATGATCACAGTTCATAGCATTTGCTGGTTCCTGAGTACAGTACATAGATCATTGTGGTTTAAAGTGGCTGGACAATCTTCTTCAAACTCCGAAGGCCTGCCTGTATGTGTAGAGTCACTAAGGTTAAAATGATCCTCCTTAAAAAACAAACACCATTTTATTGGCATGGTTCTTTCCAATGACATTATCTCTAAATAGTTGCAATTTATTCTTGCTGCCTCCACTGTCATTACGTCTCTTTTGAAGTTAAACAGAAGCGTATGTTGAAAATGTTCAGAATTCTCCATGTGGGATTCCATTTTGTAGCATCCAAAGCTCTACTCACTATCTTCAAATGACAATATATACAATCAAATGGTAAGATTGAACAACAAATAAAAATGACAATTGATAAATAAGCCCATATCAATAGGTATACCAACACGCAAAACAGAAATGATATGAACTTGTGAAGTGTTCTTCCTGTCTCACGGTTGACAAATGAAGTATTCTGGATGCTGGTTAAAATATATTCTTCCAACCGCGAACCAACACTTCCATATTTAAGTTAACTTACAGCCAGGTTAAGCATGTGATTTAATGTAGCGGTATTAAATTTCATTTAAGAGATCCAGCCTCAGCTGTGCCTCTGTAGTTTCCAAAACATGCTGTTATAATTTATAAGTTTCTTGATATTAATTGTTCAGCTGAGATGCTCTTCATTAGTATAAATAAGAACTAAAGTTGACTGCGAAACTTCTCAAATCAATTTATTCACCTTATGAAATTTCCAGACGAATATTGGAACAATGTGTTCAAAATCAACTAAATTATGAATGAATAATACAAATTACCATGGACATACAGATAAAATCAACAAGAATTAATGCTTCATTTGTCTTTTCTGTCCATCTCACTTCTTCAATTACTTTGTATGTCATATGAGACTATTCTGTGGCGTATTTCGCCCCCAGAATCTGTAACAGACATTGATTCTGGCAGCAGCTTCTGTTCTGTGCAAGCCTAATATCAACTTAATTAATACTTAGATACCTCAATTTGATGTAAAAGAGGTAGTAGTGTTCATTGTAACACTACACTTACGGACCAACCTAATAAATAAATTGGATTTGCAGTGTGGCAGCTGGTTGTACATCTGTGAAATGTGCCTGTGTGAATGCTCTCTTTTCCGACAAAGGCCAATGGTAGGCAGCTTAAGTGTTGTATGTGAGAGTGTCTTTTTTATGTGCCTGTCACAGCTAGTCATGCGTCTTTACTGTGAGTTGTAAACTAGCCTCGCTCTATTGTCAATAAGTGAAAGATATTGAATAGAGGTAGATGCAATGAATAAAATTTTGTCTCATAGATGGGATCAGAACTCGCGACCTCCCGATTACTAGGCAGTTGAACTGCAACAGGCGCATGTATTTAAAAACAACAACAACACCTCATACACAGGCAACTTAGCTTTTGTCCCAGCCTGCCTAAATTTTAGACTTTCTCAACTGAATTAATTCAATGCCTACTGAAATACAATGTTGTAAATTACTTTGTGATGATTACTTTTTCTTTTACACAAAGTTCCTAGATGAAACCTACTCTGCAGTGTGAAAACAGAATGGCAATTGTAGAATTACTTCTGAAATGTATCCATCATATTCACTTATGATACACAACTCGTCACTTACAGAATATTGTTCATATACTGACTTTCAATTCATTGTTCTTGCAAAATGACTTAAGTTTGTACTTTCTTTCACATTCTTTGTTATTCTTTTTGCTGATTGATGCATTGTTATACATCAAGTAGCTATCCCTTCACTAATAATGTGAGGATAGGCAGAAGCTCATAGTAAAGATGATCAATGCTGCTGCAGGCAGGTGTGTAGAAAATATCATCACGTTCACACATCTTTAAATTTTGGCCACAGCCTTCATCATAAAAATAGCAAACATACAGTCACACAATCACTCAGGCACAAATCAGGCACACATGGCCTAGCTGCAACTGTCATCATCTTTATGGTGAGTTGCAATCTATCCTCATATTATTGACATCCCAACCTGAAATTTCCATAGTTAGCTCATCCTGTTGCTGACACAGATACAACTGTTAAATGTACAACAATAACATATGATATTTGCATGGACTGCTCATGCACAACGTATAGCATCACTAATTTTACTGAATTAGGTGGTACTGTTTAAACATAGTGCACTTGGTCAGGTAAAGATTGTCTATGAGAGCAAACTGTTGGTAAATCTGTTTCTTAGATGATCTTGAGACCTTGCTACACAATGAAAAACAACATTTAAGTTTTGCTGTTAAACTGAAGATCTGCAAGAACAATAATGTATCTGTCAAATGAAAAGAAGGCATGTAAAAGTTTCACAAATATAGTGGTAAAATAGAATAAACATATTACAATCATTACCATTAGTATCACATTTACTTAAAATTGATGTTAATATAAGGGGCAACAGCAATTGCAATACAGATAATGACATTGTTCTACATAAAAGCAGTCACTCAACAGGAAGCATTATTTTGTATAAGAAGTTACATCTTTATAAAATAATAGTGTAGTTTACTTTTATACATTGGAATACTTGAGCGCAGCTCTGCTCTTTATTGCGGGGGTAAAAAGAAAAGAATGAAAACGAAAGTAAGAGCTCCAGCAAATACAAATGCAGGAAGGTTGGATCTATGAAAAGGGTCAGCACAGCAAATCTGCAATACCCTTCCAGCAATATTTACATTAGCAACTTGAGGAGTTTGGTTAGATGGGGTATGTGTGTAAACTACATACCACTCTGTATAAACACCACAGGTGCCTGCGACCCTTGAAGCTGACCCCAAAACGACATTCCTGCATGGCGGAAAGAAGAAAGTTACACTTGCATTTGGTGAAAGATAAAGAGTGGGGATACAGAGAAGAACATTTGTCCTTAATTTCTCCTTTCTTTATATCCATAATGTGTTTCATATTTAGAAGCTTAAGAATCAACAGACTGGAAGATTTACTAACCAAAAATACAATGATAGAGTGCAAAAGAAAACAAAGCATGGGATATCATTTAATTTTATTTTGAAATGGCCTTCAAGTGTCTCTTGTACGAGATGAAATATAACTTATATGCTGAAAACATATGACAATAAAGCATAAATACATAACAGTACTATTTTAGTTAGTTTCATTTCTAGTAGATGGCACGTTTCAGACTTAGTAGAGCATAGAAAGAATTAAATACTGTTATGTACTGCCTCAGTAGTTGCAAAAACTAATAGATGATTTTGTCAGTAAAAGAACAGATCAATACAACTAACAAGAATTCTATGAAGAATGCTGTAAGTGTCATGCACCAGTCAAGAGGAAGAAGAATATTTAAGGCAATATCTCACCCTCCAACTCCTCCAAGCAGAGGCAATGATGATTTGGCTCCGACGCTTTAAGAGAAACAACTGCCGTTCACGGTAACCGCGCCACACTTTCTGGATGAGTACTGCCAAGTCCTCCAAGCGAACTCGCCGAAACTCTTCCAGTTCGTATATCTAACAGTGGAGACAAAAATATAAAAAAGTATTAAAAGTTAGCCAAATAGCAAATGGAAACCCCTACAAATTTACCTGAAAGTACAATTACAACATGCGAAATAATGACATGTATTACTGGTTCTGAAAACGGAGAGAAAAAAATTTTTTTTAATCCCTCACACCCTTCTGCACTATTTGTCTTATTTGAAACTAGTATAACTAAGGAAACATGTTTGTTCCAATTATTTTTGTTGTAGGAGATCCAGAATATCCCAAGCAGTTGAGTTTTTAGAAATTTGATCACAGGTGTTTTTCTACAACAGAGGGATATAAGTGCACACCCAAAATTACACTCATTGTTGTTGTGATCTACAGTTCGGGGACTGGTTTGATGCGGCTTTCTATGCTACTCTACCCTGAGCAAGCCTCTTCATCTCTGAGTATGAATGGCAACCCAAATCCTTTTGAACCTGTTTACTCTATTTGTCTCCCTGTCTGCCTCTGTAATTTTTAACACACTTTTCTTCAATGCTATATTCATTTAATATAGCTGCATGTCCTCAGGAAAAGTACTGGCTGTAGTTTCTTCACAGTAACTACCACATCAGCTGATGTTACAAGGCCAGTTCAGTCAGTCATCCAGACTGTTGCCCCTGCATCTACTGAAAAGGCTGCTGTCTATCTTCAGGAACCAGACATTTGTCTAGCCTCTCCACAGATAACCCTCCACTGTGGTTGTACCTACAATATGGGACACAAGCAACCTCTCGCCGGCAATGTCTGTAGTTCATGGGGGGAAAGGCCTTACACACAACAAAATGAAATGATTTTCCAAATAATTTGCTAATTCAAAAATGAAGATCTCACCTCCAATGCCTCAATGGGTGTAGATGTATTATCCAATTGTGACATATGAAAATCTTCACTGGACACATGCACATAAAGCCAAATGGTCGAGATGTTCGTCTATGCAAAGTGGGAAATACAGGTTTGAATCATAATCTGACACAAATTTTAACATGTCAGAACTGGATAATATGGCATACACAGACTGCAGACGAGGTCTTGTAATTTGCATATCATGGATTACTTGGAATAATAATTGGTACAGTTTGCATGTAGTCAAATCATGTGTATCAAAAGTTGGATATCTGACAGTAAACGTGATCTCAATTCTTTGTGCTGGTGTCATTCTCCCTGAAATCAAGTAATGTTGTATACTCCAAGGGAGTCCAAGTGATATTGCCAGCATGAGATCAACTGGCAGTAAGGAAGGGAGGGGAAGGATGCAGGGCAAAGGTGTAGGTACTAGATAGGTGGAAATAGATGCAGCTTAAGAATGTAGTAGAGGATGATGTAGTGAAAGATGGAGCAGAAGAGAAGGGGGGGGGGGGGGGAAGAAATAGATTAAAACCCACACTGTCATCGTGGAATGAGACAAGAATTGGGAAAGCTATAGGATAGGGTGTTGAGAACTATTGGATGTAGTGTGTGTGGGGACAATAGATTATTGTAGGTTGAGGCCCAGATAATTTTGGAACTGGAGAATGTACTGTAAGGGTAACTCACAAATGTGCAGTTCAAAACAACTGGTGGTGGTGGTGGTGGTGGTTGTGTGTGTGTGTGTGTGTGTGTGTGTGTGTGTGTGTGGCAGGGAGTGGGGGGGGGGGAGTGGGGGTTGAATTAGCCACTGAAGTCAAGAAAGTGATTCTAAGCTGCATGCATGTTGTGGCACATGGTGGTCTAACTTGCTCTTAGCCATAGTTTGTTGGTGACCATTCATTTGGATGTTTATTAGCCATACTAATGTAGGAGGGTAATCCCAAAATAAGGTCTCAATGTTTAAAAAAAATTAAATATATGTTTATTGACAACAAATGGTACACAGTTTTTAAGCTTGAACATTTATCTATTTTTCCACATAATTGCCAGTTTGACTGGTGCATTTTTGTAAATGATGTGGCAGATTTTGTATGGCCATGTTAACCAGCCCACCGCCATGCTCTTGAAAAAGCATTGGACCTCATCTTTCACCTCGTTATCGTCACTTAAGTGCCTTCCAATCAAGTGTTCTTATAACTTGGGAAACAAGTGGTAGTCACTGGGCACTAAATCCGAACTATATGGTGAGTGGGTAATGATGTCCCATCCAAACTGATGCAGCAGAGCCACAGTTTGATGGGCAGTGTCAAACACTATTTGTTAAAATAAACCAATAGGCTTTTGTCCTCAATTCAATAACTTGAGAAGCTTTAGTTGGGAAAAAGAGTAAAGCTGATTTTCCTACAACCTGCTATGAAGTTCAATATATTTTACACACAGCATTAAGTAGGAGGAGAATTAGAAAACTGGCAGCCAAAAACAACAAGAGTGAGCTGGCAAGAGCTCATATTTCATATAATTTTAAATACATTACTGACAACTTTCAAAGTTAATGCTGGTCTATGAAACTACAGATAACATTCCAACCTGAATCACACTGCTTGCAAAAAGATGTAGTGCAACAGTTCAAGGTCATTTTCCATATTTGGTGCATACGATACATAATTAGCACTTACCGATCGGGGGCTACGAACAAAGATTTTTGTTCGTCCGAAGGCGAACTCCCCACTCGGAATGGGCAGATCACGCACGAGGTAGCTGACGCCTTCCACAGGTGTTCCCGTCCAGTGTGGCCACGTGTGAGGGGACAGCATGTGGTAGCGACTCAGGAATGATGAGTAAGTCTGCCGGTGGCAGAAACCCGATCGCCGTACCCGCACCGTTTCCACTAGCCTGCACAGGTTATGGAAAAAGTCTTTTCAAAAAGAAGCTTCCTCACTTCATTATGAGTAAAACAGTTGGAAAAGAACAACAATAAGACAGAATAATTCAATTTATAATTGAAAAAATGAGGTGTCAGTGACGGGGAAGAAGTACAAATAGAGTTCCACAAGATTCAATATTGGGTCCACTCCTGTTTCTTATATATGTGAATGACTTCCACTTAATATACATCATGCAGAATCAATACTTTTTCTGGTTACATAAAGAAGCAACAAAAGAAATTTTTACCAATTTACTCAAAGAATAGTTAAGACGTTCTTTAATAACTGAGTACCCCTTAAATTAGGAGGGGGGAAAACTACTGCTAAACTGACAATTCCTTAGTGTCTCAGAATGTGTCCCACCCTTCTCTCAGTCAAAGTACGCCACAAATTTCTCTTCTTTAATTCAGCACATCCTTGTTATACGATCAACAAATCTCGTCTGTAGCACCACATTCCACATGCTTCTAACATGTTTCTGTCTGAACTCATTATCATTGACATTTCACTCCCATACAATGCTACACTCCAGACATATGACTTCAGAAAGGTCTTCCTAACATTTAAATTAATTTTGATGTCAATAAATTTTGCTCCTTCAGAAATAATTTTCTTCCCGTAGCCATTCAGCATTTTATGTCTTCTTTACTTTGGCCATCAGAAGTTATTTTACTACCCAAATAACAAAACTTATCTACTACTTTTATTGTCTTGTTATCTACTCAAATTCCTTAAGCACAGGTTCATTTTCATAGACTACATTCCAATACCCTTGTTAATGTTCATCTTATACCCTCTTTCAAGACACTGTCCACTCCATTCAATTGCTCTTCTGGGTACTTTGCTGTCACTGACAGAATTACAATGTCATCAGCAAACTGCAAAGTTTTTATTTCTTCTTCCTGAACTTTAATTCCTTCTCCAAATTTCTCCTTTCATTCCTTCACATCTTATTCAATGTACAGATTGAATAAAATTGGGGAAAGGCTGCACCCCTGTCTTACTTCCTTCACAACCACTGCTTTCCTTTCATGCCCTTCGACTCTTATAACTGCTGCCTGATTTTTGTACAAGTTATGTATAACTTTTTACAGCTGCTACCTTCAGAACTTGAAAGAGATTAAAAAATTATCAATACACAAGAGTGAGTGCTGAGAATAATATAGGGTGTTCACCAAAACTCATCATGCATGCTTCTCTTTAAGGAGTTACACATTTGATTTCCTCCTCCATAATATGCATATATGCTAGTGAAATTTGCCTGAAATAAATTATCGCTATTTGACAGGCACATTAGAACAGAAAAAATGGACTTCAGTATTCATTATTAAGCCTTTTATTAGATAAGAAAAGAGATCAATATGAAATAACAATATATTTGATAATAGCTGAATAGCATAAAATATCTGAATTCTTTGCAAGTAGTAAAGCAAATTTCACATCTAGCTTAAATAATACCTTCAGGATAATCATGCTACTCCATACACAAATGTTTAATTTAGAAATTGCAACATTATTATTTAAGTAAATAATTAAATGACTCACCAATTATATGAATATTACTTAAGACTAGCGATGAAAAGTCCAGGTTGCAATTCAACAACATAATGAGGATGGTTTACAACTCACTGCAAAGATGTTTGTCAACCTACAACATGCACATAAAAAAGACACACAGACCTACCTAACTTTACCTTTTGATCAGGAAAAGAACACACTGTCATTCATGCAATCACACCAGCAAGCTTCACAGACAAAGAACCGTCATCTCCAGCTGCTGTGATGCAAGTCGTAGCAGTTGGGGTGTACAGGGTGACGCCATTTCACCTCGGGAAAGTATCCAATTTAAAATAATAATAATAATTTAATTTCCTTCCAACCCACTTTGCCATGGCATGTGGGTGGAAGTTTTTCTTATCACATGCCCCGACATGTGCCTGCCAGCTCAACGGTAGGTGATGATTCGGTGTTGCTAATGAGGGTACACCACCCTCAGCGGTCACTCTCATGATTTCTGGCTCCCAACCTGTTAACATGTTTGTTTGACCACTCAATCTCTTTGACACACTTTCTTCCAACTTCACCATGTGCCACGCTCATCTGAACTGGCGTCACCCTACCACCCCCCCCCCCACCCCCGGCTCCTATCTTCCAATATGTAAATTTTAAGAGCAATAAACCACTCTTTTGGTTCGACAGAGCCTTCTAATTTCATCAACCGATGCCCACACCATCCACTTGCATCCTGGCACAAAGATGACAGATCTTGTGTCTGTTAAGGTTGCCTGTGTGATTATATTAATGACTAGCTTACATGCCAGTGCTTCGCAACGGTTGTTAAAAAGGGACCTGTGTATATCATGATTTTTTAGGGTTCCATACCTGGGTATGAAAAAACAGAATCCTTGTTTAATCGCTCTTGCAGTAGACTCAGTTCACCTAGCCAAGATGTCAAATTGAAGTAGAACTCATTGTCGAAAACGATGAATGTTCATTAAGTTTTTCATACAAAAAGTGAAATTAATTTATCTCCGTACTCTGGAACGATGTAAATTCAATGTTAGGTTGTGTTCGTAAAGTTAAGACTGTAGTGTGTAATTGTTTGGCGTAAACTTCTTACAACACTTCTATCATTGAGATGAGAAATAATAATAACAATAACAACGCCATGTTTGGTTCTATGATGTAGTACTAAACTATTTAACTCTTACAGTAAGTGTACTCTGAAGTATTAGTATGTTGCACTGGGACAATGTAGTTATTATGTATGCAGTGATCCCTGTTATTGAAAACTCGACAAATTCTGAAAGTCTGGTAATGCAATCAACAGAGGAGTTCACATCTGTCTAAATAAGACGTCATGGTGGTGTCAATGTGTGATAAAGTACGTGAAGGAATGGCGTCAGCTGATCGACTGTAGAGAATTTTCCAATAAATATAGTATTTCCAGTAAATTGTCTTGACTGTGTTAGCAGCATTGGCCACTCTTTCAACTAATACATGTTCCCACATCCTGCAGTGATTACGTCGTAAAGCACGAAGTTGAAATCGACCTTCTGTAATAGAACTACACATTCCGAACTCTAAGTATAATTGTCTTTGCAAAAGAAGAAGTTTTTCTCTGTCTTAATGTAGTCTGCACCAATAGTAAGTAATTACAAATTGTAATCACCATATTGTACTGAACAATTATGAAAGCAGAGACGTTTATTATGGGTTTGTCGCTCAAGTGTGTATATTATCTCTAGTGGCAGGCACAGAGCAGAAATACCTCTGGAGTAAGCATTCAGATGCACAGAACAGATTTTGTGTCCTCAACATAAGGTGGAAATGTCACGCGATATTGGGGAAAATCTACTAATCGCTGACTTCATCTTTGTTCCGTTAAGACGGATGACTATGTGTAAATGGTCCTTTTAGCGACGCTTCCTCAAATTTTTTGTTGCTCCTGCGACACATTTATTGAGATATTTCATGTTATGTGGTTGCTCTGCGAAAAGAAAGTGGTGCTTCTTTGCAGCCAATGCATTACAAACCAATCGTAAGAGCAAATAAATGTGTGGAAAGAGTAGATTTTTCGCAATCTCACGTGGTAATTAGAGCTTATTGTTGAGAAGAAGCACAATTTAGTGGTTATATTATTCTAACCTCCTTGGGTTGTACCCGTTGAAAGATGCACTTCTTTTCTTTGCATGACATTGCAAAGCATATGGGATACAGCTAGGGGAACAAATTATTGTGTCCTCCTAGGTTACATTTTACTTGCAGTGGCATCAGTTTAGTTGCTATAGTTGGCAATGAACTATTCTCTTTAGGATGATGATTACTTCACTGGAAAGAATAGCATAAATTATTTATTTCATCATGAACATAAAGAATTATTCCCCTTATTCAACGTGACTGATTTTTGAATAAGCAGTCAACGGCCATTGCCAACATCAGCACACAACGCCGCCGCCGTAAGTAAAATATACCTCTTCTTGTAGTGTAATATAGTTATGAGAATGAAAAAAACTCAGCAATGCCTTAATTAGTTATTTTGGGTACTATATAACTAACAATGCCTCGCTTTGTACTTTCCTGTACTGTTGCGTTTTCGAGGCATTCGTAAACAGAATGGACTCAAGATGTAATAAGTACGCATCAAAATCAGAAATGAAACAACATAAATTCGGTTTTCATTGCAAAGAATTCTTAGTAAATAAAAACATCGATAGACGGGAAGGAACATCGTTATTTTTTAAAGTCAAATGATACCCATGGAAAGAATCACTTTTTATCCTTTCTATGGCATTGCAAGGAATTGTCGTACCTGGGTTAAATTTTACTTGCAGTGACAGCGATTTAGTATGTTAACGTTGGCAACAAAATATTCGCTTTAGGGGGATCATTAATTTACTGATAGGAATAACATTCATTATTTCATTATCAATTCAAAGTATTATTCCCCTCATTGTACATGACTGATTTTTCAAAAAGGATTCAACGGTCGTTGCCAACATCATTACACTACACCACTGCCATAAGGAAAATCGTAGCCCTTGTTTCATTGTATTACACTATTTATTTGAATAAAAAACACAGCATCGCCATCTATTAGTTATTTGCAAGGAGGTTAGATTACCTCCTTGGTTATTTGGTATACTATGTAAGTAAC
Source organism: Locusta migratoria (assembly GCA_026315105.1). Classification (NCBI taxonomy): domain Eukaryota; kingdom Metazoa; phylum Arthropoda; class Insecta; order Orthoptera; family Acrididae; genus Locusta; species Locusta migratoria. The sequence continues at coordinate 87,855,585 of CM048754.1, read as the reverse complement.
AGCGCCTCTGTCGGATCTTTGCTATACTACACTGCAATTCAAGCATAGCATACACCAGAAACTACAAATTACTATATCTTTCCTTCTCCTGATCCGATTTTGATTAAATGAAGCTTATATGTTGCCCCAAGATACTCTCAGTTGACCTATGAAACCCCATGACAGTTCCTACAATACTCTTGGAGATTTGCTGTACTACACCATATTTATAACCATAGTATATACAAAAACTTCAAATTACGATATATTTCCTTCCTCTGATCCGATTTTGATGAAACTAAGCCTATGTTACTTTCCAAACTATTCTCAATTTACCTGTGGAAACCCATGAAAGTTCGTGTAGTACTTTTGGAGTTTACCCTCAACAAACAGACATACATGATGGCTTTTAAACAAATGATTAAATTGCGATATCTTTATTTTCTCTGATTCGATTTCAATTATTGAAGCCTTTATGTAAGTGCACGACATGCTCAAGTTATGTGTGAAAATCCCATACACATTTGTCACCTAGTTTTGGAGATAAACTTGTTCGAAGAGACAGACAGACATGACGGTCATAGATAAAAAATTTCAAATTACGGTATTCTTTATATCCGTGATCCGATTTTTATGAAACAAAGTCTATATGTTGTCCAGAGTTACGCTCAAGTTACGTGTGAAAACCGCATGCAAATGTGCGAAGTATTTTCGGAGATAAGAGGTTTTTAGTACTTGAACAAACACACACGACGGTTACTGAAAACCCTTAAAATTATGATATCTTTTTGTTCCGTGATCAGATTTTGATAAAATTATGCCTATATGTTGACCCAAACTTTTCTCGTGTTTCCTGTGAAAACCTCATGTAGATTCGTCCAGTAGTTTTGAAGATTTAAGAGAACAGTGACAGACCTACATTTACAGATTTATTATTAGTATAGATAGTGTGTTCTTTTTCTTACTAAGGATAATAGTAGAATGCTGAAGTTGGATGTATGCGAGTGTTGTTTTTATATGCCTGTCATAGCTCAATGTCCATTTCTGCAGTGAGTAGCAAACTATCCTCATTATATTGTTTCTTCAAGACTAATCTATACATATCATAAAAATGTATGTTTGTATGTATCTGTGTATGTTCCACATGCTCCAAATTATTCGTTCAACTTCAATCAAATTTATTTTGCTGTGGGGTTTAAGTTCTTACAAATACAATTAGTACTGTAGAAGTAATACATTGTAATGCCAATATGAATGCTGTAGTTTTACTGCATGAACTGCAAAAAGTAGTAAGTGTTGGGCTTCCTTCATCATTTTTCTGGGGTTTTCAGTGAGAAAAAGTTTGTAAATATTTGAAATTATATGAACTGAACCACAACCCCTGTATCAATAACAAAATAGTTAAGCTGCTAAGGGACCTCACTGGATATAGGATTGGGGTTTGTAGAAGTATACTTAATTTCGTGAATATTTGGTTTATTTATTATCTTTGAAAAATTAAAAAAGTAAGTTAAAAAAAAGAAAACAAAAACTTAAGTAGTAAAATATTTATGGATAATGCCTAGTCTCATCAACGGTGTCACTTTGACCCAATGAATTCAAAGAACAATGTAAAATAAAAAACTCAGAAATAATTTACTACAAAAGTATCTATTATTATGAAACTGGCAAGTAGCTGATATTTTATGCCTGAACTTGATTTTATGATTGAAACTAGACAGTAGAGGCTTTAGTGTTAATGAAAGAAATAATGTACTTTTTTTGGGGGGGGAGGGGGGGAAGCAAACTTGAAGGAAGCTAATATGTGTGGCAAATGCACGCTATGTGTTTGATGAGAAACCTGAAAGCTGCATCCTCTGACTGTAATCATACAAAATTTAACTCACTATTTGAAACTGATGTTTATGAGTCACTTCTTTCCTACTTGGGTTGATGAAGTCAAGACTCGCTATCTTTCCCTAGTCAAATTCTCATTGACAAAGTACAATGACTATAAAAATTAGTCAACTGGTGTGCCCTCACTCTTGCCCTCAGGCATTAATTAAATATTATGGACTCACAACAATGTAGGCTTAGCCACTCCCCGAGTGCCACTGTTGCAAAAGCCATGTGCAATTCCAAACACTGGGCACCACACACCTCTGTCTCCACAGATTCACACACAAGAGTGCTTTCTCACTGGTCATAGCAGACCACGTAAGAAGAGAGAGTCTAATAATGTGTGTCCACTTGCATATATCTTAAACTTCCATTTTCAAAGCCACTGTTAACTGTGCACCCTACTCCATCAACCAATGAGAAACACTGTAATAATTTTTGGCCATGTCTTCTCGCACTACTCATGTCCAATCAAAAAATTCATCTCATAAATACTATGGTATTGATGCATCACCCCCTTTGTTTGACAATATTGGCTGTGTTTGGGTGAGCACTGTCTCGCAAACTTGAGCATCCACCATACTCACTGGATCTCAATCCTCCAGAATTCTTCCTATTCCCTCAACTCAAACTTACTTTGAAAGGAAAGAAATTTGATGGTATTCCTGATATACAATGAAATGTGACGAGGCGTTTGTACACGTTTGTTCTTCTTTTGGTCCATTTTATGTGTAGCATCCTACGTCAGCATCAAAGCTCAAACGCATCAATGCGCTGTTTGTCTCTGGCCTTGAGTGTCCATGTTCCACAACCATAAAAGAAGAGAGAAAACACGAGTGTTTCAACTAGCCGGATCTTTGTGCTATTTGTTATCGCTCTGCTGTGCCAGATCTTCGTGAGCTTCTTCATAGCCACTTGTCCTATCGTGATGCATCTTCTTATCTCCTGTTCACAAGTACCCGTGCTGCAGATAGTTGACCCAAGATAGATGAAGGACTAAATGACTTCCAATTCCTTTAATTGACCTGTGAGGTGGATCTGTTCTTCTCGGTCAGTTAACATGAGTTTGGACTAACTGATGTCGATGTCTAGTCCATATGCTAGACTAATGTCTTTTATTCTTGTTAAGCAAGCTCATCTTCGCTGTTGGCTAAAAGTACAGTGTTGTCAGCAAAACAGAGGTTGTTGACAGTTCTTCCACCAATTGAGATGCATTTGGTCCAACCATCAAGAGCTTTCCTAATGACATGTTCTGCATAGATGTTGTACAGTTGTGGAGATAGGACACAAATCTGATCCACACCTTTTGAAACTCTGAAGGAATCAGACATGCCAACACTTGTCTTTACAACTGCGGAGTGATTATTGTACAGATTTTTGATCAATGCTGTCAAGTGGGGATGGACACCGATCTCTGCAAGTATCTGCCACAATTTTTCCCACACAACACAGTCAAAGGCTTTCCTATAGTCAAGGTAGCAGATGAAAACAGTAACATAGAACTCTCGAGATTTTTCTATTATTTGTCTTCATCAAGTATCTGTTCACGAGTTCCTTTCCCTTCAAAAAAAACCTGCTTGTTCTGCGGATATGTGAGGTTGAATGTACGGCTTCAAACGTTGGTTCAGTATGTAGAGTAAAATTTTACTTGTGTGAGATATGAGGGCAATAGTTTGGTAGTTGAGCAGTTCCTGATAGACCCTTTCTTGTGTAAGGGAATTAAGAGAGACTGTCCCATTTCTTTGATCATTTCTCCCGATATCAAAGAAATGGGACAGGAAGGTATTGATGTGCTGCACTCATTGTGTAAAAGAATATGGGAAACTGGGGAGTGGCCGGATGACTGATCAAAGTCTCTCTTTATATTACATTATAGGAATAACTAAGTGTGGTATCCATCTGAGCCAACATCGCTTCTAATTGTTCTGTATCTTCACTCAGCACTGCGATTGCATCAGCAAGTCTTAGCACGTCTAATAATTTACTGTGAACATGAATTCCTCTTATAGTTCCTAGTTTCTCCCTAACCTCATCGACTGCCTCTGAATGCATCCATTGAATAAGACAGAGCAGAGTGAGCAGCCTTGTCACACACTCTATATAACAATAGCTTCTTCTTCATGTTTTCCACATCTTATCACTGTTACTGTTAATCACACATTTTCTTTTGAATTGAAATTTTTTTGGTCTTATTCTCTCAATTATGTTTTACTTCTGCAGTATTATTAAAAAATTAATTGATAACTTAACAATGAAATATACCTGTAATTCTAAAAAAATTCTGGGTATTTGCCAGATTTCGCCCGGGTGTAAAAATTCCCTGGTGTTTCCCGGATTTCTCAGCAGTTCCGGGGCATATACATGAAGTAAAAAAGACAGAAAAATAGACAGTGAACCAAACACCCTTGTTTTATCTGATGATTTGATAGTATGGAAAGAGATATATGCTGAAGCACATAAACTAAATGACTGGAACAACATGAGAAACTTCGGACTAAAGATAAGTAAAACAAAGCAGTAGAAATGGCCATCAAAAGGCCAGGAACAACCTCAAATATATTTCTAGAAGGAGCCAAAGTAGAATCTGTTTCCCATTTCAAATCCCTGGCAAGAATGATCTTGAAAAACCCCACCATTAAGCAAGAAGTACTTAGCAGGGCACAGAAAGAACCCCAATTTTACAGTCAAATTAGAAATCACTCTGGGATGATAAAATGCCATAAACGCAAAAGCAACCATGTACCATACCTGTTTCATACTAATCCTTACATATGGTTTAGAAACATGTACCCTACTAAACAGAGACCTCAGCGGAATTCAGGCAATGGAAATGAGATTTATTAGAACTATGAATCACACAACAACACTGCTCAAACAATTAGTGGATCAGGTGAGATATCATACAAGATATCAGATATTGATTACAATTGTAATTTTTGTGTCAGGCAGTACAATATTTTTGCTGTCACAACTCTTTACTTGAGGTTTACATCACATTTACTTAGAGTGGGGCATGGTGGGGCTACCATAACAGAGAAAAAGTAATTCTCGTTACCCTCTAATATGGTGTGTGATAACCTAGCATGGGCAGTACAGTTGCTCACCTGTGTGTCATGGACAGTATGAGGTGATCAATCAGCTCTTGATGGATATTTGACCATTCATCCACGAGTGCAATATCCAGCTCTGCAACTGTTGTGGGAGGAGCTGGTCTGGCTGCTATTTGCAAAGTGCATCACAGTCATGCTCAATACGGTTTTAGTCTGGTAAACAAGCTGGCCATTCCACTCGTTCAATTTCCTCAGCTTCAAACATATAGCACACCAGTGCAGCTCTGTGGGGACAAGCGTTATCATCCACCAGAATGAAACCATCTCCTATGACACTAGTGTAGGGCAAAACTTAAGTTGAAGGATCTCGTTTCTATACCTTAGAACAATCAAAGCCCCATTCTGAACGACATGGAGGTCCATATGTCTGCCAGAACTGACTCCTGCGTGCACCATTTCTCCACCACTATATAAGGAAATGTTTCCTGCACACAAGCAGGTATCGTTTTCTGCAGATTAGGGAACAACAACTGTCTGGGTGGACACAAAATCTCAACTCATCTGCTGGTGCCATTCGTTACGACTTTACTCCAGATATGTAATCATCTTGCACAAAAGGACATTTACCTTGAGTAACACTTTTCAAACCACTATTTACAATTGCATCCTGCAACCTGTTAGACATGTATGTAAACAGATGAGCCATCATGCCCATCAGCTCAATTTCTGTGGGCTAAACTGTGTTGTTGTTTTAATGGGACACACACCATGGGCCTCTGTATATAAATACCACATTCCTGAAGGCAATTTAGAACTGTATGTGTTGATATTGCAGGTCCTATTGCTGCCTAGTGGCTGCTTTGAAGTCCAGTTGCATTCAGGCACCTGACTCGATGGGCAGTTAACGAGAGATAACGGTCATCTCTTGCTGATGTTACCTGTGGACAACCTTGGCCTTGCCTTCTTTTAACGGTTCCTTTTGTCTGAAACCACATCCAGGTCCTGGAAATTACACTCTGAATACTCCAATAACTGCAGCCACCTCCCTCTGTGTGTGCATCCCACTTCCAACATTTCTATGGCTCTTCATGCCATAGCTTCGGGTAAGTCACATTGTTGCTGCATTGCACTACCTGGTCATTACACTATCTGAACTCAACTTCTTGTGCAGTTTGTTTGGTAGAGTAAACAGAAGTCAACACCAATCTCCTCTGCAGCAATTTTCTGTTATTACCACTATCTTCACTGCCGTAATGTTGTTGTCTCCTCTCTGTAGAACCAACAGAAAGACATTGAACCATTTTACTACATTCTGCTGATGACAAGACTTCAGAACTGAGATCTCTCAACTAATCCTCTAATTGTTTAGACAAGTGTACAAAAGACAAAACTAGTATAATAATGGAAAGTCCACGTTGGAATTAATAACATAGTAAGGACAGTTTACAACTCACCGCAAAGACGTGGCGACAATCTGCGACAGGCACATACAAAAGACACACACATACAACACTTTCAGCTATCGGCCATGGCCTTCTTCAGAAAATAGAACACTCACACAATCACACAGGCACACAACACAGTCATACAACCATCACCTCCGGCTGCCACACTTCGAATGCGCCAGCCGGAGGTGATGGTTGTATGACTGTTTTGTGTGCCTGTGTGATTGCGTGAGTGTTCTATTTTCTGAAGAAGGCCATGGCCGATAGCTGAAAGTGTTGTATGTGTGTGTCTTTTGTATGTGCCTGTCACAGCCCTTCGTCACGTCTTTGCGATGAGGTGTAAACTGTCCTTATTATATTACTAAAGACAAATTTTGGAATGAGATGAATAGGAAAGTAGTTGGTACTGAGGTCACATGGAAACGCATTCATCAGTGGTATGGGCACATAATGAGAATGAACAGTCAATCACCTCCTAAAAAGTATTTCAACCTCAACCTCATAGGAAGAAGACCATGGGGAAGACCAAGAAAATGCCGGATAAAGACTGTTGTAAGGATGAACAGCAAGTTTAAAATAGTTTAGGGAAATAATTTTAAAAAAAGTATTTGAAAATTTCGCCAATGTTTTACAGGTGTTCTTTCACTGCAACATCCACCATGACCAAGACTGTCGACCATGCAGAACAGAGCCGGACAGAACAAGTATTGACTGCAGATTCTAAAATCACGCCACCCTTCTGGCGCCCGTGCTGAAACTACTGATGTTTCCATGTTACCGTCGAGCCAATAGCAGACACCCACGATTGATCACATGTACTATTGCTGAGGGACTCAGAGATGCAAAAATCAGTCCCTTGCCTTTCTTCCATTCTAGTTATCGTGCAGAACAGATGCACTCCGGAGGCCCAGCCTCTGTGCAGGGTGAAGGCCTTATGCTGTCTACTCTCGCCTAGTGGCTGTTTGGTATCAGCCACCAACTGTGTGAACTGTAACCGTTGCCTTTTCCATTTTCTAATCTGTTAACAGACTGGCACTCATTCATTGCATCCGACCTCAGGGCGAGTCCCGCTCTGTATCCCGTACTTTCAGAATATAGCCAATATTAATTTGAATCCTATCTTTTATTTATCAATCAGTCACCCCTTCTTATGGCGCCCACAAGCCTTCACCGCTCGCCTTCCATCCTGACAATGCTTCCAACCCATCTTATTTGTACAGCAGTGGGGTAGTTCTACAATTTTTCCATGGGATAAAGATTAAGTGCTGTACAACTGTAAGATGAGATGTGGAGGGGAGAGAACACAAATGGGAAGACATCCTGGAACAGAAGATGTATGAAGATAGGAGGAGATAGCAAGCACTTTTACACCACACCCAGTAAAATGGAGTTGGATGAGGATGATGATGATGATGGTAAATGACAGTTGAGAGAAAAATATCTGGGGACTGTCTTACCCAGCCAGACAATGCACTACAACAACAACAACAATGAACTGAAGAGATTTAATAAGTCAACATTGATTAGAGGACAGCTACCACAAATTAACCTATTTGTTACTAAAAAGCAGAGAAAAGTACTAAATCTGGTGTGGTAACTGCACCTCCTTTAAGATCTTAGCAACTAAAAGAAATCCCTGCATTCAAAAATACAAAAGGTTTCTTTATCACCTAATATTACTTGAACAGAAACTGAGACTAACTAGACACAGAAGGTACTGGCATCGGGCAGAGAATGTTATGGGAGCGGAGCAGTGACCGGGACCCGGCCGACAGAGCTGCCCGCGAGTCGGGCGCCCACTCGCTGGTGGCGGTCATTTGTTTCCCTCCCCCCCACTTACCCTAGGTACCTGACCTGGTGCGCCACCAGGGCCATCTCGAAGATGCGAGGCTGCTTCAGCTCGTTGGGCTTGATGCAGCGCACATAGTGCGGTGTTTTGCTCGTCACGGACCGCACCAAGGCACTCAGTGATATTTTGAATTGTGCTCCCGTACTCGCCGGCCTCTTCAGTGTCGACCTCTTCGGATTTCCTACAAAATGATTCTTTATCACCAATACATTTAGACAAGATTGCATTATAAATTATTATATTATTCAAATAACCTCACCAAACAAAAAAGTTATTATCAAATTAAAAAAATCTGTGTCCAGAGACACATTATGTCTCTGTATATACAGTAAAACCCCGTTTTTACATTCCCAAATTTTATATTTTCCTGCCATTTACACCATTTTTTGTGGGTCCCAATAAATTTCCTATGTTCACAATGTTAATTTGACCCCATTTTTGCGTTAACATATCTACACTTTCCATGTGTTTTACGCTTTTTGAAATCATGTTCATGAAGAAAAAAAAATGACATAATTGACATAAATTGTTGCTGGGATGGCTTTTGCCTTAAAGTATAGTGTTTATAAACATTACGCAGTCAAATTTCTTGACACTTTGCATTTATTCACACTATATTTCGCATTTTGTTGTTTGCAGTATGTGCCTAGTTGACTAATGATGCAAGTATATTATCACATCAGCCACCACACTGATGTTTATATCCAATTTGTTTATGAAATTGGTAGTTTTTCATGCTTTACATGACACGTTTAAAGAATTTATTCTTGTTGTGAAATGCAAATATCTATCTAAGTATTTTGTGTGACTTTTATAAATGGTGAGACTGATAGTTTGCTTGTTTATGTTTTCAGAACATTGAAGCGGGCACGGTACATTATAACCTCAAAAAAGTGTAAGTGTGAGATACTGGTCCTACACAAATGTCTACACCATCCATTTACTGCCGGAAATATGCACAGGAAAAAACTTTGTGGCAGACATATTTTTATTGGTGGCTTGGAAGGAATCGTGCTGTGAAGCCCGAATGCACAAATTTTGCTCTAGCTTATAAATACTGTGGTTTTATTTGTGTTTAGAATATCTTACAGATAAATTAAATAAACAAGCCTATGAAATTCCAATAATTTATTGAAATCCTGACATCCATTGGATATTGATATCCATTTCATCTATGCAGAATACTGTGATTAATGAGAAAGCCTGGAGGAAGCATTTATCCAAGAGCGGAGATCTAACTGACAATGATGATGCTTTGCTGTTATGGTCTTCACAATGAAGACTGACTTTATGCACCTATACACTGTAGTCTGTCCTGTGCAAGCCTCTCTGTCTCTCATTCCAGTGAGAAGTATGCATTTTAATTCAGTACCTAATCACTAAGAGCATATGAAACCTCTGCAATTCATTTAGAAATTATTTCAGTTTCTGGAGAGAACATAATGTCAAGGCAGCATGTGACAAAATGAGTATGGAATTTCAATTTTGGCAGCACAAAAATTCACAATGAAGACAGAATTGGAATGCCATCTGTTGTGACTGATGATATAGTGCAAAAAATTGAAGCTCATCATCTCTCTGACCTCTATTCAACAATTGACATTCTGCAGGCAGTCTGTCCAAACATTTCACAACTCATAACTGATTGACTAAATTACCACAAGTTGTTTGTCTGATGGGTTCCAAAGATGCTTACTAAAGCACGTAAAATGAACAGTTAGTGCTGCTCACAAATTTATTGACCATTAAGAGATTGAATGTAAGACTTTTCTCAACTCTATAGTGACAGGAGGTGAAACTTGGGCTTATCGCCATACTCCAGAGAGCAACGGCAATCAATCCAGCAGCACCATACTCATTTTACTTCTGCCAAAAATTTCAAAACTCAGCAATCAATGAGGAAAATCATAGTGTCAGTGTTTTGGGATAGAAAAAGAATTCTGCTCATCGAGTTTTTGGAAAGAGGTGCAAGATATTGTGAGGCCATCAAGATACTTCGCAGAGTCATACAAAACCAAAGTTATGGGATGCTGACAATGGGAGTCTCCATGGCAACGTGTGTCTGCACACTGGTCATGCAACACAAGAGTCGTTGACTTCATTTGCTGGGGATGTTTTAAGGCATCCTTCTTACAGCACTGATCTTGCACCCAGTGACCGCCGTATGTTCACGAAATTGAAGGAACAACCTTATGAAAAAAAAAAAAACTTTTGTGACATCAACGAGTTGAAAATCTAAGTGAAGAAATGGTTGAAAAGGCAGTGGCCATCATCTACATCACAGGAATAAAAAAACTCATCCTACAGATGACAAAGTATATTGAGGTAAAAGTTGATTGTGTAGAAAAATAATGCAAGACTACACTGCAGTGCATGTAAATTTTATTAAAATAAATTCATTTTTTGTACTTCAAAAAATTCTTGTAACCTTATTTTCTGCATTGCCTAGTACAATACACTCAATTCAACTACTCTTGCAAGTTCTCTGCTGTCAGTGACAGATTTACAGCATCAAAGGTAAAACTCCAAGTTTTACTTCTTTTCCCTGAGCTCTAATTCTCTTTCCAAAATTATTCTTGGCGTCACTAACAGCTTCATTGGATTAACATAGGTGACAGCTACATTCTTCTGAACCAATGTTTTCCTTTCTGTCCTTCAACTTGTAACTGCAGTCTGCTTTATATTGAAGTTTCAATAATCTTTTACTCCCTTTCTCCCTGCTACCTTCAGAATTTTTAAGTGTATTTCAGGCAACAGTGTCAACCTCCTTTCCTAAATCTCAAACAATATGAACATAGATTTGACTCTGTCCTCATAAACATTCTGATCAATTTCCTTTCCTTTTGCTCCTGAATAATGTTACATCATTGGAAACCATAACATGAAATATTTTGCCACAATAAGTAGGGCTTACCTTCGGGAAACAAGGTCTTCAACAGCGGATGTTCACAGCGGTACATAGACTGTGACAAGTCCCGTGGAAGAATATCGTTATTCTTTTCCACAAAACCTGTCACATTGTACGTTACTGTGCCAGCGAAGTGCTTCAACCTGGGGAAAAAAATAATTAATTAATTAATAAACATACATATGTGGTATTGGATAAGATAATGACGACATTCTGGCAAGAGAAAGACTCTGCTGCTATAATTGCACCAAAGAACAAAAGCATCAATCCCAAATTCATGGCCTTTAAAGATGACCTGAAGGAAATAGCAGAGAAAGCTGGACTCGAGATCTCTCTCTAGGAAACAAAAATAATGACAAAAAAGAGGGAAGACTGTGAGATTACAGCCCAATAGAAATACTGGTAATTAATAGCATTTGATAATTAAACAGTATGAAGTTCACTGCAAACATTGACCATGCCAATGCACTAAATGTTACACAATTTTAATCTTATTAATTATGGTAGCAATGTATGTACGCAGTTGCGTGACAACATTTATAGTTAGGCCAAAGGTAGAAATTCTCCACACTGAGATTTGCTGTGTGCTTGTAGCTGACGGGAGGCCAGCGAGCAGGCCGACATTGGTGGCTTGTTCCAACTTAGGATTTTCCAGTTCATTTCCAGTGAGGGGAGATAGGGACAATGGCGAGTGCCAGGCACAGTGCAATGCACAAATATTGTAATACTACTGGCATTTGAAGTAATACGATGCAGTTAGGAACCTTTAAGGCCCTCATTACAAAATAGCCTGTTGACAATTAAACAATACATTAGCTGATATAGTCACATCTGACGTAATATGTTTAATTGACAATGAAAAGTAATAAATTACCAATAAATACAAGACAGTTACACAACTAGCATGGCAATGTTTGTTTATAAAAATAATATATTAACTATTTTTCATTTTATTTTCAATCAATCTTTTGTATTTTACCTTGAAATATTCAGTTAAATCACTTATCTGGGACATAAGAAATTGCACAATTATGATAAATAGTACAAAGAATGTTTATACCAATATAAAAACCTAAGAAGACAATTTATTTACTGTGTAGTGTAATTATTTTGATTTTAAGTAAAGTTTTAGAAATGTATTGGCTGAGCGCTGTACGTTGGCAAATCGGTTAGAGAGATTATCAGCAACAATGGGTCTGATAAACTTACAATACCAAATAAAGAACTAAAACTGGAGAAATTACATTTCATCACTAAACACAAAAATAACTTGTCCATCAACACAAAAATGAAGTTCTATAATGCTGTGGTAGAGTCAGTGATACCGTATATACTCGAGTAATCCGCGCACCTTAAATTTTGACGAGGGGGAGGGGGGGGGGGGAATCACGCGGACTTGTGTAGATCAGGATGCTTTCCATCGGATTTGAACAAGTAAGTGAGGGCAGCCATTTGGGATGTCACATCTATTAAATTTCAAAATGGCATGTAAATAACCAAACAATTGATGCCGCCCTGATTCAAAGAGAGAGAGAGAGAGAGAGAGAGAGAGAGGGAGGGAGAGTAACACACTAAAATGAACACTTATAGAATTTGAACTGTTAAATAAATGGAGCTGAGACTGGTATTACAAGGTCATATATCTTTGTACAAGTCTATGTCATGTATTTACATCAAAGATATCTGATAGTGTAATAAGGAACTTTGACATATATGTATTTTTCATCAAAGAAATGTCATCAAATGTAGCGCCTCGCCATATATCTGATTATAAAAGTTGCTTGTCTTCTCTCCGGTGCAAATGTATCCGCTCTGAGTGCTAGCATTGCTGTTGCTTATCGACGTGTGCATGCGTTTGAACATAACTGCAACGCCGTGCCATAATTAGCATTTAAACACAGTAGCAAGAAATCTTTGTAATCCTGTCTTCTCGAGATACAGTCATTGTCATGTCCCGATACCGATGTGGGTAATATGATGGTACTGAACTGAATAATACTTACTCATTCTTACATCAACAATGGAACTGTTCGTACGCGCCAGCCGCGCTGGCAAAGAAGCTGCCGGAAGGATATGCTACTCCACTACATTTGTCACCGGCTAAGGCAGTGCACAGTAAAAAGTTATTATTATCCGCTATCTTGAAATATGAGGACAATAATACCCCTTTTTAACAACACGATGAAGATTTATGTCTAAGCAATAATACGAATAATTGATAATATATCTTTGTCAAAGATTTGATTGAAAATATTATCGTGTAATACCAGCCTAAAGGGATGTTTTTTAAAGTGGAGTAGTCCCCGCCTGGTGTGTTTTGTTGTTGCAGATGGAGTAATAACAACCTAAATTCCGAGTAATCTGCGCACCCCAGTTTTTCGTTCATAAATTCAGGAAAAAATGTGCACGGATTACTCAAGTATATACGGTACTTTATGGGATAAAAACTGCAACCTTAACAAGCCTGAAAAGCTTCCGAAAATTAAAAGGAGGAAATTACAGAGAATCTACAACAGTGCAAAGCCTCATAAAGCCACTCCTGCATAAATTCAAATGAGAGTTTCTCGGCCACCCTCCACACAGTCCAGACATCTCCCCCTGTGATTACGCCATTTTTGGTCTCTTAAAAAAGGCTCTGAGAGGCAAACGATTCATCGATTGATGACATCCAGCTGTATGTGAAGAACTGGTTGACATCACAACCCCAAGAATTTTGTCAGACAGCCATTCGCTGCCTTGTGTCACAGTGAGTCAAGTGTCTCAACAGCTGGGGTCCATACTTCAAACATATAGGTACTGGTTTCTGTAATTATGCCTCTGGCTTGTTTCCTTTTGAATTCTCCTTATAGTAAATTTCCTCAAGAGCTTTTGGCTAAGCATCAGTACAGCTTTGGAAAGCAACACATGTGAAGCTCATCTAGCCCTTTACTGATGTACCTTATGAGCCGCAGATGAACGGTAATAAGCAGACCGATACCCACCATTTATAGGAAGCTCACCTGAAGCAGTTTGGCGGCAGATTGTTGCCGGAGTTGGAAGCCGTGGCCAGGAGCTCGGGCCGCTGCCCAGCCGGCCCCTGCGACAGGCGGCTGAGGAACTGCTCGTCCGTCCGCAGGCCCTCTTCGTCTAACAGCGACAGTAGCCCGTGGCTGTTCTGCGGAGATAACAGCCGTCAGTAACAGAATGGAGGAATGTGTTGGCAATAACAAAATCGAGTTGCAACCATAACTAAAAATTGAAAAGCACAAAATTGTGGATGTTCTACCGTAAGTGTGTCAAAATCAGAAGCTGACAAGGGCCGCATAAACAAGGATCACATTACGAAAGCAGTAAAAAAGTAAAATTAAATTAAAATTTAAAAAAGTAATAATAATAAAGAAGGAAGGGGGTTACATTCGGTTTTCATTAACATTAGTTCATTTAGACAAATGTAATACACAACACAAGAAATGAAAACTGTACTAATGAGCTAGGAATAGCTTCAGCACTAACAACATTATTAATCAATACTGGACATCCATTCACAAACCACCTAAAATTCCACAAATGTCTGAATGCTGCTCTTGGCACCTATAGAAAACGTCATGATGCCAGTCACAAAGTCTACCGACTTGTACTGATATGTTTCGAGCAGACCTAGCAAGCAAGTGGCACAGGTAAGGCAAAACACTACTGACAATGACTTTGGTTTAGATTGGAATATTGTCTGTGAATGAATCTGCGGCAGTGCACTCTATGGATTTTTTAATGTAAACACTGTTGCTCCATAAGTCTAACTGAAACCCATTCTATACGGCACAGTTTACCAAACAACTGTGTGGAATATCATACTAAAATATTCACTAACAGTCCATTTTTGTACTTAAAATGATGTGATATTTACAAACTATTGTCTAATAATGGGAAGTTCAGGTTGAAATTAAAGAATATAATAAGGACAGTTTAAAAATCACCACAAAGACATGATGACGAGCTGTGATGTTGGTAGAGGGAGTAACCAGTAACCATCCACAAAAGAGTGCTCCCCTTGTCACCCAGTACTACCCTGGACTCAAACAACTTTCTTTCTTTACATGATCAGGCCTTGTGGACTGCACGCTGCTACGAGTTTCCGTCTCCAATGCTTCCTGTCCATTGCTGTTATCCGCCACATGTACACATCTATTGCTGCTTGTTTCAGGTCTTCATCGACGTCTCCTTCCTGCAGGAATGAAATCCAGGAGCTTCTGAGGCCACCTGCCATCTTCCATACGGGCCACATAACCGGCCCACTGCATACGCTTGGCTTTTATGGTTTCTGCTATGCCGGGCTGTTGGTATAATTCCTGAAGCTCTTGGTGGTGCCTGATCCTCCATTCTCCTGTGTCTGCATCCAAAACTGGACCGAAGATCTTCCGAAGAACGGTTCCCTCAAAAACAAGGAGCTTGCGGAAGTCCTGTTTTCGAATACTCCATGTTTCACAGCCATATAGCACAACAGGCTGGATCAAGGGTTCGGTACAGTCTGATTTTGAACTGTCTGGATAGACATTTGGAGTGCAGCAGTTGCACTAGGGTGTGGTAGGATAGGTTTCCAGCTTGAATCCCGGTGTTGATCTCCGCTTCACAAGAAGAGTTGTCTGTGAAAAGTGCCCCCAGGTATTTAAATTCACGCACTCCCTTGAAGGACATGTCTCCCACCTGCAGTGACTGTAGATGTCTTACAGTCTGCCCGTGGGTCATAACGACGTAATCTGTCTTGGCTTCATTGATGAGTAACCCAAATTTGCTGGCGGCCTCCTTTAGTGCTGTGGTCATTTGTTTCAACTCCTCTTCAGAGCTAGAGAGTCATCTGCATAGGCCAAGTATGCCAGTCTGTTTCCCTAAATTTCAATCCCTTAATTCTTTTGGAAGGTTTCGTGAACAATCTTCTCAAGGGCAAAATTGAACAGAATAGGGGACAGCCCATCTCCTTGCCTGAGTCCTGTCACAATTTCAAATCCCTCAAATTGCATTTTTTGCCAAGGCTTTGATTTTCTGTCCTCATGCCCAAAAATAAGAGGCATCCTACCCAAGATCATTCCCAAAACTCCTAAAGTGGTGTTCTGTCACCCATCCAGCCTCCATAACATTGTAGTCCATCCCTGTACCACCCCAAAACCCAACCCACTGCCACAGGAATCATATCCCTGTGTCAGACCCCACTGCAAGGCCTATCCAATCCACCCACCCAGCAATTCCTGGTCACAAGCTTATCCTACCCTATCAGAGGCTGGGCCACCTGTGAAAGCAGCCATGTAATTTACCAGCTGTGTTACAATCACTGCACAGATTTCTATAGTGGAATGACCACTAACCAGCTGTCCATTAGGATGAATGGCCACCGCAAAACAGTGGCCAAAAACAGGGTTTACCATCCTGTGGCACAGCATGCAGCGGAGCACAAGCTTCATTTCAATGGCTGCTTCACAACCCGGGCCATCTGGATCCTCCCATCCACCACCAGCTTTTCTGAACT
This sequence comes from Locusta migratoria, assembly GCA_026315105.1. Taxonomy (NCBI): domain Eukaryota; kingdom Metazoa; phylum Arthropoda; class Insecta; order Orthoptera; family Acrididae; genus Locusta; species Locusta migratoria. The sequence continues at coordinate 87,838,979 of CM048754.1, read as the reverse complement.
GCACAGATGGAGTTCCTACCTCTCTACCCTAAACCTCTCCTATTTTAAGTGGTTGGTGTGTGTGTGATGGATGTGACTTGTTGTGTGCCTGTCTGATGACATGAATGTTCTATTTTCTGTTGAAGGCCATGGCCGATAGCTGAAGTGTTGTATGTGTGTGTCTTTTTTGTGTGCCTGCCACAGCTCGTTGTGAACTGTCCTTATTATACGGTTTACAAATTGTCGTTTAATTGGTTCAGGCCACACAAATATACCCCACCGTATGTATCCACCACCTCAGTAGTCACAACTGTCCTGATAATGTGAGTATAAATTGAGCCTACGGTCACGGTGATGTGCGCTGGACAATGTGAAAGTCTCTCTGCTGAATCCTCTAAGTGACAATTTTTAACTTCATATATTAATGTTATGTAACATATGTATGAAGTTTTCTATAAGTTTCTTGCTATGTTGCAGTACTTAAGGCCACAACTTTAGATATACATGGACTGCCTGTGCTGTTGTACAAAGATAAAACAGATGATATCTTCTCTCAGAAAGATGCTATGGTCACGAAGTACCGGTAAGTCTCAAAACACGTGGCTTCACGAGTTCTTTTACTTTATGTATATGATTACAGATAACAAATATATGACCAATGAGCACACACTGCTCCCCCGAGTTGCCGTTTATATGAGATGTCAAAACTTGCAAAGTAACTATCTGAGATCTTGCCCACACTCTCATGTGTATACCTAGCTTAAAGGCAATTAATGGACAATATTTACTTTACTATCTATCCAGTGTTAATACAGTCACTTCAACTTCACTCTTCCACACAGCAAATTAATGATAAAAGTTTTCTCTTGACTAGTTTACTGAATGTACTAATGTCTTACTACTGTATTACTATTTTATAGCTTAGCATGCATTCCTTTTATAAATATTATTGTTTTACAAAAGTTATAAATCGTAACACTAATACTAGATTTATTATTAAAGGACATGCAATAGCATTTCACTTGGCAGACACCCACTACATGCTACCTTCTCTATGAGGCTGCAGATGGCGGAATTGTTGAAGAAGTCAATGTGAGTCCACTCGAGTCCTTCCCGGATGTACTCCTCCTGCTCTTCCCGCAACGCCATCTCTACAACCACCTGGTGCAGTTTCTCATTGCAGAAGTTGATGATTAACTGTTCAAACCCATTTTTGTCAAAAACTTCAAATCCATACACGTCGAGGATACCGAGAACTTTTCTCCTGCCGTAACGCTTCACCTTAATTAAGAGAAAAAAAGAGGGGGTCAATTTAAAAACATGTAACACATGAGATCATTAGTGTAAAATAACAAATTTTCAATAATGTAAAAATCATTTATTAAATAAGAAATAAATTTATTGTGTGCATGGTACTTTTTTAAGTTGTCTGTTAGCAATAATGAGTCATTAACATTTATGATCCTCAGTTAGTATGACATGTCGTACAACAATGGGAGGTATTGTTAATTCTGATGTAACTATTTGCCAACAGTTGCTACCAGTGACACATCCAGGGGGGAGCATTATGGGGCTGCACCCCCCCCCCCCCCCCCATCCCCCCGAGCATGAGGAAAACCTCCAAAAATGTGCAATGTGAGCTTTTTCCTTTTAGAAATCAGATTGATGATTTTATGCCTCTTCTGAAAACGGCTTAACCAAGCTCGGTTTGAGATGTCTAACAACTCTCTCTTTTAACCAGGGTGGTATGCCACAAAATTTATATGAGCTCAGTCCCGCCCCCTCCAAAATCCTGGATTCACCAGTATTTGCAACAGAATGAGAAGTCAGAGGTTGCTGTGAGCTTTAAGACCTTGTTACATACATAATTCTTCTGCCAATTACAGTTTATCACTTGAAGAAAGGATTACTCAAAAAGTAAGGGGACTTGGCAACACTACCTGTGAAACAAAAATGCTGTTCCCTCCCTCCCTCCCTCCCCCTCTGCTCCTTTTTCACAAGCAGTTACAGGGTAGAGACCCATCACTAGGAGTGTTATGTGCACTGCAAGATCATCACACTTGTACTCTGGCCAATTTCAAAGTTTGATGTAAATTCTTCCACAGTTTGCTGCTTGTCCCATTTTCCAAGTCTACCCAGAATACTATGTCCAACATTTGTAACGAGGGGTGTCCACACAACATTTCAGTGTTTGGACATGGTTTCACTGTGTTTTGAAGACACTCTCCACAGGACTCGACAAACACCCAAGTCTCGCAGTTTCTGAAATGAGCCTCTAGACCCTCAATCAAACTCAGACATTGTGTGCAATTTTACACAGTCCACTTCCGCAGTCCAGTGGACAGTGTGGTAGATTGTCTTGTAGGTGGCCCGGTTTGATTTCTGGCTAGGCCAGAGATTCTCTCCACTCGGGGACTGGTACTGTGTTGTCCTCATCATCATTTCATCATCGTAGATGCGCAAGTCACTCAAGTGGCATTACCTGAGAAGACTTAAATCAGGCAGGCTGAACACAATCCCATCTGGTGTCCGATGGCCAAAAATGCCGTGTCTGACAAGCTGCCATTCCTCGTCAGTTGACATTGCTTGTCACTTGGAAGGGTTTGCACTGATAGCACGTAGGTGGTCAAAATATTCTAGTTGATCAGTTTATGGACATAAATGTAGAAGTAGACAAACTGCAGACATCAGTCAACAGCACAGTTTTTATAAGACACTACTTGCAAAAACAAAAATATGAATTGTTCTTTTGTAATTTATACTACCACTCCCATGAACCACAGACATTACCGAGGTGGGGTGGCTTGCGTGCCTCAATGATACAGATAGCCGTACCGTAGGTGCAACCACAGCAGAGGGGTATCTGTGGAGAGGCCAGACAAACGTGTGGTTCCTGAAGAGGGGCAGCAGCCTTTTCAGTAGTTACAGGGGCAACAGTCTGGATGATTGACTGAGCTGGCCTTGTAACATCAGCTAATGTGGCTTTGCCACACAGCTACTGCAAACGGCTGAAAGCAAGGGGAAACTACAGCCGTTACCTTTCCCGAGGACATGCAGCTCTACTGTATGAACATATGATGATGGCATCCTCTCGGGTAAAATATTCCGGAGGTAAAATAGTCCCCCATTCGGATCTCCGGGCGGGGACTACTCAGGAGGATGTGATCATCAGGAAAGACAATACTGGCATTCTACGGGTCGGAGCGTGGAATGAAAGGAATGAAAGAGGAAGCCCCCTGGTAGAATTTTGCACAGAACATAATTTAGTTATAACAAACACCTGGTGCAAGAATCACAAAAGAAGGTTGTATACGTGGAAGAGACCAGGAGACACCGGAAGATACCAGATAGATTTTATAATGGTAAGACATAGATTTCGGAACCAGGTTCTACAGTGTAAGACATACCCAGGGGCAGATATAGACTCTGACCATAACTTGTTGGTTATGAACTGTAGGCTGAAACTAAAGAAACTCCAAAAAGGTAGGAAAATAAGGAGATGGGACCTGGATAAATTGAAAGAACCTGAGGTTCTTAAGAATTTCAGAGGGAGCTTTAGGCAACAATTGACAGAAACAGGGGAAAATAAAACAGTAGAGGAGAATGGGTAAAATTGAGAGATGAAATAGTGAAGGTAGCAGAGGACAAAATAGGTAGGAAGAAAAGACCTACAAAAAATCCTTGGATATCACAGGAGATACTAAATTTAATCGATGAAAGGAGAAAATATAAAAATGCAGTAAATGAAACAGGCAAAATGGAGTACAGACGACTAAGAAATGAGATTGACAGGAAGTGCAAAATGGCTAAGCAGGAGTGGCTAGAAGGCAAATGCATAGATGTAGAAGAATTATAAATAGGGGAAAAATAGATACAGCCTACAGGAAAATAAAAGAAACATTTGGAGATAAGAGAAACAGCTCTATGAATATCAAGGACACTCATGGGAAAACAGTTCTCAGCAAAGAAGGGAAAGCTGAAAGGTGGAAAGAGTATATAGAGGGGCTCTACAAAGGAAATGAACTTCGAGACAATATTGTAGGAAGGGAAGAGGATGTAGATGAAGATGAAATAGGAGATACTGCACTGAGAGAAGAATTTGACAGAGCCCTGAAAGACCTAAGTCGAAACAAGGCCCCTGGAGTAGATTATATTCCCTCAGAGCTACTGAAGTCTATGGGAGAACCAGCCATGACAAAATTGTTTCACCTGGTGTGTAAGATGTATGAGACAGGTGAAATACCCTCAGACTTTAAGAAAAATGTTATAATCCCCATCCCTAAGAAAGCAGGTGCAGACAGGTGTGAAAACTACAGAACCATCAGTTTAATAAGTCATGGTTGCAAAGTATTAACGCGAATTATATACAGAAGGATGGAAAAGCTGGTAGAAGCCGACCTCGGGGAAGATCAGTTTGGGTTCAGGAGAAATGTAGGAACTCGGGAGGTAATACTCACTTTACGGCTTATCCTAGAAGATAGATTAAGAAAAGGCAAACCTACATTTCTAGCTTTTGTAGATTTGGAGAAGGCTTTTGACAATGTTGATTGGAATAAACTCTTTCAAGTTCTGAAGCAAGCAGGAGTAAAATATAGGGAACGTAAGGTTATTTACAACTTGTACAAAAACCAGACAGCGGTTGTCATAGTTGAAGGGCATGAAAGGGATGCAGTAGTTGGAAAGGGAGTAAGACAGGGTTGTAGTCTCTCTCCAATGTTGTTCAATTTGTAGATTGAGCAAGCTATAAAGGAATGCAAGGAGAAATTTGGTGAAGGAATTAAAGTTCAGGGGGAAGAATTAAAAACATTACGTTTTGCCGACGACTTAGTAATTCTGTCAGAAACAGCAAAGGACCTGGAAGAGCAATTGAACGGAATGGACAATGTGCTGAAAGGTGCATATAAGATGAACATTAACCAGAGCAAAACTAGGGTAATGGAGTGCAGTGTAAGAAAATCAGGTGATGCTGAAGGAATTAGATTGGGAAACGAAGCAATAAAGGTGGTAGATGAGTTTTGTTACTTGGGCAGTAAAATAACAAATGATGGTCGCAGTACAGAGGATATAAAATGCAGAATTGCAATGGGTAGAAAAGCGTTCTTGAAAAGGAGAAATTTGTTAACATCGAATATTGATTTAAACCTAAGGAAGTCCTTTCTGAAGGCATTTGTATGGAGTGTTGCCTTGTATGGGAGTGAGACATGGACGATAAACAGTACGGACAGGAAGAGGATTGAGGCTTTTGAAATATGGTGCTACAGAAGAATGCTGAAGATTAGGTAGGTGGATCGCGTGACTAATGAGGAGGTACTGAACAGAATTGGGGAGAAAAGGAATTTCTGGCATACCTTGACTAAAAGAAGGGATAGATTGGTAGGACACATTCTTAGACATCAAGGAATTGTGAATTTAGCATTGGAGGGAAGTGTATGGGGAAAAAATCGCAGGGGAAGACCAAGAGATGGATACAGTAAGCAGATTCAGACAGATGTAGGTTGTCGCTCTTATGTGGAGATGAAGAGGCTTGCTCAGGATAGGGTATTGTGGAGAGCTGCATCAAACCAGTCTCCGGACTGAAGACCACAACAACAACAACTTCTGGGATGCAAGTGAGGTATCAAAGCAAGATATTCACAGCCACTTAGGGTGTGTTGTTCCTAACATGGTCTTGTCCAACTCCAGCAGTGTGTAAAATGGGCTGAAATTGGTTACCTGCATATCAAATTTAATACTAATATTTGATGGTCTTAATATTGTATTTAGATTTTAACTGGGGTTGTTGAGTCTCGGCTGCTAGCAGGTGTTGTTATATGCAATACAGACAGAGGAAAATTTGTGATGGAGGTGGAATTCGAACCTGAAACCTCTTGCTTACAAGGCAGTTGCGCTAGGCCACTGAGCCAACCCAGATGCACGGCTTAACACATCTGTAAAACCAAGCATGTACCCTGCCTGACCCAAACTTTCATATATCCTCCTACTTCGATCACTGTACATCATCTACTACCAGCTGAGACTCGAAAACCCCTGTTAACACTCTACATTTACAACAGCTGCAGCCTCATATAACAACATCTGTTCTTTAATGGAGGATAGGTAACAACTCACCGAAAAGAGGCTCGCTGAGCTCACTGATAATCACATTCAGACAACTTAAATTTTCGGCCATGGCCTTCGGCAGAAAAAGAAACAGACAACTATCATGTCCAGCCACTCCAGCAACACAAACTAGACTGTGAGTGATGTGGGGACTGGAGGGGAAAGGATGTAGGCTGGAAAGTTCCGCATTGCATGATGGATTTTAAAGGCGGGAATTTGAATTGTGGCAATGAATACAGTGAAGGGAAGGGGCAGGAAAGGATAAAAGGGAGGTGTAGAGGAGTGTGGGGAGGAAGTGGGGGATTTGAAATGATATTAATAATAAGGAAAAATAAAAATAGGAACAAAAGGAAAAATAAAGTTAGGGAAAAAAGGAGTAGACATGGATACAGGATAATGGCTGGGGAAGGAAGAGGGGAGGGAGGGGAGATGTTATGCATAGGGTGCAGGGTTGGAACCAATAGTACCTGCACTTTGATAGCTGCCATCCATTCCACATCAAAAAATCCCTCCCATACAGCCTTGCCACCAGTGGACGTAGAATCTACCAGTGATGAGAAGTCCCTTACCCATTATGCCGAAGGCCTCATAAAGGCCTTCACAGACAGACATTACCCTGCTGACCAAGTCTGCAAACTGCTTTCCTGTGCTATATCGCCCACACACCACCAATCCTCCTCCCAACGCCAGTAACCAGTCACAACGGAGTGTCCTCCTTGTCATCCGATACCACCCCGGAATGGAACACCTTAATCACATCCTTCGTCAGGACTTTGATTATCTGTCATCATGCCCTGAAATCAGATACATCCTACCCAAGATCCTTCCAACCCCTCCTAAAGTGGTGTTCCATTGCCCACACAACCTCCACAACATCCTAGTCCCTCCCTATGCCACTCCCAACCTCAACCCTCACCACAGGAATCATATCCTTGTGGAAGACCGTGATGCAAAACCTGCCCAATCCACCCACCCAGCACTTCATATTCCAGTCCCATCACAGGCTTATCCTACCCCATCAGAGGTCAGGCCACCTGTGAAAGCAGCCACATGGTATACCAACTCTGCTGCAATCATTGCACAGCGTTTTATATTGGTATGAAGACAAACCAGCTGTCCGTGAGAATGAATGGCCACCTCAAACTGTGGCCAAAAAAACGTGATAGACAACCCTGTGTCACAACATGCAGCTGAGGACAGCACTCTGGATTTCAATGGCTGCTTCACTACCCGAGCCATCTGGATCCTCCCCTCCACCACCAGCTCTTCTGAACTGTGCATATGGGAGTTGTCCCTTCAACACATTCTACAGTCCCGCAACCATCCTGGCCTCAATCTAAAATAACTTCCCATCCATGCATCCTATGCCTAACATCTCCCCCGCCCCTCTTCCTTCCCCACCCATTATCATGTATCCATGTCTTCGTTACAACCATGTATCACCACTTACAATATGCCCTGAATTTATTACTTTTATTATTTCCTATGTTTCCTAACTTTATTTTTTCCTTTTTTCCTAACTTTAGTTTTTACCATATTTTCACAACTTTATTTTTCATTTTGTTCCTATTTTGATTTTTCCTTATTATTCTTATCATTTCAAATCCCCCCAATCCCTCCCCACACTTCTCTACACTTCCCTTTTATCCTTTCCTGCCACTTCCCTCCACTGTATTCATTGCCACAATTCATATTCACACCTATCAGAGTCTTTTAAATTCCATCATACAATGCGCAACTTTCCACCCTCACCTTTACCCAGCATCCTTCCTCCTCCACTCCCCACCTCACTCACAGTCTAGCTTGTGTTCTAGAGAGGCCGGACATGATAGTTGTGTGTGTATAGTTGTCTGAATGTTTGCGTGAATGTATGTCTTTCTTTTTCTGACGAAGGCCATGGCCGAATATTTAAGTTGTGTGAATGCGATTATTCATTTTTGTGTCTGTCAGCAGCTCAGCGAGCCTCTTTACAGTGAGTTGTTACCTATCCTACATCATTGATATTCCTATCAGATTTCCCATTGTTAAAACATCTGGTCTTTCCTTTACATCTGATAGAACAGATGCCACAATTCACAAATAATATTTACCGTTTTTAATTTATAATGTACAAAAATGTGTGTAATTTTTTATGAATTTCTGATACCAGGAAATCATATTAAAAGAAGAAATACTTTGACGCAAACCTACCTTTGTGCTGTCATTGATCCTAGTAACGAGCCACGTGAAGAGGCGGCTGTAGAGTGCCTTGCACAGCGCGTCGCGGGCGTGTGTCGCTTCGCTGGCACTGAGCTCCGCCGTGACCGGCTCCTCACCGTCGTCTGCGCCAGAAACCGTACCCGGCAGCAGTGTCCGTGAAGTGAGGGCCGTCTGCAGCGAGCCCTGCTCCGTCCCGAGCAGTTCGCACACATCGTACAGCTCTGTTGAAGAAAGAAGTTAGAATGTCAGGAAAGGTGGTGTGTTTGGTAGGAGCACTAAAATTTGTTATTTGAAAGTCCTGCCAAACAGTAAGTACAGAAGGTCCACAACAAAAATATTCTACATCTACATTGAGTCTTTGCTAACCACTTTGAAGTGCATGGCAATGGGTACCACAAGTAAGAAGTCTTCTATTCTATTTGTGTATGAATCACCAAAGGGATGATTGTTTACATGGGTGTGTCCACAATGAAGATAGAAAGCTTAGTGTTCAGCGTCCTGTCAATATTGTGGTCTTTAGAGACAGAGCTCACATTCAGATCTTGGATAAGGGTGGGGAAGGAAAGAGACCATTACGTTTCAAAGGAACTATTCTGGAATTTGCCTGGTGATTTTTAGGCAAATCTCAATAGGAAACCTAAATCTTGATGGCTGTAGAAGGATTTGAACCATCGTCCACCCAAATGTGAGTCCAGTGTGTTACTGCAGTGCCACCCCAGTCAGTTCTGTGCACACTGCCAGTCTACGACAACCGAGATTGTGCTAATAACAGAAAGTTGCTGCAAAGAGGGGATGGTGTTGACTTGTGTTTACCAAATAAGTTACACAAGCAGTTGCATCGAGATAGTTTAGTGCTGGTAGTGCAATGCCACAACAAAGTGACTTACTGGAAGCTATGGCACGCAGAGCCATAGGAAGATTGGAAGCGGGACAGACACAGTGGGAAGTGGCTCCAGCTATTTGAGAGTCAGACTGTGATTTCAGACAGCAGGAAGCATTGAAAGAAGGCAGGGCCAAGGTCATCACAGGTAACTGTTATCTCATGTGAACTGCCCACCGACAAATGTGGCTGAATGTAAATCAATTGCAACGCAACCCTCCAGGCAGTAACATGATGTGGAATATCAACACAAACACTCCAAAGCAGCCTTCAGGAATATGGCCTCTCTGCACAGAGGCCTATGGTGTGTGTCCCATTAAAACCAGGACACCATTTAACCAACAGTAACTGAGTGGAGTAACCTCAGGATTGGAGTCTTAACGAATGTCGCTGTGTTCTGTTCACACATAATGCATGATTTTGTGTTCAGCCAGACTTCCCTCATCTGGAGAGAATGTAGAACTCGGAACAATCCTCCTTATGTGCAGGAAAACATCACCATGTCATGTCGGTGGACGAAATGTGTGGGCAGAGTCAGTACTGACGTATGGTCCTCTATGTCGTCCAGAATGATGCTTTCACTGATTGGAGGTATAGAGAGAGACCATGCTACATTTTGTTGTTCCTTACTCTGATACCATAACGCTCATCCCCACAGAGCTGCACTGGTGGACAACATGTTTGAAGCTGAGTGAACTCAACAAATGAAGTGGCCAGCTTGTTCACTGGACTTAAACCTGATTGACCAGTAAAATGCATAGTCAACCATCAGCTGTTTATTGTATTTAAAACTTTACCAGTTTAGGATATTGTATTGAAATGCAGGAGGATCTGCATCGAATTGACACATGGTGCAGGGAACGGCAATTAAATCTCAATGTAGACAACTGTAATGTGCTGCGAATACATAGAAAGAAAGATCCCGTATCATTTAGCTACACTATAGCAGGTCAGCAACTGGAAGCAGTTAATTCCATAAATTATTTGGAAGTAGCCATTAGGAGTGATTTAAAATGGAACGACCATATAAAATCAATCATCAGTAAAGCAGATGCCAGACTTAGATTCATTGGAAGAATCCTAAAGAAATGCAGTCTGAAAACAAAGGAATACTGCTCACCGGTGTTGGATCCGTACCAGGTGGGGTTGATAGAGGAAGTAGAAAAGATCCAAAAGTGAGCAGTGCACTTCGTTACAGGATCATTTGGTAATCGAGAAAGTGTTATGGAGATGATCGATAAACTCCAGTGGAAGACTCTGCAGGAGAGACGCTCTGTCACTCGGTAGGGACTTTTGTTGAAGTTTCTAGAACATAACTTTACTGAGGAGTCTAGCAGCATATTGCTTGCTCATAGGTATATCTTGCAAAGAGATCATGAAGATAACATCAGAGAGATTAGAGCCCACACAGAGGCACACCGACAATCTTTCTTTCTGCGAACAATACGTGATTGGAATAGGAGGCAGAACCGATAGTGGTACTCAATGTACCCTCCGCCACACACTGTCGGATGGCTTGCAGAGTATGGATGTAGATACATCTTCAGAAGAGTAAAATTAAACAGGCTGATTGATAACTGCAAAGTACATATTTGATTGCGAAGTTTATCAGATCAACTATGTAGTTATCAATCAGCCTGTTTAATTTTACTCTTCTGAAGATGGATAATATCCGAAACCGGTAAAGTTTTAAATACAATAAACAGCGGATGGTTTACTATGCATTTTTTAAAGTATATTACGGCTGTTGACTCACACCTAAGCAAAAATTTGACTGAACATGTCTGGATGCACTTGGCAGACTCATTGCAGCCAGACTAGCACCTGTCATAATGGTTGTAGAGCTGGATATTGCAATCATCGAAGAGCAGTAAGAGTAAGACCCTCTTACAGGAATTAATACATAGTGACTACGAGTTTGAGTACTGTGGGCAGGGTAAAGCTGGAAATTTGTATCTGACGGGAGGCGTGCTTAGGTAGTCCTTGCAGGTGCGGTGATCACTGTGTCCCCAGTGGTGTAGGAGTCAGCACAACTGCCTAAAGAGCAGGAGACCCAGGTTCGAATCCCGGCTGGGTACACATTTTCAGCTTTGTCCATTCACCTATTCAATGTGTTTATTACAAAGTTTAGTTATGCTAAAATATGTATTGTACCAAGAGGATAATTTCCTTATAAAATTTTTATATAAACTGATTCTGTATGTGCAAGCATGTGTGCACATACAAACACATATGTCCTTGAAAATGTTACCAAATGTCAGTAAATTCACATAATTTAAATTATGTAAACTGATGAAAAGTATAATATTTCCCCACTGTAAGCATTCTTGAAACAAACTTCCTAGCAGATTAAAATTGTATGCCGCAACTGGGATTCGAACCTGGGACCTTTGATTTTCACAGGCAAGCACTCTACTGACTGAGCTATCCTGGCAAGCTTCATGGTCTGTCCTCACAACTTTACTTCCACCAGTACCTCACCTCCTACTTTCCAAATGTCAAAGAAGTTCTCCTGCGAAACTTGCAGGACTATCACTCCTACAGAGTGAGAGTTTCATACTGGAAACATCCCTTAGGCTGTGGCTAAGCCATGTACCCACCATATAATTTCTTCCAGGAGTGCTAGTTTTGCAAGGTTCGCAGGAGAACTTCAGTGAAGTTTGGAAAGTAGGAGGCGAGGTACTGGTGGAAGTAAAGTTGTGAGGACAGATCGTGAAGCTTGCCGGGATAGCTCAGTCGGTAGAACACTTGCCAGCGAAAGGGAAAATGTTCCAGGTTTGAATCCCAGTTCCAGCACAGAATTTTAATCTGCCAGGAAGTTTCATATCAACGCACACTCCACTGCAGACTGAAAGTTTCATTCTGGGTTCTTGAAACAGTTATATACTTATATGATATATTCATATATTTTCCCTAGACTAATCTCATGCAAACTTCCTTTCTCCCATAGGTTTTCTATTTTAGCTATTTCTTTACCAAACTTCTGTGGTGATTCTATTTTCATCATGAAATCCTCTTTCTTCAGAAATAACAAAACAATATTTTTGTATATACATTTATTACATTTACAATATATTTAATGCTATAGATTGAAATAATGTACCTTGAAGGACAATATCACATTTGTATATATTTAGTAGTGTGCATACATTAATGCTGGGAGAAAGGCAAGCATTAACCTGGTATACAGGATGAATCACCTGAAACTTACACCACAAATATTGTAGAAATGGGGAAGTGCTATTGATGTGCAGGTTTCACATAAATGGGTTGATAGTGCAGTTTTCACATAAATGGATTGGCAGTCAAGAAACTAAATGTAGGGTAGATTAGAATGTTAGTGGTATTTTTGCAGGATTCTATTGTAAGTCGTTTACAAGATAACATATTTTGAAAAGTTCACATGACGAGATTCATACAGTACCCATAGTAGCACAAACTGAGGAACCAGTAACAAGAAAATTGAGTATTAGAGGTTTGCTTCAAAATGACCAGCAGCAGTGCCGATACATGCTTTGAGTCTGGAATAGAAAGACTGCTGCACACGTCCCAGCATTGCAAAAGAGAATTCTGAGCAGGCTGCATTAATTACATGTATTTGGTTGTAGCTGGCATATCCTTGTAAACAGTACCATTCAGCTTTTGCCATAGGAAAAGGTCCAAAGGTCAAATCAGTGAATGGGCCATCCAAGGGAAACATCCTTTATGTCCATTCCAATGCTTTGGAAGTAATTCGCGAAAACATGCTGCAATAATTCATGCACTAATGGCTGGACAGCTATCATGTTGGTGTCACATGTTCCTCCTCATCTGCAGAGGAAGGTCTTTTAACATTTGTGGAAGATGGTCTGTTTGCACATTCAGCATCCATCTACAAAAAATGCACATATGAGCTGATGCTTTGCTATTTCAAACTCAACGAGGAGTGTCAACAGACCAATAGTGTTATGGACATAATTTCTAAATTTTGCTTCATCACTAAACAAGATACATCCATCTGAAGTATCCTGTCTCAATGCCCATGTGCAGAAGATAGCACGTTTATTGTAATGATTTCCACACAGTTCTCAATGGAGAAAAATGTAATAGGGATAGTACCTGATGAAGAATGTGTAGAACACTTGTCTAACTTGTGCCATTTTCTCCTGTAATTGCATGGGAACTAAGAAAAACTGTAACATAACACACAATAACCAGCTACAAAGCAATGCACTGGAACAACTAAACCACATCCCCTGTAAAGGCTTTCATTTTTCTTTTTTCATAAAGTACAGAAATGAAAGCCATCCTTGCCATTTTCCATTCCTCCCTACCCCTCCTAAAGTGGTGTTCCATCACCCACACAACCTCCACAACATCCTAGTCCATCCCTATATGCCAGCCCCAACCCTAGCTCTCTGCAACAGAGATCTTATCCCTTTGGAAGACCCCACTGCTATACCTCTCCAATTCACCCACCAAGCACTAACTATTGCAGTCCAGCCACAGGCTTATTGCTGCATTTATTGGGCTCGAAGATTATCATCTAAGCAGTTTTCTTTTAACTAAGGTAAGGAATACAGCAGCAGAGTTATACTGAAAATATGATACAATTACTTGTATTTGTACTGCAATGGTGCATATTGCTCTAGTTTTGAATAAAAATATACTGACACTATGCTTGCGAGACCATATAGCCCAATAATCTGAATGCTCTCCTTATTCCTTAAAGATGCATTACTACTATGTGCCCTTATGCAAGAATCAAAAGGAAAAACCAGAATGAATTTGTGATTGATAGTAACCTAAGAAGTATATGATTGTGTGCGAGTTCTACAGAAACATTTATGCCAAATGCACTGTGAAATTCATCACTGGTTTGCAGTGAACATTTTACTGATGGAGATTATAAATATGACTCCAACAGAAAGATTTCTAAATTATTGTCTCGATAAAATACCAGTACCTGCAGTATATAGGCAACAAATTAAAAAGTAGACACCAGATTATCTGGTGTGTCCTAAAGGTAAAAGAAGTGCAAATTCTAATGAAGAATGCCACACAACTGGTGCCATTAAATGCAGTTACAGAAACTGGAGTACAAACAGAAGACAAGATCCTTTCCAAACTAAAAGCCCCTGAAAAAGAACCATGGAAGGTCCAGTAAGCATTGTTAATAATAATAATATGTATAGGGAACAACTCACCATAAAGACGAATGTTGAGCCGCCGACAGACACAAATAAAAGACATACAAACACTTATACAATTCTAAATTTTTGGCTGCAGCCTTCCTCAGACAGAGAAGACTCATCCACACAATCACTCAGGCACACTGATCTACACACATCAGTGATTGTGTGGATGAGGGTTCCCTGTCTGAGGAAGGCCACAGCCGTAAATTAAGAATTGTGTGTGTGTGTGTGTGTGTGTGTGTGTGTGTGTGTGTGTGTGTGTGTGTATGTCTTATTTGTGTCTGTCGGCAGCTCAACGTTCGTCTTTATGGTGAGTTGTTCCCTATGTATATTATTATTATTATTATTGAAAAAGAACCATCATAGAAAATTAAAATATAGAGACTAAACAACAAACCTAAGAGCCACACAAACATAAAATTCTTGTGCTGTCAAAGTGATGCAAAAATCTGTTATCATTAATGAAAGTAAGGTGCCTAAAATGGAATTCTTGCTGGAACAAATAAAAAATTTTAATAGAAAAATCACTTCATTGGAGTGACTGAGTAGTGAAACAGGGCATCATTTGGCTACACTGCTTACCAAAGAGTTACAAATATGCTAGAGATTTCATTTTAAAATTGCCCAGTAGCCATACCTGTTCTTGTTTTGTTGGTGATATTTCACAAAAAACAGGAGTAACAGTTTTGATAAAGTCAATGTTGGAAACAGAAGCTAGCTGCCTAAACAAGGCGGAACCACTACATAGCTTTGTAATAGATGAAATGTCATTTAAGCAACAACTGCAGATTTTCGCCAATAAACACTGTTGGCAAAAGCAGACAATACATTTTTGTGCTTTTAGGTGTAAATATTTCTTAGCAGTTGCACTCATGCAGATAGCTTCATTTGCTTAAGAAGCTTACAAAAAAAAAAAAAAACAGATGTTTTTGAACTCTAAACAGCTAAAAATGAAAGGAGCTGTGTGTATAACGACATAAATGTTCCACTCAACAGCAGCCCAGAACAATCGGTAGACAGTGCTTTTTTGGTAAATGGCTGAAATATATGAAGTAACAGATGTACCTAAGGAGAGCAGATCAGCAGGCTATGGTTTGTCAAATAATAAGCTGATTATTAGGTAATAGCATTGTATTTAAGTGGATTCTTTCTTTTATTTTAATCCCTGTTCTTGCTCTGATTTTCCTTTTTCCAGTTACATCATAATATATGTGATTGCAGACTTTCTTGGCGTATTCCATTAATGAAATCTTCTCGGATAATCAGGCGGCTGATTACATCATAATATTAAAAAGTACAGGGGACAGACTACTGTTTGTGCATGATTAAGTTGACTATTTGTGCAGAGGCTGTTGGAAGTGGGACAAGATGCATTTTATAACTGCCGAGAAGAGAGGGGAGGAATTAGCTAATTGCTGCATTGCGGAAACTATTTCCCATAACAATGTGTACAGCAATATTTCACATCTAGGGGAAGTTCAATGTTGTCAGAGACTGGAGATAAATGAATATCTTGCAACTAGTACCAATTTCTGCACTTCTAGCAGCATCAGTAAAATCGTCAAGTTATCATGGACAAATAGTACAGTCCCGAGATATTCCTTGGTCGATATAAATTCTTCAGATATTACATGCTCTGTTTTCATTATTATTTGCCTTTCCACAGTATTATTTTTTTAAAAAATAACTTCCACAGGATGCAGAAGCTACATTTTCTTAATCATAAGAAACTATCCTTGTTTATTCATTATGTCGGTTGGGAGGGATCTTGTGATTCTATCACAGACCTTTTTTAAATGAATGAATGTGAACGAGTATAAAAGGATAAATCCTCTCCATCTTACAATCTGAATATTCAATGAAACAACATTTTTCATTCACTACTGCCACTTTCAAATTGGGCTTGTTCTTTGAGCAACAAAATGTCTGACAGAATGTAATCTTTCATTAATTAGGGCTCTGACACTTTATATGTGGCATTTATTAAACTTATCCCTCTACAATTTACATCATGATTCTATCACAGAATCGCGTGATTCCCTTCTGCCAG
The DNA here is from genome assembly GCA_026315105.1 of Locusta migratoria. NCBI lineage: Eukaryota > Metazoa > Arthropoda > Insecta > Orthoptera > Acrididae > Locusta > Locusta migratoria. The sequence goes on along the minus strand of CM048754.1, from coordinate 87,822,598 downwards.
TTACCTTCATTTCGAGTTGAGATGCAGCTTAGCTGTAGTTTCATAGCTCACTGCCACAAGAAATCTATTTTAAAAATAAAGTACTACAAGTACTCTGTATGCAAAGTAGTTGAATACCATTGTATAACCCATTTGTGTAAATAACTGATTTATTTGCCTATGTATTTGATGTCAAATTGCTCAAAAATACAGGTAATAGCACACGCTTTGGCAACACTGATTCATTATATAAAAAAGCTGTCATAAAAAAAGAAGAGCTCTTTTAGTAGTGGTAGCAAAAGCCAAAAAGAGCGGACGGACGAGAAGGAGTGGAAAAACTAGAAGCAGCAGATGAACTGGGAGCAGCGGACAAAATAGGAGCAGCAGATGAACTATAAGCAGAGGACGATTAGGCCAAATGTATCTCGCTTCATAGTTCATTGGATTTTTTTCCGAAGACCGACGGGCAATAGCGAGAGGGCGTGTAGCAGAATTAAAAATCACGTTTGCCTTCTGCTGATGAGTCATTTTGAGGTGACCGTCTGCCTGCTAGATTACATAGTTCAGTGCTACAAAATTTCTGTTTTGATGTGTTCTGCACTCTGCAACATCTGACTAATAAATTCCATAATGCCAAGATATAGAGATAACTCTAAACTTAAACGCGAGAAATTATCCACAAACTGTTTCTTTTGGTTTGCATGATATCGTTAGTGGCTCAAGCAGCAAGCGCATGAAGCAGCTAGGTGGGGGAACTTCTCCCTCCACCTGCATGCGCAGACCACGCCGCTCAGCCGTCACTGGGAGCGGACGAACTAAAAGAGCGAACTAGTTCACGGCAGAGCCGCAAACTAAAGTGAGCGCTCCCGATTGTGAACTATTATGTGCACGTCTAGTCAGCACGGTAAGGGGTTTTCAATAGTAACACACTTTCAACAGCACTTTTTCCAAACAGCAAGCCAAATTTCACAGCTGCATGTTGTTTACTTAAACTTGTCATCATTAAAAATAAAACACAGTGCTAGTAAAAACAATCACTGCTGATGAACAGAACAAACCAGGCCAAGTGACAGAAATGCATGCTACACAAGCTCCATCCACGGCAATTGTATTCTAGTCCCCCCCCCCTCCCCCGAAACAGTGAATATTATTTATATAATAAAAAAGGTTTGGGATAACATTGCTATGAAAGCAACCAAAGCTAAATCTTCATATCCAATAATGCAACAGAAAGAGTGGGTGTAAAGGGAGAGGATATTAAAGCTACATCATCCGTGATGGTATGAGGGCTTTCTGCTAATACACTGAGGAGTTTGTCTCTCAGCTACTGAGCACTACACAAATATATCTGGGGAGTGCCCCACCAAAAGCTGTTTCTCAGGTGATTGTTACGGGGAGAGTGCTCCTGGCAACACAGAACAGACACTTAAAGAGGCAACTACCTCTGGCGACACTGCGCGAGGGCGTGTTGAGGCCAGAGGCCACAGACCGCGGCACTGGAGAGCAGCATTTGGACGACACACACACTGCCACTGTGCGTTGCGTGAGACCTGCCGTCAGGCTGGCCATGTCCGTCCCCAGCAGCTGACACACTTCAAACAGTTCTGCAAAAGCGCAGCCACTGCTTGTTACTCGAGTACAACACTGAGCTATGTTCCTAAATTTAGATAAATTTAGTAAATGAAGAATTATTTTTCAAAAGAGATAGATTGGCTGGCCAGTACTTACCTTTGTGCTGTACCGCCGACGGTTACACAAATGAAGAAAAAGAAAAAAAGGGAACGAAAAAGGACAAGCTTTCGGAACACAGTTTCTTCCTCAGGTGGGAGAGAAGGGAAGAAAGAAAGATGGGAACGGAAGGGAAAGGTAATTCACGACCTAGGTCATGAAGGTGGTGTTTGAGGAGTGTGGATGTCAGCGATACTGTATCTCTGATGTCCACACTCCTGAAACACCACCTTCATGACCTAGGTCGTGAATTACCTTTCCCTTCTGTTCCCATCCTTTTTTTTCTTCCCTTCTCTCCCACCTAAGGAAGGAACACATCAGAGATACTGTATCTCTGATGTCCACACTCCTCGAACACCACCTTCATGACCTAGGTCGTGGATCACCTTTCCCATCCTTCTTTCTTTCCTTCTCTCCCACCTGAGGAAGAAACAGTGATCAGAAAGCTTGTCCTTTTTCGTCCCCTTTTTTTTCATTTGTGTAACTATCGGCAGTACAGCACAAAAGTAAGTACTGGAAAGCCAATCTATCTCTTTTGAAAAGTAATTTATCATCTCTGAGGAGAATTTTCATCATTAGCAAATAAAGAGATTGATACCACTTTCTGATTTGATCTGCTCGTTACCATTTCACTCTTATGTGCAATATGTGTCTTCCAATGAAGTGTGTAATACACTCGGGCTTTAAAGAAAACAATAATGTTATTTAATGTATATATATATCACTTTAAAATAGAGAAAAGTAAGTGTGGATCAACATTTTGAAGTATGTGTATGCTGATACCACTTTAACTTCCCCTAATTTTTATTTGTGCTAGTCTCTGAAAATATTGGGTATTATTGTAAAAGCCACTAAATTTTATTGGCATGTTTAAGACTGTAAGTTATTATTCATTAATTAAATATTTACCTGTTAATTGTGGAAATGTAGTTACAGTCCCAAAAAAATATTGAATGAAAAGCTCTGTGCCATCATTATGTAAACATTTTGAAAGTTTATCAAAAACTAAAAGTTGTAAAAAGAGTGTCACCAAACAATTTAATAGTGTTTTATCATACTCTTGTCATGTGAATATTCCATTCAGTTAAAAAATACCAACTAAAGTCACTGACTTTTCTATGCAATAAAATATTATTTTATTTAAATTTATTCTTCACTTTAAAAAACTGAATGCAATTAAAATAGAGGTTTCTTATATGTTCTGGCATGTAAATTTAAATCACATATACCTCACACAGTTTGCAGTTTGTATTTGGTAGGTTTAGTTCCTGAGTTGTTTGCAGAGACACTAGGTTTTCTGCTTCTTTGTCAGTAATAAGAAGATTCTTTGTTCTGGTCTGTTCCAAGTTGATTGAGAAAATTTTTGTACTATGAAATTTTATGGATTTGTGGTTAACCCTTTCATTCCCACATTATGACGTCAGCTTTGGAAAAAATAAAATTCAGTGTTTTCTGTATTAATACAGTGCACTAAACACCAAAATATGTGTTTTAAAATTTTGGATTGAACTATTGTTTTTGTCATGTATTTCATGTGCAACAAAGATGTTGGTATTGAAGTATTTTATTACTTCGATGTTATTTTGTTGTTAGATAACACTGCCAAATCAAAAATGCTAGCATAATCTTCGCCACAGCACCAAAGGCAAGACAATTCACTGCTGGAATAAAATAACATGACCCACACTCAAGCTCACACTCACAGTCACATACAGATGGCAACGTAACACAACCTCCAAGTTGGATACATTAATGCCTCAGAAGTGGCTACACACCGTACCACGTTGTTCATCAACCACCATGCAACGTTAATGACTGATACACAAAATATGGTATAAATCAGCTTCAATATGCTGTAGTCCAGGAATAACACTGGTAATGGAAGGATTAAAACTGTAAAATTTGCATATATGTGATGATACTGGTTTTTTTAAGTGAGACCTTTTTTTGTTGTACATGGGTGACAAAAGATGACAAAGGTTTGATGAAAAATGATTGGGTTACAAATCTATAGATGGAAAACTTCCTTCATGTTCCCTTCTTCAACTTCCCAATAGTGTTCATTGAAGATGATATTGTTGTCACCTCCAACTCATTTTTGAAACATTCTTCAAAAGAGATAGAATGGCTGGCCAGTACTTACCTTAGTTCTGTAATGCCAATAGTCACATGAAAAATGGAAATGAAAACAAGAGGACACTATCTTTCGGAACTGTTTCTTCATCAGGTAGGAGAGAAGTGAAGAAAATGGAAGCAGAAGGAAAGAACCTAATAACCTAATAACCACCTCATGGCGTAGGTTGAGAGTAACTTTTCCTTCTCTTCCTTGTTCCCTCTTTCTTCCCTCCTCTCCTACCTGATGAAGAAGCACAGCTCCGAAAGATAGTGTCCTTTTTTTGTCTCCATTACATTTTTGTGTCTATCTGCAGTACTTACAGAACTAAGGTAAGTACTGGCCAGCCAATCTCTATCTATATTTTAGCATCTTGGTGGAGAATTTCCACCAGTAATAGTTTTTGAGACACTGCATTTAATTTAAGCATTACCGATCCAGCTACTTTGACTTTTGCTTTCATAAATTCTTCAGCAATTTTTAATTTATTGGGAATGAGTAGTTTCTTTACAACATATGCTACTTCGGTGTACAGTTTTTTCTACCACCTCTGATGCATTAAATCTTTAATAAGAAGGTATGCGTATGGTCATATTATCTGTAAGATGAAGTAGCTTTAGCTTCTTTCCTCAGTTACAGCTGGAATTCCGCAATTAAGAGCATGTGACCTGATCTGCAATTGGCTCCATGTCTGGTAGTTGTTGGGCAGCAGTCTGATTGCAAAACATGTAATCAATTTGATTTTGGAATTTATTATCTGGTCATAGTGGTACAGTTTCAACATTATACTGCAAAATGTGTTGTACGTTTTGCACAATGGACTATCTTTTGTGGTAAAGGGTAAATAATAATAGCGTTCATGTGAAATAACTAACAGATCATCTCATATAATCCAGTGAAACTTGGGCAGATAGGAACACTACTGCTCTGCATACTTTCATACAGTGTATGTGTAATTACACATTGGTGAACTGTAAATTTTAACTGAAACTGAGTTCCAGGGCATGAATTGAACGAAGAAGTGACCAACCCTAATATTTAGGTGATGGTCAATTGAAATATATGGCTAACGATGGGAATACAAACAGGTAGGGTCTAGAGTGTGAGAATGGGACAGACCTCAAATAATCTACCTGCAGGTACAATTTTTTTTTTTTTTTTTTTTTTTTTTTTTTTGAGAGATATTGTAGTAACAGGACTTTTGTGATGACGGCGTTTCAACTACAGCACCAACGTCTGGTAATGATGCAATACTGTTCGCCTCCTTCTGCTCCCGAGTTATAACCAGTTGATGGATCAGAAGTGTGTTTTCTGAAAGACTGAAATACGAAATAGAATATTGCAAAGAGATAGCATTGTCATAAATGTCAATACTGCAGTTTCAAATGATCCACACTAGAGATTGAACTTTTGACCTCAATCTCAATGGGTTTATTGTCAGACAATCCATATTGTTGTACAATAGTCAGTAGTGCAATAAGTATTGAGTTTGTGAGAGACTCTTACACTCACTTCCCACTACATTTACTCCTTAATCATTTCTGTTTCTGATAGTAAAATCAGCATCAGGATAAAGTAGTTGGCTGGGACAATGCAGTTGTGCATGTGTATGTGTACATTTTTGATACTGATAAACAAGGTCACAAGCTTAGCAAAGTTCTCATAGTACCGTATATACTCGAGTAATCCGCACATATTTTTTTCCAAATTTATGAACGACAAACTGGGGTGCACAGATTACTCGAATTTAGGTTGGTATTATTCCATCTGCAACAACAAAACACACTAGGTGGGTATTACTCTGCTTTTAAAAACAGATTCCTCTGGCCGGTATTAAATGATAATAATTTTGATCAAATCTTTGACAAAGAAATATTATAAAATATTCGTAATATTTCTTAGACATAAATCTTCATCATGGTGTTAAAAAGAAGTATTATGGTCATCATATTTCAAGATAGAGGATAACAACAACATTTTATTGTGCACTGTCTTAGCCACTATCAAAACTGAAAGCCAATGTGGTGGAGTAGCGACTCTTTCTGCCACTTTCTTTGGCAGCGCGGCTGGCGCATACGAACAATTGCATTGTTGATGTAAGAATGACTAGTTGCATTTGCTTATGATACTATCTTTCTGAGTAATAAAGTACATTATCTACTGAAGTGGGGTAGTATTTGGTTCAGTACCACCACATTACCATGTGGCATTATCGGCATGTGATGAAGACTATATCTGGAGAAGGAAGGGTTACAGAGATTTCTTGCCACTGGGGTTAAACATTGATTACAGCAGGGCGTTGCAACTGTGTTCAAACACACACACACGTTGATTAGCAGCAGCGATGCTAGCGCTCAGAGCGGTTACATTTTGCATTGCAGCGATCAGAAGACAAGCAACTTTTATAATCAAATACAGCCTATGGCGAGGTGCTACATTTGATGATATTCCTTTTATGAAAGATACCTGTATGTCATAGTTCCCTATTAGACTATCAATTATCTTTGATGTAAATATAAGACATATCAACTCTGACAAAGATATAAACCGTGTAATACCGGTCTCAGCTCTATTTATTTATTAACTGTTCAGATTTTATAAGTGTTCATATCAATGTGTGTTACTATGAGTACGTTTTCACAGTAAGACGTTACGAATGAAATATTTTTCATTTGTATAAGAACGTTTAGTAGGTAAAATATGAAAATTTTATGGGGTGGGTACTAGATTCAAACACTCTGGATATGACAACCCTACACGCCTCGCTCTCTTTATCAGTGCGACGTCAATTGTTTTGATATTTACACGCTGTTTTGAAATTTAAACAAGTAGGTTATTCTAACATCCTTGAATTTAACAGACGTGAAAGCACAAGGTGGCAGCCCTCGCATGCGTCTTCAAAGACGACGGGTGATATCCTCATCTACACAAATACGCATCTGTTTTTTCCGCCAATATTTGTGGGCGCGCAGGTTACTCGATGGAATGGATTACTTTAGTATATATGATAGTTTATGTCTCTCTCACAAACCAACACTTGACAATGACTTTACTTTTACTCCTGCTATTCTCTGCAGTCCACCCAGGTGTTTCCAGTACTGCATTATGTGACCATTTTCTGCTCAATGTGTCTACTATATAGAGAAGTGTTATCTTTTCCATTACTTGAGAAGAAAATTGGCAACGCTATGGAAGCACAACAGGTGTACAAGAAGAACATTCAGCTCTAATGTCCATCAGTGAATTTAACAAAATCATAATATTTTACTTTAATTCTATCTAATATTGTGCTAGTTGATACAACTGTAACTGTAACATTTTAAGCCATCAACTGATCTATAACAACACTGCAAAGTATGAATTCTCACCATAATCATTATTTACAGTACAGCCTTCTGTGCCATCAATATTATTTGTCGGCACAAAAGTGATGTTGCCAAGTTTCAGAACTGAAGCAACAATCTTGAAGACATTCATCACCTCATCCTGCATGAACCCCAGTGTATCCATTGCTCTCTGCAACAAAACGAGCAGTCTAATCTTAAATTATCTTCTTTTCTTAACCAGTAATTTAAGAGATTATTATTTTTGAAGAAACAATATGACATTATCTACAGATCTCATAAGTGTTCAGACTGATGAAATTTTATGTGAAATACAATAAACGCACTAGCATTTTAATGTTCACTAAGAAAAAATTAGAGCTTTTATGTAGGAAAATTTAATGGGACATTAAATATGAAACAACTCAATATTGGCAAATGGTTTCATGGACATAAATTAAACGATAAAATACTTTCTATTCTTAAGAAACAATTAAAAAATAGCAATGAGTCTTTCAACAATCTTGACAGTAATGTCACTCATACCTGTAACCTACAAGACAGATAACTGGATGGAACACAGTAGAAATATTTTCCTTAAACCTGCATAACTTTCTTGTCTTACAATTTAGAAAAGGAACTCTTTCTTCTGTCTTAATCTGGCATATACTTCTTGAAGAAAGAATTGCTGATGTGAAAACTTCAAATTCTTCTACCTGTCTTTAAATTGCCAGAATCAGTTAATCAAACAGTAGCTTTTATGTCTTGCCCTCACAGACAACAACAACAACAACAACAACCACACACACACACACACACACACACACACACACACAACATGCAACCAAAATTGTCAGTTTACTTTATAAATTGCTTCCTATATTTCTAATTTTTATTCAAGTGCCTTGACTAAATTAGTGGGATTTATAATTTATAAAGAACATATCATTTATTTATAGCATACTCAGATTATATTTATTACATCTATTTTTATTGTATAATGTTTTATGTTAGCAGTGGATCACAGACAAAATGTCACTAAAACGAGTAAGTGTAAAAAGAAAAGCCACAAACCCTGGTGACTTGGAAATCATGTCGATCATCTATACTGTCAGGACCATGGCACCGATTGTTGCTGTTGCGTAAGAAGCTGTAATTATCGAGGTTGCGTTGCAGCTTCAGCTGTTCTGAAATATAACCAACAAAATAACTCACAGTTAAATACAACTAAAGTGTACTTCTTATCAACTTAATTTTTTTTATATAAATTGTCATCTACGGTATAGAAATTAGAGTGGGAATTCACCAACCTGCCACACCTCACATAGCACATACATGGTATGAGAACAAAAAATGTTACTGAAACTTCCCAAAATAGAATAATATACTGAGACACAGTGACTTTGTTCTAAATATCATAGCTTATAATGAAGCCAAACGATGTATAATAGTTGTGAACAATTTTTTTTTAATTTTTTTTTTTAACAGACATATCGCCTTAGACTGTACTTATAATTATTTATTTGTATTCATCTTCTCATGTTCGAAAATAAGCATTCAAGCATTTAAGAAATATTGCATTACATAAAACTTAGTCACTTCTGATACATTATCTGCACTTGATATAAGTCGTCTTCCAAGCAGAAATTTTGATGGAGTAAAAATTGAAGTTTAACTGTCTAATCTTTTCCACAGTTGCTGTCTTCTTTGTTGTAATCTCATCTTGCCAAATGACGCTTATCTATTGGCGTATTTACACCATAGCCTCTTCCACTGCTCGGTGATAGGGTTTCAGATCTATCTTCCAACAAGGGGGAAGAGGGTCCTTGGCTTTCTGTAACTGTAACCAGGTTATTTTATGGCTTTGAGTTTGTCCATTGATCTGAGAACACTATTCATGGATTTAAATCTTTGTACATCTACAGGGCATACCAAAAATGAATAACGGGGTTACATGTACAATTTATTACAGTGACCTAACCATTACAAATTATATATCAAATGAATGAGCAACTCAAACATTTGTCCTGTCTTCCGTTAGAAGTGCTAGCAGCCATGATGGCAACTGAGGACCAGAAAGCTTTGTGTGTGTTACAGTTGGCAAAGACTGAATCTGTAATTAGAGTATAATGTGCATTCTATATTAAGTTACATTGTATTCCTCCAAGCAATGTCATTGTCCATAGATGGTATCATCAGTTGGAAGACACAGGCTGTCTTTGCAAAGGAAAGAGTAACAAATGACCAAGCGTAATTCAGGACTAGTCGTGAATTAGCAATTCCAGTTGTGTCTATGCAGAGAATTTAATGGAGAGACTTACAACTACCTCTTATCATTTGCAGTTGCTACAAGCTCTGAAACCTATAGACTATGGTGCATATGCCAACTTTTCCAAATGGTATGTTGTCACATACTGATGATTTATTTTATTTATTTTTTATTTTATTTTATTTATTTATTTATTTTTATTTATTTATTTATTTATTTATTTTTTTTTTTTTTTTTTTTTTTTTTGCTATTGTAGTCTTCAGTGACAAATCGACATTTTTACTGAAATGGACTTGTGAAGAAGACATATCTGGAGGACAGCAAATCCCCACGAGATGGTTCAGTTATAACGAGACTGCCCTAAATTAAAACTTTTTTGGGCCATATCCTGGCAGAAGGTGTATGGGCCTTTTGTAACAGATGTTTCGTATCTTGATGTGCTACAACAATAGCTCTTTCGTCATTTACACAAAGCTGATGCAGACAACTTTATCTCGTAGCAAGATTGTCCACTGCCTCATTGGCATGGCTTCATGTAAGTGATTGGTTAAACAACATTTTTTCCGACCGAAGGAGTGGCCACAATGGACCAGATGACAGAGCTTGTCTTGCATGGCCTCCACATTTCACCAGATCTGACACCTTGTGACTGTTACCTCTGGTGATTTGTAAAGGATTGAGTGTGTGTGCCTCCACTACCACATGACCTAAACAACCTATGGCATAGGACTGAAGCTACAGTTGCATCAATTACTCCTGACACACTGAGCAAGGTTTGGGACAAACATGGCTATTAACTTAATGTGTGCCGTGTGACAAAGGGTGTTCACATTAAATACTTGTAAAATAAATTAAGCTGCTTGTTCATTTGATGTATAATTTGTAATGGTAAGGTCATTTTAGTGATGTGGGCAGGGAATATTCCCAGTAGGAAGGAACTTATAAAATGGGTATTTTGCTGGGAATATTTCTTCGGCCTGGGAAGATTGCATAAAATTGGGAATTCATTTAAATTTTTAGATTTTGAGAGTTTTAATACTTACTAAAAGTTAAAGAACCTTGTAACTAGGTTAACTAAGTAAATTCAAACATTTTAATTGAAACCCCACATTTCCCTGAATGAAACCCAAACTTACAAAATATTTCTCTGGGGGCATAATTCTCAACCAGCCATCATACGTCGTCGTCTTTTTTTTTTTTTTTTTTTTTTTTTTTTTTTTGAAACGAATGACTAGAGGTGTTTCACTTTCAGAATTCAAAGACTCCTCAATTCCTGCAATGAATCATTATACATAAAAATTTATTTTCTCAAATATCGCAACCAATTTCAGTTTTAGAATCTTTAATTAATGTTTTACAATGTTCTATTTTAATAAAATCACTTGTATTTTCAAGTAGATCATAAATCTTGGACAGTTTATTGGCATATTTTTTCCCTGAAATGCCATTTTCATTGGCTAATGTTTACAAATTTTGCATCAGTTTATTTTAAACTTTATAGCCTAAAATATCAAAAACATCGACAGAAACCTTAACAAATTGAATAAACAGATCT